>JAMZAV010000556.1:0-648306 GCA_024449915.1 Sweltsa coloradensis | reverse complement strand
GAGTGATTCTATATAAGGTTTGTGGTGTAGCAGAAAAATAATGCAAAATGTGATAAGTTTTTCTTTTGTGGAAATAGTATGTAAACGATACATATTTTTTCTAGTTATTTTTTAGTTCAGCCAACTTTTCAGCCCAGAGGGCGATAAAATATAATCGTAGATATCTATACCCAGTACCTCCACCAACCAGTCGTTTGTATTTTAGTGTGCAATACGGTTTGAGTGCAAAATTAAGTTTGTCGGGTGAGCAGCTTGGACCAACATTTCTTACGTCAATTAAAAAATCACTGATTGACAAATCCAACAAACTTTACAAAGATTTGCAAGCACTTTTTGACCTAGCTAAAATTCACTAAACTTTTAAACTTTTGATGATTGTTTTGGAAGGATATGTGTATATCTAGGGTATATCTCTTTCAGACAAAATGTACACATTTCAAATAAATGTCTCAAATAAAAGTCTTTTGTTTCGTTTATTTTATAGTCGTACACATATCCTTTCTAAACAACCTCCCTCAATTTTCTTACTATTTGTGGTGTTAGTAGTAGTTGTGAATAATTAATAATTATTACTGATCAGATTAAATGATACTTATGATTGATTACAAATGGTATATATTACAGGGGTAAACAATGATCTGTGCCTTACTGTTTTAACATTAGTTTCTGGTTTCAGGTCCGCAAGTCTCTCGAAGCATTGTCCCTCCTGCTTCTCCGCAACGAAGAGTACGCTCGCACGGTGAGGGGGCGCCAGCAAGAGTACGACACCACCTTCCTGCGCAATGGAAATAGTTAACAGTGGGCCAAAACCGGCAACTTGAATATATCAGAGCCAACTTTACTGCAGCAATGAAGCGAGCAAAAGTTGAACGCAAATCTTCAACGATCAGCAAACGTAAACCATTGTAACCATCCGACTCGGGCAACGGAGGCCCCGATGAGGTTACAGACTGCGAGCGTCTAAACAGTCAGTCAGTTAGTATTGACGCTCCGGTTCTCTACTGATCTGATTCTAGTAGTAGGTATTTATTTAATTTATTGTGAGTTATCTTACTAAGAGGTTGAAATAGTTTTAAGAAGGGTTCCGACATAAGCGTAGAGTATAAAGAACACCAGGCTTGCATGATCAATTTATCCATCCAACGAGTGGAACAAGGCCTATGAGTTGACTGTATTTAATCACTGGTAGCCTTATTTCTATATCTGGAGACGAAAGAATAAAGATAAAATGAGATAAATGCCAAATTAGCCCTGGTAAAACATTCAATGGTAGCTATTTAGTTGCAATCACTTTCGTTGAAAATGGATACGTTTATTTATTGCTCAGCCCTTCCCTATTATTATCTGGCCCAAAACATGTATTTATTATTTGTTATTTATTCCACAACTAATAGCCACAACTAATAGGCCTTATTTCTCCAAATTATACAAAAATAGGTTTCATTACATCAATGGCTAGTTTGTCAATGTAACGTGTGAGAAAGGGAGTTCCGTTTGCTTGGGTGTGCATCACCGACAGACCCAGTCCATCACACACCCGAGCACATGGCAATTATTGTGTAAAACCCCTATTCTCCCATAATGTTTTGTGCAATATTAGAGCTGGTGCTGGTGATTTCAAACATCAACTATTGGTTAGTTACTTATAGGCCTAACTATATGATATCAGATAATCTCCCAGGGGACTTTTGGGAACTTCAAAACCCAATATTCCAATTGTTTGTGTGTTGTTGTTTTTTTTAGAAAATCTAATGTAAACTAATTTCATATTGGGTTGGTTCACGAGCTGTAAATTACTAACAAATTGTCATACATTATTGTTATTTAAGTGCATATCTCGATTAGGCTTACTAACTGTGTTATTTCTTAACAATCGACTTTATTTGTCCAATTTCAAGTTGGTGTTGACATGATTAGGGGCCTATATTGTTTTTGTGAATTCATACATTGAGTTGGAGATTGTTGCTACTGCTACTAACTAGCAGATTGCCAGAAATCAAGTTAACCCAGCGGAGAGTGTTGATACCAGTACTATTATTATGGCCCAAAACATAACTATACACAAGATAATGCTAAATTATTGTTGTGAAATACTGGGTACTGAAGTAAATATTGATTGTGTGAGTCGAGCGTAGTTGAGGGAAGGAGTCGTTAGTCAAGTGTTGATCTTCCGACGCTAATTAAGTCCAATGCCATACTAATTTGAATCCAATTTACTGCTTGTAAAAGCTTCAATTTATATAGAATTCAAGAATGATTTGATAATTCCATGGACAACTTTTTTTGTATATTTTAATGTTTGTCGGTTGCATAACTTGAAATACCAGTACCTTATAATAATTTGTCACCAAATCCTTTGCTTTTTTATATAACAAGATTGAAAATGGACGCATTCTTTTTGTCAAACAAGGGGAAACGACCTACTCCAATCTTATAGATATGTACATTACTAGGCATTCTAATTCTAATGCAGCCACTCCTAAATGAGGTTGTAATGTAATTTAAATTGTAGATTTTCATGAACAAATGGTATTGACGTGTACTGGTACATTCACAGTTTATGCTGTCATTGTGTTGATTATAACCACGGTTACAGAGTGTTTGTTATTATAGTTGCTCCGAAGCAAATAAGCAGATGCGCAAGGTTTCGGCAGGCCAATGAGCGATCAGTACCGGTATTTTAAATCGGGGACCGCTCATTGGCTGTAATCCACCCGCCGGTGACGTCAACATCTGCTTACTTACTTCGGAATAACTACCGTATATCTGAAATGATTTTGGAAGATTTTAAATATGTTATTATTCCAAACACAAGCAATTTGTCTATCTGAGGTTTTCATGCTTTCACCCAAGTATGAGCATAACCTTAGTAGGTATGTAATTCCATACTTGACAATGTGTAATAATAGTTAAAGCCAAATTGAAAACAAGTGTCATTCTAAGCCGCCATAAAAATATAATTATAATATGTTGTTTTGTATGCGTTCCAATTAATACCGTCACTGTCAATCTATTACTATTTAGACTTGACCTAGAGGCCTATTGTAAGTTAGATACCACTTCAATGTAGGAAAACCTTATTCACTTTTCAGACCCCACGGCACATTTTAGTACTATTGAGGTTGCCAAAAACTTGCCAACTGGCCTACATAATAATGGTGATTGACTGATTGATTGATTACCTATATACTAGCTGAAAAAGACTGAGGGCTTATACAATAACTAAACATTATTAAAATGCCAAAACTCAAAACAGTTTTTTTTTATGTCTTGGTAACAACATAATATTATGTTGCCATTTTGTTTTCATGGGAAGTAGACTTTAATAAATACATTTAATTGCCAAGCATATGATTGCAATGTCTACATATGTAAATTACTACTTTTTATAATTGTTTCTTCTCACGCGTAGTAGGTATCTTTTTGTTTACTCTTTGGAAAATTTAGTCATGTTAGCCTTAGATAGAGCATATTTTTTGGAACTAAAGTTAGAGTAAATTTTCCTTAAAATGTTTGAACTCTGAAAAACTCTACTACGTACATTAATTTTAAAGCAAATTCAAAATATACCTCCAACAATAACACAATACTTGCTTCTAGTAAAACAATACACATAATATGGGCACAATCCAAACTCTTAAACATATAAGCCTGCTGGTAGTGATTTATACAGAAACATGCTAAGACATAGGGCCTACCAGTAGGCAATGGTGAACTGCATTGTAATACTGCAGTTATTTCCTAATAATGGACTGCATTCAAGATAGGAGAGCCAGTAAACTAGATTAAAAAAATAAAAATATACCTAAAGATTGGGAAAATCATTGTTTTTAAAATGAATGCGTTTTTTCAGCAATGTCATATTGGCTGTAGCGTTGCACCTTTGCATATGTTTATATTTTTCTATCTCCTATTCTACATCAGCTACACCTACGAAATGTTTTGCTAGTACACTTTGGGGCAATGCTATATATGTGACTCAGAACTAGTTTTCAATATGTACATCAATTAGAGTTCACCTATGCGAGTGTTTCACGACGAACCACGTTTAATAAAATCGAGAAAAAATGTGTTTTCAATTATATTTGGTTGAACCCAAGTCTAAAGCTAAACTATTTAGTAGTATTTTTACATGAAAACTCAAAACCACAAAAATGAGAATTACCGTAGGGGTATGCGCATTTCACAATTTAAAAAATGCTTAAGTTAACACGTGTTGCTGAGGCTGGCGTGGAGACGAGTTTAGCCGCTCAGCTTTCTGTTTTTTTTTCCGGGTAAACCGTTATCAAATCGATCGTATCGCATCAAATAAAATAAAAAAAGAATAAATCCATGATATCTAGTATGCGTATTCCTAAATTAATTCATTGATTTTGTATTAAAAATTAGTAAAATCACTGTAATTTACTCAATTTTGGTCAAATTCAGGAATTAATTCCAAGTGTAAAGATTTACACAAATTTGCATCAAACCAATGTGAATGCGCAAGATAATTTAGTTTTATCGTAAGATAAACGGTTTGGTGGGAATTTCCAGGATTGAGATCCATGTTTTGGATTTCCCATTTTTTCACGTTTTGGTCTTATGTGCGGATAACAATATAAAAGTACTTTATTAACATTCATGCAAAATTTGGTAATGATATTACCAACCGTTGAGCAGAAATCATCAACACCCAAGCGCGCGCATTTGAGTTGGGCCAAGCTCGGCGTTCCCTCTTAAGGTTACCCTAGTTACAAAAATTGATGTTTGGAACAAATGAAGGAGAGAATATTATATTGATTTGATAGGCACCAATAGGTCTGGGCCAAAAAACATATAATATGTACCAGAAATACTATCAAAGGTCTGCTTGCTAAAAGGTAATACAAAAATAGAAACATATGATTAAGTGCAGCTTACGTAGACTTTTTCATTGTTATTTTGTTTAAATAACACTATTATGAAATACTTGTCTATAAAAATCAAAAGCCCATTAATATTTGTTATTCTTCCACCTCCTGTAATCTGCCATAGGCCTACACTGCTAGCTGTTGCCAAGAGAGCTGATACCCATTGAAACTAAACTAATAATTCTAACGCATATAATGTAGTGCCATTTAATGACGTACGTATGCAGTGTTTACATCAAATATCAATGAATTTGAACCTTACGATAGAATACATGTCAATGCAATAGAATGTACAGTTCGTAGGTTTAAATGGATTTCTGATGTTATGCCTGAAAGCTGTTACCTTACTATCGACGCTCAAACCATCACATCTTGAAAAGACAGCTGGCATTTCTAAAGTGTTAATCTGTGCAATATCCCTCCAATATTCGTGTTAGTTATGGTACATAGCATTTAGTGAGAGAGTGATAGTCATGTGTTTTTTTACAAGCTCCCTGTATGTTGTGTTTTAATATGTAAATATATTATGTGAACTGTCAAAATACTTGCCAAAGAAGGTATGGGTGCTGAATCTAGTACAAAAATAGTACCTATGGAGAATCATAATAGGCTAGAAGTGAATTTTCTGAATAATTTTGCAGTAAATTGCAATGAGAATGTATGGAAAAATGAGACAAGTATTACAAGCAAATAATAATTAAACATCACCTTTAACCATAGGAATAATGATACAGTATACTGTTCTAAATATACATGCTTACTAAGAAGTTATGTATGGCTTCATGGGAAAGATGCAATACAAATAATTATAGGTACTATATTGTTATGTTTTAAGAATAATGCTAGTGCTGTAAATGGTTATTTATTATATGTATATATTGTTAAATTTGTGTTTAATTATACTGTTAAAATAATTGGTTTTATAGTTACCATAATTGAGTGAGCAAATCAATACAGATGATTGTATGTTTTTTTTACTTTACATGTGAATTGTAGCTGTATTACTAATTTGGTCAATACTACCTAATATGGTTTTCAATTGCTTGTATGTACAAGTCATAATGATATTGGCATACACAAATTAAAGTTGAATTTCCTAACAAAATGTCTAGTTGGGATTGATTAACAACCATCACCCTATCACGTTGATGAGTGCTAATAGATGAAAGCAATGAGTTACTGTTAGGTATTCCTGTTCATTTTTAAAAAACAAGATGCAACACATCCAAAATAATATGAGATAGCAGTCAACATTCCACAAATGTGTGCAATAAACAGATGGCACTGACCTAGACAATTACATGAACAGAAACCGACCAGTCTTGACCTAATGGTCGAGTTCAAATACTGTTTAGGTTGGCAATAAAAATCAATATTGACTTTTTATAATGAAATTGTGCGTTACTATTTCTAAGAACTATTTATAAAGAAACATGCACATTGAATAATATTATAACTATCCGATAGATATTTTTCTTCTATAAGCATTTTCAATATAAATGTTCTTTAATTAATTAATAAAAATCACAAGTCATTAGATAAAAATAAAACATTGTGTTACAAATGAAGCAAAACAGTGTATTAACATATACTAAATAATAAATACAAATGTTAATAGTATAACTAAACTGATCTTTTTAAATTGTTTAATCCCACGCCAAGACCATAATCATTGTACATTTATCCAATCCTCCTCCATTATCAGCATAGTATGGTGGGGGTAGGGGAGAGAATTGATAATTTTTTTTATACATAGAAATAATTTTCTACATGTAGAATATGTAGAACATTTGAATATTCTACATTACATACTCTACAGAAGAATATACGCATAGATTATGCATTTTCTATACGTAATATTCTACTGACCCAACCCTGCCTAGTCGAAGGGTATGTGCATCTACGTTGTTCCTATAGTGGTTACGTTATTTTTTCATTTTAATGAAATTCATATCAATTCTTTCGGTATGTATTTAAACTGCATAACCTTACAGATATAGGGTTACCATAAGTGTCTCAGCAAAAAAGAGGACATTTCGTTCACAGACATTCGCGAACTACAAGGGGTCTGGGGCGGAGCCCCAGCCGCCGGAGGCGAATTATTTTTTGGACATTTTTACCGTCAGGATAGCGTTTAGAGCGATCTGAACAAGGGTCAAGGAAGGACAGTTGTGCCGACGCCTTTTAAATTGAGGGGTTATTTTTTAAATGAACACTATTTTTTATGACGAAACTAAGACATGTGGCCTAGGCCTACAACACTTTCTTATGTACGCCGTACGACGTGGGCACAAGGCACGAAACGTATGGAAATGGTAACTAAATTACGTGACAGTAGGCCTACACTGCTTGCTGCACAGCCTGGCGTGTTGTGACACGCTCGGACATGATCGCTGCTCGTATTCGGCGATTTACGGTCGGTGGATGGTAATGGGATGGTAAGTGAGGGGGCGGAAGGGTGCGCATGCGCCTCTGCATGGAATTGGGTGAAATAACCGGACATTTGCATTATTTTGAAAAAGCCGCCCGGACGCCCGGACAGACATAAAAAAAGAGGACATGTCCGGCTTTAACCGGACGTATGGTAACCCTATACAGATACAGCACATGAGTGAAATACAAACATCACATTTTATGTACATAATATCATAGCAAAGATTACATAACGCAAGAAATATATTATTAGTACCTAAATTAAAACTAGATATTAAATAGTTTACAATTTTTTAAACTTTAAATAGTACATCAAACTTCATAATTCACTCATCAAGGCAACAATCAACAAAACACCAAAATTGACAATACATGGCACAATGCAAACTTAATTTTCTCCAGCTCTACTTCCAAACACCTACCTGATCAAAATTTCAGTTCATGAGTGAATAATGGGAAAAATACAGTAGCTCAATCACAGCTCCACTACAACAAGACAGCAAAGAGTAGTGCAGTACATACAGTATGTAGTAATAATGAATGAGCAATTTGTGATTTACCCCTACTCCTTCAAGGAAATTTATGGACAAAAAAGCACGAGCAACATTAATTTTGATTTTGTTTGGTTGAAATCCACTCTCAGCCATGGAGTAGGCCTACCAACACTATGTAACATAATATGTTCCTACCTAGGGTACACCTATGTAACATAATATGTTCCTACCTAGGGTACACCTATGTAACATAATATATTCCTACCTAGGGTACACCTATTAATGTTTTACTGTTATAAAATAGTTGTTGTTTTGTTTGTATCAAATCTTTGTTTGTAGTCATGCTTTGAGATCATGACTCAGTCCATACATAAGTATAGTATACATGCCAATAATAAAAATATTTAGGCCTACATTGTGTAAGGTCATATCAAAGTGAACACTCGAGTTTAACAACTCTAGGAATGTAAGGAATAGTATCTAAAAAATATAATGTGTTTGGCCTTAGCTAAGTAGGCCTAACGCCCCCCACCCACGCTCAGCTTCGCATGTCATGCCAGGCTTGCAAGAGCCAAATTGATATTGTTGTAGCAGTGTTTTGAGATTTGCACATGCCAAAATGGTGGCTAGAAAGATGTATAAAAATCTGAGCTCATGCACCATCATAATTGACAGTAGGTTGGTACGTGTGTGGAAAGAAACTGTGCAAGCTCGTTGGCAACCAATCGCAAGGCTTTACTTTGGCCACGTGATAATCAAGGGACATGGTAAGCTGTGTTGTGATTTGTGAAGTTGAAACATATCCTCACTTTTTAAGCCATTTTTTGTTTGTGCAACCACAACTCAAGTTAACACAGTTTGGCACGTGCAAGCAAAACTGAGCGGGGTGGGGGCCATTAGAGTATCACACATGATGCCTTGTTAACTTAGGTATTTAGTATTTAGTTTTATAATGAAAAGAATCAGGCATAACATTCTATCTATGGAGCCACACCATCTATAAATTGTCTCTAATAATTTAAATTCACTGTCTGTGTATCTTAAATTTGTTGAAAAATTATAAAGGTAAAATATTAGAATAATAATTACTAGAAAATACTTTTTTCTTCTGTTTGTTTGTTTGTGTGTTTAGAGATTACTCTATTAGTGATCCAAAATAAAACCATACATCCCCAGTACTTTTCCAAATTTAAAATATATTTTAAATCAGAACATAAATATTGGAAGAAATAAATAAATAGTAAATAGAATACACTCAATACGGAGAAAACTAACTAAAATATCAACTTTTCGAGACATTCAAACATGTTTACAATAGTATCCAATCTATTTTTGAAAAAGGGACATTTGCCAGTACTATGTATCCCGACACAAACAAAACCCTCTATGTTATGCAACATTACATCGATTGCTGTTTACGCCACGCCGAGCAGTCTGCAGTCTTTCTGACTCTGCAATAGCTCTAGCAAGCATTAGATCTTCGCTCTCTTCAGCACCAGAAGTATCTTGTAGAGACAGCGCCAAGGCTCGAGCCAGCGCTTCATCTTCATCCTACACACATAAAAAGATGTTTCACTTTTCTAGAGATACTATAGAGAAATTGACTACTAACTAATTATTGTTTGATTATTAGACCACTTAATTCAAAGCAAAAACACAAGGCAAGATTACTGATGTTTATCCAACGCGGACACCATTGTATACAACCAACACTACAACATAAAATATAACAAGTCTAATTTGGGTGCGGTGTTCAAGTCCATATTGAACACTCCGACTCAGCACGTCCTAAAGTTTTTTACAACGCAAAGTTGGTCCCGCCAATCTCCAAAGCGAGTTCCACAGATCGCCATAGTCAGAATATCCGCCTTTTGATCTTGTGTACACACACTTAATCTTATTTTCTTCCACCAATTGCTTGACTGACTACTTCCCACTTCTACAGGTACTTGATACATGCTTGATTGTCTTCAAACAACACGACTGGCACTCGTATATCAACATCAAGATGTTTCAGCAGTCCTTTTAACCACAGAACTTCTGCAGCTGCACCCGCAAGAGCTACATACTCGGCTCCTGTCGACGAAATGACTACGCAAGATTGCTTTTTAGTAGACCACACTGACGGGCACCCAAAGACAATTACTAAATGTCCCGAAGTACTCCGCCTGTCTGCCACTCCGGCCCAATCAGTCGGCGTAACCCACAAATGGCCGTCAATGACCACACTCGTAGAACAAACCAAAGTCCAAGGTTCCTTTCACATAACGAAGGATTCACTTTAGTTCTTCCCACTCACATTCCGTCGCATTAGTTTGAAACTGGCTAAAATAATGCAAAGCGGCACTATTGACCGGTCTTGTAGTTAGCATTGCATACATCAAGCAACCGATTAGTTCACAATACGTTTTTTTCTTTCCGACAATGCATTCTTGATCACCTTCCTTATCTTCCCGTTTATGTGCTTTCCAGGGAGTTTTCACCAGTTTAGTCTTCGAGATTTCAAAGGTTTGTCAAAAATTACATCACAATCAAAGTAACCATTTTCTTAGTATAGAGCGTACAAAACTAAAAAACACCCACGCATTTATTATCAGTAGCAAATTCAACGGTTATGAATATGTAATGCAAATTGTGAATTGAATTTCGTACAATGTGTGGTTGCATTTAGTTTTTGCCTTTTGGGTAGGCCTACTGAATTGAATAGTAGATTAAAAAATAAAGAAAATGAATACATAAATTAAAATTATTAAATATACCCATAGGTAGGCTAGGGATGCACACGATAATCGATATTATCGATCGATAATCGATAACCAAAACCCTGTGCAAGTTGAGGTGTTGTAAGAAGAGTTGCTCAGACTGGCGCGAGACGAGTTAAGCGCTCAGTTTCTGGATTTTCCGGGTAAACGGGTTATGACATCGGTGTTAAAATTCATACGAACATTAATAAAGAATTAAACTAACATCCAGTACGCACGCGTATTTCTATATTAATTCATTGAATTTAAATAAAAAAAATCAAGAAATCTCCGTAATTTATTCAATTTTGGTCAACTTCGGGAATTTATTCAAAGTGTAGCCTCCAGATTTTTTTAACACAAATTTGCATACAGGATATCAATGTTTAAATCAATGTGAACGCAAAGGTTAATTTGGTGAATCGTAAGATAAACGGTTTGATTGGAATTTTTAGAATTGAAATCCATGTTTTGGATTTCCCATTTTTCACGTTTTGGACTTGTCTCGCAATGGATCTTTATGGTTCATTTTTTGCAACCAAATGTGGATATCAATTTAAAAGTACAGTACTTCATTAACAATCATGCAAAATTTGGTAGGTCTAATGATATTGCCAACCATTCAACAGAAATCATCAACACCTGAGTGAGCGCATTTGAGTTGGGCCAAGCTCAGTGTCCCCTCTTAAGAGCCTAATGCATAGACAGGTTTCAGGCGCGGCTGCAGAGTGTTAGAAATAAAATAACAAGCTCTACAGTTATGATCAAATAATTATGAAAAAATTAAACCATACTCAAAAATAATTTTGAACACATCGGATTTGTCTATTTTTTTCTTTGGTCGGTTTTTGCTTCGGAAAAAAATTGATAACTTTGGAACTTGATGATGAACTTTACTGCATTGAAATAAGTAATATTCCATTTTTCATGACAGCGCGGTTATTAATTTTACTATTCTGAACACTGTGGTGAAATTTTTGATATTGTTTGAACCAAATTATGGTCATAATCGTTAAAATTCCCATCAGTTAAAAGTTACACCAAACGGTCAGAAGTAGGCCCAAAATGGGATTTGATGGCTGCACAGATTTCCCGCGTACTGTGCGTTAGGATCGCATGTACGAAAGCCGATAACGGACAGCTTTGACGTCATCACAGTCTGATATCGCCATCGTGAGGTAGGGCCTACCCCGTCAAACGCAATGTCGAGCCCTAACCAGTGACCTTACCAGTGAAACTTACTTTGTTTTTTATGTTCATATAATTTTCGTAACATGCCCGACAGTAACCATAGCAAATTTATAAAAAGCATTGTATCTTGGGAACTAGGTACAGATTGTAAACAAAATAACAAAAGAAGGTAGCTTTTGTTTCTAGGAAATCTGTTTTTGGGAAAAGCACTGCATCCACCGCTTGCTTGATGTATCATGAAAAAATTAACTATAAGAAATTATGTTGACATTATTTTATTATCGCATGATATTATGTAGTGAAGAATAAATCAGGTGACCACCGGTTTTGACCGGTCCCAGTACCGTTTTTCATAACACTTGTACCGGTGTCCCAAGAAACTAATAAAAATTACGTTTTTGTACCGGTTTGAAATTTTAGTGAGAAAGTGACCTGGTATTTTCTTAACTATATTCGGGGCATGGAAAGATAATGTTTTATAAAAATATGCTCCTCTGATAATACTTATAGTAAAAACAATGAAAAAGTTCTTCCACTTCCAAGAAGATAATTCATTTTCTCTGGGGGTTTTTGCGAGTATTATTAATGATTTTGGTGGAGGTGCCGGGTCGCCGCTCGTGGTGTGAAAACGTAAAAATCGTTAGGCCTATAAATTTTTGACGCTACCTTACAAATGCTGATAACTTACCATAATAGAAATAATATAAGTCTTATGATACAATTTATATTCATTTGGGAAAAGTTTTGAACTTTTTCGGGGAACAAAATATAATAAAAATATGTCACTATAGTGTTTGTGCACAAACGAAAAAAAAATGTGACTTTTTATCAATTTTACTTTGATTTCAATGCCAATTTACGAGAACTTTGAAAACATATTTTTGGGTTTTATCAGTCTTAAAAACATGCTGTCACATGTGTTATAATACTTCAATGCACAGAAAATTATACGAAGTCGCCGAGATAGTGCATGACATGCGTTTGTTCGGCTGCGCGTCTTATTTACTTCCGCTGTCGCGACGAGCCACATTTTTGAGATATATAAGCCCCAAAAACCGCTCATACTTTACCATTCGGTCCATGTAGGTATAAACCCAAATGTCTTGGTGATTTAGCTGTGTAAGTTTTTATAAATGCTATGTTATATTTCAGGCCCAAATTAAAACATTTCGTTACTGCTTTTGTCAATCGACAGCAAATAAATGCAGGAACAAAGCTGCTCGCAGTCTTGCATCACAAATAAAATAATTTCTTTAAAACAGAGCGGCTTCATTGATGGAATTTTTAAAACTAAATAGTGTGGCCAACACTGTAAATACAATTTGGAATTTAAAGTCCGTCTGGTTGTATGCTACTGTAGCAGTACACAACGTTTATTGTTGTTTGTTCCGTGCTTAGAGATAATTTGCGTGTTTGTTATCCCACACACAAGCACACACAAGCAGGCCAAATGCTACAGAATTATCTGCATAAACAATTCAATGTTATTTCGCGTGTGCAGATGAATGTTGGCTCCGTGGCGGTAAAAAAAAATAAAAAAGAACGTTCTACAAATTGCTTTTGAATTTTCATAATATACCACAACAATTTTCTTTTTAATTTGTTGATGCAACAGCTGTTTTTTAAATTTAATAAATAAAAAATAATAATATATTCATTACCAAGGTGATTGGTTATCGTGTTTTTTCAATAATGTACACACACAACTCTTTATTGTGGAGATTGATTAAAGTAAAATATGCTCATTTTGTTTCACAGGCAAAATAGTAAATTTTTTGACTAACTGGATCGTTCATAATAAACGGGCATTGCAGTTTACCGTACGTATCTTATCCGAATCCCTTCCTTCGCCGGGAAAACTATGCGGGACGTCCCGTGACTTTCCCAGACACGGGGACGTCCCTTAACTTGCCCTCGCGGGTCCCGTGCGGGACGTCCCGTGACTTTCCCCGAGACGGGACGTCCCGTAAACTTCCCTCGCGGGTCCCGTGCGGGACGCCCCCGCTTCCCGCAGTTAACCCGCACTTTCCCTTAACTTTCCCGCACGGGACCCAGAGTAAAATGTTTGTTGGGATAACTTTCTTAATGCATTACTAAATGCGTAAACTGTGTTTCAAGATCTATGTTTATACGAATTGTAGCTATGGTTGACGAACCAAAAAGGAAGTGTCCTAAACTCAAGAAAGTAATCGATCAGACACTGTCTATTTTTGTGACGGCAAATTGTTAGACATTGAGTCAGTTATCGACCTGTACCAAAAAGACATGTTTTACTCGTATCTGTTACCGTATGAAGATACATATTGAAAACTTAAATGTGAAATTCCACATTTCTTGCCGTTGGGCTGTTGATCAATTATCTTGTGCTATTGAAAAAACAAATACACCCAAGTAGTAAACCCCCAGTTAAAACCGATTTTTCCCCTACAAGAGCTGGTAAGTGTCGGTGAAACTTTATAAAAAGTGTCCCAAGGTCGAAGAGAAATGTTCAAGGAAAACAATAATGACGAAGAACCATGTACGTGGACATCAAACCTTCCCAGAGAATGTTTTTGCCCCAAGCTGCTATACTATATCATTATTGTGAGGTTTAAAACCTTATAGCAATGAGCAAAACTAATGAGCAAAACTAACTAATTGATAATAACAAATCAGTTATAGGCCAACATAGTATTTAATAAAATTACCCTTTCCATTACAATTTTAATATTTAACGTGTTTTGGTAACATCACAAATATTTTTGGTAGTTTAATACCCCCCAAATAAAAAAAATTGTAAAAAAAAAAAAAAAAAAAAGGCAGCCAAGCTCTCCTTCAAAAGTTCTTCGGCTGTGAATGCTGTGGGAATAGAAGTTGAGCCAAGCATTTCATTCTTTCTCCCTAGTTTCGCATAGAAAAGAAGTAAGATCATTTCGCCTGTTGACAACGCCTAGCCAACCATTTACCATCATTTAAATACATGCAATTTTAAAAATATTTCGCTGAATACATTATTTTCATCACAATAGATTTGAAATGTGTGGAGGCAGGTAGAAAAAACCCATGTTCGCTCCCAAGTTCGGTCACGCCAAAAAAGGTGGAAAAGGGGAAAAATGCAGACAATAGACGGGACGACCGGTCCCGGTCTCGTCCGCGGATGGTCACTTTGTATCTCAAGGGTAGATAAACTTTAGTTACCCACCCCCCAGCAAGCCGGAAGTTTTTCGTCGATTTTACGCAATATTTTAACACAAAAACTGGTTATCGGATCGGGCTGATTTTTTTTTTGTAGATCATGAACCACATATCAGGTCAAACACCGAGTTTCAAGATTGTAAATTTTTCGGGGCGGCGTGTGCAGATAGCTGAAAAACCCCCCAACTCGGGGGGGGAGTAAACAGGGTCGAGTTAGCCCTCGCCTAGCTTGGCTGCGGGCGAACCCACCGTTGCCCTAGATTACGTTCCAGTAGAAGCCATACAAGAATGTCATGCACACTTTAACATGCCTACGTGCTACATAATAAATTAATATTTGACGTGACATGTGTCAGAAAATTTTAAATAATTGATTCAAATTATTACATATTTAAATTATGTTAGAAGTTTTATTGCCAATTTGTCTGTTACATGTGTTCGGTTTGGGGCCCCCCGGGCCTCACCAGTGAATAGTAGTACTCTGCGCGACAGCGGAAGTAAATAAGACGCGCGGCCGAACAAACGCATTTTCATGACTATCTCAGCGACTTCGTATAACATCTGTGCATTGAAGTATTAAACACATGTGACAGCATGTTTTTAAGACTGATAAACCAACAATATGTTTTCAAAAGTTTTCGTAAATTTGGCATTGAATATCAAAGTAAAAGATAATAAGTCACATTTTTGCGTTTTAGGGCCAATTTAAAAAACCCCTAAACTATTTTTAATGGGTAAATGTGGGGATTCACTGGAACGGTCGATTCGTCTTCTAAAAATCGTACAAAGTTATTGGATTTAGAACAAGGATCAAAAAGGGTGGAAACGTCATGCGGAAGCGTCGCGGCGCGCTCAAAACGGCATGTAGAACAAGGCGGATTCTTTTCGTATACGGGTTTAAAGGTATGTATTTTGAATTAGGCTTTCTAAAAAGTTATAATGTTCATCTTGTTCTAAACCGCCGGTAGGGGTCCAACTTTTATAACTTGCCGATTGCCGCTGCACGGATTGCGAGAAAGCCTTCGCCATTAGAGTAATTTTTCACTGAAAAGTTTAAAAAATTGTTTTTCCGTCACAAATTATAAGTGAACAACAATAATGGAATGAGTAAAAAAAAGAAAAAAAAAGGTTTTCCTAGACGGGCTCAAAAACCGACGTCCTCTCGCATGCAAAACAAGAGCTCAAACCCCACTCGGCCAAAAATGACCACGGTAAACGTCGGTCTAGAGTGATATTTATACAGATGCACGATAACTTGCGATAAGCACTTTTAATAGTTATAAAACGTTCTGTCGATATTTCTAGAGTGTAATTTCGTCTCTTTTCACAAGATGTACATTATAATTATTTATTTGTCATTAAAACCTTCGGATGTGGCAGTCAGTCGCATGAAATCATCAAACTCCCACCAAATAATATCTCGTGGTTTGAAACGTGGCGGGTAATGCGGGTACCTAGGACCCAAGGGAAAAGACGAAACCCTGTATGGCAGAGCTACCGTAGCGGACGATTTAGTTTAGGTAGTCACCGCAAAATTTGAAAGCGCTCGGCCCCTGCTTCCGACTTCTTAAAGGCAGTAGAATTGAAATTTAGCCCGCAACTTTATTTTGTAAACATTGTTATCCTTAATGGTCTCTTGAATTAGTATTTGGGTCAAACATTATAACAGCGAACACTAAGGGACCTTGCTTTTTTGTGTTAAAATGATCAGCCATATTTGTTCATTAAATAATTAATCCTCAGTCTCCTTTTTGTTCAAAAAGTCCACTGTGAGACCTATAACACGCATACGACACGAGATACAGAGCGCGAAGCTTCACCCCTGGAGTGCAGGCAACTTGTATTGCATGTGTGTATTGCAGGGAAGAAACAACAAAAAAAAAGAACACCACTTTTTTATATTTGATTCATTATTAATTGCATTTAAATAATATAATATCCTTTTTGAATTTGTTACTCAAATTTGTTGTGTTTTAATGCATTGTTGTTGTAATACGTATTACTTTTTCAAATATTCACGTAACTGTAGTTCATTGTTTTGTCTGCATCTATGTAATTACTAGTAATTAGATTTATTTAGTTGTCCTCCTTTGTAAATCAGTTTTTTAACTGAATAGGATCGATGTTAAATTAATAAATTTAAAAAATAAAACACTCGCCTCGCGCATTTTTGTGAAGCCAATATCGGCACTTGCGATGCAAATTAAAAATTTCACAAAGGCTAAACCCCCTTTGCAAATTTGGTTGATTTTGGGTCCGACTCGAAATCAATATTTTCTTCTAGAATATTAATAAGGGAGTTCTTCAATTGACAAATAACCTATTCATTGTGAAATCGGATTGAATTTGTATGATTTACAGATTGTTATTCGACTTGGAGCCGAACTATCGTTTGCGGGTTTCTTACTCAATTAATTGACCAACCCGGGAACTGTCAAGTTCAATCAACACGACAAGCCATAGAGAACATGTAGCAAGTAATAGAATTACCCAATCGTGCATTTCATGTTTTCATTAAAAATTTCACAAAGGCTAACCCCTTTGCAAATTTGTTGATTTTGGGTCCGACTCGAAATCAATATTTTCTTCTAGAATATTAATAAGGGAGTTCAATTGACAAATAACCTATTCATTGTGAAATCGGATTGAATTTGTATGATTTACAGATTGTTATTCGACTTGGAGCCGAACTATCGTTTGCGGGTTTCTTACTCAATTAATTGACCAACCCGGGAACTGCACTTTCAATCAACAACCGCACAATCTATAGAGAACATGTAGCAAGTAATAGAATTACCCAAACGTGCATTTCATTTTTTCATTAAAAATTTCACAAAGGCTAACCCCTTTGCAATTTTGTTGATTTTGGGTCCGACTCGAAATCACTATTTTCTTCTAGAATATTAATAAGGGAATTCTTCCATTGATTAAAACCTATTCATTGTGAAATCAGATGGAAATTGTTTGATTTACAGATTGCAAATTTGTTGATTTTGGGTCCGACTCGAAATGAATATTTTGTTCTAGAATATTAATAAGGAAATTCTTCCATTGACAAAATTATTTTAGGAGACAATTTATTTTTGTAAAAACGTTCGATTATAGTCATGGGCAAAAACATTTGTTTGTTAAGGCTATTCGACCGCGTTTTTCTATTATATGCTACCAGTCTGTCAAATGACAATGGCGTTCATTGTAATGACTTTTGACAGCAAAACTTTGTGTTTTTCCTGCTTCCTATGCTCAATTTGGAATTTCAATTTGATATGATTTTGATATAGTATTTCAGTGATAGATAGGAGATGCCAAACGGCTAATTAATGTTAAATGGGGGGGTGGATAGGGAACCCAACAGCTTACCTGGTCGGTGACTGCAGGGTTCTCGTAGATAAGAAAGAGACAAATAAATACTAAAAAGCTTCGCAAACGCTTTTTCAGGCGCGTTGTTCGATGAGCGTAATTTTTTTAAACGGAAAAAGCGTAAAATTGTGATTTCCATGAGAAATAATTGTTCGATTACGCTCAAATTTCATACAAATATATTAATTCATAAAATTAAGGTGCTGTGAAAAAACCATTACAATCACATAAAGCATGTAGGTGTTATAGGTAAGTCGAAGAAAATTTAAAAAATCAAAACCAATCGTAAAATTGCGATTTTCATGAGAAATAATTTTTCGATTGCGCTCAAATTTCACACAAATATATTAATTCATAAAATTAAGGTTCTGCGCAAAAACCATTACAATCGGATAAAGCATATTATATATAGGTATTATAAGTCGAAGAAATTTTAAAAAAATCGAGAAAACCTGTAAAATTGCGATTTTCATGAGAAATAATTTTTCGATTACGCTCAAATGTCACACGAATATATTAATTCACAAAATAAAGGTTAGCTGTGCAAAAATCATTACAATCGGATAAAGCATGTAGGTATTATCAGTCGAAGAATTTTTAAAAAAATTTTAAAAAAATCGTAAAATTGCGATTTTAATGTGAAATAATTTTTCGAATGCGCTCAAAAACGTGGCAGATCTAAATTCAGAGATTTCGAAGGCCTCCATAAAATTTCATCGCAATTGGAGTATCGGTTTAGCCGGAATCGTGTTAACAAACACAATAATACAAACAGAAAAAAAGAAAGAAAGGAAAACATTCCGGATTTTTTTCTCCAGTGTAGTGGAATGGAATCTTCGCTTCGCTCGCTACGCTCATCCAATAAACATAACAACAACATTTTCGTTTAAGCTGAGAGCTTAAACTCGTCTTTGCATATTCCGATATGTTTTCTATAAGTATGCCTATAGGCCCAGGCTATAGGTGCTAGTAGATAATATAGTTTTTGTATTTTTTGGCTACAACACAAACAAATATTTCCATAACTCTACACATAATGCACAGGCTACTCACCAATCCGCCTTGTACAGTTGCAATGTTTCCTTGCATCGAGTTCCGAGTAGGAGCTCTTGAAGAGTTGCTCTTGGATGAAGAGGATTCTCCATTTGTTTGGGAATGTCGAGCTAATGCTGCTTCACTGAAATCAACATCATACATTCATTCATGTGATCACGCAAGTTTAAAAGTTGTTTCATCATACATTCACAACCATGCGATCGGTAAAAATACTACATGTAGAGGACATTTTAGAACTTTGAATATTCTTACACTTGTATGCACCTTATATATTTTACACTAGGAAAACGCTTAAGTCCCGCCGCGTTGTTGGATGAGCGTAATTGGTGCATTGAGCTGCCATGTGTTATGCGGATTTTCTGTTGTTCTGTGAAAAAATCATTACAAAGTTGAAGATTTTTTTAAAATTAATTTAAATTAAATAAAAAATAAACTTTAATTTTTTATTTTTTTAATTAATTAATTGTAATTTAAAAAAAAAAAAAAATCGTAAAATTGCGATTTTCATAAGAAATAATTATTCGATTGCGCTCAAATTTCACACGAATATATTAATTCATAAATTTAAGGTTGTGTGAAAAAATTATTACAATCGGTTAAAGCATGTAGGTGTTAAAAGTCAAAGAATTGTTTTAAAAAGAAAAAACCCGTAAAATTTCGATTTTCATGAGAAATAATTTTTCGATTGCGCTCAAATTTCACACGAATATCTTAATTTATAAAATTATGGTTCTGTGAAAAAATCATTAAAATCGGATAAAGCATGTAGGTGTTATAAGTCAAAGAAATTTTTAAAAAATCGAAAAAAATCGTAAAATTGCGATTTTTATGAGAAATAATTTTTCGATTGCGCTCAAAAACGTGGCAGTTCTAAGTTCAGAGATTTCAAAGGCCTCCATAAAATTTCATCGCAATTGGAGTATCGGTTTAGCCGGAATCGTGCTGACAAACACACAATAATACAGAAAAAAAAAGAAGAAAAAAAAAAAAACATTCCGGATTTTTTTCTCCAGTGTAGTGAAATGGAATCTTTGCTTCGCTCGCTACGCTCATCCAAAAATACGTAACACTAATTTCTAATAACATAGAGAGGATATTAAATAAAATGGCAATGTTTATAGTTACAATATGAGAAGACATTAAAGAAGAAGACAGATGTTAGGCCTAAATAAATGGTGTTGATGTACTATTTTACTTTTGTTGTAGGCACTGCCCAGCAAACACAGTGGTGCAGGGCACGGTCTGGGCACGCACTGTTCGTGCTGGCGGAGTGCCGGGTAACGGGCATGTAACATTTTGTCCTGCTGGGCACGTACTGGCGAGGTACTGCTGCCAATAGCACAGCCTGCTCACGATCAATGTGCAATACCCAGTCTAGGGGTAACTACTTTTAAAAAGTATCATGCTATCGCTAATGCTACTTGCCCTTCGCTACTTTCTCGCTACTGTTTTTCAGATGTAGCAACGCTACATTCGAGCTACACGAGAAATATAGTACACTACTTTTACGCTACATATTCGTGTTTAATAGGGTGTGTGGAGCTCTCAAATTACCCAGTTTTTATGTCGTTTGACGTCATGACGAGATGATTTTTTGCTCCATTTATGTCGACTCAAACTCAATCGTTCGTTACCTATCATTAGAGACCCGGGAAATTCGCGTTATTTTTTTACGTGAATTGTTAAAATGTCGTATTTCTTTGCAAAATGTGGACGAATTGTGTGGTTAGGAACCCAAAAATATGTATATTGAATCACGAAATAACACCTACTTTGCCGTTTACTGAGCAATAACACCGAAATCTATATTGAAACGCGAAATAACCACTATAAATGGCAATACTGTCCTTTAAATACATTGTTATTGTCAAAAAATGAGTTAAATCACGCTCCCTCCGTCTCAAGTCAATTCCCAGTTGGCCGGCTTGCGATATCAGAAGAATTCCTTTGTCGCTGGCTGTTCCGCTGTTCGCGCGCACCCCCCCATAGACCACCAAGCGGCCGCCTCGTCCGGTGCAGACTCCCGGCTGCCCGGCCCGTCGAGAGAGGCTGGCCGGCCGGCGACCCCCCTCCCCCTCCCACACACCCGCCACTATTGAGGTAGGCTGGGCTGGCGACCCGTCAGACGAAGATGCGATATAAATCTCACTGCTGTGTTTGCGTCATTGTTCAAGCAACTTCCAAGTTGCGGTGACGTCACGGAAGAGGACGTGACGGAATGGGTGGCCGCCGAACGCTAGGTTTTGTCTCACAACAGTAGAAGATAAGCTTATCGCTGCCGGGTATCTTCTTGTAGACGGTTCCGAACGACCTTCAACCGCTCGGGGTAGGGGGGTACGACGATAAAATGACGTAATTTAGGCTTTCAGGATTCGGGTAACCCGATCCCTGGAAGGTCAGGAACCGGATCCTAATTTTACTTCCCTATGACATCCCTAGTAGATACCACCCAGTTGTGGTTTATCTGTCGAATAATAGAAACTCCGAAGATGCTCAGCAACAATGGTGGCATTCTAAAAATGTACCTAGGCCTGTTGAAAATACATTTCCAAACTTGTGTAGTAGTAAAAAAAAAAAAAAAAAATTGTCAAATCCGATTTTTGTGATTACTGACACCCTTAAAATAAAACCATAATAACACCGAATTTTAGATTTTTTAAAAACACATAACACCTAATTTTCAATTTTTAAAAACGAAATTTGCAAATAAATAAAACCATAAAATCGGGTCTCTACCTATCATCAAAAGTAGGGATGCACAATACTTTTTTCATTATCAATTATCAAAATGGTAGGACAAATCCTAACAGTCCTATACTTCCTTTATTATATTCTAAACCCCATACTATTCTTACTTTGAGATAAAATCCTCAACACCAACTCAACTCAATTAGTTTAGAAAATGGGATGTTATAAAGGTATTTAAAGATTGACAACAACAACTACTACATGCCTATCCATGTTATTAAGTTGACCAGCATGCAGTTCGGTTTCCCGCATTTTGGTAATGTCATTGTATTAATAAACAGTCTACTGAAATGTAGGTAATCTGACGTTATCCATGAACTATAAACCCATCTTGACCATTAAAAGTAATTAGTAGAATATAATAGTTATGTTCTTGGAGAATTTTATTTTATTTTTTATTTGTCAGGCTGTGAAAATTTATGCAGTGACCAAGGTTCCAAGGTATCATATTTTCATAGCTATCTCACAGAGAAAAACATGTCATAACTCAAAAGACTGCCAAGCTGTACATAAAACTATCGACATTTAAAGGGACCAACCGACCAACCCAATGTACGTACCCATCCACATTTGTCATTTGCGTCATATTAATAATACGTGAAATCACTTTGCCCCTTGACTGGAGTGGATCTCAGCCGAGCTTGAAGAATTGAATTTGTAACCAAGTAGGTACTGGTATTCTTTCTTGGAGACCCAGGGATAGCCTACCCTATATTATTTTTTGTTATTGCAAATTACTTGCAAATTCAATGTGCTATATCTAAATAAATCGAAACTAAGACGGTTGTTTTAGATTGGGTCAACTTTTTTACAAAGTTATTTAATCAATATTGCCTTAAATCTTCTTCTGTTTTGGGGAATGGTCGTGGGGCTCGAAGCCTCTCCCCTGGTAGTTTTAGTGCCTGGTGCGAAGCACCTATAACTAAAAATCTGATGTGTGCCAGAGTTGGGCGATGGACAGCGTCCTTGCGCTGCATGGTAATTGGTGACAGGCACCGTTGATTTCGGTAAAATACCGCCGGAACTTGAAAATGGCAACAAAACTTCTAGGATTTGCATCCGTGGCAGAAAAGTCCCACAAGACAAGAGACATCCAAGGAGAGTTATTTTTATCGTCACGGAGGTCTTAGTCGTGGGTCCACTACACCCACTCGACGACGACCGGCGATGAGACGTTGACGAGCCCGCAGAAGCCGTGCCTGACGACGTGGAGGCAAGAAACGAGGTCCAAGAGCTGCAATGGGGCGCGGGAATACGTCGCTTCTTCTCGGAATAATGTGGGCAAGTGCAGAAACCTGGGGATTGGTACCGCTTCTAGAGATGCGTAAAATCTGGCAGCTTGTGCAGCAATGCATTGTTGACGGTTTGCAGACCGAGGTCAGCGTGAACCTCAGACATTCGTGTCCAGCGAGGGAGAGAAAGGGACACACGAAGAATCTTGTTTTGCACCACTTGTAGTCGGTTGCGGTGGGATGCTGCACATCCTCCCCAGACAGGAGATGCGTATAACGCCGCTGAACGGATTACAGACGTGTAGAGGCGGAGCTTGGCCGTTACCGAGAGCTGTGCATTCCGCAGAAGGGGGTACAGAGAGACGAGTTTACCGGTTGCCTTCTGAGTTGCTGACCGGATATGTGGGCCCCACGTAAGTTTACGGTCTAAAGTTATGCCCAGGCATCTATTGGTCGGTGCCCATGGTATGGCGACATCATTGAGACGTAACCGAGGAGGAGGCCTTTTTCTAGACCATGAGAAGAGAGTACTTGAAGTCTTCTCCACATTGAGGGCCATGCGTGAATTTGCGTACCAGTCTGAAATAGTGTCAAGGTAACGTTGTCCAACGCGAACTGCGATCCATGGGCGACGATTAGTTGACAGAGCCACGAAGTCATCAGCAAACATTGCCGAGGTAACACCTTCCGGGGGAGGTGGCATGTCGGCTGTGAAGACATTAAATAGAGCAGGGCTCAGCACCGAACCCTGAGGTACTCCGGCAAGAATTGGGCGCTGTGAGGAGGAGACAGATTTTTTGATACATAGAAAGTACGCTCAGTGAGGAAGGATTGAATAAGCAGGACTAGATAATCAGGGAACTGAAAGTGTACAAGTTTGTGAATGAGTCCAACATGCCACACACGATCAAATGCCTTGGAGACGTCAAGGAATACCGCCGCTGACGCACAGCCGCTGTTCCAACCATCTGTTATCTTATCAGTTATCCTCGTTAGCTGTTGTATTGTGGAGTGCTTTGCTCGAAATCCAAATTGTTCGTCCGGGAGAACGTTCGAGTCGTCTATGTGACGTTGTAGACGGACTAGGATGACACGCTCCAGCATCTTGGATAACACAGACAGGAGGCTGATAGGGCGATAGCTCGTAGGGTCCCGAGCAGACTTTCCCGGTTTCAGAAATGTAATGACCTTGGCATTTTTCCAAGAGCTTGGGAAATGTTGAAGTTTAAGAACTGCATTGAAAATAGCATGTATCGTGTTTGCTGCTCGCATTGACAATTGGAGAACAACTTGTGCCGTGATGCCATCATCTCCTGGAGCCTTGTTGTGTGGAAGGTCCTTTGCAATCTGGAGCAGTTCCTCAAATGTGCATCCCGCTCCATCTGGTAGAGGGAGTGGAACGTGGTGAGTTTGTGACCACTGGAGTACTTGCTCCTCCACTTGTGGTGTAGAGGCTGTGGGTGGATTTAAGGTAAACTCAACTAATAGGCAAATCCAGCTAATTTCACATAGTATGTACATTCTGAATCACTTTTCGACCATTTTTTATTTAAAAAATGATGACCGCAATGCGCAATCTAAACACAATTCAAGTTGTTAAATACGTAATTGTCCAGTACACAAGCCTGGGAATTTCTACAAATTACCCGTTTGGTGGCATATTTACTGTCTGGTACTGAAAAGAAAAGTAAGCATTATTTAGCAATGAATGAATGGAATGAGCTCTGATTGTGCAATCCACACAGTCTTATTTAACATTTTGGTGCAAACCACAAACCCGATAGGACAAACGATAGAGCTTCCAAGAGATACAGACTGCATTCTGCGTCAAAGCCTGGTATGCTCGCTTGAGCTCATCCAACAGAATTAATTAAGACATTTGGTAAACCTACGCTGCCTTTCTTCTGGCTGCCCCAGCTTTCCCTTCGCATTGATGATCTGTGGGATGGCGATGTTTGAGACAAAAGTTGAGTTTGCATTCACTGCAAATTACTGGAACTACTTCTTTCACTTTGCAGCTTTTTGCAGAACATTTGTTTGTGAAAACCTAAAAAAAAAGATAAAAATAACAATTGTTAGTATCTTCTGTGGTCTAGTATTGATGAAATGCAAGATTTAGGTGTTAGGCCTACTGGTTGGAAGGATGTGGGCCAGCAACGGTAAGGAAACAGGGAAACACAAATTAAACAAATATAATATGTGCCTACATATTTGTAATGAAACATATCAACATAATTTACTCAAGTTTTGTTTTCTTTCGCCATTTATTCCAACAGTCTAGATTTGTATGGCTTATTTTCGTAGTGGACCACACCACTGGATGAACAGGTTCAAGAGGCATATAAAAATAAATCCGAAGTTTAACAATTCCTGACAATGTTTCATGAACTGAAGTTCAAACTCATGTTTTGGATCTTTTGATATCCGTCCATATCCATAAGTGCTTTCAACATTTAGCATAATATTGACATGAATAAGTACAGAGATTATGGAGGGTCACCTTCAGACCTTCAGCCTCCCTGGTGCCAAGGCGCGTCTTTTGATTAGTTTAGTACTAATATTGATAATTATCTTTTTTGTTATTCATATATAGGCCTACAATTATTTAAGGTGATACCCGTCTACACATTGTACTCATCGTTACGTCAGAAAAATATTTTAGTTTTTTTTTAAAAGAGCTTTTTTTTGTGAATTGGCCTCTAGACCAGCGGTTCTCAACCACTGTGTCGCGACACACTGGTGTGTCGCGAACAGGTGTGAGGTGTGTCACAAGTATTTGGTTCATTTATTGCTATATTGAAGTCTATCCATGAACGCCATTAACATGAACGCTATGTACCGCCAAAGTTCTAAGGACGAAATGAAAGTGAGTGACAGCTAGGGGTGTGCGAGTACCCGAAAATTTCGACTTGAGTCTAGAATTTGGTAAGTATTTTTAAAACTCATTTTGGTGGAGGTGCCGGGTAGCCTACAGCAAATTCACCCCAATTTGTACAAATGGTGGAAGTGCGTGTGTGAAAAAGTAAATATCACGATGCATTTTTGATGCTATCTTACCAATCTTGTTTTTCGAAAGAAAAAAAAAAGTGTGATCATCAGCAATAATGGAAGGCGATATGTCAATTCTCCAGCTGCAATGAATGCCGCAAGTAAGTTTGAAATAAAATCTAAAGATCAGTTCAAGAAAGATGTTATTCAACACTTGACCAATCTTCAGTAGGGTTTGAAGAAATACTTTTCTTCTATTTTAACAAGGGAATAGAATGGGTTATCTCTCCATTTGCAGTTTTGGTGGACACATAAACGACGTGTCAGACCTAACGTATCCAGAAAAAAGAAAGTGGATTGAATTTACTTCATAAACAACTTTAAAATCTAGATTTAAAGAGGTCTCTCTTGATTCATTTTGGATCTCTCAAAATGAACAATGCTCGTGTGTTTTTACTTCCCTTCTTCCACTTCATACCTGTGTGAGGCAGCTTTCTCAACTTTAAAAACAATCAAGTCACTGAACCCAGATCGAGACTCCTAGTCCTTGATGTTGATAGTGAGATGCGAGTCGATCTGTCTACCATTCACCCTCACGCTCGTACTGAGAACTGTGTAATTACATTAGTCCCAAGTAACCCACTGATAAGGAAGCACATGACATTTTGCACATTGCGCACATTGCTAATAACTGTTGATGTAGTTTTGTAATTTGCAAAATTAACAAAAAGTTCGTTTAATCTGTTAAATAATTGATTTCGTTGAAATTTTACCCACGTAGGTGTGTCGCGTAGGGGCACGTACTCAACATGTTGTGTCGCAGAAGAAAAAAGGTTAGAACCGCTGCTCTAGACCAATATTGTAGGTTAGAATTTTTAACTATGTATGGAAATAAAAAATGAATAAATAGTATTGGAATGCAAGTTGGGAAGTTTCTTTCGGACTCTGATAGCCTGGTTGAGGAATAATTTTTCAGCATGATTTACCATAAGCACTTGAAAAATAAATAAATAGAATCCCCAATAGCAACGGTCAACGAATCTCCACCAACGCAGAACAATGTCTTGGTTACTTCCCTTCTGACGTTGATCAATACCGGTTTAGCAGCTTTCGCGTGTCAAAACAATCAGTACTGGAACAGATCCACCTAGTCCTGAGATCGCGTTTGGATCGCGAGTGATGCTTCCTTGGACCACATGTCAAAGACTGTCTGAGACCTTGAATACATTATCCCAGGTAACCCACGAAATCCGGAGCGAACTAATTGCAATTGGCCACATTGCTAAATAACGTTATTAACTTTTGCTACAATAACAAAAAGTTCGTTCTAATCGTTAATTTCATTTCGAGCGCAAGTGCCACGTTAGTCGCAAAGGGGCACATGATCAGGGAAAAATGTTGTCACTGCAACATAGATAACTCATCTAGTTGATGAACTAAGTCCAGTGCTCTGATCAAAACTGTATATAATCAGTTTAAACTAGATGGCGGACTTTTAAATTTTGCTCATGTGAAAACAAATATAATTGTCATAACTCATAAACAAATCGAAAGTCCCGCCTTTCGGCCCAATGTAGAAGTTTAGGCTATAGTACAACGTGTAGGACCTAATTCCATTAGCATATAGGACTACATCATTAGCTAAAAATAAACTTTGAAAACCCTATGCTCTCCACAACCTAGACCTGCAGACCTAGCAAACACTCCCACATAACTAGTTTAATTACTAAAGCCTAATGCAGATAAACAATAGATAATAGTCCAAACTTGAATTGTTATCGGACGTTGATAGTAACTGGAATTTGCAGAAAAACTGTTTTTCGTCATATATGGTTTCGCATCTTGTGGCTTTGGTTTTACACGAGCTTGTTACACGCATTTGGCCGCTAATTTGTACATACTTGGAACCGCGTGGTTTATTCTGATCATGATGCTCCACACATCATGCACCCGCGGCCCTACTGTGTGTCCTAGCGCTTGCAATTGCCGTCAATGGTGGGTGGGAGCTAAACAACTCTTAGTGAGCCAATTGGCAGTGAAATTAAAAACAAAATAACAATTTTTTTCAACAAAACAAAAACAAAAATTATTTTGTTTGAATATTTTGACATCTGATCTGACAGATAATTTTGAGTAGGCCCTACATATTATTATAAGTGAATGAGGTGATTGGCATTTGATTTTTTAATTAGGTAGTTAACCATCAAATTAATATAGAAGCTGTTTGGTTTGTTCAGTGGCTCCGCTATTAACTTTGCATGTCATAGGCTGCTTGGATGCTTAGGTGGGTTTACCAAGTTTAGTTCTTAATATGTTGTTTCTCCCACTGTGCCTGGGATAAGATTTAGCTTTTTCTGCTAATCACACAATTGTTTTACTACCCCAACCCAATACTCGAGACTAACTCTACGATAGTCATTAGCGATCCCACTCCCGTTGACGATGTTCCCGACGACGGCGCAACAACAATGTCGACAAGAACGGTGACAGAGACAAGGCCTCCTACGTGAGAACCCCCCCTCCTTTTCTTTCGCCGTCTATTGCTGAATCTGTCGAGGCCTATTTAATCTTCAATGTTTCATGCATTGAAGCTGGAGGCAGTATTTATGCTAGAGGCGAATGCTGATCGTTTAACTTTGCCTGGAGTTTATCTATTTATCACATATCATAGATAAAGCCATTTAATGGTTTATTTTACTAAGACCTAACTAAAGTTTAATTCCCATATTCTCATAGGCCTATAGTAGGCTACCTAAAAAAATTGAAATGTTCTAAACTGTAGCAATGTCCCCCCCCCTCTCCCCTAGCCTACTAAACTATTGTAAGTGTGTAAGTTCAAATGTTGATATTTTTGTAAATTTAGCCTCCCTAGGCCTACCTTTATTTAATCGCAATAACATATCAAGTGAATACCTATACTTTTTGCACTTTAATGTTAAATAATTATTATAAATTTTTGGCTCTGGTCCACAGCCCTACCTTAAACCCTACCTTAAACCAACTAAACTCAAGAGTAAAGACCCTATCATCATCAGTCGGGGCCTACAGGGTTGGCTTGGTCGCTTTGATTTACTGTCCCCCACTGAAAATCAGTTATATAACTGAGTGGGTAGACTCTAAATACAATTTATAATTATTTATTTATTTATTAAACTTTTACAATCAACTCAAATGTCCCGGGTACATAGCACATGGCTCATTTACTCGTCTCACAACGACTTTGGGGTTTTCCCTAGTGTATATTATAATCCCAGTTTTCCAAAGGAGAGATAATCACTAACTTTACACTTAATAGATATTAAACAACCTACCTTTCTTCTATTCTTGGCAGGATCAGACTGGCAATCGCTGTCAATATGCGCTCCAACAGCAATATCTGGTTGTTCTCCACGTTTTACAGGTATTGGAATATTGCACAGTGGACAGACAGGCACTTGAACATCTTTCTTGTAGGCTGAAGGACATCGGTGTCGTGCATAACTTACATGCTCCCCGCTGTGAACAAACAATCCATAGTATAGTCCATATATATTAATAATGTATTGACAAACCCAATGTTACAATGAAACCTACACGGATGTTAATAAAACTGAACTGAACTGAACTGAACTGAGTAGCAGTGGAGTTTCCTGGTTTCAGCACTAGGTGGCCAAGTAGGCTACATTCTTCAACAATCTAGAGCAACATCCCCCACAGCGACCGCCGGAGGCACAGTCGCGAAGTAACCATATTTTTAGAGTAAGGTAGGTACTGAAATGGCTGTTTTGACATTAGAAGATTTTTATTTCAATGATCAATGGTTTGCTTATTTGCAAGTTTTTAGTTTGGTGGGACCACTTTTCCTTTACAAGTGCTTTTTGAATGCATTGTAGTTGATTGTTGTCAAGTTTCTATTTTTACTTGTTAATTGTTATCATAAACCTAAAAAAAACTCATATTAAAACCTTTATTCTATGGATTCTGGCAAACTTTTTCAAATTTTTCTTTCAAAAAGCAATACATCACCATTACCTTAATGTCCATGTAAAATATGAACGTTGTAGCCCCAGCCGTTTGGTCAGAATCGGCCCAAATGTCACGAAAATATTGCACTAAAAATCAAAAAAAATCGTAAAAGTACGATATTCATGAGAAATATTTCTTGGATTGTACCCAAAAACGTGGCAGGTCTAAGTTCAGAGATTTTGAAGGTCCCCTCCAATTTTCATCAAGATCGCATAGGCCTATGCCGTTTGCCCGGAATCGTGCGAACAAACAGACAGAAAAAAAAAAAAAAACATTGGAGCTAAATTTTTTGAGGGGTCAATGAAATTGAAGTCTTTGCTTCGCTCATCCAAATATATTCTTGTGAAATTTGAGCGCAATCGAAAAATTATTTCTTATGAAAATCGCAATTTTACGATTTTTTTGAATTTTTAAGACATTCTTCGACTTATAAGTAACACCTATATGCTTTATCCGATTGTAATGATATTTTCATAGAACCTTAATTTTATAAATTTATATATTTGTGAAAAATTTGAGCGCAATCGAAAAATGATTTCTCATAAAAATCGCAATTCTACGCTTTTTTCGTTTAAAAAAACATACGCTCAACGCTCATCCAACAACGTGCCTGAAAAAGCGTTCGCGAAGCTTCCTAGTATAACTGCCATGGATGCTGTGAATTGTAAACTCGACATGACAAAACAAATTGACGCGCACAAACTGCATAGTTTCGGTAGGCCTATTGCATACAGCCCACCACTTTTTCTAATACGCACCAAATGAACTCTAAAAACTGGGTGTTAAAAAAATTTGGCTACTATATTTATGGGGGGCTTAGCCTTCCATACCCCCCATGCTCGGTCTCTTTTCCACGGATGCACATACAGGAGCAAATTGCCCCCCCATGATTATGTCCTAGATCCGCCACTGTCCTGTGGCCCCCCCATTGGAAAATCTCTGCACACGCCTATGAAAGGAAGAGATGGAAGGACGTCATAGCAGGAGACTTGGAGGCAAGAGGAGAGAGCTGGGAAGATGTGGAAGAGATACGATTGTGAAAGGATAGAAAGAAGTGGAAAGATGTGGTTGCTAAACCCAAGCTGACCCTGCCAGAAGCAGGAAACGGTGATGGATCAGGATACTTGATGATTATTATTCCAAGCAAAAAGATTACCACAAAATAAGCATACATAGGCCTACTAATCTCCCACTAAGCCAAATGGCTTACACATGACATCAGTTTTAAAGATAGCTGCTGACCTGTGTAAAGTCGTTGTTTACGTGACATCAGTTTCTTGTCAGTGGGTCACGAAAAAGTTAAAACAGTAAGCATAGGCTAATCGTAACATTCATAGCAAAAGGCTTCAGGCCAATACAAAGAAAACAATTTAACATGTTCGATCTGTTCTGTCACAACTTCAAAAGTTGTCAAGAGTCAACTCATATGGTGTAAGAGGTCTGACGACCAGGAAACAGTTCAATGAGCCACTTACCAAAATATTCCTCTACAAGCGTCACATTTTAGCGGCAAGTAATCTGCAATAAATAAAAAAACATCGTTAGGAGTTAGCCTATACCCTACTTGCTCCAAGAAAAGAATACCGTATGCTTCATAGTAGTATTAGTAGGGGTAGTATGAATGCGCGGTAAATGGAACGTCGTGTTTGTGTAGTCTATATGAAAGAAAAATAGTTAGAACTTCCTTGTGCTAGATCCACACTGAGCTAGCGAGATGGTACTGTCATTATCGATAATATTGATATCATCAATAAAGCCTGTTTTGAACCTAAAAGTGGAACCTCAAGTGTGGCAAATGTAAGTCAAAACAAAACAAGCACGTTCCGTTTACTGTCTGGATGTCATGACAGTGTTTGGCTTCCGTTATCGACTGATTAGATAGGTCATTTCCAAACATAAATCTTGAGTGTGACACCATCAGCCCAGCCAGTGCATGGCACAACGTGAGATAATCTCCATCTTTAGAGTTTAGTTCGTGCCACTAATGACGAATTATTTGATATTTCGATAATCGATAATGAATTTTGGTTATCGATTATCGAAATAATATCCATTATTGATTATTGATCGATAATATTGATTATCGTGTGCATCCCTAGGTATAAGCCTTAATAATAATTAACAACGATGGTGAAGAACCAATAGGCTACCTTCTATCTGCAAAAAGCAAATTGTTCAGGAAAGCATTAAAACTGATTTAAAAAGAAGTAACTAGCCTACTAGTTTTCGGTGGCAGATAGGAGATATTGATGTAAGGTAGGTAGTAGGCCTACTAAAGGCCTAGGTCTCTTTTGGAGATGTTTAAGCTCATTGTTAGATAGGGAGCTATTAGCACCAAAAAATTCGAAATAATTTTCTGTATCCATAGACACCAACATCTCATTTTGGCAGAAAATGGCAGATAGAAGGTATTGGTTTTTCACCATCGACAAGTAACTGAACTGTACAACAATGGGTATGGACAGGAGGGAACAGGAGTCCTATCTTTACTGGTTGTCAAGACACATGATGACATAGATATGTCAATGTGGGCATAAGAGAAGAAGAGAGAAGAGAAGAGAGACAATCACCTACAATGCGTACAAAAAGCAAGTCTTCGGTTTGGTTTATTTGGATTAAGGACGCGTCAACCGTTAGGTCATAATGCACCACTCTAGCCTGGGGGGGGGAAGGAGGGGCCCATGCTGGTCAGAACCAGCCACGGGTACGGGGAGGAAGGGGGTTTCTCACGTCGTGGTCGTCATCGTCTTTGTCATCGTTTGTTGTGTCATTGTCATCGTCGCCGGGGGGGTCGTCAAGGGAAGGGGGCAAGGTCCCTGACAACGACCCCGCTTACTAGCTGATGTTTGCGAGGTGGACTTTTTCTCTTGAATCGCCTTTTACGATTAGCAGAGCCATGCTCTGGGCCAATTCTACCTCGGGCCCAGACGGGGCCTCGAGATATTTTACATTCTAATTACCATAGCAATTAGTAGGCCCTACTACTTTGTAAAAATTATCCTGATTTGGGATTGGTTGGGGCGGACTTTTTTAATTTCTGAATTGTGGTAAATAAAATCAATTACACACTACGGGAGTGTTTAACAAAAATGATTTTGCAATGGAACTTGAAGAAGTAAAGAGATCCCACGCATAGGCCTACTAAAAAGCTCATCCATCAACGCGACTAAAAAATGCGTTCCGCGAAGCGGCCTAGTAAAAATAAAATTTTATTTTGTTCCCAACGTATCTGGGTCTACTATTTGTATTGGCCTACATCGTTGATAGGCACGTTGAGAACCCGACCAATAGCAAGCATCCAATGTATGAATTAATTTGTGATTTGGAACGTCCAACGTATCAATATAGCCCTACATCGGATAAATAATATCTTCCTCCTTTGAAGAATTAGCCCTAAAACTGTAGGCCTGTAGTGGTCCCAAACAAAAGAATGCAAATAGCTCGAAATTGTTTGTCCAACATAGCCTAGGCCTAGGTCTAACAACTTTGTCAACTCTATTCACGCTAGCTCAGTGTGATGATAATTTTAATGAAAAAAGTATCGATGTGCATCCCTACTTATAGGCCTACCTCAAAAAACTTATATTGACGACATATTAAAACCTTTATTTCTACGGATTCTGGCTAACTTTTTCAACTTTTCTTTCAAAGCGTAGGCCTACATCACCACACCTTAATGTCCATGAAAAATATGAACGTTGTAGCCCCACCCGTTTGGTCAGAATCGGCCCAAATCTCACGAAAATGTTGCTTTAAAAATCGACAAAAAATCGTAAAAGTACGAAATTCATGAGAAATATTTCTTCGATTGTTCCCAAAAACGTGGCAGGTCTAAGTTCAGAGATTTCAAAAGTCCCCTCTAATTTTCATCAAGATCGCATATGCCATTTGCCCGGTAGAGAGCGAACAAACAGACAAAATAACAAACAAACAAAATAAAAACAAAAAAAAAACGGAACTTCTTCGGTTGGTAGGCCTATGGACTGGTTTTACAAAACTACTTGCATTAGGTTAGCCGAACTTTCCGCTGGCTACAGTGGGCCGCACTAGTTCTAGGATATAATCGATAAGAGCGCGCACCCGAAATCCTTTTCGTTACAAAACTACTTACCGGTAGTTGTTTTTCAGTGTTTTTATTGAAAAAATAACTGTTAAAACCTTGTCCATACCAACCGAAGAAGTAGGCCTACCCAAAAAACAACCTGAGCTAATTTTTTGAGGGGGCAGTGAAATTGAAGTAGGGCCTATTTGCTTATGCTCATCCAATTAAGAGAAAGAGTAAATTTATTTTGCATTTTAGTTTACACTACATTTGGATATATCAAAACAGATGAAGAATATGGAATAACCGGTGGGTGCGGGAGGCATGTGGGACAAAAACGGGACTGCGTGGTGCTGACAATGAGATCTTCCATCATGCTATGGTTTCGACGCATCTCATGTAGGTAATAGCCCCCCTCTGTTGGATGAACTACCAGGACAAGGTGTTAATCTATGCCGGTCCTACCAAACATGATTTTATATCTCAATTTCTAAGTGAATTGTAGGGCCTAATGTTATTAGGCTAGTAGGCCTACCAGCCTACTTAGGTAGGTACTTGGGTACCAAGCCTGTGAGGGACTACATTTAAGATTAGCCGGTACCTCATTCATCATCAGCTCATGTCGCTAAATAAAGATAAATTAATAATATCGTTTGTAGGCTAGCCTATAGCCTAGGCCTAGGCCTAATGTATCTGTAGGCCTGTGATAGGCCTAGCCCTAGCAATGTAGCCTATACAACACAATGAATAGGCCTACCACAACACTTACCCAGCTGGTTGCAATTTGGTTCGGTGCACTGTTTTCCCAAATCTGGAAATTCCATTTTAATAGGTTATGCTAGGCCTAGGGCTAGGCAGCTTAATGCAAGGCACAGTGATTTATAAGCTGTGTAGGGCTAGGCTATGGCAATTCGGCAGTGATTGGCCTAAGCCCTATTGTGATATCTATGCCTAGGCTATTGCCAGTAGGCTAGACTTGAAAGTAGGCTAGACTGTAACATCACAGTGCTGTTCAGTCATATTTATAAAGGCTACACACACGGAATGAGTCACTAGTACATGTAGGCCTAGGCCCTATCGACAAAAATGCTAGGTCACACCAACAGAATGACGCAATTGCATTAATACTTGGGAAATGCCTTACTGTAGGCCTAGGCCTAGGCCTAGCCCTACTTTACACAATATTAGGGTAGGAGGCCCTCTAGTAGGCCTAGTCCTAGAAACTCTAAGAAGCTGTTATCCTTAGCAGAAATCAAGGAAGAGGATTTAAGTTTGACAACCTAACCTCTAAAAATGGTTCGGGGCCATTGGAGTCGATAAAATAAACAGAAGTAAACTTCTTTATCGATTAATCGATTATGCCTGCCACAGCCGTCTTGACGTAAATGTAATCACAGAAGGCTTAATCACAGAAGGCTTAAACACCTATTGTACATAGAGGCCTACAATAGGTGTTTATTCATTCGTGCTTTTCCAAGCTTTTCCAAAGAGTCGCCCTCTAGGCGGATTATTAGGGGTTTTGTGGTAGAGCCGTGAATTTTGGATTGAACAATATTGATACAGAACTAGGAAGCTTCGCAAACGCTTTTTCAGGCGCGTTGTTGGATGAGCGTATTTTTTTTAAGCGTAAAATTGCAATTTTCATGAGAAATAATTTTTCGATTTCGCTCAAATTTCACATGAATATATTAATTCGTAAAATTAAGGTTCTGTGAAAAAATCATTACAATCGGATAAAGCATGTAGGTGTTATAAGTTAGGGAATTTAACTAGGAAAACGCTGAAGTCCCGCCGCGTTGTTGGATGAGCGTTATTGGTGCATTGAGTAGCCAAGTGTTATGCGGATTTTCTGTTGTTCTGTGAAAAAATCATTACTTGGTTGAAGATTTTTTTTAAATTTATTTAGATTAAATTAAAAATAAACTTTAATTTTTAATTTTTTTAATTAATCGTAATTTTAAAAAAGAAAAAAATCGTAAAATTTCGATTTTCATTCGAAATAATTATTTGATTGTACTCAAATTTCAAACGAATATATTAATTCACTTAAGGTTCTGTGAAAAAATCATTACAATCGGATAAAGCATGTTGGTGTTAGGCAAAGAATTGATTTAAAAAGAAAAACCCCGTAAAATTGCGATTTTCATAAGAAATAATGGTAATTATGAACAATTCCGTATTATTGTCAAATTTGAAAAATAACTTTCAAAAAGACTTTACTAAGCATCACTAGTCGACATATTAACGTTTCAAACGGCGCTTACCTTAAAAAGTGTAAAAGTAGGAAAACATTTTAGTGTCACCTGCAAGGCTGTATGCCCAAGTGGTGTACTAACCTCGCCACGGCGCTTCGCGCAACCCCCCCCCCCCCCCCAAACCCCGGCTAACCTTCTTTTCCCAGCAAAAATCCACTGGTAATTGAACAAATTACCTCAATTATAGTTGAAACTTTACAATGCCAACCCGCGTAGGCGGGAATATGGAAAAATGAACACAGATTGAACACGTAACAATCGGGACATTTCACTGTTGTTGTTTACCATGTTGGACATTAACATCTTGCTTTTACGTAGTACCAACCTTTTGCACTAAAATACTCAACCTACAAACCTTAAACGTCGCTATTTTAAATATAAAGGACTTTCAACGCAACATGACTTTCGTTTAAAATAGTGACGTTAAAGGCCGGTTTGAAGTTTTTTTTGTTACTATAGGTAACACCAGAAACGTGATGATTCTATTTTGGATTTTTAAATTATGTTATTGTAAGGTACTTGCAGTGAGTACAACATCTCAGCACGGTAGGCCTAGGCTGCGTCACTCCTCGCCACTTATAGTTCACGTTTTTCAACTTTTTACACATCCCTGCTAAAAATTCCAGTGCAGTCCAGTATGATCCTGTTTACCATTACACTGGCAGAAAGTGGAAAAGAACATTTCCACTTCCAGTTTTAAACTGGCCATAACTGGATTTTACATGTGTTCACAAATGAATGGCAGGAAACCACTAGTAAAGACTGGACAACAATGGGCAACGGGAACAAACTGGTTGTAACTGGGAATGGAACACACTGGATACAAATTGTTTTTACTGGATTTTTGCTTGACACTCGATATGGCTGGACTTCACTGGGTGTGGAAAGCACTGGAATAAACTTTTTTTAACTGCACTTGACATTTCGCTGGAAATGACTGGCCGCCACTGTGTGTGGATCAAACTGGATTCAACTGGACTTTGCTTGACACTGGATTTGACTGGATGTAACTGGTAGAGGAACACACTGGATTCAACTGACTTTCACTGGACTTTGCTTGACACTGGATTTGACTGGATGTAACTGGTAGAGGAACACACTGGATTCAACTGACTTTCACTGGACTTTGCTTCACAATGCATTTGACTGGATGTAACTGGTAGAGGAACACACTGGATTCAACTGACTTTCACTGGCTTTAGTTGACACTGCATTTGAATGAAAGTAACTGGTAGAGGATCACACTGGATTCAACTGATTTTCACTGGACTTTGCTTCACAATGCATTTGACTGGATGTAACTGGTAGAGGAACACACTGGATTCAACTGACTTTCACTGGACTTTGCTTCACAATGCATTTGAATGAAAGTTACTGGTAGAAGAACACACTGGATTCAACTGACTTTCACTGGACTTTGCTTCACAATGCATTTGACTGGATGTAACTGGTAGAGGAACACACTGGATTCAACTGACTTTCACTAGACTTTAGACTAGATTTTTAAAAAACATATTTTTATTTATGCAATAAAAAAAAATCACCTCTATTGATCTGGAACAAAACACAATTTACCTACAGAATTGTTTCTCGCTCATCCAATCATAAAACCATTCTTTTTTTGTTCAGGTTTTCGTTTTATAGTTTGCAATTTTTTGTAGTCATTCAGTTCGAGTTAAACTGCTTTTTTTATTTAATTTATTTATTTATCATCCTGTGGGTACATTCATTGTTCATACATATTATAATCGTCAAGTTTGCTTAAATATAAGTTGGTCTAGCACTTAAGTATGAATATTTAATATTTATATTATAATTATATACATAACGTAATGTGATAAGATGCAGTTAATAGTCTGAAAAATATATGTGATTCGTTGCATCAGTTGCTTGACATGCAGTCACGATACGCGGACGCATGCATGGGTTGGGCAAGCTATATTTGAATGTGTAATTTTAGAAACACCATAAGTTCATTATTTTCGATATCCGGATTTTTTTTCATATTTAGATCGAAGAATTTTTTCGTGCACTAAATATCGGTGTGAAGAACACCGCTCAACCTGACGTTGTTGGAATTAAGTTTTGATTATTATTTATATTTAGATCGACCTTACGGACAGTTCTGGATAGAAACAACATAATTATCATTCATCATCATTTTTCGATAGGGTCACAAATAATTCATTTTTGAAACATAATTTTAGAAACAACCTAAGTCAATGGACAGTCTTAGGTAGTTTCTAAAATTACTTTTCATGTATTTTCATTTCAGTCCTTTTTAAGGGCGGTGTATGCATTGTGTTAACAGCAGGGGCGCCGACTCCGTGGGTGCTCAGGGCCTGAAACACCCCTCGGATTGTTTGGAGCACCTCCAAACAAAATATTCAAAATTCAAAAAGTGGTATTCATCCATTCCTAATCCCCCCTTGAGATTCCTATTTTGATTGCGCAGCAAATTTGCAAATTTTCTCCCTAACGGCTGAAATTTTCAAGCATATCCTGGTTTTGCAAAATAGAACTCGCTCCCCCCCCCCCCCCTCTACATACGTAGACAGTTTTTGTTAAATTATTATGTGAAAACTGCAAATCTTGAAAATAAATCCCATGAATCAGGGCTAGATCCGCCACCATAAAATACACCCAAAAAATGATAATTTCAATTAGGATAATTTTACTAGGAAAAAGCCAAAGTCGTTAATAGACATGTGAGCGAGCCATGTGTCAAATCATTACAATCGGATAAAGCATTTAGGTGTTATAAATCGAAGAAAGTTTTTAAAAATCGAAAAAAATAGTAAAATTGTGATTTTCATGAGAAATTATTTTTTGATTGCGCTCAAAAACGTGGCAGTTCTAAGTTCAGAGATTTCGAAGGTCTCCAGAAAATTTCATCGCAATTGGAGTATCGGTTTAGCCGGAATCGTGTTAATTCAACAAACACACAAAAATACAAAAAAAAGATTTTTTTTCTCCAGTGTAGTGAAATGGAATCTTCGCTTCGCTCACTACGCTCATCCAAAAATGCACATTTAAATTAATGTAGGCCGATAGGGCCTTACTAACTAATAAATCAATGGATTGAACGCAGAAAGAAACTGCAGCATGTGATATTCAAGTGGCAAAAAACACTCTCGTGGCTCATTCATGTCCTAATGTCCACATAATTTATTCTTATCTTAATACTATACGTTTTGTTTATTTTTCAAATGATCTTATGTCTTCATCCTAAACAATTACACATAATTATACATAATTAAACCTATTTAAAGTGTACTCCACCCAGTGGCGTATCAGGGTGGAGTTAGGGGTCTTGGCCCCCAAGAAATCCCAGCTTTAATTTTATATTCTGCAAATCATCTGGGTTTACGCAAAAAATTAAATTCCACGATAAATTTCTCTTTTTTTCCGTTCAGCAAAACACCTTATAACTTCTTCTAAAATACTACACAAAACAACTTTAAAAATACGTATTTAATTTATTTTTTAAAATCACATTTTTATTTATTGTAGGTTTAAATCGCAATGGATCTAGCATATAGCTGATTTGATTAGCGGATGTCTGTAAAATTTCAACGCAATCTGTTCAGCAGTTCGGCTGATTTTCGGCGTACACATACACACACAGAAGAACAGAATAAGCGCCGTTTGATATGAATTGTATCCTCAGTCCCTTCGCTCCCTCGTCTAATTACTGATTTAGTTTTGAGGGGTTTTGATGCTAGTGACATCTTATAGAACCGACGATTAATAGATATAACACAAACTTTAAAATGTGTGCGTTTTATTATTTTTGTTGGTTTTTGTTAAGCCTTAAATGTTTACATGCACAGAAGCTTGTATTCGACATGTAGAGTTAGTAGCAGTAGGCCGTATGCCCTTCCCTAGGCTTAGGACCTACGTACGTTGTCTGAAATCTGAAGAATTAATTATGTGGCGCCACCTGAAACTTCAAGTCCTTCTAGCTCAAAACTATAGCGTGTGAGATAGAACATTTGGCATTCTGACACTGCAAAGTTTGGCTCTAACATCAAAGGTATTAATGTGTATTGTAATGGTGTTATTAATATTTATTAGTATTAGTATATTATAATTTAGTAAGTGTTTTTATTTCTGACTGTGTAGTAAATGTTCATGTGTTTGTGTTTTTCTTAGCTATATCCTCCCGGTCTAAGAGTCTTGGTTTTAATTAATTAAACGAGGGAGCGGAGCGACTGAGTGTCTCCATTCAACTCAAACGGCTCTCATTCTGTGATTCTGTCTGTCTGTACGTCGAAAATCAGCCGAACCGTTGTACAGATTGCGCTGAAATTTTAAACAGACATCCGGTACGAGTTTACTAAGAACTGTTAACAAAATCAGCTTGATCCACTGCGATTTAAGCCTACAATAAATAAAAATGTGATTTTTTAAAATATCAATGGCATTTGTTTCGTAGCAGTTAGCAGGATGTGGTTGACGTGGCCTGCATGGCCTTGTGGTAACCATTTAGCCTACCGCACGGATGGATGGGTTCGATACCCGTCAGTTATAACTTTTTTATGTTTTTATACACCCACATATTATTTTTGAGGGGTATTAAATGGGAAATAAAAATTATGTCATTTCGTTTTATCTTGGAAATTTGTTAATGTTTCACGCTAATACGTTTTGAATACGATTCGCATTTGAATGTTCAATTTAAATAATTATTTGTGGCAAGCAGAGTGAGTTCCTGTAAGGTGACCAGACGGTCCGGTTTTAGAAGTCAAAACACTTGGCTAACTCACTCGTTTAACGACGACTTTGGCTTTTCCTAGTTATAAAGTATTAATTGCTGCTTCCATATACATATTAACTAAAAAATAAAATACTTTATAATTATGATCAAGTACTGAACAATAGTATTAAAACTCAAGAATAACACACGTATTAATATAGGTAGGCCACAGAGCAAGTGCACAATGTCTACCATAGTTGCGTCGATTTGCTGTTGTATCCTATATAGGTGGTTATTCTCTGTCAACTTCATCGTCTTCTGTGGCGCTACGGTCTAGGTGTTGGCTTTCAGATGCAGGGTTTCCAGTCGGATCGAGTTCGAGTCTCCATTCTTCATGATAAAACTTGTAACTTTATAATTGTGTCAATTTAACATATGCTGTGTATTCAGTTACAGGTCATCGATTGGTGTAGGAATGAGAAATAAATAGTAAGAATTAGTATTTAATATAATATTTAAATGATTATTCAAATCTAATTTTTTCGTTTGCTTATTTGCTACTAGAGCGCGTTACAGGCGCGTGGATATGTGCCAGAGGTTTCCAGTTCCAGTTATATCCACTCAGACCCACTGTATTCCAGTGGAAGCTATTGCCAGTGGTATCCAGTTCCAGTAATATCCACTTAGAGCCAGCATATTCCAGTGGAAGCTATTGCCAGTGGTATCCAGTTCCAGTAATATCCACTTAGAGCCAGCATATTCCAGTGGAAGCTATTGCCAGTGGTTTCCAGTTCCAGTAATATCCACTTAGAGCCAGCATATTCCAGCGGAAGCAATTGCCAGTGGTTTCCAGTTCCAGTAATATCCACTAATAGCCACCAAATTCTTGTGGAATCAACTACCAGTAGGTTCCAGATCCAGTTGTGTCCAGAGAAGTCCAGCTAAAGCAAGTGGAAGTGGTTTCCAGTTACATCCCTTAAGAACATACCAGTAATGTCCAGTTAATATCAGCTTATACATGTTCCAGTTATTTCCATTCAAAATGGAACCATAAGCTACTTACTTCCAGTTAAGGGAGTCCAGTCATGTCCAGTTCCAGTTCCAGTAACCATTTCGTAAACTGGAAATGACTGGAATTTTTAGCAGGGATCCAAGGTAAGCGCCGTTTTGAAACATTAATATGTTGACCAGTGATGCTTAGTAAAGCCTTTTTGAAAGTTATTTTTCAAATTTGACAATAATACGGAATCGTTCATATTTACCGAAATAATTATTCGATTGCGCACAAATTTTACACGAATTCATAAAATTAAGGTTCTGTGAAAAAATCATTAAAATCGGATAAAGCATGTAGGTGTTATAAATCGAAGAAATTTTTAAAAATCGAAAAAAATCGTAAAATTGCGATTTTCATGAGAAATAATTTTTCGATTGCGTTCAAAACGTGGCAGTTCTAAATTCAGAGATTTCGAAGGCCTCCATAAAATTTCATCGCAATCGGAGTATCGGTTTAGCCGGAATCGTGTGGACAAACAGACAAAAATACAAAAAGAAAGGACAAAAAAACATTCCGGAATTTTTTCTCCATTGTAGTAGAATGGAATCTTCGCTTTGCTCGCTACGCTCATCCAAAAAATCGAAAACAAATCGTAAAATTGCGATTTTCATGAGAAATAAATTTTCGATTGCGCTCAAGTTTCACACGAATATATTAATTCATAAAATAAAGGTTTTGTAAAAAAATCATTACAATCGGATAAAACATGTAGGTGTTATAAGTCGAATTTTTTTTTTTTTTTAATCGAAAAAATTGTAAAATTGCGATTTTCATGAGAAATAATTGTTTGATTGCGCTTAAAAAAATGGCAGTTCTAAGTTCAGAGATTTCGAAGGCCTTCGCAAAATTTCATCGTAATTGGAGTATTGGTTTAGCCGGAATCTAGGTGCCCGTTCGGGCGCCGCAGCCAAGCCGCGGTGCGCTACACACTCAGGCACCTTATACAGCAAGCAGAGTTGGGGTGATTTCGAGGTGTCACCCAGCCATCATGAAACGTGATGTGAACTTGAAAACTATCAAAATCGAGGGGATTTAGGTACCCGACAACACATGCCAAATTTGGTTGGGGTTAAGGACGTTAGTTACTATAGGCCTACTGGCTACTACTACTACTACTACTACTACTATCTAATTCGTCAGTTTCAATTGCCCAGCGATTCTGACCAAACGGGTGGGGCTACAACGTTCATATTCCACATGGACATTAAGGTAGGCCTATGTAATTCCCTTTGAAAGAAAAAGTTTTAAAAAATTGCTGGAAGGCTTCCAAATAAAGGTTTTAAAATAAGCCTTATACAGGCATACAATCAACAAGTAACTATAGTTACGTGACAATAATTGCCTACATTGTTTACAAAAAGCAAGTCTTTGGACCACTAGGCCTATATTTTTTTCATTCTATTGTTAATTGGTAATACCATAGCAATTAAATCGAATTTGATAAATTTATTATATTTTAACAATTAATTTTGCAATGGAACTTGAAAAAGTAATGAGATCCCACACATAACAAAAACTTGTAAAAATACAGCCAAACCTTACACACTCAAAAGAAATGAGATTTTAAAAAAAGGGCCAAGCGCATCTACCCTTCCACATTTGCGCATTCTTAATTCATAAACGTACAGTGTCCCGTAACAACATCCTTGAAAAGCTTGGCAAAATAGAATTTGTATGACCAGCGTTCCCTTGATCGTAGCTCGCAGTGAACTCGTTATAGCTTCATATTCGGCCATATTGATGTCAAGCGTAACCGTCCAGTAATCACCGGTCATCAGCATTTCTCCCTGCTTTAGGAAGATCAAGCCTCGGTTCAATTGTTGGTCTTCGCATGTTGCAAATGAAAGCAGCCCGCCTGCAACATATTACGTTTGCGTTTAGTGTGTTTCCGGAACACGCTATTAATTCTTGCTGTTACACCCTCTAATTACCATTTAACAGTTATCACTCGTATTATTATACCATTCCCTCCGCCCTTAAAATCAGCCTAAATTTTCTAAACTATACTTCAGTAACAATTTTCAAACTTGAAATTTCTTTTTCCTTCAATTATAGGCGTAGGATTTTTAAACAGTCCTGACTCAACTTATTTTAACATTCATACGTATCAGGCCTACTGTTTACTCTCGGGCGCTAACTATAATATGGTGTCTGTGGTTCTTGTGAACTACCCGCTGCTGGTTGTGGCGGTCTGGTAACTTCATCGTCATTTACAATGTCCTGAAAAACTTCTCCATCCTCTACCCCATCCGACTTAGCATCTTCGTAATCGGACTTCGGTGTCGTAGGGTCACTAGTAGATTTCTGTAATTCAGGGATAGCTTCTGCGCTAACATTTTGTTCTTGTTCTGACTCAGTTGTAATAATATTTCCCTCGGTCTGTACTTCTCCCGCAGCTTCTATGACTGATGTGTCATCCCCTGGTGTGACTTGTTGACCATTGATATTTCCGTCAACGATATTATTCTGATCTTCGTCAACTTTCTCAGGTTCCTCCACGTCAGGAGAATCATCCGGCTCGCCCCCGATTGGATCGTCCACGGATGGCGTATCGTCGTCCTACTGCTCCTCATCCACCGATTCGTCTGCAGTCGACTGCTCTTCATCTACTGATTCGTCTTCGACTGACTGCTCCGTGTCCGACGATCGCTCCGAGTCCGATGATCGCTCCGTGTCTGAAGATTCTTCAGTCCCCGTTTGCTCGGACGACTCGTCATCCGAGATTCGAGTTTGGCTCGAAGCTTGTTGTAGCTGCATTTCATGTTGTATTGCTTGTTTTGATGGTCCTGCTATCCCTGCCTCCCTGCCAATTGAATTTTCAGGAGCACGTTTTAAAATTTTTCCGAGGACGACCAACTGGTCTTTTTACTTTATTAGTGTCATCCGGTTTTTCATTGATAGCTGTCTTTCTAGGACGCCCTCTCAACCTTCGTGGTGCGACTGCCATATTGTTAGTAGATGGTTTAACTTTAGCTTGCTGACTTCTTTCGAGGTCTACCTCTCGGTCGTTTAACTTCTTCTGTAATTTTGGCAGTCTCATCGGCTACTCGCCGTGTCTCCGGTTGTTCAGGCTGTCCTCTAGGCTGCGTAGGCAGAATCTTCTTCCGACATAGTTTTATCCGGTTAGCATGTACCACGGTCTCTCTGCCATTACGTAGCTTCAACTTGTAATTTTCATTGCTTACTTTTTCAAGTACCTCATGCGGTCCCGTAAATTTAAAAGAAAGCTTCTTGTTCACCCCCTGCTTCGTTGCAGTATTGCGTAAATAGACGTACTCGCCCACATTATATGACTGCGGTTTCGCTTTTTGGTCGTAGTACTTCTTTTGAGACACGAGCTTTCTGATTACTTTGATGAACCATTTTGTACGCATCATTGAACCATTTTGTACGCATCATTGAGCCGATCAGCTAGTTGCTGTTGCTGTTTAGAGTTAGACTCATGACCTACCAACTTCGGTTCCAAATTATCTGTGAAAGGTATCCTCATTTCACTGCCGTATAAAAGATAATGTGGTGAGAATTTCGTTACGTCATTTCGCGTTGATCGGTACGCCATCATGGCATATGGTACGAACCTATCCCAAGTCTTTTGATCTTTCTCAACATACTGCGCGATCATGTCTGCTATGGTTCTGTGAAGACGTTCCAGCGTTCCATTGGCCTGCGGATTATACGCTGTCGTTTGGATAGATTTCACCCCTAACAAGCGACAGGTCTCTTGCATGAGAGCTGATACAAACTGCGTTCCACGGTCACTTAAGACATTTTCTGGACAACCATGGCGTGATATAATCTTCTCCACAAATTCGCGCGCTATCGTTTCTGCCGTTTGGTTTTTTATCGCGACAGCTTCACAATAGCGAGTAAAATGGTCAATGAACGTCAGTAGATACCTGTTCTTATCATGACTCTCAGGTAACGGACCCACGATGTCTAAAGCCACCCCCTGGAAGGGTTTAGTTGTTTTTATGTGAGTTCCCAAAGGTATTATTTGGCGTTTTCCCGACTTACGTCGAGCACACGAGTCACACTCCAGTACGTACTTTTCGACATCTTTCCGTAACGTCTTCCAGAAATAGCGTTCTTTGATAATTTCCGTTGTGCGCTTGATACCTTGATGCATACTAAAAACTGTATCGTGGTGATGTTCGATTATACGTGGAACCAGACTAATCGGGACGACAATGCGATATATATCCCCGTTTACATGATAAAGTAGACCTTCCTGATCAAGCTGATACTGCTCTTCAAACTCTGGCGTATTTATGTTCTTGATGACATTAGAACAAAACTCGTCAGTTTGTTGTTTATCTAAGATAAGGTCTCTACTTATGATCGGTAGATACTCGCTTTTCTGTCTAGCGTTGACAGCATTGACATGTCGCGATAGTGCATCCGCATTTGTATTACTTTTCCCAGGTTTATATATAACCTCAAAGTCAAATTCCGATAATCGTACCATCCAGTGAGTTAACCGGGACGATTTAGGCTCTTTGAGTTTCAACATCCACTTTGACGGAGCATGGTCTGTGTAGATGGTAAACTTGGTACCTAATAAATAGGCACGGAAGTACCTACAGGCCCATACAATAGCGAGCATTTCTCTATCTGTCGTACTATAGTTACACTCGGCTTTGTTGAGTTGCCGCGAGGCATACATTCCTTGACATTTTTTGGTTTCCTGTATTCCTTAATAGCCTTAGTCAGCCTTGGATCAGTCTGGACTCCTTCGCTCGTCACAATGTGACCCAAGTAATTTACTTCTGATTTAGCGAATTCACATTTTTCTAACTGTATATGCAAGTTAGCTTCTTTGAGCCTTTGTAACACTCTTGCTTAAGATTTAATGTGTTCATCCAGAGAGACACTGAACAGAATAATGTCATCCAATCCAGGTATACCATACATTCAATACCCTTAAGTCCTGCCAACACACAGTCCATTAGCCTTTGGAATGTGGCTGGACCTCCACTTACGCCCATCGGCAACCTCTTGTAGTGCCAATGACCCATGGAAGGTAAAAAAGAAACATTTTCTCTTTGTCCCTGTCATCAATCTACACTGAAAATACCCTATCTTAAGTCCAAAGGTATACACCTAGATTACCCAACTATCAAGAGTATCTGTATATTTGGTAATGGCTGCGTCACCCTTAGTTACTTGGTTCAATGCCTGAGGCCGTAACTAATCTTTAACTTAACTGCACCATCTTTTCTGGGCAGTTGTCTAGGCACCTTATATTGAGCTTTCCTGTGAACTAGAAGGTTTCATGATTCTCCTTCCGGACATATTCACTAATGTTGCCTCTGCCACTTGTTTAAGCGGCATGTGCAATCCGATAAGGGGATTGTTTATTATTTTTTGTTTTTGGCACTCCCCGTATCAATCCTTGTGTTCAACCAGTCTTGTGCACCCTAATGTATCCTCTGAGTATCAGGAAAATTTCCTTGTACGTATCAGTACCGTTCCCATCTTAACCCCTATCGTCCGGTTCAAGTGGATAAAAATTTTTTCCTTTTAGGGGCGGCCCGGCGTTTTTTTTTTTTCCCCCCTTTTCCCCTTTAAATTTTCCCTTTTTGAAAAATTTATTTTGGGGGGGGCCCCCCCCCCCGGGCCCCCTTTTTTTTTCCCCCCCCCCCCCCCCCCCCCCCCCCCCCCCCCCCCCCCCCCCCCCCCCCCCCCCCCCCCCCCCCCCCCCCCCCCCCTTCCCCCACCCGGGGGAAACCCCCCCCAACGGAAACGGCGCCTTTTTTTTCCCTTTTTTTCGGGTGTCTTATTTGTGCGGTTCCATGACCTCCGTTTCTCCTAACAACTTTTTTCTGTGGCTGAATTACGTGGAGCCATTGTTCACACTTTCAGTGGTTCAAATTCCCCTTGTGCTAGCCGCTAGGCGCCACTAACACACCATGCATTTGCCCCCGCACGGGTTTTCAACAACCATTGTTTAGGTATTCCCTCCCTCCTTGTCCATCTACCGTAGATAACTCCCCTCGTCCGGCCCCGGGAAAACCAAAAGTAGCTTCTGCGCGTAAACTTTCCAACGGGTAGCGAGTTTTTTCAGACAAAAACAGTATTTTTCGCGGCTGCTTGCCTGCCCCCTCTGAGTTCCTTGGCGTGTCACGCTCGTGTGGGCTCCAATGGCTGTGATGGAAAGGGTTTAAAACTCCCTGATACCCTTGTCGACTCCTAAGGGAACGGTTTATAACCCCTTCCTATCACTTTTGAGTCTGCAGAACACGGGGCAGACTGCTCTGCGAACACCTGCAGCACTTGCTGACGTCCATTAATGGAAATTGTTACTACCAATTTTAAATTTCACGCTTCTCGAAAAAAGCGTCGCCTTTTCCTGTACGAGAAAATTAGCCCAGTTTCCGTCGGTGGAAATTAGATCAGTCGTGAAAATGTTTTTCTACGCTCTTTTAGTAGTCCAAACGTAACAGTTTGTAGCCCAAAAGTTTTAAATCATCTCCTGTTACGCCCCTCTTTTTCCGTTATCCTAAGGCATCTTACCCCAGGCTGTAGCATAAAAATCGTGGGGCCTGTGTCTACTAGTAGTTCCTCCCTTTTCCTCTATGCTCACTTCCAAAAAATTTCTTCACTATTCTCATCATGGGAGTCGCTAACTGGGTAAAAACTTCTATTAGCTATTTTTTCGCTCGAGGGCCGGGGGCTTGCGACGAATTTTGCCCTTTTGGGGGTCCCTTATTTTTCTCCCCCCTTTTTCTGGGAAAAACACCAATTCCTAGATCCCCTTTTTTTTACAGTACGAGAAAATAGGATGCCCCCGAGTCCTTTTCGCTAGGTTTTATCGCCACCCTCGGCCTTTAAAAAACTTTTTCTTCTTCTTAGACAACCGTTGTAGATGGCCCTTTTTTTCCACAGCCATAACATTTGCGATCGTTTCGTACTAACTGCGAAAACTGTCCCCCCTGGGTTGCCTCTTTGGTACGGTACTGCCCTTACAGCAGGTTCATGCCTAGGGGAACGTGTTTGGGATTTTACCCGTACCTGGACTCCCACTTACCATGGAGCCCCCCAGTGAAAGCCGGACGAGTCCCCGCGCTCCCCCCTCCTCGTTAATTACGGGCCGAACGGGGGGTCCGCACCTTCCGGATCATCTTTGATTCAATTTTTACAACGGTCGGCAAAAGGGTTCCCCCCGTCTCGCCTCTTGCCGATGGGGGTTTGCAACTGTGCATAATAAAAATTGGGCTGGTTGACGCGACCGAACCCATCAATAGTTTTTCGAAAATCCCGTACGAAATTTTTTGGTTCCTAAGGATTGATTACGCTTAAAAAAGTGCGCCGCACCCCCCTAGCTAAAAGGGTTTTAATTTTGACTTTACACCTCTGAAACAACCCAAATCCGCGGGGCCCCATCACTTGGTTCAGAAAGTTCTCGACTGCCACATCCGAGGCCTCTCCTCTCCAGGGCTTTTTTTAGGTTCCCCACATGAGGCCTTTAATATTGAACGTCACTACATTCCCACTTTTTTGTGTTTATTTTTGATTAGGTTCATTTTTCACATCCCTTTTTTAACCTACTACCTCAGCTCGAAGCTTAAACTCCGCCTGAGGTTATTCAACATCTCCCCGTGATAGGCATCTGGGGAATTTGGTTAAATTAAATTTAAAAATTTCTAACCAATCAACAAATTGGGTACCAAGTTGTTTAGTAAATCTCTACTGTGTAATAAAGGGACACTACTGCAAAATAATATGTGCGACTCACCTATGTTTTTCTTTTTAGGCCTGTTTCCCGGTCCCCCCAAAACACGTCTCTCAAGAAAAAAGTCTCTGCGGTTTCTTTTTTTTTTCAAACAAAAATTTCCGGTGATGCGCTGCCACCCAAATGTAGTGCCCGCAATATTTATCAATCAATAATCAATACGTTAATTGGTTGCTGATCAATAAGTATTGGTTCACTGTCAGACTACTTAACTTGAAGGATCAGTGATTTGGGAGAGTATAGGTGTTCTCACCATAAAATCATGTAAACTATGTAAATAGAACTACATTTAATAAAGCCAGACTTTTCACTTACACAAGGTTATGGTTTTAAATATGAAATTCATTCCCTATACTGGAAACACTTCCTACTTCAAAGATGGCTGAGATAAGAGAGAGCCAACCTGGCCACTTCATTTAGTGACTGGTAACACATTCCTTAACTGTCACTACATGGCCCTTTGTGGCTACATGTCATTGGCTAGTTTGAATTAGGCTGCATTCACCTGGCCCAATAAGAGAGTCAGCTGTTTCCAGAACTGTGCCGATGGTGATTTGTACATTGCTACGTGCCTGGTAAGAATGCCAAGTCATCAAAAGTGTGTTATTACACAGTGACGTAAGTGAATAGATTGCACTTTGCCTGCCTAGTTTTAGAGACTGTAATGGCTTTGAATTAACATTACAGTTTATAACACAGAACTAAAACCTATCAAATCAATCAATATTCTGGTATTGATTAATGGATTAATGACTATGTGACTACCAATCATTGTATACTAAATAATGATTGGTTTTCTAACATTAGATTATGTTGAATGATAACTAAATACCCAATATCGATGGAAATCGATATCCAATCAATAAAAGTGAAATAGAAACCCTGATTTCACTACAGTGTCATATTCCCAAAATAAGCGCTTTGTAGCATCTATATAGCCTACAAGGCGCTTTTTTCACATACCTCTAATAATAACCACACACACACACACACACCGGTAAAGCTGCTATGTACCCTACCTTGCAGATTATCTTGGCACAGAGGGACGTCGTCTCACGAAGCCATGGACGATGGACCCAATAAGTTGGGGTGCGGGACTCATTCATGTAAGACAAATCCAACCAAATACAAAAATGTGTAAAAAAAAAAAACGGCAGCCAAGCTCTCCTTCAAAAGTCTTCGGCTGTGAATGCTGTGAGATATAGAAGTTGAGCCAAGCTTTTTATTCTTTCTCCCTAGTTTCGCTTTGAAAATAAGTAAGATCATTTCGCCTGTTGACGAGCGCCAAGCCAACGATTTTTGTGGTAAAAAAGTAAAATTTTTTAACTCGAAATCATAAAAAAAATTCTTGGCCATGAACCAAATTCAATGGCCAAGCCATTTTTTTAATGATTTCGAGTTTAAAAATTTTACTTTTTTACCACAAAAATCGTTGGCTTGACGCTCGTCAACAGGCGAAATAATCTTACTTATTTTCAAAGTGAAACTAGGGATAAAGAATAAAAAGCTTGGCTCAACTTCTATATCTCACAGCATTCACAGCCGAAGACTTTTGAAGGAGAGCTTGGCTGCCGTTTTGTTTTCCAAATTTTTGTATTTGGTTAGATATTTCATCTTTTTGTTGTTCGTTTGCTATCAAGGTGTGAATGATGGACTTTGAATGATTAAATTTGTTAAGTTCAAAGTTGTTTTTTGACATTTTTGGGCCCACGGTCCCCCCAAAGATACCCCTTGTGTTTTAAGCACTAGATATTTCTAATGGTTAAGAGCATGTTTAATTTCAAGCTTGTACAAATTACTACGCCTGAGTAATTACGCGTTTTGATTTTGATTTTGATTTTCCCCGGTCCCAATAGCCGGTTTTGGTTATATGAGGTACATCTGAGTGTGGCCCAAGTTTCAAAGTTCTAAGATGATCCGTTTTCTCAGTATAGCGTATTATTCATAAGAGCAAAGATTAGTCATATGACTTATCTTTGATAAGAGTACGGATTACCTACTTTTGATAATTTTGATTTTCTCCGGTACCCGTTACCCAATTTTGCTTTCCATATTTGAAAGTGTTAAAGAATGAGAGATATCAAAATGTATTCCACGTTTGAAACATCTCAGTTGTAGCGTTTTCTTTGAATGACTCATTTCTTAAAGTTCAGATATTTTTTTGTCATTTTTGGGCCCATGGTCGTCCCCAAATTTAGCCCCTTGTGTTTTGGACGCAAGATATTTATAATGGTAATAGCATGTTTAATTTCAAGTTTGTACAAATTACCACGCCTTGGTAATTACACGTTTTGATTATCATCCAAATTTTGATTTTCTCCGGTCCCTGTTACCCGATTTTGGTTTTGAAAGCAAAAGTCACTGCGTCTGAAGTACATCTAAGTGTGGTCCAAGTTTCATAGTTCTAAAATTTACCGTTTTCTCTGTAGGCTAAATTAATCTCCGCAGAGAACTAACCAGCCAGCCAGCCAGCCACCCATCCAGCCACCATCCAGCCGAAAGGAATTTGACGATGTTGAGAGCCTTTTTTTAACACAGAACGAGTTGTCGGATCGGGTTGATTTTTTTTTGGTATGTCATGGACCACATACCAGGTCATATACCGAGTTTCAAGATTGTAACTCTTTCGGGGCGGCGTGTGCAGATAGATGAAAACCCCCCAACTCTGGTAGCTGTATACAGGGCTGGAGTTCGTGTCGCCTAAGCAGTCGCATGCGCTTGTCTGCCGGGCGACGACCGTCGCCCTAGATCAGGCCAGTAGTTCATCAGGATTAACCCTCAATGGCCTAAACATCGTTCAACTTATTAATTAGTCTCCCTCAATATTCGAGTGCAATCAAGTGTCCATAAGACCAAACTGCTTCATCCTATTTAGTTCATTGTTCCACTTGATGGCAAATAATCAACACTCAGTGTTCTCAATGGGCTTTCGTACGGCTCGATATATTCAAACAGGTGCCTGCCTTGACCTTGGCCGTCAACGAAATCAATTCCCCTTTATAAGGGATTCTCATAACTAGGGCTAGGATGTTCAGGACATCTCCTTTTTTCTATTGGTAAATAGTAAATACACGCCTGGAAAATAGTTTTAAGTATGTTTCAAGTGTTAGGGATGCCAAAAATATGCATTTTATTTTGCCTTAAAATGCCTATTTACATCATTTCATGAGTAAAGGTTCTTTTTTGGGTATTTTTTAAGGGACTATTGTCCTATTTTGATATAATTTGCTAAAATGGATGCAACACGTGCGAGTGCTATAGTGCAGTGTCGAGCTTGCCACATTATCGGGCCAAGCATATTATGTTTTTAATTTTGCATCTTGTGTTTGATACATCGACAAAACTATTCCTCTCTCCCCCCCCCCCCCCCCTCTCCACGAAAATATATTGGTGTAACTGTAATAATTTAATAAAACATTACTGAAAGTAATGAAAACAATATAGAATTCGATTAAATTCAATAGGTCCTTTTTTTGCTTTTTTAAGGTACAATTTTGCCTGCCTTTTTCTCACTTTGAAAGGTCCTGAACATCCTAGCTCTACTCATAACAAACAGCCATTCCATTTCATATAATCCCATTCAACAAACCTCATATTATGGATCCTCTTCTAAAGTAGTCACACGTTGAATTTATATAAATTATACGTGTAAGTGTTATACAAACTGTTACATTTAAAAACATACATTTTATTACATTACAGAGGTAGTGGCAAATTATATGCATAACCGCCGCCAAGCTTAGATGCAGCACGGCCCAAGGGGCGATTTTTTTCCATAACTATATATTTTAATATCTCATTTATCGGTAAAAATATTTTTGAAATATTTGGTTGATACAGGAATTCATATGTATGGTTGTTTTTCTTTCAACAAAACTATAATGTGTTTTAAATGTTATGACTATAATGTGTTTTAAATGTTAGGAAGCCGTCCGCGGTTGCACAAGCGTATATGGCTCTACGAGGACGTGGGTTCCAATCCAACACACATAAGGCATGTTTTTGTAATTGTACTTCATTGTAAAAACTCCTTCATCCTCCTTCATCGTTATCTATCACCACTCATCGTCTCTAATAGCCTTAATGCTTCATAAATCTTAAAAATTGACCATCTAGGCCTACACAATACATTGGAGGGTAACTAAATTATAAGAAAATTTAGAAGTAATAAATTAACAAAATATTAACAATTAATTAATTAATTATTAATAACTACCCTTTATCAAATTATTCAATCAAAATGTTGCTGATAGAGTGCTCTCTTGAACGCCGAACGAGAGAATGTGCTTGTCCTTCCTTCATCAATCCTCGGTTTGGCAGCTCGAGAATTTACCAAGTGCCAGTGCCAGTGGTACGGACAAATGGCGGAATGATTGACTGTGAAATTCATGTATTTAACATAATAAAATAACTACAAGTATAGTATAGACTATAGTAAGTATTGACGGATAAGAGGTGGTTTGTTATGAAGCAACCGTGAGTGTATCTGATACTATTATCTCCCCCCCCCCCCCCCCTAATATCCCAGGAGAGTCTGGGGTTATTACTCCAGCTACTGTTTGTTTAGACTGTGTCTACAGTCAGCTAATTTGAAATAGCAAGAGTTAATTAATTATCTCAATTAACCAACTTTATCAATATGCTATGCAGATTGGCAAGGAGACTAGAATAGCTAACACTTGTTTTCAACCACAAGGATAAGCAAAGAGGTGCAAAACGCTCCGCTCCGCTGTTCTAAACCGTAAATCAAGAATGAGCGACACGGTTTTCTTTGTTTCCTGCTGCGACAAGCGTGGTTGCCGGCGTCCCCGTGAGGTAGCGCCACCCCCGCCCGACCCCCAGCGATCGATGTAGCACGACGCCGGAGCCCGGTCCGCCCCCACCTACCCCGGGCCAGTCACCGAGCTCATTCATCCCTACCCCGGCCGGCAGGAGTGAATGGAATAAGCAACAGGCCTTCGCCTCTCTTCCCGTCTCTTCTCTTCCCTTCTCTTCTCTGCTCTGCCCGAAGCCGTTACTCATTAACTATAATATGATGCTCGTTAATATAATAATATACTCGGAAACTCGAAAGAATTCATTATACTATATATATATTTATTTACCAACGTTTACATATTATATATCTTGTAATAAATTAATGTTTGGTTTTCTTTTTTTTTTGTTTTACCACGTATTAGATTATATGGATAAATTAAACCAGTGTCGTGGCGAACTACTTACATAGCGGTCGGTGCCTGCAACATATAACTATACCCCCACCCACCCACAGTTAAGCCCCACAGAGAATTTTTTTAATTTTGGTGATCCTAGAATGGATTTGGTGCGTTTTACCAGCAATTAATCTGATTAATTGGATGTTGATAGGAGCCCCATATTTGTGTTATGAAATTTAAATGTAATGGCTGAAAGTATAATGTTTTCTTTGTTGAACACACAAGGCCAACGGTTTGTTATTCTTTTTCGCCTTCTTCGTAGTGGCATAGCCAGGATTTGGAAAAAAAATAATGAAGAATATAGAACCTACATGGCGGGGCCTGCCCCTTTGAAAAAAACGGTATATTCATGGACGTTTGATAGAATATCTGTGCGTTTTGGAGCAAAACTTTGTGGACAAACCTTGGCTTTTATATTTCAAATACCCTTCTTTTAAAAAAAAATGTTATTATTTTCGTGTTCTCCATATTGGCAGAGCCATTATTTGGGATTTAGGAAAACTACAAAAACGCATAAAATATAAACGTGGGAATTCGGGGCCTTGCCCCTTGGAAAAATGTATATTCATGGTAATTTGGTACAAATCAGTGCGTTTTGGAGTAACACTTTGTTAACAATCCCAAACCATTCAAATTATTTTAACTGTTTAGTTACCGAATACGAATTTGATATTTGAAGAGAAAATATACGAGCAAATTCTTTTACGGACAAACTTGCTGTCTCGATCTCATTGAAATCAAAGCTCTATTATCTAGAAATTGTACTGGAAATACTTCAATTCAAATAGGGGCAATAATGTTCTCATTGCATTCACGACGTCGACAATCTTGCTTCATAACGACGATAACTTAAAACAGAAAACTCGAAAACGTTTTAGACTTCCTCCATTTGTTTATTTGTTTATATTTGTGGCTACGTTACAACAGAACGCAATGTTCCACAAGTGCAATTTATCAAATTTTACGTAGGGTAACAAAATGACACCAGTTATTTTTTCACATTCGTCAAATTTCCAACATCAATCAATCAAATCAAGTAAAGCTAGGATAACGAAGGTGTCAGTTGTATACTGTACTTTTAAAAGCTTTTACAGTACAGTATTACCGGTATTACTCTGAAGTTAACCCACCCCTTTTGGTATCGGTGCCAATTTGTATATTCACCACGCAAACGCCACTGGATAAAATAATATAGATTATACAATTATATAAAAAAGTTGTTATCGGCAGAGCTATCTCGATCGCTACATATTGACAGCGGCGTGATTATCGAATAGGTCTATACGATTGAGCGACAGGTATGGCGAGGTCCCAGATAACAGGGCTGGCGGCTGATACAAACAGACAGCAACAACAAGCTCCCAGGGAAACCAACATGCAGTGGCGTACGCAGGAAAATATTTCGGGGGGGGGGGGGGGCTTGGACCAACAACTCAATGGGGGGGGGGGAGGATGTCCATACAATAGCGCCACAGGCAATTTGGTTAAAAAATGTATTTTTAAGTGATCTTTATTTTTGAAAAGAGAAATTAATAGATGAATATTTTTTTTGCGTAAACCAAAATGTTTTGCAGAATATGATACTAAAGCTGGGATTTCGGTAGGGGCCCAAGCCACCCAAGCCCCTCCCCCGCCCTGGATACGCCACTGCCAACATGTGACAACTATGTGACGTCATCAAGACATTGATGAAACCATGTCAGGAAGCATACAGATCAGCCATCACATCGAAAATGTGAAAGAACTAGAAGAATATCATCACACTGAAACATAGCCGAAGTATGAAGTCATTGTATCCTCGTCAAATTATTATTTTAAATTATGGTATATATGGTGACATTTTTTAAAGGAGAATTCGTAACATTGATGATGGGTTTTGTGGGCTACTAGGTAATTACATTTATGGTAATACACATACTAACCCTCAAATACAGTCTCCACAAATTCGAACAAAAAATGGCTTTTGTGCTAATGTTTTCATGACTATCTTTATTTAAACTTAAAAAAGCCGCACCTGCGAGTAATGATATCGGAACTTTCAGAATGAGAGTCCCGGGCGTAGCTATAGTGTGATTCAGATAAGGTGGCGGTCGCCGAGGGATCGCAGCACTGTCGTCCACGCACTATGGCCACAGGATCGGCAAAAAGTAAATAAAATAACGGTCTCTAAAACTGCTTTCGGAGAAAAACACGACTATTTTAAAGCCAAGTCCTGCCCAATATACAATATATCCTAAAAAATAAAGTATTTATGAAGTGTACGAATAAAATCAAGACATTTTGATGCTCCTAAACATTGACATCACATCTGGCGAGGTTGGCATTATAAACAGCTGGAACTTTGGACACAGCATAACCAACAAGGCAAAAAACACTTTCGTAATCGTGATTACTTAAAATCATTATTTCGCTAAAATACTGACTCTGTGGGACGAACTACTTTATTCACAGCTTATAAAATGTTGATTTATGTGATAAAATATCACGATAACATGACCAAATACGGTAGGCCCTACCTAATGCCAGTTGTGTGTAAATTGTCGACGTTGGCGTCCGTGCTCTCGCTTGACCTTGACGGCCGCCACCTTATCTGAATCACACTATATGAAACTCGGACCACACTTAGATGTACCTCGGGCGCAGATATATACTTGTGCTTTCAAAACCAAAATCGAGTAACAGGGACCGGAGAAAATCACAATTTGGATAATAATCAAAACACGTAATTACTAAGGCGTATGTTAATTTGTACAAATTTGAAATTAAACATAAATATCTAGCGTCCAAAACACAAGGTGCTAAATTTGGGGGTACCGAGTTGCTTTTGCTCTCAAAACCAAAATCGGGTAACAGGGACCGGAGAAAATCAAAATTTTGGATAATAATCAAAACACGTAATTACTAAGGCGTGGTAATTTGTAAAACTTGAATTAAACATGCTCTTAACCATTATAAATTTTTATTCACCTAAATATTCATGCAATTTTCGTTACAAGACGACATTAACCATAGCAAATTTAATAAAAAGCATTGTATATTGCAAACTACAGATTGTAAACAAAAACAAAAGATGGTAGCTTTTGTTTCTAGATAATCTGTTTTAAAGGCACTGTATCACCTTTTCACGTATTTCACGCCTTGATATGAAACAAACAACAAAAAGATGTGATATCCCCCCCAAATACAAAATTTTGTAAGAAAAAAAAACGGCAGCCCAAGCTCTCCTTCAAAAGTCTTCCTTCGGCTGTGAATGCTGTGAGATATAGAAGTGTAGCCTAGCATTTCATTCTTTCTCCCTATAGTTTCGCATTGAAAATTAGTTAGATCATTTCGCCTGTTGACGAGCGCCAAGCCAACCATTTTCGTGGTAAAAAAAAGTAAAAATTAAAAAACTCAAAATCATAAAAAAATAACTTCTTACTTAATTTGATTCATTACAAGAACTCTAAAAAGTCAATGGCCAAGCTTGCGCACAAGCTTGGAAATAGTCCATGGCTGAGCATAATAGTAAAGCGTTTATTCGTTGCTTTGCCCGCGTACGTTTTAAACCATTTCTCACAAGTAAAACCGTGTTTGGAATATGATTTTTACATTATTTTTTTAGTAGGGTAGGGTAGACACGGTCTCAATGCCTACCCCGACGCTTCGCCACTGGATGCTTCACGGAGTGCGGTGCGCCGGTTCTAAGATTGTCGCATTACCACCCCAATCATTAAAATTAATTATATAATTAATTTTATACCGTTTATAAAAAAAAATTATAAAATGTTTCATATTATATAATTATGTTATATTAATTTTCCGTGCGTCCTGCTTGTAGTGTTAGTGCAGATTTGGTTTGTAACGATGGGGTTGCGTCCCCGAACCCGGCGTCGATCTGTGCCCGGACAACCTGTTGGCAGACAGACGGGCCACTGACCTGCGAGTCTAGACGTAGGTGCCAAGGGGTCGCTCTTTCGGTGCAGCTGCACTGCACTCTAACTAACAGTTGCATCGAAACTATTTCATTCCGAAACTTCACTATACTAGGAACACAAAGCTCAAGCCAAACAATAGGCTTATAAATATTTTTTTGTTTTTATATACAAGTAGGTTGGCAACGAGTGTCAGTGTCAGCTGTGTAGGCCTTATTCCTCGTTTTACGCAAACATTTTGTGCAAAGCTAATAATGCTTCAATGATGATTTTTGACGGTTAGAGGTGATGGACGAAAGTAAAGACCAATAATTTTCAATTATAATAATGCCCATATTTAATGCGGTATTCGAACTCTCATCCCTTAGAATCATAATAATGCCCATATTTAATGCGGTATTCGAATTCTCATCCCTTAGAATCACACAGCCAGCGGTTTAGCCGAGGTATAGTAGGATTGGTCCACTTCCGTGACAATTATAGAAGCCATCTTGAAATTCTTGTTTGCATGTTAAGTACATGGGAGCGATTTGTAGCCAAAATAGTTCTCAAGATTGCCGTCAGTTTGACAGGTGAGCATACTTAGCCATTAACACCAAATGATTACTAAATTCCCTTATGCAATAACTTCGTATTGTTTCAGCTTGTACATTCCCATGCTGCACAAGCTAAAACCATATCAAACAATCCAGTAAAATACTTTATTGCATAAAAAAAACAAAAAAAGTCAAATCGCTATCTTGAAATGGAGTGATTGGCGCTTCAATTTGGTAATAGGCTTGCCTCGAAACTCACGTATGGGGAACCGTATGACGTTTCACCACCAGTAGCGCTGCGAGCGGTGACGTTACGCGTGTCGTAATGTTGCAACATAAACATAGGGAATACGGTTCTGCGTACTGTGACTACTGTCGTTCACACAAATGCTCTAGTTTTAATACATAACGCATAAGACACTGTTTTAATGTGTAAGAAAGTTGAACAATTTTCAACTTTACGACGAAACCTTATGCTTACGTACGAAAAAGTTGAGTCAAACTAACATCTACTTTGAAAGGCTTGACTACTACAGTCAACCAGACGCGTATAGGAACGTTTTGAAAGTTGGGGGGGGGGGGAGCAAATCCCCGGCTGCCGGAGGCCCTTTCGCCGAAGGCAAAACAAATTTTCATCATACCAAAGTTATTTCGTATATTTTATCTGCACTCGGACTCTGTAAATAATGTTTTACATCAACTATTTGCGATCTAAAAACTAAAAAAATTAGCTTGAAGTGGCCCATTTTAGTGAATTTCAATCTATATTTTTATGTAATGACAAAGTATACAGTCAAATATATTCGTTTTACCAAGGTGCCTGTCAAATTGTACAAGTGTATGTGCATACCACATGATCTATTAGCACAATACTACACTGAAATAACAGTTTAAAAAATTATATCTTGTAACTGTGATTTTACACGAATTTTTCAATTTTTTTAATCCAGAAATTTGCAAAAATTGGTGTTTTGGGAAATTTCTTAAATCGGCTTTAAACTGCTTCTTTTTTGGTCCACATAGATACGTGAGCACAGTACCAATCAATCTAAAATGCTCATTTTTTACATCGTGTGTTGAAAAAGTGCCCAAATATACCCTCAAACACGCAAAAATATGCATCCCAAAATCACACCCCATCTTGGTAATCAGCATATTTTGGCCGAACTACTTGCCCAAATTACAAAACAAAATATGGAGAATTTACAGAAAAGGCTGTAGACTACGTCAATAATGGCCAATATTTTTTTGGATCAAAATCCTCCAAGGTCACGGGGCATAAAGATCGTTCCCATGTTATTTCTTATGGGAGATTTTTGCCGATGGGACCTAGCTCGAAAAATGTCATGTTTGACAATTTTTTGGAAGGTCATGGTGGCCCCAATAATTTTTCTGTTGATTGCTAAATTCATTACTAGTTAGCCTGAATGAAATAATTTTTTTGAGTTTAGCGGTTAAATACCCCTCCCTTTAAGGGCAAGGATCACCACCAATATTAAAACCACACAAAATAACCTTATTTTAGCAATATTTTTTTAGGTCTCACGTAGTTTCGTTATAACTAGCCTACTACATGAAAAATTATTCAAATATTGTAATCAGTATCGTTGTTAATTACAGTATAAATTAATTTAATTTTAAACCTTGATTTTTTTTAGCGTTTATTTATTTTTATTTTTTGACTGATGCATTTTGATGTTGTATATATTCTCAATCCAACAAGAAACTGTTTGGGGCAAACCAAATCAATGGCCAGGCAACTTTTTTTTATGATTGTGAGTTTTACAATTTTACTTTTTTATCACGAAAATGGTTGGCTTGGCGCTCGTCAACAGGCGAAATGATATTACTTCTTTTCAATTCGAAACTAGGGAGAAAGAATGAAAAGCTTGGCTCAACTTCTACATCTCACAGTTTACAGTCGAAGACTTTTGAAGGAGAGCTTGGCTGCCGTTTTTTTTTTTACACATTTTTGTTTTTGTGGGGGATTGTAGATACAACGATACCCCTTGATTTACTTCTGGTGCCGGGTGTGTACTAGTGCCATATACTCGTCTCGTCTCAACACCTCGTCGCTTCAAATACATAATCTCGGGTCATTTTGTCAGAATATTAAAAAAACGGTCTTATTAAAAACGTGAATAAATAGGCTATTGAAAATACAGCTACAAGTAATTTAAAATCCTTTTTGACCTACTAGATATTTTCGCCAAAACTTCGTTGCATTAACGAGTGAGTGTGCATGGTAAAAAGTATAAATTTTAGTTACATAACCTTAAAACATATTGGATTTTTGTGAAAACGGTAATGTACATTTTTATTACTTCTCTAATGGTATCTTTGGAATTGAAATCGGTTAAATACTTTTATGTATGAGTTTGTTTTAAGTGACGGCGGCCATCTTGTTTTTTCAAATGGCAGGTCTCAGCCCCAAAAAATAAGATCGGCACAATAAAAATTGTTAATCTACGGATCAATAAGAATCGATTGATGAAAGCTGTTTCACTAAAACTGCCAAGGAATTACACATGGTCCGGTTTGCTCCCGGCCATACATACAACGAATGTTGCTGAAAATGTTAACAGTAACCATAAAACTGGTCCCTGATACTTGTTTCAAATGTCAGCTCAAGCTGTTCAGCGGTTCGGCCGTTTCGTATCAATCTCACTCACCGACAAAAAACAGACCTTGTGCCGTCTTCGTCTAGACTAGGGAGTGTACTAAACCCCATTTCAAGCATAGGGACGTTCATAATATTCTATGACCGAGTACATTTGATTTGATAATTTTTTGAAAGTTAATTGTTAAGGGTATTGTAATCACCCTAGGGTCAAAACCTTAAAAGTCCATGAAAGTTGGCTGAATGAAAGAGTACCTTTAATGAAACAGCTAAAAAAAAATTTTTTTGTGAGGGACATAGGCCTAACCTCACTATCGGCCATTAGATGTCGTTTTTTGACAAGTGTAGTCAGAACATCTAGTGCAAAATGAAATTTTGAAAATCGGTTTTCTGGATAAGTTTCTTAACTCCTTTAGCTTCCGCTTCAGTTATAAGGACAAACAGATTTCTGAAATAACAGTTGGTTTACCAATTTTTTTCACAGACGATACAAAACTCGAAAAATCTCGTATGTTTACCGTTTGACAAAATATTCGCACACCAACAGTTATTCAGAAGTCTATTAATTGTCCTTATAGCTGAAGCTGAAGCTAAAGGAGTTAAGAAACTATTATCCTCAAAACCGATTTTCTAAATTTAATTTTGCACTAGATGTGCTGGCGACACTATTGTCAAAAAACGACACATAATGGTCAAACGTGAGGTCACTGCCCCAAAAAATTAACAATTTTTTCTGTTGTTTGTAAGGCCCTCTTCCATTGAGAAAACTTTTCAGCCATGTTTCTTCGACGTTCAAAATATCGGCCAGAGGTGGATACAATAGCCAAGATGTTTATCTTTTTTTAGGACCAGTAAATTGTTAATTTTGAGTTATATTGATTGAACCGTATTCGTGACTGTTAAAATAATAATAATAAATATCTATTAGCACTCCAACTATGTTAATAAATTTTAAGTGGAATTGGTAAATCAAACGACCAACACTTTACAAGGAGGCAGCCACGCAATTGACGATTCGTGAGGAGATAATTTGCTAAAGATCACATTTAATAGGAAAGTATAGCATCAGAGTATTGACCAGTGCGAACACCCGCATCAACCATTAAATCAACAAGGCGATCAAAAATCATGAAAGGGTTATTAGTGCTTGTTTTACCGACGCTCCAAAGTCACCGTTTTACAAAATCCTAAAAATACTGATGACTTAGTCCAAATCAGTTTAAAAAACTTCTTGACTTTAAGCGGGAATCGAACCCTTGGACCTTTTGCATTGAACAGGTACGTCTAACAACAGATCCAACGAGCCACACACAAGACCGAAGACATTATTAAAGTATATAAATAATACTAGATTAGTCACTCAACGATACTAGTGACGTAAAAATGTAAATTAAAGTTAAATTGTGTAATTTACATAATACAATAATGTTTGTTAAACCATAGAGATAGATATAGTACTTCGTAGTATATCTATCTCTATGGTTAAACAAGGATGGGCCAAGCTACTGTATATTTTGATACCGGATTCTTTGAGGAACAGATTTATTTTGGTTGATTCAATTGCACTTGCACAGAGGCTAACCTTACAACAAGGATTTCCTCAATTGTCCTATCAAACACAATTAAAATTACGCGTGAAACGTGAAAGCACCAAATACTATATTAAAGGGGCTATTACCCCAAACAAATATTTTTTACCACATAGTCTATAGCATAATACTACACAAAAATTACCGTTTAAAATTATACATATTATGACTGTGGTTTCACACGTTTTTTTATTTAATGTTCCAGAAATTTGGGGAAATTGGCGTTTTGGGAAATTTCTTAAATCGGCTTTAACCTGCGTCATTTTAGTTCCACATAGATACTAGAGCATAGTACCAATCTAAAATAACCCTTTATAACATCGTGTCTTGAAACTGTGCACAAAGTTACACTCAAACACGAAAAATATGCATTCCAAAATCACACCCCTTCTTGGTAATCAGCAAATTTAGACCAAACCACTTGCCCAAATTTCAAAACAAAATAGCGGGTTTACACTAGAAAAGACTGCCGAGTACGTCAATAATGGCCAATATTTTTTTGGGTCAAAATCCTACAAGGTCACGCACGGGTCATAAAGATCGTCCCCATGTTATTTCTTGTGGAAGATTTTTGCCGATGAGCCCTAGCTCGAAAAATACCAAGTTTGACATTTTTTCCGGGTCATGGTGGACCCAAAGCATTTTCTGTTAAATTCTATATTCATAACTAGTTATCCTGAATGAAAAATATTTTTTGAGTTTAGCGGGTGAATACCCCTTTAATGATTTCAGTTCACCATTAATCATACACAATTGTTGGTGTCAACGGCGTTGGCGTACCCTGTGCTTATAAAATACCTGTGATCGCCATTCTGCCAGCATCTCTCCTCCCACATCTCTCGTTGAACAACTTGTTGACGAGTGAGCGAGTCATGTGTTGAGTACCCGGGTACATTTGTATTTTATTTTGAGTTATTTTTAAGTAGGAGCAAATAATTTGCGATGCAGCTGTGAGTCTGCTACTGCTGCGTCTATTTCGGCTCCACATGTCCTGCATCCATCTAGTAGGCCCTATGCTCCTCAAATCAAATCCAATTTAGAAATGCTCGTAAAACTTGATTTTTTGCAGTAATTTATTTTTGTAAATTGGCAGGGCAAGATAAAATTAAAAAAGGTCAGTTGTCAACATTCATATAGTGGTAACATTGGGGAGATTTTTTTTAAAGCGAACTTTTAGTTTAAAAAATAAAGTAGTAATTTTTTAAATGTTAATATTATTTTGTAGGTTGGATTCCTGCAGATTTTGCTGTTCATGTTAACTGCACTGCATCTATTGGAACTAGACGTTAGTGTGAAATTTCTTCAAAATCGGACAAGTAGTTAGACCCCTGCGCGTCCAACACAAGACATAAACATGACGAAGTGCCGCCAGACTTACCAGAGACATTCGCTGCGCTCACTCGTCCAATCATCACTAAACCCAAGGTTGTAACTGGTATTCAATACAAACTTGTTTACCAGGTACACAACATGAAACTGAAATGTTCAATTTATTTTCTAAAGAACCACCTTTATGGACCAATATATAATTATATGTCAACTTCATTCCTATGCACCTTAAAGTTAAACTTAACTGCATGCATATTTTTAAACCCTCGACGACTGACCGCCCTAGCTCAAGCGTTCAGCGCAAGATTATGATTCGGGGGATCCTGGGTTCGATTCCCGAACACCGGCAATCTTGGCTGACACTGACAGCCATTGGACATCCCTAAAGAGGGGCATGCCTTGAACCCTATGTACAGAGGTTTCCCACGAGAAATTAAAAACAAACTTGATTGTTTCTTATTCTTTGTAAATGTTTCAACAACACGAGTCGTTTTCGCTCTCTTTGACCACAAAGTGATCTCAACGTGCATACAATGTAACAATACAGTAGGAAATAGAACGGGGTCGGGAAAGGGTACAAATGACCTTGAAAACTTTTAATACCATCTCAATTCTTATTTAATAACCACAATTCGTAATACAACAAAGAAATTTCATTCGATTTTTGTTTTTTGTCTAAAAAAATCAAACATTTAATAATTAATGAGATTTCTTCATGCATACAATCACTTTTAATTTGTTACCACAATTATTAATACACACTTGGTTGGTTCTTTTGGATTGTTTCCATATTTCCATTACAGATTCAACAAAACACGGGCGGTGATCCGCCCGAAAATAATAACGAGATGACTATCATGTTGGGTCTCCCAACTCTCTCGTCATTGGATGCATTCAAACCAATGACTGATACATACAGCACAGTGTTTAGGTTGGTTATCCGCACAATTGACCTGAACGCTATATGACTAGGCACACATAGTTTATAACAAGAAAAGTGTGTAATTTATTATTTTATTCTATGAAAAAATAGAAACTTCTGACAAAAATTAAACAAAAAACTTAAAGAGTGGGAAATATCTTGGGACAAACTACGTTGAACCATCCATTATTATTTACTTATTAATATTCTTATTTTATTTCTCCGCCCGCAATACTGAATAATTATTACAAAACTAAACTTATGCACATCATCTTCTCAACGGTATATTTCTTAATGATTATTTCTTAGGTGTTAGTTACTACGACATTGTACGATTAATTGGAAATTCAAGGGGTAACACTGACGGACTTTTCTCGTCTTTGGAATGTGGTTTAAGAGCCTGTTAATTCCAGCAACTTTTCATTGGCTACATAACAAACATCAAGTCATACTATTCCAAATTTCAGACTTTCTTCCAACCAATCCAAAGATTGCGAAGAAATTTCCTATATTATGGTGAATACCCATAAAGTCTATGTCAACACGGGAAACCTGATCTTATTATACAAGAAATTAGACCTTCCAAGAAATATATTAAACTGTCGATTAATCAACAACTAATTAATGATAGTACAAGTGCAAAGATTGATTGAAAATATACATAACTGTTAAGGCTCTATATAATATTATAGTTAGTTATTTTTCAGAACAACAATTTTTCTCACGACACTTAAATAACAACCTTGAAAATTTCCTTCACAATAACCAACAGAATATCTTTTATTGTCCACTGCTGTGTGGTTGGCAACAATGATAACTAATTCTTATGAAAAAACTTTGGATTATATTTTGTTATTTAGACTTTTAAGGCTACTTGGAAAGAGTGTCGGGAGATCTGTCAGTGGGTACCCCACCGTTGTAAAACACGTAATGACAAGCTCGAAGTAGGTCTACTAAGACACAATACAATCAATCAATATACACTACTGCAACTAAAGAGCGAGCGAGACATACAAAGTCCACATCTTCCACCAGGTCGGCAACTTTCATTTTAAAAACTTAGGGAGCGTTTCCCTGGTACATTCGTTTTAAACCCGTTTATAGAATAATTTAATCAATACAATAAAAATTTCTCAACAACGTCTCGTCGTAAACGATCAAGATCTTTTTTGTAAATAATTTATTGAACTTCGTTTTTTTTATTAAGTTAGTCAATGTATTAGTATGGATCATACTTATCTTATGCCAGAAATATGTTAAAATCGAGATTAAGGGGTCAAATAATAGACATCATAGTTGTCTCTATACCTTCAAACGTTCTTAAATAAACGAGATTTAAAACGTTCTCCTTTTTAATAACTTTTGATACATCAGTCTTATATAATATGTGCCGCGCTTGAGTAGGCCTGATTAGCGAATGCGACTGCTGGAATATTATTATAATTAATATTAATAATAATAACAATGTTATGCAACAATATTTAGCCACCGACCAACCTTTTATAGAACCTTGTTGTATAGTATACGTAGGCTCGGGCCCACCTACTCAAAACACCACGTGAATAAGCTTCCTACAAAAGCGGATATGAAAAACGCTATCCAAAAACTAGTCTACAAGCCACATTACCTTGTCTAACTACAGGTTTCAAACTCTCTACCATATGGGATATGTTACTGACAATGTGTAACTTACTAACTTCCTCAGAACACAATAAATTACAAAACAGAATGCAATCGTGTCCAGATAAAATAGGCCAACTTCCGGATAGGAAATTTTAGCGAGCACGCACATATTGTTAAAAATAATTGTAAAATATATTTTAAGTAAAACATCATAATTCGTTTTTTTTTTAGATCTAGTACCTAATACTATTACTATTATTATCAACTGCTGCATGCAGAATGCAGCTAATGTTAACTCTGTATTTGCACGATCGCAACAAGATATAGTTACACGCCAATGATTTCTCCGGTTGTGTCACACCTGAGATTTCCTGAAAAGGGTCCCAAGAGATCCGTCAACGAAAGATTAGATCAAAATAAAACTAGGCACACTTCTATCTAGCCTAATTATTTATTTTCTACAACTAAAGAATTCAAACCGTTCTAAATGGCTACATGGAACACGCAATAGAACGAGGAATGGAGACGTGCTCGACGACATTGCAAGAAACCCTTGCCATACTTAGCACGGGTACATCTACATATGACGTCAGAGTTGATATTGTACACGTTAATTCTAGCTCTGTAATGTTACCAATATGTGTGACACTGGTCAAGTCGCTATGTTCAAAGTTTGCGTTTACCTAGGAACAAATTCTACGTATTAATTACTTAGGCTAACGCATAGGCAGATTTGAAGCAAAGCACCCAAGGAAATATCGGACTAGGATCAGAAAACGTAAACGTTATCGGTATTAAAACCGTCCGAACAAAATATGGCGTAACAAAATAATTGATAAATCAAATATCTATGCTTCATTATAATAGTGTCAATCAGTAGCATTTATAGTTACCATCAATGTTTTCGAGAAACCCCTTAATTACTTACGATAAAGAGTTGGGCAGTTACGATAACGGCACATGTTATTTTGATTTTCACACATGCGTATTCTAATATCTAATGCGGACCTAAACAACAGTTGCTAGCCCAGCTGCAGACATAGAGGGAAGTTCGCTAGGAGACGACCAGCAACACTCGACCCTGCAACAACCCACTCGACAGTGAGCGCGTAGACTACGCGGCTGAATGAGAACGACGCTCTGTAAAACCTGGATCCAGTCACCGGTTGGTCTCACAAATGTTTTCTTAACGTTTTAGTAACATGATCAATATACTTGGACAACAACAAACATTACTTTAAGTATAATCTCAATGTAATGTTAATAAAAATACAATCATTGGCTGATTTTTTGCTTTAACACGTTTTGGAGTTGTGAGCAGATTTTTCTTAGGCCCACTGAAAAATACAATTGCTTGCATGTCTGAACAAGAAGGGTGTGGAATAGGCAGGGTATATAAGCAGTCTCGACCTTAAGACTAGGTTTCTTATTGGTGTATGATTTAACAATGCCTATCAGTACTTCCCAAGTGTTGAGGATATTAACAGTGCAAAACTCATATTAAAAATAATTCACATTTGTGCGCCGACAAAGAGATACCTCAACTAACAACTTATATCGAGCCCTCGAGACGAGACAGCGCGTTCTTCATTTCATGCTTTTAGTAATGTAGCAAGTTAGTACTACTATTGACAGCTAGCAACTACGTTATTTCACACTAACGTAAAACTACACAAGTCAATATAATGAAAAGTAACTAATATTAACGCACTAACATCATAATTGTGGTGACTTTTATACGAATCACGGACAGATGAATTTAGTGTTGTACAAGTTGACCATGCAGTTGACTTCGAGTAGTTGCAAAGAACGCGACTTCTGGTGTATAGTTGGTTGGACTCAATGGACAAACGAAGGCGAGCCCGGTGCGCCGATTGGAGTTACAAAGGAAAAAACCTCTCCGGCCCTTTAGAAGTAGAACCGTAGTCGAGGGGTTGCATCTCGCTCCTGGACTCAGCACATCCTCAAGTGTGTCATTCCTCCTGGATACATTTAGAATGGAGACTTGAGGATGTGTGGGGCGCCAACCAATGTGTGTACCCGCCCAGTACCCTGTTCAGATAGAGATGGATCATCAATGAAGGTCTGCAGCAACGTTCAAACATTGTGACACACGCTCCGGCTGACCGCAGGTCTCAAAAGTAAAGTCAAATGAAACGCAATGTTTTATCAGTCGCGCTTTTGAACGTTGCATCTAATAGACACTGAACTCGGACCGCACCTTCACAACCCGACGTCAGCATCACAGACAGATACACACATTGTGGCAGCATCCCTGGTACAAGGTTCATGCTCGGACATGATCAGATCAGATCGGGTAAGAATGGAGAACAATTTCGCGTCAGTAGGATCACAAACTTTCGACTACGGCCCTACATATGAACAAAAATTCCAAACCGGAAAACTTGAAAACAGTTTCTATCTTTACCATTTTGTTGCAGTCTCAAAACTTGAAAATATGTTTACTATTAATCGTAAGTTTACATAAAATTGTCTTACCAGTATGCGTAAGTGCCGATGTGTAATCTTCTGTCACGCAGTTAGATTTAACATTTATGTTAATTAACATTACCAAGTTACTTAAATATATAAATATCGAGGATGTGAACGAAGATTAAAATATATGTAAGTAAAATTTATAAAAACTGAATCGCAACATGGTTCAGAACAGGGAAGGCAATTCCAATGATCACAGTCTGTTTTAAGTGGGAAGAGGAGAAAACCTACTGCTTTGTTTATACATGACCAATTAGTACATAGTATTACTATTACGCCATCCTTGTGCAGTGCTCACTTCCTAGACGTGGCTGCTTTCTTGGTGTTCCTAGTTTCTAATATATTTTAGAGATTTCTCTTACAGTACAAAGTTTTGTTTGCAGAGTATAATAAATAATGAAATTCCAAACCTGACAGTCATTAATTACATGAGCAAAACACAGTTGATTTGAAAGATTTGATAAAATAACCACCTTTGGAATAACGATCTATAAAATTCGTCACCAGTATCACGTTTTAAGGTTAAATACTCGTATAACTAACAGACTTCTTAACACGTGTTTTGCGTCTCTATTGGTACACTACGCTTGAGAACGAGTTGTGCAAATACTGGTACGAACTTTATGAAATCCATGCATACAAAATGACGCACCATCATCAATGTTTTGATGGAACATAATGATCGGATGCCATGCAAAAATTGATAAAATGTGAATAATAGTCATCAATTATATACAAATGGGAAAGTGGACAAACACGTCATCACAAAAACCCGCAATACGTAGTACACAAAAGCTATTTGTGACAATATTTCAGTAGTAACAAACTAGACAATCTAAGTCCCATTCAAGGAGAATATTACTTGTTTCTGCGTTATTACAAAAGCTTAGAGTAGGTTATATGCAGGCTAGTTCATTATTAAATGTATAGTTATAAACATTAATATGGATGCAATGTTCCCTAATGTAATTGACTTGATTCACATAGACACATCAGTTAATTAAAGACAGAGCACTCCCTTTCCTAAGCTAGAGGAAAGTGCATGTTAACAACAAATGATAAGCATTTAAGTTAGAACCACCTCAGAAACGAATGCAGAAAGTTTCGGATGGTTGTCCATCCATCCACCCTCAAGCTTAGCTTAGCAAATGGTCCGGAGGGGACGCCTTGATTGTTCTTTATGCAAATTGATCCTCAAGGTAAGAAACTTGTTTCGTCTCGAGAAAACAGACAAGGGAAGCGAGATGGGCGTATCTAAAGGGGTAAAGATTATCTAAATACTATAAAAATTCCTTCTCAGTCTTTCCCAAGTTTCATCTATCTACAATACAATAATATTTAGACATTCCACAAGATTTTGTACTGAATATAACATACTTTTATTTTAAAGTTAACTATTTAGAAAAAGTAATTCATCCGAGCTCGGGGCTTCAGCAGAGAAGGTGAGAGTTACTAACTACAAGCTGCAAGTCTTTCAATGTATCAGTAGAGATTAGTTTAACTTTAGACATAGTTTAAGTAAGAAATTGTGCCCTGGGTCAGGAAGATTTTGTTTAAAATTAGTTTTCATACACAAGTTTTAAAATCTCCCCATATTCTTTAAGAATTGTTATGAGGTCACAGTATCTTTTGGGGAAAGGTAGAAAATGTTTAATGAAGTAGCTCTACAATGAGTGTATGCTCCTCTACACCCTGTTGATATGGTTCCCAGCGAGGACGAGATGAGTGGCCTTCCTTTGTGCAAACAAGCTACGAAAACAGGATAAGATGCAAAGGACAGTGAAGACAAACCAAGTCTGAGGAACAGTATCTATTTCTTAAAAAGCATTTTACAACAAAAATAACTGGAAAACAAAAACTGTAATACACATTCTGTGATTGGAAATCACTTCTAAAATAATCAACAAAATAGTGTAAAATAGTAAGGATATTTGAGAGAAAATAGGCAAATGAATAGAGCGCATGATTTGATTTCCTTCACGCTGGATTTCATAATTGATTAGATAAGTTAATTTTAAATATAACACCTGAATAATATTTGTAAGTGAATATAATATATATTTATATATAACTTCCCCAAAAGAGGGTTAGGCAATAACTAACTTAGACAGCAGGATTTTCTTTGACAAATACAAATATTCAGTTCATATGCCTTAATTTACCTCTCAAACGTTTTTTTAGTAGTTATAAAAAACAAACACAAATAAATAGTAATATTAAACTGCACATAAATATAGCTAAGTATAAAAAACAAAAACATGAATGCAAGATGGCAGCCAAAGTAATTTACTTTAAAAAAGTAAAACGCCAATGGCACAGATCTTTTCTAGTCAATGCAAAATAATAACACTGTCATCCAAAGTAATGAGAAAACAGGATTTGAAAATGTACAAGGTTACAAGAATTTACTACCCTAATACTGATCTTAAAATCATGGATTTATAAAGAGGAGAATCCACGATAAAACCTAGCTTACTTAAAAATGGGCCATGTCAACTGGTAGAAAATTAAACATTTAGTAAAATTAACATATCGTTTTCTCTTCACTTTAAAATGCAAATCTATTAGGCAGTACTTTTTTACAACCATGAATGTTGCAATTGTAACAAACTTGTGATTTCTAATAACAAACAAAACTGCATGCGACTTTCCATAAAAAATAATAGTATCAAAAGTTGTAGAATGCAAAAACTTTTAAAATCAGGCACCAAGATGCATATTAAGTGAAGTCATGAAAACAGCATGGCATGCACAATTGTAAGCACTACACAAATACTATCATTGTATAAAGAAAAAACCAACAAACAATTCGATAACAAATAAAAACTGATGAAATAATATTGTAAAACATAATAGTGGTCATGTTCAGTGCTGATCCAACCATGGTTGGATCCATGGGGCTTCGTAAACAAACACGTCCAGTGACTAGGAGGCGATTGCGTCTCACCTCGAACCCAATAACACAAGTTTAAAGACAGCATTAACAAAGGAAAGCCAACCAGCTATTTTGTTTACTAAACAAGGTCATCCCAAATATTGAGGACACAACAATGCAGACCTCTTCTGAATTCTCGAAAACTCTTTGGAAATCCTCATCATAAACAGATCGCCAACAAAAGACGATTCTACTCTACATACGATATTAATTAGTTTCCACAAAACAGCACAAAAACACGCGCATAGTAAAATAGAGCTTATTATTAAACAGGTGCATAATCTCACAATCATGACAACATGGTCTAGGCACCACACACTTCATGTCAACTTCACTTCGGTATAAAGTTCCCTGTTTAGTGATTTGATAAATTTCTTATGTATTGGTCTCAAAACGTTTAAGATTTCAATGATTCTTGGAAATATTTTGTTTCGGTAAAAAAGAAAATGTTCAGTAGGTTTCTTTGACCAATCTAATATCATCTCTCTGAACAAGTCGTGCCACGTTTTTTGGCAAACAGGATTCATGCACTTATTCTCACGTCTTATAACATGTTCAAATACAATACAAAACTATCTCTATTATTTTTAATATTTAAATAACCTTATTATCGAGGGAAGAAATCAGCTATTTAGAAGGTGACAACAACAGCATGTAACTTACTCGCATACCACTCCTCATAAAAATGCACAACAATAATTACGTGTTAGGAATGGTCGCTGTTTAATGATTCTTTTAAGTAAACAATGCTTTTTCAGTCAGTCAGTCGTCTGGCCGCCTTGAGATCTTGGGAGAGCTCTTCAGTGTCACGTGGACAATCAACAAGTGGAGCAGGCAGGAACTCCGAGAGTAGTGGGATATGTCTTCATAAATACAACAATAACAGATTAACTCTTCGAACCAAATTGGTTTGTATAGAGAGGAGCGGTCAATAGAAAACAAGGGGGCTAGCTTAGAGACCCAGGGGCGGTACCTGGACGTAACGATAGATGTAGAGTCTATAGTCTTTACTGGCAAGAACCACAGACCCGTCATCCATGAGGGCAACATCGAAACACTGTGCATGCTTCACCTTGGACTCCAGAGCAGATACCAGTTGGCCATCCTGAGTGAAGATAGTCAGATTGAAGTTGTTGTGATTATCGGCTATCAAGATTTCGCCTGCCGAGTTGATGCCTACACCAATTGGGTAGTTGGTAATACCCTCTCCACCGATCTGGCGCAGGTAGACACCGTCATAGTTGAAAACTTTCACACAGTGTGCCCGGTTGTCACTTATAAAGATCTCCTGCTTATCGTTGACAACTACGCCATTGGGGAACTCCAGATGTTTGGAGCAACCAAACTTCTGTAACACGTTGCCAGATTGGTCAAAGATGATAACTCTCATCACCTTACACTCAACAACTACTATACGACCTTTGTTGTCAACAGTAACACCACGAGGATGCTGCAAGATATTGGCCCCAAACTTCCTCACAAACTGGCCATACTGGTTGTAGATTTGGATTTGGTGAGTTGGCGAGCGTTCAGTGACGATTATGTCTCCCGAAGTGCGTACAACGGCTACACGATTTGGATACAGCAGCTGCCCATCACGTTTACCACACTCGCCAAACTGGAACTTGAAACGACCTTCCTTGTCGAAGATCTGAATGCGATGGTTATTAGTGTCCGCAACAATGATATCATTTTGTGCGTTCACAGCCACTCCACTTGGCTCTGTAAACTGACCTTCCATCACACCAAACTCACCAAATTTACAGTGATAAATCATTTTCTGGCGCTTGATCTGAGACTTGGGTGGAAACATAGCTGTGGACATGAGTTTTGATGTCAAATCAAGCATGGAATCGCCAGAAACATTAGATGAAAGAGAGTAGTGATCTCCACCACCATTTTGGAAGATGCTGTCTGATACCCCATTGGACCATTTCTCATATGGGTTCTGCCCATTGATGCTCAGATCGCTGATTGTTGCCGAGAAAGGCCCCAGGCTGTTGGCACTGCTGAACCTCTTGGAGATGATGTTTGATTCAAACTGGGATGAAGTTGAGCTACTAGAAGACATCAGTCCATTTGAATAGGATCTCTCAATTACTCCGTTTAAGCCTCCATTGAGCGCACTGCCGTTGAGGGTGCTACCATTTAGACCAGTATGGCTTCCTCCATTCATAGACCCATGCAAGCCGTTCAGACTTCCAGAACTACCATTCAAGGTACCCCCGTTCATGAGAGTCGATCCATTAACAGGTCGAGCAATTGGTGGCTGCTTGCTGGGACCAACAGGGAGGTCTGAACTAGACCTCACATACCCAAATGTGTTGCGAACTCCCACTTGAATAGCCTGATAGTTGGAGACGAATTCCAAATCACATCCAGATTGAACGAGATCTGGATTGTAGTTTTGGAAAGCCTGGAACTTGGCATCGAGAACTCGTTTAAACATGAGTGCTTCAGACACTGAAGTGTGTTTTGTCAAACGGTCAACAAAGTCGCATGTGCTGTAAAGTTTTTCAACAGTTTCCTGAGCTTTTTGACCAAGAACATTCAAGGACATTTGCTTTGAAGAAAAAACGCTTTCAAGTTCTTTCAATATTTCTTGTTTACGTTCCTCGATCATTGATGAATAGAACTTAAAAGTTTCGTTGACTTCAGTCTGTGCTTTGAGATATTGTACCTGCATGCGACTGGAACTATGCTCAAGATTCTTCAAAGAGTTTCTAATGTCCGTCGCTTTACTCTTGCTTTCTTGCATCGTCTGGGTCATCAGCTCGAGTTGTTTAGCTCCACACTCGGACAGATGCTCATAGTCGTGGATACCGCTTGGGTGTTCTAGCATGGTGCACTCCTTACATATAGGCGAGTTGCAAGTCCGACAGAAATACTTGACGGTTTCACTTTTGTGCCTAAGGCAGAAGACAGCCTTATCTCCATTAGTGCCTGGAACAACCAGTCCATTTTTTAGATCTTCTTTGCTGCCATTCTGTTGAACATCGCCCAGGGACAACACTCTGTGACCTTCAAAGCAATGCATGAATTGATGTGCCATCTCACAGTTTGGGCACAAGAAGTTGTTACAATCGAGACAACGAGCAACTACGTCTAATGCACGGCTCTTACAACTGGTACAATGAGGTCCTTCCGAACAGTTCTTCACATTAAATTCCCCACATGTAAGACCCGAAATTCCTTGGGCAGTTAGGGGACACTCTTTTTGACAAACTGAACAAGTCACTTTATCAGGGTGTTCCTGATTTTTCTCTAGACACACGTGACAAAACGTATGGAAACAGGGTAATACTCGTGGATTGACAAATACTTCACGACAAAGTCCGCACTTAATGTTTGTACTGCCACTATTTTGCAAGCTGCTGAATCCGTTGAGACTTGAAACGCTGGTAATCGAATTCGGGGGTGAAGAACTATTCACGGTCAGTGGCGAATCCACGAGAGGCGATAGAGAAGGAGAGTCCGCTTGGTCTACTAAATTTTCAATCGAGTTAACTCCAGGTAAAGAATCAAGTGAAGGTGTCGGTGAAGCCATCTTCAATCAAACGTCATTCCTGAAACAGAGAAACAAAACCCGTAAGAACTTGGTAAAAACATCTGTCATTGAGTTTTAATGTTTTAAATTCAATGAAAAAAACAGTGCAGTACTTTTGTACTTTTTGGATTAGGCCTACATGAAGGGAAATCAACATTTTCTTGTTCTGTTTTCACCGTCCAACAGAACTAAATACTTTTGACTCGTAAATAGTCCTTTTCACATTTGAGTCATTGTTTTATTTTTCATGTGAGTCCTCATAGTCCATTAAAGTTTTGGTCGACAGTTGAAAATTCCGTATGACCAAACGAGGCCTAATAAAAATAAATAATTAAAAAAAACAAAAAAAAACAAGCCATGTGCGAGGATTATTATCATCTTTCTGAGTATGCACAAAACAATTATTCTGATCGATAGGAAAAATATATAGGGGTAGTTCGAGAAGTACGAACGAAGCCTACATTTTCGGCATGAATTGTGGTGTTTCCATTCTAATTTCGAACTTCGCCCAGTCGTACAGACGTACACAATGCTCTTAACTAGTGGTTCATTTTGTTCTCCTAAAATGCTCGATAGCGTACGCAGCACGTGACGTCAGACCTGTTGCCAAGGCGACCAAGCGTCGCCAACCACTTCATCACAAGGACACAATTATTGTCCTCAGTCCTCACGCGTTAAAACATGGCGAGATCAAGCGATCAATCCATATTCCATACCTCACTCGTTCAGACAAAATAGAAATATCATCCGCCCATGATTCTTTTACCTATATTTTAACAGTGGAGAAATACAGGACTTGTAGGCATAAGCAATATGGTGACTTTCACACGTTGGTTGGGAATTTGTTTATCGTTAATATGTTGATTCACATTTAAAGTTTTACTGACTGTCACACGTGGTCAACGAAAGAGCATACAGGTTTTTACTGGTTAAAAATACGTTTCAATTTCAATTCATGCAAAGGTTTTGTACATGGGTTAGGTCTACTTTTTATTCAAGGCCAACTTGGAGCAAGCGTATTGTCACCCTGTCTGCTATTTGGTAACTTACAACACAGAAACTCTGCTGCATTATTTACATTTATAGTGTAAATATCGAGGCACATTTCCAATGTCATATTGTATTATTGGTAGGCTAAGTGGCCACTATAAAGTGTTCTAGCAAGAACTATTACATTACGCCAAGTCATAATAGAGTGCATAAAATAAATAGTCCAGTGTTAGGAAACTAATTTTATACGTAAATGAACTGTGATGTAACTTGTAAGTAACCCACATATTATACAAAGTGCCAGATCAAATACATAATTGGAGACGGGTTGAAGACTGGAATTCAATGTGTGTGCTACTCATGATTGTATACCAGTTATTAATTAACACCTTTGTGAATCATTTTAGATTTTTTTTTAAATGCCGAGATGAATAGTTGAACCCATTAAGTGGCCTGCCTATACACTCGTTAAACCAAAACCCTAAGAGAAGGGAATCATATAGTTGTAAAGAAGCTATATTGTGCACGATGTTAGGCATTTTGTATTGCAAACCAAGTCTAATATACAAAATCTAAAAGCAAAAAACTAAAGCACTTCCCTGAATCGACCATGCGGAATAGTGGATAAACTATGTGGGGGAACCCACCTGGACCTGTCACCGCAAACAATTTTATTCGCCACTGAAAACTGGGGGGGGGGGGCTGCCCGACCTTCATTGTCCCAAGAGGACATTCAGGATAATAATTTCTATTTTCTACTACTAGAAAGGACGTCGCGGAAACACATACTGTAAAAACACCTTTCATTACAAAAATAATTACTCTGGGCCCAATGAAAACATCCCTATAAGCTACTACATTAAAAAAAAAAACGGCAAAACTAATAATCATCGTGCATCTTATGTTACAAATGCAAATTAAGAGAAATTAAAGAAAAAGAAAGAAATGTACTACAATAAATACCAAAAGAATCCCAGGCATTAGAGAAATGTCACATTTCATACACATGACTTTTTTGTTTATATCAATATCACATGATTATTATACCACGATACGTAGGTCGGCAGCAGGTGCACGTCCAAGGGATTGACTATGGTCCACCCCGACTTAAACCAGTAGACCACAAGTCTGGACTAGGGCGAAGCTCTTCAGCTACCGTGGCCGCTGAAGGCAATCAATTTCATAGGCAACAAACAACAAACAGTTACATAACATCCATCAGTTTAGCGATCTGAAGCGGATGTAGGATTGAAGTAAACCCGACGTTCTTACACATAAGTGTCCTACATCCTACGTCCATCCTAAATCCAAATTACATAGGACTAGGAGTAACAAATTGTATGAGTGTTCAGTGTTTGTGTTATTTATTGTGTTATTCAGGTTCGTTTCAAAGATGATATAAACATATTTCGGGGTTAGTTTCAGATCAAGCGTTATACTATTACAACTGTTAATTTTTAACTGAAATTGTTTTAAAATTGACGATATTGTTGAAGTTCGATATGTAGACCTACCATGAGAAGGGATAAAGTCATCACAGGCTCACGGCATTTAATATACACACAATTGAAAGCATTCTTTAGGATAATTATAAGACATGCGTTTTTCCGTTCGTTCGGCTGATTAGCACCAGAGTTGTTTGAATGAAACTTTGCACACATGTCAAGGAAGTGGAACTGTAGGGCTAGTCTACAGTCTGTGGCAGTTTAAAAAATGGTTTTTTACAATAATTTTAGATTTTCTTAAATAGTCTGAAATTTACTATTTCCGGGAATTGTTTCTGTCTGACAAACAAACAATATTGATTATCTACGACTGCAGGGCTGTCCATGTATGCTTTCTTGACTACTACGCAAAGTTTCATATACATCGGGTGCTTCCTGGAAGAGCGAACAGTTATTTGCTGAGTGTCAAATGTGTCACATTCCCTCTTAAAGGGGCTTTACCCCCAAAAATATTTTTTATTACATAATCTAAGACACTAAAATGATTATATCTTGTAACTGCGATTTTTCACGAATTTTTCATTTTTTCGATCCCCAAATTTGCGAAAATTGGCGTTTTGGGAAATTTCTCAAATCGGATTGAACCTGCTTCTTTTTGTTCCACATAGATACTAGAACTAGAGCATCGTACCAATCTAAAATGGCCCGTTCCCTTTACAACATCGTGTCTTGAAACTGTGCACAAATATACTCTCAACACACTAACATATACATTCCAAAATCACACCCGTTCTTAGTAACCACATTATTTTGACCGAACCACTTGCCCAAATTACAAAACAAAATATTGAGGATTTACAGAAAAGGCTGTAGAGCACGTCAATAATGGCCAATATTTTTTGGATCAAAATCCTCCAAGGTCACGGGGCATAAAGGTCGTCCGCATGTTATTTCTTTTGGGAGATTTTTGCCGATGGGACCTAAGTCGAAAATAACCAAGTTTGACAAAAAAATATCGGTTTATGGTGGACCCAATAATTATTTTGTTAATTTCTAAATTCATAACTAGTTATCCTGAATGAAATATATTTGTTGAGTTTAGCGGGACATAATAACTGTTCGCCTGCAAACCCAAAATATGGTAAACCGTATTCGGGTTTTATACATACTTTTAAGTTTTAACCATAAACTGAAAACAACCTCAAAGATATGACAGTAACATCTGTATTTTGTACTCGGATTCAACATTATTTCGGATCCGGGTTCGACTGCCTGCAATAGAACAAGTGTTTTTTTTTTTAAATTATCAGGAACGTGAGCGAACCATAGCCGGAGTATTCTAGAAAATATATCGATTCATTATTTTCTCTTTACAGCGAGTGACTTCGTCTGCCGCCTGCACGATACAGTGGCGTACAAGCTCGCGCGCCGTCGCTTCCCCACTCGGTTAGTGGGAGGGGCGTAGCCGGGATTGTCGAACTTGGGGAGCAAGAAATCTCCTAGTGAACTTTTCCAGAAAGTCCGCAATAGCAGGCCGGCTTAGTACGAAGCCCGAAGAAGATACGATTTTTTAAAACCTAGAGTCACTGCGTTCCCAAATACAGATATACAAAATTACACGCAAATTCAATACTTGTACACTTGTTAATGTGCTTTAACTTTAAATGAGAATTTTATATTTCAAGTTCGAACGGCTGTACATAATTTTTCGTCATTATTTAATTTATAAGTTTTTAATAATATTTTATTTTATTACTTATTTATATCTGTATATATCGAATTAAATAACTATTATAAAAGTAATCTTATCGGCCCAAGGACATGACACAGCATATGATGACTGTGAAGCCCCTATCTTTACAAGCTTATAACAGAAACTGGACACACTGAACGTACTAGTAGTGTGAGGACGAAGTGGATTCAGAGGGCTTTGAATTCCGCCCCCCTCACTACAATAATTTCCCATAAGCTTATAACGAGAAGACTGGAGCACTGACAAGCAAGTCTTTTTGATGCTACCCCAATGTTTATTACCCTCTTACACTTTAAGCTACTAAAAAAACTGGCAGACACTGACAAGCAAGTCTTTTGAGCCCCCCATCTTCCCTAAGCTATAACGAGAAGACTGGAGCACTGACGGCCAGGGGGGGGGGCGAGGGGGGATCAGAGGGTTTGATCTCCCCTCCCCCCGAAATCAGAAGAAGGGTTATTATAATAATACTATAAATAAAATAGCACTATGTACCAAGTAGCATACCCTACATATGGCATGATTTTGTGAACTGACAAAATGTGGATCTTCACAATTCTCTAAATTTTTGACAAAAGCCATCTAAAAACTAGAAAAATGTCACTATATGCAATGTTAGAACTTAAAAATCAACAATTTTCTGGGGACTGGCTGAGGGGCCTCCCCCCAGACCCCCCATTGTGCCAGGATACGTACTTTTCCCGAAATGAAAGTTTCGTGGGCAAGACGACTCGAAGTGGGAGGAGCTCCGTCGACACATACATAATATATAGCGCGCGCAATTTGGGTAAACAAACCCGAAAAAAAATAAGGATCCCATGCTAATCTTACGGGAACACTAGTGGAGAAAATGTTTAAAAATAAATTGAAAACTTTGGTATGAGTGTGGTTTTCAAATTTCAAGTATCTAAATGAAGGAAGCAGAGGCTTTTAAAAGAGGGGTACAGTTTAGTTTGTTTGTATCGTCATTTTTTGAAGAAGTGTGGACCGCAGAAAATAAGACAACATTCCAATCAAGTCTATTCTTTATAACTTAGGCATATTGTTTTATATATTTTGGCTAGGCCTACATGAATGATGCCCTGAAATATCTGCTGTAGACATGTTAGACCTATGAAGTAGTATAGGAAAATATATGTTTCATGAACGGACGACGACGTAGTCCTAGGCCTAGGTCCTACCAGCATCCCTGTCAAAATATCTGTCTTGTGCTCTAGACTAGGGCTAGGCCTAAATGCTAGGCCTTTAGACACACTCAAAGGCTAGGCCTAGGCTGACATGCTATTTCATGTAGGCCTATTGTATATCCCGCTTGCCCTACTTACAAGTTTCCAACCTCTTTATTTCGTTTGATAACTCGCGGGACAGCAAAAGTCGACTACAAACAGATTCTAGTAAATAATTCACAATATCCCCGAGACGCTCTGGTGATCCATCACGACAATCAACGGTCCACGAACCGACGGCGAGAGGTCAAATCGTTACAAATGTTCTGGCAAAGTTTGGTGGGATGCCCCCCTCCATGGTCCCGGGCGTGTTGTATCAGCGAGGAGGAATGCCAGGTACAGGTTCCCGCAGGACCACGTTCTGACAGGCGCACGAGCCGTCACAGAGGTAAGGCAAACATAAAGACAATCGAGAGGTTCTACAGGGAAGACTACATTGGTCGGCCAGCAAGGCTCACCCGAACATAAGGCAAGTCAAGTGCGGGATATTGACAAAGAATGCACAGCAACAGAATGATTGAATAGCATAATATATTATATGCATGCAAGTTTTAAAAAAGAGCTGAAATTAGAACACTTTCTAATTTGCCAATGCACCAAATAGTTCAAATTAAAACTAAATAACTAAAATGGAATGTTCCCCCATGGCAAATCCTATTACATACGGTAACAAACCGATCACCTTATTTTTACACCCTCACATCTCTAGTCTCCACATCCTTGCCAAGGCTATTATGACCGAACTAAAGAAGTGTAGGCGCAGGCGTGCTCGGATGAAAGAAGAAATATCAACCTAAATGCGGGACGTCAATGCCCATGCACGTTGACGCTGACAGCCCCCATACGACGACAATAGGAGAATAACGTGAAACGTGAACTTATCTCATTATATGCAAAGCAGAGCCAACCTTGAGGCTAGTCAAAGAAGTTTTCAGATCGTGCGGGTGAAGCCAATATGAGCGTACGCCCGTCGCCAGCCTGCACGTGCGTTCAGGTGCAAGCATCCCGAACAAAAACTTTATGGGCCCAAAATATGCACACACGCAAAAAGAAATAGCCCTACGGAACACGCAGCATTTCAATTTGTATTTTATATGTGAACTATGTGTTGAATGGTTTGAGAGAGGATATTTAAGATCTCTGGCAAAACGGTGAACAGAACCAAATCTGTTAGGCGATCTCAGACTCCGAGTGTCATCTATCTAATATTCACCTATACATCCCAAGAGCTGGTACGTGTCTGGTACGCTACCGAAGAGCAGCATGCTGCAAACACACAGTACACAGGTGACTCGTTGCGTTGGCCAAGCGCGTCCGGCGATAACACCTATCACAACACTTCTGGTAGAGCACGCACGCACGCACGCACGCACGCACGCAAACAAACAAAACATTGAACGATATGAATTTCCACAAGTACAACCCGAACTATGCTTGCTCGAAGTTGAATTCTATATGTTATGTTAGAAAAGGGGCACTGAAGTCGGTATTTTGTCAATAAAGCTACAGAGTAGAATAGCGTGACGAAAGAACTCCCGCCGAGTTCGTTCGGCTGAATAAATCAACATGTGGAAAATTACTGCTAAATTGAAAATAAGTAGTGAACATGAAAGCGCTAACCCATCAACTAGTGGGGGTGAATCTACATCGTGGTCCACAGCAGACACGTCCGGCTGGACAATATACAGGGGAACATGGAAACTAATGTGATGGTAACGATAAGATTGTGATGAGGATGATACGAAAATACTAAATACATAATATAGGCAGATGTTTACCATGGAGTAATTCTATCACGGGACTCGGGAGACGGGGCCACATCGGCGAGACTATATAGGATAGTTCCTTCAACTGACGAACCTATGGATGAAATGAAACTAAAAGCCATACTAAATATCTACTCGGTGCGAATGTAATCTTGTCAACTTGGTCCATGTTGGGTGCGCGTATACGACACAATGGGGCGGTCTGGCAGGCGGCCCCACGTCGCGACGCCCGGCGTCACATCGACCCACGCGAGGTGACTAACGGGTGGGGTCGCAACACTACACTGCCCTTCACGGAGTCTCAATTCATTACCACGCACAACACCATATTAGATCATCAAAATTAATCACAAAAATCAAGCCAATGTGCATGGGGTAAAGCTACTCTCGAGTAGGGCTTACGAACTACTAATAAGTTAACAACTATACGCAAAACGAGTGCTCAATTGAAGCCCGTCAACATTTCTCGTTTTTTTCCTTTCCTGGCACTCTCTCCCACACGCCCTTCATTAGCGCCATCAAGTGAATATGATGCGATTAAGTCAAACTAATTAATTAGCCTAATTTTGACACGAGCGAATGTGATAACTACTTTCAACAGAATATTTTAAAACCCAATTGTGTATTGCATACAATTTGCAAATAACGTATAGTCATTAATCGTAAGGCAAATTCACGCAAACTACACCACAGTTCTAATTGAACAATCACGAAATTGAAATATAGCCTACAGTACCTTTAATTGTTTTAAAATATTTATAAATTAAATTATTTCACGAATTTTGATTTTGCTAAAAACTCCAAAATTGACCATATTCGTGATTTTTTTCTGACTGATTAAGTCAAAATTTGAAAAATCTATGACCACAGGGCTGTCTATGTATGCTTGATTGACAACTTTGACAGAAGTTTTTATATAACCTTGTGTATGCATACATTTGCCGAGCGTAATAGTCATTTGCTAACAGCCAATTCCATCCCTAACAAAATACAACTCCACAGTTTACTATGTGCAACACCGAAATGAACAGATGCCAAGCAGTAGTCCTACATCTGTAGGCTACAAATAGTCTGATAAGCTGAAGTAAATTAATTCCCAAAACAACAACTATGTCGTCGGCATTGATCTTGGTATTTGGGCCATCAAATACCAACTCGCAACCTTCTCGTGGTTTGGCCCGTGATTAGGGGACTTTTTCTCCCTGAAACTAATGGCGAGCTCTGGGTCGTCGTCGGGTAACTTTCCCCTTCCCTTTGACTACCTCCCCGACGGCGACGACAATGACAACACGGACGGATGATGACACAGACGGAGACGACCACAACGTGGGGGAACCCCTGCCCTTCCCATACGCTTGTGGCTGGTTCTGACCAGCACAGGCCTGTCCACCCCTTGTCCCTCCGCGTCATCCCCTACGTCCCACCCTTCGCCTCGATTAGCCAAGTTGCATAAAATATGAGACGTTAAGCAATATCCAATCAATCAATTGGATATTATTATAAAATAATATAAATTCACAAAAATCGAACGTGAGTAGTCTAAATTGCTAGCAGTGTCCGAAATACTTCCACATAGGAAAAACGTACTGATCCCACTAATTTGTAATAAATACCAATCTCATTAAAGTTAGTTTGTATTTATATTGTTAGATCCTAAACTATGAGCAGAAGTGTGGAGTGTGGGCGAGCACTGCTGTTATCACCACTCTACGTGCAAGCTGCAACACGGCCCGACGGTCTAACCAAGAGTCGTTTATTATTACAAGCAGATGATATTAAGGCATGTCTTAGGTTGACCAGTTTGAATTCCGAACGGAAGCGAAATGGCGTTGCTCGCTCCGCTTCAGCATAGCAAAATTCAACATGCATCCACTTCCGGTGCCAGATGGCAGAGCACGCCCGGCGGACTACCACACCACAGCTACGTACGTACCAGACATTTTCACATGTTACAAAGACGATATTTAATGGAAAGGAAACTGATGTCTGTACGGTTGTTAAAAGATTTCAGTAGACATTTGCACGCACGATCAGACAAATTGGGTATGTAATCTTTCATTATTACAACAGAAAGAATAAACATGGAACATGGTCGTTTGAGATAATTTCATAATTTCAAAAAAACCTGTGGTTCCAGTTGAGTTAGGCCAAAGCGAACATCGTGGACCTAAACGCATGTCCTATGAGCAAATGCGTGTTAGCCCAAATTTTAAGTTTGGGGTGTGACCGTGCAACACGCCATTCAATGCAAAATATGCACACTGGTCAAAATTGTATGAACTGGACTTGCAACGAGACACGAATCACCTTCAAGAAAATATTGCATCTGGCAAGAACAACGGAACTACAACAACGATCACAGCCGCACGCACGCACGCACGCCACGCGCGTTCAAAGTCAAGTTTACAGGTTTCATAATAAAATTATCCAAACCGTCGAAATGGTTATTTGTAATTTAAATAATTGTTTATTGATACTACGTACAGATAAAGAGTACTTTCAAATGTTGCCGACTGTAAATCAGGGCACAAGAATACACGAGAAAAATCTCATGCACAAACAACACACAAACGCAAAGTAAACACTATCCACTGTTTATTTCTTTTTATTATCCTACCTATGTGTTATTGTATCAATGCAAACATAACTATGACAATTGTATTTGCCTCGTGGGGCTTGCCCCGTCATAAGGAATTAATATGTAATAAATATTGATGGTCCAATAGCTAATAGATAGTGTTTGCCTTTACAAATAAGATTTTGTTGTGGTGAATATAATTTCTAATAATAAACTCAATCTATGTATTACAAAAAGTGTTGTCTTGCTGGTGGGAATATAACTTTTCTATCAATTTACCTCAATTCCGCTGTCAACGACAAAATATGTCATGCCAATGTGCACTTTCAGATGGTGTGCCCTTCAGATAAAATCAAACAGACGTGGGTATAAAATGGCCGCTGAAAATATCGAATGCGTCGAGTATGTGATTGGGGGAGGTTGATGGTCGTCACTGCACGTTGCAACTGCACGACGGTTTACGCTACGCAGCAGTTGTGTCTGGGGGAGGTTGATGGTCGTCACTGCACGTTGCAACTGCCCGACGGTTTACGCTACGCAGCAGTTGTGTCTGGGGGAGGTTGATGGTCGTCACTGCACGTTGCAACTGCACGACGGTTTACGCCACGCAGCAGTTGTGTCTGGGGGAGGTTGATGGTCGTCACTGCACGTGGCAACTGCACGACGGTTTACGCTACGCAGCAGTTGTGTCTGGGGGAGGTTGATGGTCGTCACTGCACGTTGCAACTGCACGACGGTTTACACTACGCAGCAGTTGTGTCTGGGGGAGGTTGATGGTCGTCCCTAGCAGTTGTGTCGGAGCATACACCAACGAGTTTGCACTTGAATGACTGTTCCAGTCGATGAAAATAACCAAAATAAAACTATATCCCCGAGTGTTCCTGGCGATGGCAAGATGCCCGCTTCAGCCGCCGCCTACAACCTCCAGTACTTTCACAGCGGCGGCGGCGACGACGACGGCGACGGCGGCTACGGGTTAGGTCAGGGAAAGTGAAATCACAGGTAATAGTTGTTACCGCAGTGTGATAAGTGGCCGAACCCCTTTCACTCTCCGCAGACAACGCGTGGCGCTGTTACGTGACCGCTTCCTACTGTTGGAGACGGCTCTTCGTAATCAAACTACCTTCATTACGTCACACGTGTGCATGAAGCTGTTCGACTTTCAGATCATGCGTTGGGATGACCTATGCACGGCTGCAAGAGGCTTCCAAGCTGCATGGCATGGTGGAAGAAGCTGCAGTTTAGATTTTGCTTCTGAATTACAAGCGATACTTTGGGCGGGGGGGATAAATAAATTACGACTGCGCTTCTATTTTAAAGGCTGTGTGTTTACAAAATATGCAGTTGCTTTATAGCTTTCGTATCTTATATCTACGATTTTTTTCTTTTGACGGTATACAAATACCATAAAGTACCGGAAAATGTAAAACACTGTAAAATATAAGGTATATGAAGACACACATTTCAAAATACTTCATTCTATGGTCAAAGATAATTGTAAGCTACAATAAAAATATCAGCCATCCAAATAGTATACCTGCAAAACATAACCGAAAATCGTTTAAAAAAGGTAGAAATAGCAGAAGTATGCACCAACCAGAAAAAAGAGAGAAATTGGGCTTATCCAAACGACGTCATTAATGATCTTACTCTATAACTACTGTTAATTATGAATATTTTCTTTTTCAGTTTGGTGAACACACAGCCTTAACGAGTACTCACGAATTAACAATAACTGATTTACAGGGGGGCATAATTTAATTATTCAGCTAAACTTTTTAAAATTTGTGACTGAATACAGGTCAATACCAAATGTACTTAAAAATAAGTAGCCTGTGGCACGACAACTACCTATAATGCGTAAACTATAAATCCCCCCCCCCCCCCCACACACATACAAAATCAATGAGGGATGCAACGAGCTCCCAACAATGCCCTTGTCACAAATGACCAGAAATCATGTTTAACCTTCAGCCGCCTTTGGCACCTTTAGCGCTTGCCAAATGTACACGTTTGGCCTGATGAATGGTGTAGAGATGGGCAAGGCTCTCACTCAATGAAAACCCCGTGGAGTGGAGCATGTTGCCAAAATCACGACAAGATGATGCCAACAGTCTTGTCACGGGCGTTATTCTGATTCACCTTGAAAACAGAGCCAATTGTTCTGTGTAAACACAAGAGCACTGACCCAATAAACGCCGCTGTTTACATTTAGTGGGGAACAGAAGAGATGTCACCAAGCTGCGTAAATAGATTCATCGTCTGTTCACGTGCTGCAATGATGTGGACTCACAAAAGTAAAAAACTAAATATATTTGTCATGTCATCACAACGTTTACGTGCAACAATAGGAAGAATTGATTATTACCCAGGCATATTCACACATATTCATTTAATATTTAGGCGTTCAACCCATTCAAAATGATCGCGCACCTAACAAAAATGACAAATACCCTGGATAACTAGAAATGCTAGAATTAAACATACGCATTGTTTGCTGTTTGGCCCAAATTCCAAGAATAAGACAGCACTATAAACAACATGGAAATATTATATAACGCCTTACTTTGATCTTTGGAGAAATAATCATAATAGACTCGGTAGTCGTAGGATTTGCAGTTTTTTTTTTTTTGATGCAACCCATTGTGCAACCCACACGCTACAATTGGATAACAAGGGAGGGGATCAATGTGTTGACTGCTGTCACAAACGGGTAGTACCCTAATGGTAATCAACAACCCACCCCAAACCCCAAGGCCTGATATTCGCGCACTCTCCAGAACAAGGTTGTTCGGTGGGACTGGGAGGCGAGGCCCCCCGAGAACGGAAGTTTACAAGTTCTGCGGCTTCCTGCGCCGGATGGAGTACGCATCCACTTCCTCCCACACTCGAAAACCACGGGAAGATACTTGAATGTCGGGCTCGCATCAAAACAACACGCCGGCTTCGGGATTAGGAATGTGTAGTAGCCTACACCTCGCGGAGGAAGCTAATCAAACGAAACGGCCAATTGACGAGGAATCAGAGCGACAACGTGAAATCGAAAAGCATGTTACTTTACTTTTACCTTGAGCTAAATTGTAAATTCGTATTTTGCGGTTCTTTGCAGCGCCGCTTCGGCAGCTACGTTGCGTCAGGGACACGGGATTCCATCGTGACGCAAGAAGTGGCAAACTTGTGGTTGGTGTCAGTCTAGTCTAGCCGGGGCGGGTCGGGATCGATAGGATAACAAACATGATATGAACTAAACGTGGAGTGCATCTTGATAAGCTTGCATTACATTTTACAAAGGAATGAGTGTGATATGGAAAATACGAATAGTGGTAGACTTAGGGCCTATGTAATCCCATGTAATGCTCCCAAAATCCGCAGTTGTAGGGAGTGCGAGTAAGAGATTGTTGACCTGACAAGCAATATGTCTTATGACTATGGCGATGATAAAATATATTATATGACTATCTCATAATAAAATCCAGTGGTAAACCAGGAATGCATTTCACAAATGTTTACACAATACTTTACTTTTGAATACAACTCTGAACTCTGCCTACATATACATTCATTGGATGAGCGAAGCGAAGACTTCAATTTCACTGACCCCCAAAAAATTTAGCTCGGGTGTTTTTTTTTTGTTTTTTTTTTTTTTTGTTTTTTTTTTTTTTTTGTCTGTTTGTTAACTCTCTCCAGGCAAACGGCATATTCGACTCTTGATGAAAATTTGACAGGCCCTTCGAACTCTCTGAACTTAGTAGGTGTATTGTTTTGGGTACAATCGAAGAATATTTCTCATGAATATCGTACTTTTACGATTTTTTTCGATTTTTAGTGCGATATTTTCGTGACATTTGGGCCAATTCTGACCAAACGGGTGGGGCTACAACGTTCATATTATACATGGACATTAAGGTTATGGTGATGTAGTACCTTTTGAAAGAAAAAGTTAGCCAGAATCCATAGAAATAAAGCTTTTAATATAAGTTTTTTGATTTTTTGTGCGATATTTTCGTGCCATTTGGGCCAATTCTGACCAAACTGGTGGGGCTACAACGTTCATATTATACATGGCCGAAAAAAAGTCAGAAGTTAAAAAACTTCTGACTTTAGCGGGAATCGAACCCTGGACCTTCTGCATTGGAAGCAGATACGCTAACCACAAGACCAACGAGCCACACAATTTATGTTGGTTATTTTTTGGTTATATTTTATGGTTATGAAGAAAGCTACAGTTGGGCCCACCATAATACTTAAATTAATATTTAATCGCCAACCCACCCCTGCGTTTTAGTCTTAGAATTGCGCGTACTTTAAAAATGTTCCATGCAAGTACATCAAGTTAAAAAAACTTCTGACTTTAGCGGGAGTCGAGCCCTGTACCTTCTGCGTTGGAAGCCGAGACTAACCACAAGACCAACGAGCCACACATCTCACATTGATGTTTTAAGGCTAATTCTTGGTAAGTGTGGAGATTAATAAAAGGAACTCTATTGACAATTAACATTCATGCAAAATTTGGTGTTGATATTATAATATCAAACCGTTCAGCTGGAATCGTCAACACCTGAGCGCGCGCATTTGAGTTGGGCCAACTACTCGCCATCGAACACCATTTAAATCGATTTCGCTGACTTTAATACTGAATGGTATTATTAGGAGATATTGTTAGTCTCACTTTTATTTTAAAACCCCATTAAACATTCTAGCGATATTTCTGTGTTGAAGCGAACATCATATTAAATTAAATTGTACCTATTTCCCTATTTTGAACATTACGTAAAACGACAATATATTTTGTGTTTACGCTCAAGTACGAAAAATTAACAGTTTTTGTGTTACAAAAATCGAATACTTCGATATTAATCGATTGCACTTCGCAAGTGACGAAGGAATCTTCTATAATCGCCCCCTGCCGTAACAGATATGAAACAGAATGTGACCTATTGTGCAGATACATGCAAAGCAGGGGCGGCTCGTGTATAGGTGCACAGGTGCACGTGCACCCCCAAATATTTGCGCGAACTAAATTCCAAATTTAAGGTTCGAAGCCAATCTCGTAATATTCCCAATAAATCGTTGGATTGTTTGTATGGATATTTTGGCTGGCCCAGAGCAAGGCATATTCGGCAAAAGTCATTCTGCAGTAAGTGCTGCCGCTGGTGGATGACACTCTGAGTGTGCACACATTTTTACGTGGTTTTAACACGGAAAGGCCGGCAGAACAAGCCTCAGGTTGTCTTTTGTTATACAACGTCTGGTATAGCTGGGTTTTGTGCACGTGCACAAGGGTCAAAACCGTTACTTCCATTCAAACGCCTTGGTATTGTGCTCGCGCCATTCATTCACCCCCACACTCCGGTCACTGTCAGTAGCCAGTGAAAGTTGTTCGCGACAGGGTTGGTGAAGTGAGATCAACAGCAGTTTTCAAGTGAGCGAAAAGTGTTAAAATTATTATCGTGCCGTGAAGTGAAAATTACTATAATATGACTTCGTAAATTAGCGATCTAAAAATAAACAGTTTTTTAAAGCGATACGATGTGATGTTTGAGGCGCGTGTCGGAGGAGATGGAGAGACATTCGGTTAAGTAATATTTTAATCAACATATAATAATAGTTTTTTGGATGGTTTTCTATAATTAACAATTACATATAGGGGAGTTTTTCCCGACCAATAAATTTGAAAAATATACTCTAAAGTCGTTTTCCGGTACTTCAGACCATTAATGTCTGAAAAAAATTTCGCCTCCGGCGGCTGGGCAGCGCCCCACACCCCTTCGTTTCCCACAGAATGACTTCGAAATTATGTGCACCCCCACAATAATTACTCACGAGCCGCCCCTGATGCAAAGTGTCATTATTTTTGTAGCTTTTAAACTTGAATGAATTAATATTCTTAAAAAATCCGAGCTAAGTTGGCAAGTCTAATTTGTGAGGTGTCCCATCAATCGCACTCGATATAATGCGTACTATGAGTGCAGTAAATTTGAACAGTTGTTACAATCTATTTGCTTATATCAAGGTTACGACAATATCTAGAAACATTTTGTTGACACTTGTAAAATTACAGGCGATAACAACTTGTGGCCATTCACTCTGCTCCTAGCATAGGCCAAGTTCGCGAGGCAAGTATTGTTTATAGTGGTAGCGGTACGCAAAATAATACTGCACTTTTTGAACACGGTTTGCCACTTTGCACAGTTGTAGGTGAAACCAAAGGTAATTTTTAAGGATGTGGAGGCACTCAAAATTTCCCTTAGAATTCAAAATGGCGGCCTTTTTCAAAAAAAGTTTTCAATACAAAATTCTTTTGATGTGCTAAAAATCATGTTTGGTATCGTTTTCGTATTTTTCCACTCGAATACACAAAAAAGTTAAAAAAAAACCCGGTAAAATTCTAGAAGTTTAACATATATTTAGTAGTATTTTCAAGAAAATTTTCATAGATTGGGTCCCCCAAAAACTTTTACCCTCCCTTTTTAAAAGTTCAAACCCTAAAATTATTATGATTTAAAGTTTTTTTTAAAAACCAAAATTTTTTTTTTTTTTTGGCCATATTGCTGCGGCAACCAAGGGCTAAAACAGGGGGTTTAATGTTTATTGTGCGTTTAAATATGCCCCCCCTTTTTAACGCGGTTTTGGCACTTGGCTCATTTTAAAGCGGGTACTCAAAAGATTTTTTTAAAGTGGGGAGGCATTAAAATTTTTTCAATCCAAGAGGCGGAAATTTTTTTTGGGAAAGACCTTTGAACTCAAAATTTTTGTAAAAACGACTAATAATATCATTTTTGGTGTCAGTCCTATGAATTTGACCCAGAGAACCGATTTACCTCAAAATTTAAGATACTAATTTCAAATTCACTAGGCCTATTATCAAAAATCGACTATTGATAGGTATTTAGTAAAAAATTAGGGGTATTTAAGATTTTTTTTAAGAAATTTATTACTTCTATGCCGCGTTTTTCACAAATTTCACCATTGCTCTTTGGCAGCCCGTTTTTGCCTTTAAAATTTAAAAAGCAGACATTTTTTACAATCAGTAATGTGTGAAAATCTCTAGTCCTAATGGTCAGTTTCCCTTTTTTTACCTATGCGCACTCCCCATTTGCTAAAATCGAAGGGGACAAGCCTGTTTCCCCGTGGGGAAAAAAGTCATCTAATTCTTTTTCCCGTCTGACTTGCAAAAATATTTAGAAAAAGCTGCTTATCGTCACAACTTTTTTCTTGTTGCCTGCCGACGTTATTTTTAGTTTAGCCGGAGGATCTTTTTGTTCACTGTCTTTAAGGGTTGAAAGTATTTTATTAAGTTTATCAACTAATGTCCCCTCCTTTAAAACCTTATACAATTATGCCATTTTACAAGAGATTTTTGTGTCAACACCTTCCTTGCTCACAAACACCCGGCTGCCCAATTACTATAAGATTTTCGTTAAATTTCCCAAGAACGTATTCCCCAAATCTAGAAATGTCTTTGATCGAAAACTGCTATAAATCAAAAATAATAATATTGTTAAATTAACACAAAGAATCCACTTTAAAAATTTTAAAGTACCTACTTACATATACCCATATGTGGTATCATTTGTTATATTTTTTATACTTATATCTTTATTTATACAAACATTTATATACTTGTTTGAATACTAAAAATTAGTATACATACCAAGTTTCAACGTCATCGCCATCAAAACCTGAATTCCAAAAAAATTTTAGCGCCCATACACAACCTTCTCATGGGCTTTTTCCCCTTTCATATATGAAATCATGTTTTTTTTCTATTTTTATATTTTATCTGTACAATGAAGTTAAAAAAGCGTGCTAAATTGAATCTGAAATCTAAATCTGAAATCGACGCAAGGTCTTCCTAAACATAGTCTGGTATCTGATTATTGCTCATGTTGTGAAAAATACTTGGGGGTTTCTCTTGTGCGGGAAAATTTCACTGTGTAACCTGCAGACTTTAGGACCGCAACTGACCACCCCAAAAGACCCAGGGATCTTCGTTGGGGCCCTCTACACCACGGTCGGTCACCTTAAAAAGAGCTTTTTTTGTTCGTGTGCGTATCTAAGGCAAGGGCAAGAATGGTCGGGGAGTCTTTAGATTATATATTTCTACTATCGAACTCACGGGAACGCTGAAAGCTGTGTTTGAGGCTTTTCAAGGTTTTTTTAAAATAAATTGTCAATCATTGAGAGAAATTGTGTGATCAAAACAAAAACCAAGGGAACTATGCTTTTGAGAGATTCTTTGAACAGGTTACGCCCCTTTTTTAATTCCATTGGACTAAATTTTGCTAGTTTCGGGCCCAAAACAAAAATGCGCGCACTCGGTGTTAAAAGGCGCCAGCTCCGTGGGTCAGGAGACCAAAGCACCCCAGATGTTTATGTAGGAGCTGTGCCCCACACAAATCATCACAAATCATCATCAAAAACGGCTGTTCTTTCTGCGTCCCACCATAGGGAAATTGAATGGTATATATGAAAGTTTTATTTTTTCATGTAAATTGTTTGGGGGCTGTTTCGAAACTACCCAAACCCCCCAGTGCCAACCACTAGGGGGGTGTAATAAAATCTATCACCCAGTGACTCACTTCATTTGGTGGGTTTCCATTTTTGACTGCACAAAAACTCATTATTTTGGTTTTGCATTCAGCCCCAATTTTTTTAAAACGCCCAAAACGCCCCCCAAAAAAAAAAAAAACCTGTTTTTCAAAATTTTGCTATTTTTGGGGGGTTTCGCCCCCCGAACCCCCGTGTACCCCCCATATACTACCCCCGGGGTATTAAATTTTTCACCTCACCACCCAAACTACTCCAAAATCGCCACTGCTCTACCCCATAGTTTGTCTATGTTTTGAGCACCCACAGTCGTTCTGAAAAGCTGGCGCCCCGCAGGTGTGAGATTTTTATGCTGAACGGTTGGTAATACATTCCCAAAATTTTGCATGCATTTTAAAATAAAGTATTTTTATGTAGATATCCCACTTGGGTTGCAAGTAAGACCCCAAAAAGGGTCAATTGCGAGAATAAGCCCAAAAAGCGAAAAAAGGGGAAATCCAAAAATGGATTTCAATTCTAGAAATAACTATCCCCAAACCTTTTTTTATATTACGATGAAACCAAATTAACCGCTAGTTCCATGATTTAATCGTTGTACCCAGTATTCAAATGCTTAAAATAATCTGTACACTTTAAAAAATTCCCAAAAGTTCCCCAAAAATTGAGAAAATTTAAGGGAATTTTCATTTGTGAATTAAAATTTAATTAATTTGGAGTACGCGTATGGATTTATAGAGGATTTTTTATAAAATTCGTGTGAAATATTTACCGCTTTTTAACCGTTTACCCCAAAGAAAGAAAAACAAAAACTGATTTCTGAGACTCGCTCGACCAGCCTCACGACTCCCTTAAAAAAACGTCAAAAGTAAAAAAGGGCCAAGTAAACTCCTATTGATTTTAAAATTTTCACAAAATATTCATTTTCTAAATTTTTTGTTATTTTACTTTAAATTGAAATAATTTTGTATTTGGGTCACTTACTACAAAAAATGATTTCCCAAAAAACCCGATGATTTAAAAACGCAAGAATTTTTTTTATAAGGTTCCAACATTAAAAAAACCGCCGCCTTTGGATTCGAAAGGAATTTTTATTGCCTCCACACTTAAAAAAACTTTTGGAAACCAGCTCAACTGAGCCAAGTGCCAAACCGGCTAAAAGGCAGCATATTAATCAGCACAATAATCATTAACCACTGTTGAACACCTCTGTTGCCGCAGAAATGACGGGCCCAATAAGTAAAAAAATTGATTTCAGTTTTAAATTAAACATTATTTTCATAATTTTTAAAATGCTGGAAGCATTACAGGGTAGGGTAAAGGAATTTCTAGGTCGTCCCCAAATCTAAGAAGATTTCTTGAAAATACTACTAAATACATGTTAAACTTCTAGAATTTCACCCAGTTTTTTATTTGACATTATTTTCGAGTTATCGAGTCGGAAATTTTACAAACGAACCAAACTGATTATTGACACATCAAAGAGTTTTTGTATTTGGGGACACTTTTAAAAATGGCCGCATTTAAATTCTAAGGAAATTTCGAGTGCCCCACATCTTAATATATTTTTGGGTCCCCCTACAACTGTCCCAAGGGCAACCGTGTTCAAAAAGTGAGTTTTGTCGTTTTTCATGTGTTACCGCACCACTATTAGCAAGTAGCAACATCATCGCTTTGGGAAATTGTTAGTAATCCTAATAGATTGTGACTAACAACAACAGACAAGCAAAGTGAACGACCTTACTGTGTACAGCACACTAATAAAACAACACTTCACTTCACCTATGTTGATGGTAAATATGCGTTTACAATGGGTGATTAAGCAGTAAGCACAACATCCGCAACTTATGTTTATTGCACTTTAATTAGCTAAACATCTTCGTGCTCATTTGACAAACTCATCCACTTGCCATGTGCATGGCGATTGGCGACAACTACAAGGAGGCTGGAGGAGTTCCGCGAGATCCCTAACCGTACACACCTGAGGGTGTTAGGGGGGAGGGTGTCTAGCGCAAAGCAAGTCTGGGTATGTTGTGTTACAAAATATGTATCGACTATCGAGCTGACCACCTGTATGTATGTAGGCTGTTGGATGGGGGGGGGGGGGGGGTGCCTAGTTCTCTATTATCTGTGCTATGGGTGTGTGGCTGCTACGTCACAGTAACACACTGAGGGTAGAAGAATAATGCGAGTTATTACCAACAATGCAACCGCATGGATGCCAAGTTTAATACCGGCCGACAAAGATTTTTGTTCTTTGAACCAAAGCCACGTTGCCTGATTTGGAAACCCACGCACCAATGCAAACTCCGAAACCAATACCAAAAGTGGAAAAACCAACAAAGCCCAAGTGTTCACCCAACCAGGTAACAAACGAGATCAATAATTTGTAAGCTGATAATCGTAAAGTTAAGCACACACTGATTGATTGATTGGCATTGGGATGTACGTCTGAATGCGCTTGCGCTAGCCCGAGACGGTGAGCTCCCAGACATGATGTGGGAAGAATGACGATGGATTCAGGGGTGATGAACCTATGCTGGAAAGATCCAGCCACAGGCGACTCGAGATAACAGACGCCACAGTGCCAAAACTGGGCATGTCGGTTTGTTGGATGAGCGTAGCGAAGATTCCATTTCACTACACTGGAGAAAAAATCCTTTTTTTAATTTAATTTTTGTGTGTCTGTTAACACGATTCCGGCTAAACCGATAGGTACTCAAATTGGGATGAAATTTTCTGGAGGCCTTCTAAATCTCTGAACTTAGACCTGCCACGTTTTTGAGCGCAATCGAAAAATTGTTTCTCATAAAAATCGCAATTTTACGTTGTTTTGTTATTTTTACAAAATTTCTTCGACTTATAGGCTAACACCTACATGCTTAAATATCCGATCGTAATGATTTTTTCACAGAGCCTTTATTTAATGAATTAATATATTCGTGTGAAATTTGAGCGTAATCAACAAATTATTTCTCATGAAAATCGCAGTTTTACGATTTTTTTCGATTTTTTAAATTTCTTCGACAAATACACCTACATGCTTTATCCGATTGTAATATTTTTTTTACAGAACCTTAATTTTATGAATTAATATATTCGTGTGAAATTTTAACGTAATCGAAAAATTATTATCATGAAAATCGCAATTTTACGCTTTTTTTCTTTTTTAAAAAATTACGCTCATCTAAAAACGCGCCTGAAAAAGCGTTTGCGAAGCTTCCTAGTGACTAAACAAATTAGTACGAGCGAAGCTGGGATGTCTTCGTGTTTTGTTCGGACGTGGACTCCGGCGAGTGTTACGTCTCTGACGGCGTAAGTGGACGATCCATATACATTGTTTGTGCAGGTGTGTAGTGTAATAACAAGCCAGGAAGTCACGTAGTGATTAGACTCGGTATGTGCAAACCTCCGTCAGACTCACGGTCAGATTACCCTCCCCACATACACTGGTAAACACACGGGCGCTTAGGACCTTGCGCCGTCTGTAACGAGACAGGAACCCAATATGCTTGATGCGCGTTATACTACTTACACTCACTGAATTGGAACGCAGGTTGCAACGAACTGAAAGCGAGAGTGAAACCTTATTTAGAACAAAGTTTCCGTGTCGGTAACTTGTTGGCTTCATTTCATAACAACAGATGTAATCAGCAGGGAATTACTTCCAAACATCACCACAGAACGAAAGATGTACTCTCTTCAAAATTAGAATGAGTATTATGCATTATGCGAATTTAGCAAAAGCTGAGACATTATTAAATTATCGTTTCTTGGAAGTTGAAACTATATCATAAAAGGAATTTGAAATGCTGTATCTTGGATTAATCGACTTTTTTGTGGGTCAAATGGTGAACCTACTTTTAATAATGGCAAAACCGAATTCAGTAGGACCAATAAAAGTCTGGAATGAAAACTAGAAAGGGTCCGTGGGAAGGGACCAGATAGTATAAACGCTCATCCTGCTCACCCATCAGTGTTAGAAAATAGTGTTCGCGATATTATTATAATGACACTGTGTCTGTGTTTTGGCGTCTTGCGAGAGTGGGCGAGTAAGTGAGCAGACGAGTAGAAACTATTTTTGAGTGGGGGGAAACAACAAATCTCCTGCTGAGTTTTGGGGGAAAGGGACCAAGCACGGGGCGCCCCCCAACAACATAGACGCATGCGAAAATTTCGAAAATCAGGTTTTTAGAGTATGTTTGGTGCAATCTAGAAAAAATACGTTAGCTCAGTACTTTTTTGTACAGTAAAAACTTTTAAACAATAAGAAAAAATTACAAATCATTATAAAAATAAAAATAGAATAGTGACGAGATAGACCATTTTACAACCATTGTAACGTGCATAAAATATTATCATTTCGTTTGCGATCACGTCCAACAATAATGGGAAATTGTTGACATTGTTGGTTCTGAAGTGGGGGGGGGTGTCGGGTCACGATAGAAAGTAGGGGGAAGAGAGAGAGAGAGAGAGAGATAGATAGATAAGGGTCTTTATTGTAAGGCGGGATTAAGGCTAGTGAAGCCTTATCTTCCATCCAACCTAATACTAATAATAATAATAATACATTTGATAATGAAGAAACATTACATGATTATATAAAATATTGAAATAATAAATGAAATACATTATGTAGCATTATTGCAAAGTTAAAATTTTCTAGGTGTATATTAATGTTATGCAAATTATGAATTTTGAATCGATTTATGCAAATGTGCAATAGTTTAAGAAACATTCATTCACCCATTCACACAAAAGTACACAAATTAATATCGCTTTAGACATTGTGTGCAGAAATACAGGTGAGCAGGAGCAGGTTGTGATCTGCATTACTCAATCATTAATTTAACAAAGGCTGTAGCGACTGATGTTTATAGCTGTTAATTAATTATAATTACTCAAGTAATGTTGATGTACTTTATGCTTGAAAGTGTCGTAACTAATTCCGTAAACATCCCTGATGCTCGTTGGGAGAGTATTCCAGACTCGAATAGCGTTTATTGTAAAATAGTGGTCAAGAAGATTGGTTCTATGGGTTGGAAATGTTAACTGAGTACCTGATCTAGATCTAGTGTTGAAGGTATGGTTTGAGAATAGGTATTGAAAATTAGATGCTAGGTACGAAGGTGTGTATGTTGTGAGCAGACGATGAACAAGGCAAATCGAGTGTAGATTTCTACGGTCATTTAGACGAACCCAAACGCAAGATTTTTGAATCGAGGGGTAATATGATCATATTTTTTATACCAAAGATGAAACGAACACAGGCATTTTGAGCTCTCTGAAGACGAATAGAGAGATCTTCAGTAAGGTCATTGTACACAACGTCGCAATAATCGAGAGAGAGAGAGAGAGAGAGAGAGAGAGAGAGAGAGAGAGAGAGAGGTTGAAACCACGAAGATGTGAGCCATGAGAGACTGACGCCTGGCATATGACGTCACCCGGTCTGGAGATGCTCCGCTCACGCGTTACATCATCGCAACGGGCCGGCGCTAGTTTTTGATCGCTCGCCTCGCATGGCCTGGCCGACAATTTGCTCAATATCCCATCCCGTACCAGCCGACCCCCGGGCGGGTTATTTCATTAGCAACTTCTTGGAAATGAGGCGTCATGACGTAACCATACCGAGCGTAAACAAGCTCTACCGAGGTATGTGTAGAATTTCTCTGACATTATGCAGATTCAAATAGAAATTGATTATATTAGCACATTTGCATTACGTAATTATCACAAGTAATAGTAAGTATAGTGGTGTACGCATGGGGACACGTCAGGCAAAGCCCTCGCAGAGTGGACCATTGGAGCGGTGTCAACAAGTTTCTTGAGTTGTCAAGGTCGTCCGAAGGAGGTCGTTGATCAAGCGTGTAGTTGCTTGCACCAGCCGGTTAGTCCAGTCGACCAAAACAATCAATACAAAACCAATGGCCAATATATAAAGAGGCATTGGAAAACATTACCGACTGTTGTGAACGGTAGCGAAATAAAATAGGTTGGCACCTCGAACTGCAGTTGTGTGTGCGATGTGTAAGTAGCTATAGTCGATTACTGGGCCGAGTGGGTGCAATACTGAAGTATGTGCGGATAGTAAATTGAAGGATGTCTCTTACATCCATTAAAAACCTGGAAAAACCCAGATAGGTTGCCAGTCTCGAGGTATGGACCCGACCCCTACAAAAGTCAGTGTGCGTGATGTCCAAGCGCTGTCGGTTAGTTGATGTTGACGAGTGCCAGGTTATCCGAGACCAATAAAAGGGATATTATTACACTGGGGTCGCCGACAACTGGCTAGTGTTTGTTTACAATCACAAGTGAGTAGGACGAATGTGCGCATGCTCAGGAACACAAAAATCTAACCAAGGATTTTTAGAAAATTCTCTATATCTAGGAAATTGTAGCCAACTGCGACCTAAGACTGCAACTGGCTCCGATCAGTGACTGCAGTCCCAGTTGCACCCGAGGGTCCGGGCTCTGAGAGATTGAGGGTCGACGGCAAGGAAGCAATGAAGTCCATCGAGCAGGCTTCATCCAGGCACACCCACAGAACGAGACGATAATGTTCAAATAAAGAATAATAAATTGAACGTAACAAATTTCACTTCGTAAAAATACGGTATTGTTTTCCGACAAAAAAGAATTAGGCCTACTAAGAAGAAGCAAAACAAACTTTTAGTATTCCATCTCAGTTCTCACATATGGTCAAAGCAAGTTTAAACTCCAAAATAGGCCTACCTTATTTTCAGGATACACCTGGAAGAATTTGTAAAAAAAAAATGCGTTGTTCTGTACAAGTTGTGTTTTATGATTTGGCTCTGGTACTTGAACTGTATGAATAGTGCATATTCCAGACAGTAGTGTCTATGTGACGACGTCTCTCCCTACACCTACAGCTGTCTGCCGCCCGCCTGACTATGATATATCGATTGCGATCCCGTGTTGAAGCAACGGCTGGCATGCGATGCGAGTTGTGAAGAAAAAGGATTTGCGTTGCGTAAGATGACCCATTGATTGATTTATATATAAACGGAAACATATTTCTATTTTATATGTGGATAATTTTATGGACGATATCGGTGCCTCAATGATGGTAATGTCAAACCACTGCTCCTAGATTTCGTCGTGGCCCTCGTTGAGCCACGACAACATCTAGGAGCATGGGTCAAACCATGGTCAAACTAATCTCCCACCAGAGCGTAGAACGATTGGGGTTTGGTCACAGTTGTCTGGACGTTGATAAAATATGAATGTTTACAACATTTTGACAGCAGTGCATTATTGTTGTGGTGGGTGACAGATTTCCCACCAGAGTGCAGAACGATCGACGTTTGGTCACCGCCATGTGTAAGTTGGCATTGCCCTACTAGGCGGAAGCCTACACTCTTTGCGTTCTTGTGCTCTAGTTTTTTCAACAGAACAGGTCATTTGCCATTAATTTATTTTATTTTTTATGTATTTATTATTTAACGTCTCTCCTATTCAGTTATAAAACTGATTTACAAAGGAGGACAACAGAACTAAATAAATCTAATTACATAGATGCAGACACAACAATGAACTACAGTTTAGTAAATATTCGAATAGTACATTCAACAAAATGCATTAAACACAACAATTTTGATAACAAATAAAAAGGATATTAAATGCAATTAATTAATGAATAAAATGTAGAAAAAGTTTAGAAAAAAAAGAAAAAAAACGAAAAAAGAGAAAGAAGAAAAGAAAAAAAATCTAGCGCTGGATGGCACTAGCCTAAAAGATGGGGACAGAATCTCGTAAATAAACATTTTTCCATCAAGTCTTCATCAAGGCCATAAAATTCCACAAACATGTTAATTTTTTGGTCTATGTTTACATATTGTGTGTGACCAAAAGCTACAACAATTTGAAAAACAAATAGGCCTAGTTTACGAAGATGAGTATGGAAAAAAATCCCCTTCATCGATTGCAAAATGTACGTAGTAGGCCCCTATGCCTATACGTAGTTCAAGTAGGGCTACATATTATGTCCGGCTTTATTCCGGGTATTCACATGCTAATTTGATTGTGATTCCCAAGTTCAACATACACAGTCGAACAATAATGCATAGCATTCAATAAATTAAAAGTTTAAAAAAAGTAAAAATTGCCAATATTGTTGACAACGCAACTAAACGTGCTTTTACTTGTCCGAGTCTATGACGAACAAGGCGATACCGAGTTAGTGAGTGCTAAGCGTAAAATGGAAAAGATTGCCAAATTTCAACGGATGTTAGTGAGCTTATGGCCTTCTATGAAAAAGTAAGAAGCCTTGCCAGTATAGCGAATAAAATTCAGGTTACATCATATGACGCAACAGTTGGTCCGTCCGTCTCACCTCGGAGCAAGACTACTTGCTGTAAGACTGAGACTGAAAGCGAAAACCAAGGAGAAAGGAAAGTGATTCCGTTACAGTTGAAGGTGGAGTCGCCCTCGCAAGCAAGACATGTCTGCATTATGTGCCGGTACATTGCACGGTGCATTAGGGTTGGGAAACTTGACCGCGATCCAGACTTTTAACTGAACCGGCCACCTACCACGCCAACATCCTCAGAAACCACTTGTGCGTCATGAATGCTTGCGACAAGACAACAATATATGTACAATTACCGGTTACATTTCAATAATTGGTAATATTATTACCAAAATGTGGTAAAATGGAAATCCAATTGACAGTTACTGAGTTACATGAGAAAACTATGAAATCAAATCATCCCTACCAACTTTGTTTTTCTGAAAATGCGAGATTTTACAGGTGAATATTCTCAGGGGTGCGACTTTAAATTCTTTAGAAAACGCGCCTTTAATAATCGGGTGAATATTATCATTGGTGCGAGTTCCACGGTCAGTCTCGTCATTGTTCAAGCGGCTTTGTTGCCAAGTGAGAGACTAATTGTGTTTGGTGATATGTGGGTATAATTAGTTATTTGCAGCACAGAATCACTTCCAAGTTATCCGCGGGCATAGCTATAGATTGGAGCGTAAATCTCAAGAGTAAGGATGATAGATACGCTAACCTCACGCGTCTAGATTGGCATGATGCTCAGCTGCAGAATGACGACATGACATCCCTGCCATGCGCAGCGAGACAGAACCCAGCACACTGAACTGAATTACTTCTTCATTGTCACACTAGGTCGACCTACCTACACCATTCAAACATGGATAACTCGAAAAACTGGTTGTCTTCGCAGTCTCAATCACAGAAATATACCTACATAAACCTAATAAACACGCTTAGTTCGAGAAAGAAAGTTACCCATGCTGCAAGAACTTGCGATTACAGCATAGAAGAAGTAGCTTACTACTGGTCTGCTACGCCTTACATGGAAGCCGACAGCCGAGCGTGCCAATATGTGTATGCACGAGAGTCGAGCAAACGAGAGTAACAACTAGAGATATAGGACAAATCGCATGCCTCTGTAAGGCGGTTTAAAAACAACAAGAAATTATACCAAAAATAAACCATTTCCCTTTAAAAAAAAATCAAAACTGTGTTTGATTTTACGTCGATTTTACGTTTAATTCCCCAAAACCAAGAACCAAGTAAATAGCAGTCAGTGCCAAGTGCATTTGCAGTAGCTAAACAGTACTACCAGCGGCGTACGCAGGAATATATTTCGGGGGGGGGGAGATTTGGAACAATGACTCAATGGGGATGTGGGTGCCCCCCACAATAGCACCGCCGGCAATTTTATTTAAAATACGTGTTTTTGAAGTGGTTTTGATGGAAAAAAGAGAAATTAATAGATGAATTTAATTTTTGCGTAAACCTAGATGATTTGCAGAATATGATATTAAAAGCTGGGATTCAGGGGGGGTGTCTCGGGGTACTTGCCCCCTGCAAGCACCCCGAGATTCCTCCCCTGGATACGCCACTGAGCCACTTCTCAAGGAATGTGGATCACTAGCATTGTGTGGACGTGGTCAGCGTCAGAGTGGTGCGGGTGCTGGCGCATCGCCTCGCCGCATTGGGTGACGAACCCAGCCAGCTCTGGGAATCGTGCGAATGGGATAAACCAAGATTCTACTGACTGGGAGGGGAGTGGTAAAGCCCAATGCTTTGTGGCAGTACAACATGTCCACAAGTGTTTATACTCTCCCAACAGCAGTGGCGTATCCGGGAATTCAGAAGGCGGGGGGGGGGGGGGGGGGGGGGGTCAACCAATTAATTCATAGATGCACCGAAGGCTAAGTGGGGGGGGGTCCGGGGAAAAAATCTCTCATTTTGGTGAAAATCTGTGCATTTTAAAGCATCACAATGACCAACTTTTTATCTACTAAAATCCTTTTTTTAATCTTAAAGTTTTCTCTTTGAAGGTTATTTTGGGTGAAAATCTGTGCGTTTCAAAGCATCACAATAACCAAGTTTGTAGGCCTATCTACTAAAATCCTCTTTTGTTGGTCAGATGGTAATTTACCCCCCCCCCCCCCCCCCTGGATACGCCACTGTCCAACAGTATTATATGAGTCGGCCTAAACAAGACGGGTGGGCTAAGGCTAACCAACAATACAAACCCATCTGCACCTGTAGCAATGCAAAGGATTGTCGTCAATCATTATTGCAAGCGAGCATTTTCGCCGTTTCGGTGTTTACGCCCCCGCTCGGTAAAAGTCCGATCCGTGAGTCGCGGGACTCACTCAGTCCTATTTGTCTAGTCTTTCAAAGAAACGCCGTAAACACGGCTCTCGCATTGTTGTCGCTATGCGGGTTGGTTCGAGACAGGAATAAAGATGTAAGCGCACGTTCGTATTTTGTAAACTGGACATGGTGGTGATATAATGGCCAAGGATAGGCGACAATGACTTGGTCATCCGCCATCTGCAAAGCAAAGGCCTTGAATCGCAAGGCAACAATGCCAGACAGAATACGACAATGAACCGGTAGACATGTTTGAAGGAAGGCTAACAGCAAGCAGTCTTATCGCTCACCAGACCAATATTCAAAATATTGTAAACCGACGCAACGTACGAAAACAGCAATTTGACTAGGCCTATTTCCTAAACAAAATATCGTAAAATCTCTAAACTTTGGAGAGGGCCTCTTCGCTATTCGCTAACGATTTATACAATCGCGTTGACGGATGAGCAGTGGGAAAAACACAAGACATCATTATCAATGTCTACCACATTGAGCGCTGGTTATTGTACGAGAACTTCCCGACGTTTCTGAGGAAATTGCAGGATTTCAGCCAGCCACAACACAAACATTTCACAAGGCAAAGGAAAATGTCCATTCCCTATCTGAGAAAACACTGGAATCCACACAGGCCTGACCGCAACTTGATGGTACTGCGCAGCTATCTAGGCACAAGCCTACTACTTTAGCTATACTAGGATGTGCCTCTGACTATCGATTACCAGAACTAAGTAGGCCTACGGCAAACGCATTAATTTTTGGTAAAGGGGACATTACAACAAGAATGTTGCTTGTACTTATATAGCATAGCATCATACCAAACTAAAACGACACTTTCCCTAGCTGCTATAATAGTACCAATCTAAAATGGTCCATTAAAACACACGTCTTGAAACTGTGAACAAATATACACTCACACGCAAAAATATGCTTCCCGAAATTACATCCCCTTTTTGCAAATCAGAATTTTAACCTGAACATTGAACTACGTGCTTAAATTACAAAGACAAAGTCAAGTGTGTGTAACAACAGCTTTGTAGATCAGAACGACCGAAGAAGGCAAAGCCGAACGAAACGTCTCATGACTATTTAGTGATTAGTTTGATAACTATTTTTATTTGTGTCTTACTATGGCAGCCACCTCTACAACAACTCAGGTAAGCTGTTGGCTATATCCACATTGCAAAAAACCTAAGAAATTGCATAGACCTATGTGCATGTACAAAATTAGTAAGGTACGTCAATAACGGACAATGTTTTTCTGAACAAAATCCTCCAAGGTCACGCAGCATAAAGATAGTCGCTAAGTAATTTCTCATGGGAGGAATGAAACTGAAATGAAACATCTCCCCTGACCTGACGCTTGGAATGATCTCATAACGGGAACTAGAGGATTCCCGACGCCACGCGGGCCTACAGACAGATCGAAGTTTCTGGTGCCTCCTAGTGACACCCTGCCCGGCAGGCAGCAGACATGCGTGCACGCGTGTGCGTGATGACTGATAACGATGTGCACTGTCCCATGCGTTTCTTATTGGCCACTCACTCACTGTACGCCCACACTGAAATATACAGTGGTGAGTGGACATGCCAAAATGAATAGGTTGTTATCCCCATGTGGTGTTTAAAGTGTATGATAGATTCTATAAGCCAGTGGTGACGTAAGGTTACTAAAAAATTAAATAACTGGTTAATATCGGTATCATGCGCGCCAACGCGAAGCTTTAGGGGGTTAGGGTTCGCACGAAGCTTGTAGGGGGTTAGGGTTGCGCGCCAACGCGAAGCTTTAGGGGGTTAGGGTTCGCACGAAGCGCTGTGGTTTTAAATTTGCTGTCAACTGAAGGTAAACAATAATACCAAAATAACTATTGATCTGACTTTATAATAACAATCGTCGTAAACTAGAAGATTACCCGACTCTGGTACCGTGGGTAGAATCGAACTCAGAACTTCTAAGCTCCGCGTAATTACCCTTGAACTGAATGGGGCCGCACAAAAAGTGATAGACCATTTGTGATGCTCATTTGTTGCGGACATGTGGAAATGGAATGGAGTCGGAAGATGCGTCGTACATGGGAAAATGAAACACGGTTCCAGACAGCGCGCATTTGCTGCGCTATAACGACATTGTTATGGGGTAGACCGTCGGGTGCAGACCTACATTCGGCAACTCACGTATTACGTATTATTAGTAGGCCTATACCTAATGTAATATTGTTCATTAAAATAGCGACGTAAAACTGAATTCCTTCCTGTTTCTAAACATAAAGTCGCCAACCTTTCCGCGTGACTGCGATATCACAACATGATTGACTTCCTGAATTCACATGTGAACAAACGAATGAACATAACACTTTACGCCTGCTTATCCAGCCATGGTCTAGAGTCAAGACTGATCAATCACCACTGATGGTCGGTAACTGACTGACTGAGAGGAAGCTAAGTCGTGAACACACGACAAGAGTCAAAGTCGTCACTTTCTGCCACTCTTTGCGCATATCTTCTTTATGAGTCAACTATACCTATTTGAAACTTTTTTGGGAACTATTCCTGCTTCCAGTTGTCATCCGATCGATATGCAATTTTGAATTGTCAAGAAAGGATATGGTCACTCTTCTACAGTAAAAGATGACTCACGAATAAATTCCGAAATTTATTAATTTTGATGATTTTACAAAAATCCTAAATCCTAAAAAAAACATTTAATTTACTTAGTTTTTTCGTGATTGTTTAAAAAAAACTGTGCCACACTATAGAAGACTGTATATACATGACCATAAGCTATGTGCAAAGTCTGAAAACAATCTGATAAAACTGGCTTCAGGAAGAGTTCCAGAAAAAAATCACTACTATTGGCAATTGCCGACTCTTATCGCAATACGGCTGCTGGTTCAGGTTGTATAACAAGTAAACCCTTGTGAATAGAAACGAGTGTTTTGGTGTATGTGGAAAGACTTCTGTCCGCGGGTGGAGGGCAAATCGAACGATCGACGGATAAGGTGTAGCGTGGTCAAGTGAAAGAGTGAATCACCAGAAGGGTGGGCGGTACGGCCTAGCACAGCGATCACCGAGAAACCCCTGCTTACCCTGGCACAGGGAGGTAGCCACACGTGTGACAATTAATTATACTGAACACGCGGGTCTAAAGCCTAAATTAGAGCAGACTACCAAGAGGAACAGGACGTTTAAAAACGTAAAACGACATTCAAATTTTTAGGACAGAATACAAGCTAAGGACGGGCGCAGCAGTCATTATAGATAAAATTTAAACTATTGTGACAATTCTCAGTACGTAACAATAGGATTAGTATAGTATTAGAAGTATTAATTTATATAAATACTTACTTGTCAGTAAACATTGATAATACATTGGCTATTTATTATGAGGCCGCGTGGAAATTGAGGACGATGACTTTATCATGGGATGGGGTCCTAGCCTAGAGTGTCGTAGTACGAAATACCCTAACTTGAAGCGACGCACACTTCTGGCGCAAGCCCTGCATAACGAGAGAACTTACCAACCTACCTCGGTAAGGAATATATAATTTAAAAAGTACATAATAAGTTAATGTTCGTCCTGACGAAAGTTTTGACCGCGGTTTTGACCCGAGGAAAGGAAAATTTAACAATTAATTACACAAAATCTTGTTGAAAGTGAACGGGTTATACAAAAAAAAAGTAAAATACAGTGGTGAGTAGTGAGCGGTCACGCGAATACTACTAAAACGCACGTAGTTCAAGTTCCCCGCGCACAATCGCAGCTGTGCACTTCCATAGAGCATGTGCGAGCATACCTTCTTAGCAAAGATCAACACGCTTTGAGTAGCCCACACTCGAGGGCGGTGGTAGTAGTGGGTCAGAAAGTGTCAATCATAAATACCTATCACACTGAAAGCACTTGACGGGCTTGACCGTCCCATTCTCACGAGTTCTATGGAGATGAAGGATAGTGGTTGGTCTGGAATGTATTTCATACCGAGGGCACAACCGAACCTAAAATAAGGTCGTGTCAAACTTACAATATAAGGGTTGGTTTGGTCTTGGTACACAGGCGTGGGGATATGGCATGGCAGCGTACACAACACTGTCTTCGTGATGAGCATGGGAGACGCACCGTGTGTGTGTGTGTGTGTGTGCGTCGCGCACGTGTGTGTGACCTTGACGGTGGGAGAGACTAGACAGGCAGGCAGGCGTGGCTCGAGTCGACTCACACCTACCTCTTGTCTTGTCTACTTAGAATATCAAGACTTTTATGAACAAGACTACTGCATCGGGCTTGATGTAGGCCTTATGTGTGTACAATATATTATAATAATTACGTTTTTTTCATTATCAGTAGGAGTAGGGCTTAGTAGCGAGTCAATGTAATGCTTTTAGTACTAGTAGTTTTAGAGCGCTCCAACAGCTAAGAATAGATTATTCGCGCGGCACCTCCAAGACAAAACAATTTCTATCAATGTGAGTTACCACCATGTATACTTCATTCCAAGGGGAGGAAAGTAAGGGGAGACGCGGGGAACAAGGCTGTCTTGCTTCATGTATATTCCCGCACATGTTATATTTTCAGATCGATAGGCAATATCATATTTTGTTTATGAACTGTCAAGATGTCAATATTTTTAATTACAAGAAAAATGATAAATTCTAACCAACAATCGATATATATTTTTTTAATTCAAATGATTTAACAGCCGTAGGTCTAGAATGAAATTACCAGAAATGGTAGTTTTCCAATAAGGATAATTTAAATATGGCTTGGTGAGTTTCTCACTGCAGAACAAGTGCAGTGCGCGGTGGTGAAATTCACTGCCAAATAAATAGGCGTGGAATTCGTTATTATGCCTATGCGTGACTCAAGACCCCCAAAGCAATGAGTGAAGCAGGCCTAAACTAAACTATAAGTTAATTCGCGTATGCTCGTCAGCATGGGTGGGAGTGAGACGGTTTTACTCCCACGTCTGCCGGCTGGTAGCCCTAGCCTGCGGCCACCTCGTCCAAGGTCACACATGCCGTCACTAGAGCGGTATGCGACTACCGAACACACTCTATTCCCAAAACAATAATACTTCTTCATAATCGTAATGCAACCAAGCTAAATTAGCACAACCATAGCACTGTTAAAGTTTACGAGTAGGCCTAAACGGAAACCGACCAATATTAATTGTATAACTTATTGACGTTTGGATTGAAAGGTCACGCCGGGTCATGCAAACCTGACCGAAACTCGCTGCCTAGACATTTTGACAGTGTATATAAATACACCGTGAATTAAATTCAAGTCCCCCACTGTAAATCAGCGAAGCCCTACGTGTTTGAGTGGGCATACTAGAGCCTACAATCGTTCGATCTACTTGTTTATTAATATTATTAGGGGCTGTTGTGACGAGAAGCCAAGGACCGAACGGGGTTCGAACCCATGTTCTTTGCTCTCACGCTGGTCCGTCTCCTGGGAGGGCCTCGGCCTACCGACCACCAGCACAAGGCGCGACCTTGAACGAGATCGAGGACAAATAGCCCTGGAGGTATAGTAGACAAAGACCGGCTCAAACTACCTGGCTGGATCCGTTACCTTCACAGGGGGCGAAACCAAAACAATAACACTCGCTTGAAAATAAGTTGATAGTTCTCACGATAAATAATACGAAGTATTGAGTCTTGTCTACACATTTTTCAACTAATGTTTTACATCATGATGACATTCATTACCATGTATTTCAAGAACGAATTCAACGAATCGTAAAATGAGTCTAGAAAAACGAGACGAAGTAAAAAGTAAAAACCAAATACAAATCGTAGTTGGGCTTGGGCCTGGTTCTCCCCTGGATGATAATATTCAACGCCCTACATCATTCATCATACAACACTAGCTGCTGCAACAAAACTAATGCAAACACTGTAGATACACAACATAAACGTCATGACGAACAAACAGTGGTGTCTAGAGTCTAGCCTTCCTTCCAACAACAATGTAAATAATGTATTCGTTATAAACACACGCCACAACACGATGCAAGAGCAGGATCACGTGATTGCGACCGGGGTTTAGCTTGCGGGCGCCCCCTCGTGATTGCGACCGCCCGCCGGTGACGTCATCAACACAGCTGGGGTGGCGCTCCCTTCCCTCGGTTGGCTCTCACACTCACACAGAGACGATTCAAGGCTGTTTCATTAAAAACTACTACACTCTAAACTAATAGAAAGGAAGAAGTCATATCACTACAAAAGAAAATACAAAGACAGACCTACATAACATCTAGCTTGAATGTCGAAGTGACAGGCTAGCCGAGTCTCGCCTGTGAGATGAATCTACCTTGACAAACGTGCTATGCTCACCTTTCTTTCGTTTCCACAGCCGCTTCGTACGCGAGTCTCTCTGTGCCATCCTAAAATTAGAAACAGTTGCCTTAGTAAAGGAGAACAGGTTGTTTGGAAGCACATGTTTATTAGGGATTGCGAGCAGCCTACCGACAAAACGTATAAAACAGATCTCCGTGGGTTCCTGCCAACTACGAACTTCAAGTTCATAACCCTTACATCCTGTTGGATGGTGATCGCACCATACTGAGCATACGCGACGCCAATAGCAACCACCACCGGCACAGAGTAATTTTATGAATTATACACAAAACTACCAGGCGAAGATTTTGCAGGAGCCGTAGCTAGTCAAAAGAAAACATTACCTTTTTTATTAATTATCATATAATTTTAAAAAGTAAAACATAAATCGAACGCGCCGTGGTCTCACCCACACAAATCATCAACAATAATCATCAATCATCATCACAAACGGTAGTTTGCGCACCCACACACATACGGAATTGAATGGTTTATGCAAGAGATATTTTTCAATGTGACAATACAATAATAATTGTAGTAGGGCTGATTTGAAAAAAAAAAAACAGTGCCAACCACTAGCGGATGTAATATAATCTTATCACCTAAGTGACACATAACTACATTATTGCATTCAGCCCCCCCACTTTATTCTAAAACGCACCAAACGCACTGTACAAAGCTGAATTTCAAAATTGTAACTTGGGGCGCTAGAGTTGGGGGGCGGAGCCCCCCTAACCTCTCATGCTTGGTCCCTTTCCCACGAATTTACATGGGAGGCCGGTTTTTTCCTTGTCAGAGTTGGCAACCTTCCCCCCCCCGGTAGAGTTTGTCTAAATTTCGAGCACCCACAGTCATTCTGAAAAGTTGGCGCCCCTGTATCGGACAATGGCTTATCGGCCAAGTAGCGCAAAGAACTACTTACGATTTTACGAAGCACTATCGGGCTGAGATATAAAATATATAATCAATGTAGAACGGGTGAACGTAATTCCAAATCGATAATCAAAAACTTGATTGAATAATTCCAAGTAATTTTCAGTAATTAATAAATTATAACTACGCTTTCAATTTAGAGACATCATCATAACATATTTTGCGGGTCGTTTCGCTGCGTTCGATTTGGTTGCTAATCATTCATTAATCATGACGCATAATAAAACGGAAAAAAACAGTAGGCATACACAACACATTCCACCCACCATCCGTGACGGACACTTTCTTGTAAAATACAAACAAGCGCACAAAACGCACGCACAAGCACAAACAAAGCAGCAGAACTTACTAAGTTCACGATAATAAATAACTGAAACACATTTGCACAGGTAGGCCTATGTTTTAGTTCATCTTCTTGTGTACGACGACGTACGGACCGTGGGGCTACCCAGGGGCTCGGGGACTGCGGTGGACATGTGCGTCTGTGGCTGTGGGCACCGTGAAAGCAACTTATTGTACAGCCAGGGTCATATATAAATCAAGAGGTCTGAAAGATACCTCTTTCAACCGACATCTCGTGGTCAACTCTTGGTGCCATTATTTATATCGCTCTGTGAACTGCATTATCGACGTAAATAAGAAACATGGCTGCTAATGTCAAAGGAAAATTCTCTATTCACCAGAGAAACTATCAAGCCTAGAAGAAATATAATATTGAATGTAAAGAGAGCATTATATATTGATACCTTGGCCTAGGCATAGCATTAAGACTATGCCTTAGTTCTTATATTTGCTTTAGTTTTCTAATTAATTTCAAATAATTCTATCTTAGCTGTCAAGTCTTATTTGCACACCACCAAAGTTTGGTTTATGCTTTTGTTTTGATAAAATTGTATATTTCTTCTGACTGCCTTCTAGATATTGACTATTTTGTTGACCAAGAGTCTTTCAAAGCCTCCTAAATAATATTAATAACATCAAATAGTCTAGGGGGCTTCCATCGATTGATAATGCAGTTCACAGGGCGATATAAAATAATGGCACCAAGAGTTGACCACGAGATGTCGGTGAAAGAGGTATCTTTCAGACCTCTTGATTATATATGACCCTGGCTGTACATACCTACATATTATAGGCCTACTGTCGGCCTATATCAAATACTAGCAGCAGTGGCGTATCCAGGAATTGGGGGGGGTTGGTTAACCAATTAATTTATAGATGTACCGAAGGCTAAGTGGGGGTTACGGGGGCTTGTCAACCGGAAAAAAATTCTTCAAGGTCATTTTGGTGAAAATCTGTGCGTTTTAAAGTATCACAATGATCAACATTTTATCTACTAAAATCCCGTTTTTAATCCAAAAGTTTTCTCTTTCAAGGTCATTTTGGTGAAAATCTATACGTTCATCACCAACTTTTTATCTACTAAAATCCTCTTTTGGTCAGATGGTAATTTGCCCTAAGTATTGCGATAAAACAGTTATTCTAGGCCTATATTCTCAATTGAAACGATCAAGTGCACTTTCACACTTCCCCCCCCCCCTTTTTTGATACGCCACTGGCCAGCAGAAGTAAATAAAGCGACAATGTCGCGTGGGAGCAGCAAGGCGTCACATTCAGAAAATATTTCAACGTTTTCTAATTAAAAATTTCCTCGGTTAGTCAGTTCAATCCAAGTGGTTGTATTTTCTAGCAAGTAGGCCTTCTCAGAACACATTCTGTTTAGTGTGGTGCATGGGCGCCGGGAGGGGGGGCAAGGGGGGGCTCTTGCCCCCCCTGGATTTCAGGAAAAATAAATTTTAACTAGTGATATGCGTTTATTACATATAATTAATGTTTTTTGCGAAACCGAAATTCAATTAAAATTTTATTAATAATAATAATATTATATTTAATGATCCATCGGGAGCGGAGTGTTTGCTAGTTTGTTTGTTTTTAGTACTTAGTAATGTATTGAAATTTCGCATTTTCCTTTTTGGGGTCTAGTCAATCACGCCCGTTTTCCATTTATTTTATGTTATGTGATATTATGTGTATGATTTATTGAAATAAATAATAAAAATGTAACAAGATATTGTTTCTATGTTTGTAGGCTAGTAAATTATTAGTCGATGTAGACCTCTAAGAACGTGTTTATGTTTTTATTTTTATTCCACATTGCATTGCAACTGGAGAGAACTTACAGTTGCAGTTTATGTAAGAAAAGAAAAAGTGATCAAAAAAGTCCCCATTCATTATAATTTTTTTGCAATTAAAATAAAGCCTTTATTTTTGAAACGTGTGTCTCATTTTCAACTCATAAACCCCCTTTTAGTAACCGTATAAAAGTTGAGACACAATGTTTTTTTGTTTACTTTCCAGTATCTACTGCACAAAAAATTTCATAAATTTTGGTATCGTATTCAGCCCACTACTTTTTTCTAAAACCCACCAAAAGCATTCTAAAAAAACCCGATTTTCAAAAATTTCGCCTGCGGCGCTATTGTTGGGGGGGTCCGCCCCCCAAAACCCCCCGTGCTTGCCCAACTGAACTACAAATTGTGATAGTTTTCCCCCCCTGCTAAAATTCCTGCCGGCGCCCATGGTGTGTGGTAGTGGTGGTAGTGGTAAGGCAATGCATCGCATCACACAGACAGATGTGGTCCCAGTCCCACTTACAGCCAACATGTGCTCAAGTATTACGCAAGCAAGCTAGCGACCGACGACAAGGCATGGCCTCACACGCCCAAGAACAGCGAGAGTTCTTTGTGTAGAATTAGCAAAAACCTGCGCCGCGTATGCAGGCGAACTTCTTGATAAGATGCCCCAGCTATCAGTCGCCATGACAACATGGTTCCCTACGCCCACGCCGCTCACAACAGCTGTTGCAGGCTATCCTGACCGACAAGCGGGAAGCGAGATACCAATTATATAGTGCAGGAACGCAGACTAGAAACGTCTCGAAAGTCAAATTCGAGTGGGCTAAGCGAAAGCCGATAAAACGAAGCCAACCAAAGTCAAAGTTTTGGTTCGTCGATTGTTTCACTACAACGACATAACAAATCGTGAATACGAGACACCCTACTATAGTTAGCGACCACCCACTCGGCTCAAGACGCGGTACTTGATTGCGATGCTTCGCGGGCATCCTCTGCGCACTTGGCTGAACTGTCCATTGTATTTGTATCGTGTATGATTTCCAAGCGGGCATCAGCGTTTGATGAACAAGTCAAACGGAAGGCTACTGAAAGGTAATCGTCGGCTAGGCTAGGTACTCGATGACTCAAGTGACCAATGCCCTCGACTCGTCCGCGATTGCGCCAAGGTCTCGCAACAATCGCACTTGCAAGTTTCAGCCTGAGTGCGGGAAGCGTTTGGGAACCATCGACCCTTCCGAAGGTGTACCTTCAAAGTCCAGCCAGAGCTCTGTCCGTTCTCCTACTCAAAGTCCTTTGTTTCACATGTTGAATGTTTAGATCCGCTTGTTTACTTGAGCATGAGAAAACTTGGCTGTACGAAGACAGCTGTTGGCGCGTCGCGCGTAAAAAAAATGCGTTGTACAATACAATGCACCTTGGAGAGAGACGAACTCGAATCACGTTAGTGACGACGCCTTGATATAAAGATACAACGGCAACTAATTATATCAATCACATTGATTTCAGCACATTTTTTTTTTCAAAGATTACCTACTTATTTAGGCCTAATGGGGAAATTTAGCAGAACAGTGCAAAATGCACCAAGGTTTTTCCTATGGAAAAATTGAAAATGTTTCGGTTTTTAAAGTAATTCGTCCCGTCATATTTTATAACCTTGTAGAGCGTCGAACTAAATGCCTAAACACAGTTAAAAACTATAGGCCTACAATTTGTATCAATGGGAATAACTGTTCTTGGAAAGTGCCACACCATAATGAATAGTGCTAGTGTACTGTATGTGATATATCCTGCCCTGGCATACAGAGATAAGTAAGATTTGTTGACTCAACGGATCAACAGGCAGCGGCTGCACCAGCTGTAGTCAAGTTACGCCTACCTACGGTGTCATCACATGATGCTTGCTGAACAAAGGAACAGCGAACTAATAACCTCACTGAACATACCAAAATCATGTTCACAGAGGAAGGATAAATCTCGCCAAGCACTAGCAGACTAGCTCTGGTAAATAATAGTAAATAAAATAAAGTATGTTGTGCTAACTAGGAAAACGCTTAAGTCCCGTCGCGTTCTTGGATGAGCTTTTTTGTAATTTTTAGTTTGCGTGGGATATCTTTACTTATCAAGTGCTTTTTAAACGCATTGTAGGTGATTGTTGTCAAGTTTCTATTGTTACTTGTTAATTGTTATTAAATACCTCAAAAACCTTTATTTATATGGTTTCTAGATTTTTCTTTTTCTTTCAAAAAGCAATACATAACCATTACCTTAATGTCCATGTGAAATATGAACGTTCTAGCCCCACCCGTTTGGTCAGAATCGGCCCAAATGTCACGAAAATATCGCACTAGGCGTATGGCCTACGATAGATATTCATGAGAAATATTTCTTCGATTGTACCCAAAAACGTGGCAAGTCTAAGTTCAGAGATTTCGAAGGTCCCCTCAAATTTTTCATTAAGATCGCATGCCGTTTGCCCGGTAGCGTGCGAATAGACAGACAGAAAAACAAACAAAAACAAAAAAACATTGGAGCTAAATTTTTAAAGTTGTCAGTGAAATTTAAGTCTTCGCTACGCTCATCCAATTATTGTACCGGTATGTGTGTAGGCCTAGCCTAAGTGTTCAGTAGGCCTAGGCGAGAACGAGAAACGTTTTAGGCGGAATGCCGTATTTTTTCGGTTATGACGTCTCATAGGCCCTAGGCCTTTTGATAAGAACAGGCGCATACAAATCAATTTCGTGCATTTCACGCGGAAATAGATCGGCTGAGTATGGACATTGCCTTTTATACACTAGCCTACCTAGATACTTGTTTAGGCCTAAACCGGTTTTCATTTGGCATTTGAACATACCGGGAAATATTAATTGATAGCAATATTACGTCACATTCCCAAAGATAATACAGAACGACAGGCGATTTGTGAGTTATACGGCAATAGTAGGCATGAGGGTGTTCAGTTGCTTTCGAGTTTCGATCATGGAAGTGTGGAAGCCTCGACTTCGATGGTGTCAAAACTGATTTTATTAGGTCACCTCCGTCTATTTCGATTAGCCCTACTATTACAAAAACTACTTTCGTTTTGTTGACATAGGCATAGTAGCAAGTGTTACTAACAAGCATCAATCATAATGGGTAACCGTATTGTGGTTTTTTAAAGTTTTTGGGGGCCTCATTTTTAAAAAATTTAAAGGGGAAATTTTTTTCCGGGTTTTTGGAAAAATAAGTAAAATTTTTTATCCAAAATTATGGGTTAGTTCCTAGGTTAGGGGGAAAATTAAATTAAAAAGCAATCAACATCAAAAAACGACGGGGTTTTGGGGGCTTTTTTTCTTGAGACCCAGTATAGTAAGAGGGAAAATAAATCTACCAAATAATAATTTTTTTTTGTTCATTTTTCCCACACTACAACAAAAACCACTGCCCATAAATATCCAAAGGCTCGGTTTTCGAAATTCGGGGGGGTCTAGCCTAGCTATTTTATTTATTTTTTTAATTTTTTATTAGGTCTCCGTCTAGGCCTACAGCCAAAAAGGGATAGCCTTTTCAAACTGTAAAGGCATCTATAAACCCGGAGGCATTTTTAAGATAATAAAATTTTCCCCAATGATTAAAATTTTTCCTCATTAAAAAACGTAATAAAGTTTGGGAACGACTTTCATTTCCCTTTTTTCTCCGGGAACCGGTCGTTTTTTGTTTTTACTTTTCAATTTTTAAAAGCGAAAACACACCCTGCCTAGGGAAATGCAAAACCTTCGTTCTAAAAATAACGCGAGTGGATCTGTGGGAACGGGAACATCCGGGGTGGGCTTTTCTTGGAAGGGGGGCGTTCTAAAAAACGATGCCCGGACGGGGAAAATTTAATCAACATCATAACCCTCTCTACATGTGAGGGGGGGTTATGTGTCGAGTGTAAAAATGATACAAAAAAACTTTTTCCCTCTTCCCCCCAAGGGGGCCCAAGACAATTTGTTTTTTTTTGGTTTTGGGGACCACAAAAAGGGTTAAAAAACACTAAATTTTTTTTTTCAAAATCAATCAAAAAAGGGAAGCTTCGGTTTAAAAAATCTGGGTGTAACTGTAAGCTTAGAAACAAAGACGACAAACCTGCATTACTAGGTAGACAACAGTTTATGTAACACACACTTTTCCACTTCCGAACTGAACGATTAAAAAGCTTTTTTTCTTTTTCGGCTCGCGGGCTGGCCCGGGCCTTACGTGATATGGATAGATCTGGGCCCTATTTTTTCCTTTTACAAAAGGGCCATATTTGGAAAAAACTACTTTAGTTTAAAATTACTGGCTGAAACCCCACGGGAACCCGAAACAACTTTTAAAAGTGATAAAATTACGTAAGAATCCGTGTATGGCAAAATAAAAATTTTTTTTCCTCAAGATTTTTTTGCCTAGGGGCCTAGTACTTAGAATGGTAATAATATTTTGTAAATAAAAAAAAAAAAACGCACTTTTGGAAATTTGTCACTCAAACCAGCGGCCATGGAAAAAAAGCGTTCCAATTTTAGTCTGGGCAGGCATTTAAAAAAACCCGGCGCACTGGCTTTTGTATATTATGGACGGGCATTTTGCGTTAAATTGTTTTTCCCTTTAATTAAGGTGTAGAGATGTTTGGGGTTTGTCCCTAAAGCGCCCAAGGGTGAGCCTACCCTTTCTGTCAGGGAGCAACGCTGTCAGACGCAAAAGAAAATACGCCGATGTCCGGGGGTTGGATGGACCCAAAAGGGTAGGGCTAGGCCCCAGTTTTTCAGGGTTTTTCTTTTTACAATCTCGGTTTTTTTAAGGAATTTACTCATGGACCACCTCAATTTGTTTGTTTGACTTCTACCAAAAACAATAACCTAGGCAGGAATAAAACCCGCCATTGGCTTTTTTCCCCACTTGGAACAAAAACAAATTTCCCAAAGGGTTAAAGGGAGGCCCAATTGAGAGAATCCGGGTTTCGTCAATATTGTAATGCAAAGGGAAATTTTTTTGAATCGATAGGCCTATGTCACTATATAGGCTACCGGGGCTTTGACAAAAGAAAGCCTTCGAGGCCAACCCCCAAAAACCGGCATCGGCTAGGCCACGCGGCCCTTGGGAAACCTACCCGTCCTGGGTGGTGTATTCTTTCCCTAACCGATTGCTTTTCGTAATTCACATAAGTCCCCCCTGTTTAAAAATTCGCTTGTATAATTTGATTTTTTCATTAGCCCAAAAAAAACAATTAAGAAGATTCAAAAGTTGGGAAAAGGGTTAAAAAAACGTCGGTTTCCCCCCTTCCGGGCGCGGAAATTTTTTTTCCTTTTCCAGGGAAAACAAAGAACTTTTGCCTGAAAATTTCGAAAAAATTTAAAAAAAATTTCGCCTGGACCAAATTTAAAAGCTTACCCTCAAACTGGCATTTCCCAAAAGCGAGTTTTTGTAAAATGTCCCAATCACTTAAAAAAATCACACAAAATATTGAAATAAAAACAACACAAAGAAATTTCCCCAAAAGCGCCCCTGGGGAAAAGTTACGGTCTTTCCTATCGAACGCGCAGGGCACCAATGAGCTTTTTCGCTTGGCTCGCCGGTTTGACGGGCAGTCGCTGCACTTGGCAAAACCAAATTTGGGGGGAAGCGCAAGGGGAGGCCAAAGGGGGTCATAGGCAGGGGAGGGGCCCGAACTGCGCACCACATCTGCTCAAAAACACTCAAAAGAAGCACCAACGGTTTTTTTGGGGGGGGTTAGAGAGGTTGATTTTCATCCCTGTCGCGTTTGTTTTACCGGAAACACTATTTTTTAGAGCTATTAGAACACCCTTAAGTCATCCAAAAACGCTGCCCCTTATCCTAAAACCAAATTTACGTTTAAAAGAAAAATTTTTTGTTCCCCGGTATTATTCAAGTTTCCAAAATTTTTAAAAAAGAGTTTTTTTGAAAAAAACCCCCTTCCAGGTCCTTCCTTCGATCTTACCGGGCAAGCGGGTTTCAGGGGAAACCCTTTTTAAAAGTCCCATACGGAGACATACTACACGTGCTTAGCATGGTCTTAAACAAAATAAAATTTATCATGATTTTTATAAATTTTTTTAAAAAATTATCGTAAAACCCCCTAATAATTTAATTTTTTTACGATAGTAATAATAGTCCCAAAAAAATAAAATTATTTATGTGCACACTGGACCTACAGACTTCTTGTCGATTTTTTAAACGCCCCTAGAGATAGGCTTTTTTTTCCACATTTCCCAAAGATTTCAAATTTTTAAAAAAAGGAAAAGTAGTCCGAAGGATAAAGGAAACTAATTAGTAAAATCAAATTAAAACAGGGAATTGTAGTCACATACAAGAAAACGTAGATTCCCTGTTAATTTCCCCTTACAAAGAATCCTAAAAAACACTTTGGGTCGACCCCAAATATTATGTATGATTTACCCTTTTTTTTTTCAAAGTTTTTTATAAAAAATTCCCCCCTTCCTGCTATTTAATTTACCCAATTTTTTATCACAAAAAATCTCTTTCCATTTGAAAAATTGCGATTTTTGTAAAAAGAGCTCTCTGTTTGGGCCCAGCACAAATAAAATAATACTTTTTTCTCCCCTCTTTAAAAATGTATATTTTAATTAAACATAATAATAATTTTAAATAATAATAAAATAATAAAAATAATAAAATAATAAAATAAAAATAAAATAAAAATAATAAAAAAATTTAAAAATAAAATAATAATAATAAAAAATAATTTTTTTTTTTTTTGAAGAAAAAAACTAATTGGAAAAATTTCACATACATTTCCTCCCACTAAGCCAAATTGCTCATCAGTGGGTTCTAATTATTAATGCTATTACTGTCTTTCGAGCGTCAGGCTTAAAAACAATAAAAAAAAAAAAAAAACTTAAAACTATTAAATGAATTACGGTGCTTAAAAGAAAAATCAATTACAAAACTAATATACCCCCTTTACAAAAACATACAAAATAGAAATCAAGAATCCTAATTATAAATTAATAATATCTTTACCTCCCACACAGTTTCGTTTTCAAAAACATAAACTCTAAAAATGGGTAAAAATGATTTAAATCGGCATGAAGGAAGGTTGTTCGGTGTGGATTTACTCTATTCTTTTTTAATAAAATTTTGTCCAAGGATAAAATTTCAGCCGGCAATAAATTTAAAAAATTTGGGTAAAGATAATGTAAACAACGCTACCATTTTTTTTCGGGGATTGGAACAAAGAATTTTTTCCCTTTTCAACAAATCTCGTTCCCTTATTATTTAAAAATGGTTTTTTTTGTTCATTTTAAAAAAAATACTTTAAAACCAACCGATAATTAAAAAAATGGCTTTTTAAAGGCGTATAAAGCAACTCAAAAAACGTCATCTTTTTCTTTGATGCTATTGTAATACTTTTAGGGGAAACATTTTTTAAAGTGTATTTGAATTTGAACATCGTTTTATTTTAAAAAAACCGCTTCCCCATGAGAGCAACGCATATGACATAATAGATTCGCTAATGCAATATAAAAAATCTTAGCATATCATCAGACAATACTGGTTTTAGTTAACAATTTATATGCCCGAGCGGAGTTTCGAACAAAAAGTATCCCCGTGTGGCTTCCAGAAAAAATCAGATCATGAAAACACGCCCCAGTTCAATTTGTTGTACGCATTCAAGGCGGTGTCCGGTACAGTAGTTCAAATTTTGTATACCTTTGCCTCATGAAATTTAAATTTAACGTCATCTTTTTATTTGAATTTAAAGGCTGCATTGTGAAAAAAATTTTTGGTTTTTTTTTAACGTTGATTACTAGTTCCCCCCAAAAGGGCCACACTTTAAATTTCCCAAAATCGGGTTTATATTTTTGTTGCGACGCTTAAGTTCCTATTATTGCTAGTGTACAAGGTCGTCACATACTCATTAGTAAAAACTTAACTAGATTTTATTTGCTTTAGTATATAATATAAAAAATTGCGGGCCTAATATGGTCTTGTGGTACACCCTGTGACATTTTTTGTTTTTACTATAAGTTTCCCTATTTTTACCATTAACTTCTTTTTCTAGGGAACTGCGGGAAACCAATTTAGAACTGACCTCGTATGCCAAAGACCTCTAAACTTCCAAAGTTTATTATGATTTATATGTCAAATGCTTTGGAGAAGTCGACAAAGTTGCAACTAGTATATGCAAATTGCTATTTAAAGCTGTTATTAATTAAATCAGAAAATTTTAGTAACAAATCCTGGGTACATTTCCTCTTTTTGAAATCCATGCTGAACTTCACTTATAATTCCAAATTTAAATAGGTAACTAGTTAAACAATCTGATATGTAACGCTCCATTATTTTTTCAATAACAGATAGCAGTGCAATAGGGCGGTAATTTGCAAACGATGTATGATCTCCTTAAATAAAATATAATAAATATATAATAATTAATAATAATAATAATAATAATAATAATATAATAATAATAATAATAATAATAAAAATAATAATAATAATAATAATAATAATAATAATAATAATTTTTTTTTTTTTTTTTTTTTTTTTTTTTTTTAATTATTAATAGCAAAAACATAAGAGTACAAACATAGCATACATTATCCCACTAAACCCGAAGGCTTATCAGTGGGTCACATTAATGTATCAAAATAACTTAGGTTTAAGCTCATAGCTGAAGACCGTTGAAACATTCTACAATATGACTAAATTAACAATTTTACACAATAATATAAGTGACAAGGTACACACAGAGACGTAAGGAAATACAATAAACATCGAATTGATCTGAAAATATCACAGAACATAATATAAAATCGATAATATACAATTACTTATTTACATCAGGTAAATCAATTGTACACACACAAGGTGAGAGTTTACAAAAAGAAAAAGAATAATAATAATAATAATAATAATAATAATAATAATAATATAATAAAATAATAATAATAATAATAATAATAATCTAATAATAACTAATAATGATAATAATAATATCATCCTACTCCCCCCCCCCCCCTCCTAGCCGTGGTGTTCGCTAAAGTTTTGAAGGCTATCAGTAATTCTGAAAAGTGCGCGCTCGTGTTCCGGTTTCCACATACGATAGCGCCGTATGTATCGCCATGGCCTTATTATTGTAACTGATAGGGGATGGGTGACTGTTGGGTGACAGAGAAACGGGCGGTAGTCAACGAGGATGTTTTGCTGATTGTGAAGATCGTCCAGTCGCTGAAACCATGAGTTAGGAGATATCATGGATTCATGGACATGTACAACTATGGCATTATAATATTACTGTGATAAAATTGAAGTTTTCATTCCCTGTTTAGCACGATTTTTTATTTTTGAATTTATTTATTTTTCTCATCGAAACCTGCCCAGGGTGCAATGCAATGCAATGCATGCTCCACTTCGGGATGCCCGACATTCCGGGGGCGGGGCGGGGGCAAACCTTCAGTCAGGATGGCAAGTCTCGACGGGATTCGAACCAGGGGCGCTTGAGCCAACACTGTCGGTGAATTGTTATTTGAGGTGGGTTGAGTGGTCCATATGCCTGTCGTGTGTGTCCAATCAATGTGAAGTCAAAGTCATGAAGTCCATCAACTCTGCAGTGCATACATGCAAGCATAGGCCTTCATCAATAACGTTTATAATCAATTGTCAGTTCAATAATTTTCAAGTGAACTCTTGAAATGAAGTGAAACGAGAGATGCTGTTCCATTCCCCCCTCATTTTCCTGTCAGCGGGCGGCGGGGGAGGGTAGTCGTCTGGTCGAGTGCCGAGAGCTTCCACGCTTCAGGGGTAAATTGCCACGAAATTGACCTGCACTGCATGGCCGTTGGCTGGAGGGTTGCAACAGAGTCCCAAATATTGGTACCGCTATAATATTGCAGTGGAGGAATAAAAATACAATGATATCCAAATTATTTGTACTAGGAAAACGCTAAAGTCCCGCCGCGTTGATGGATGAGCTTTTTAAAGTTTTTAGTTTGCGTGGGATATCTTTACTTTTGCAAGTGCTTTGTTTTGCTGCCTACGCATTGTAGGTGATTGTTGTCAAGTTTCTATTGTTTCTTGTCAATTGGTATTATCTACCGTAAAAAAAACTTTTTCTTTCAAAAGGTACTATAATATGAACGTTGTAGGCCCACCCGTTTGTTCAGAATTGGCCCAAATGGCACGAAAATATCGCACAAAAAATCAAAAAACTTATATTAAAAGCTATATTTCTTTATATTCTGGCAAACTTTTTCAACTTTTTCTTTCAGAAAGCAATACATCACCATTACCTTAATGTCCATGTGAAATATTAACGTTGTAGCCCCACCCGTTTGGTCAGAATCGGCCCAAATGTCACGAAAATATCGCACTAAAAATCGAAAAAATCGTAAAAGTACGATATTCATGAGAAATATTTCTTCGATTGATTTCGAAGGTCCTGTCAAATTTTCATCAAGATCGCATATGCCGTTTGCCCGGTAGAGAGCGAACAAACAAACAGAAAAAAAAAAAAAAAAAAAAAAAAACACCCGAGCTAAATTTTTTGGGGGGTCGGTGAAATTGAAGTCTTCGCTTCGCTCATCCAATTATAGTTAGCCAATCAGTTTAATTAAATAACTGACCAATATGTTGGTATATAAAACTAAGAATTTGCTGAACATCCGGATTCCGTGCCTGAGCTTCACTGCTTTACGAATAAATTTTGAGAAATGACATGAAAAATAAAAACGAAATAATTGAAAGGTAAGTGGGTATTGAATGGGCGCAGCAAATAACCCTGAGAAAAATTGCTCGGGTATATTTTTTTGTCTTTTTGTTGGCTCTCTACCGGGAAAACGGCATGCGATCTTGATGAAATTTTCAGTGGACCTTCTGCCAAGTTTTTTTGTACAATCGAAGAAATATTACTCATACAAATCGTACTTTAGGGAAAGGATTCATCAATATAACTTCGCCGCCCCGCATCGATTCGTCAACATAACTTGGCCACCCCGCACCTTTTCGCGGTTCTCGGTCCTGTCAGACTCGTATTCGGTCGCCCTCTTGTATTGACATTGACGACAACAATGACGACACGAAACAAACCATAAAAGCTCATCCATCAACGCGACTGGAAAAGGCGTTCTCGAAGCGGCCTAGTAATTATTAATACCAACTCACAAACGCACGATAATATTGGTACCACCAAATAAAAAAACGCACAGTACCAAACCCAAAGGAATATTACACCGTCTTTATACCCATTCTTGGGGAACACGTTCCTTTTTTTAGGAACTTTTGTGGGAATGGAACGCGTTCCTTTTCTTAGATCAGGAACTTATAACTTCAGAGTTACTATTTCGTGAAAACTTATAAGTTCCTTTCGCCGTCGTAATCCCGTCGAATTCCAGTACCTGATATCGTAAACTGCAGTATGAAAAATATCTTCTGTTTTCGAAAATCGCGCCACCCTCGTCAGATGGCCTGGGGCTCACTTTAATAAATAAAAGTAATAGTAACTTAACTCCTATCACATTTACTATAATTTAAATCAGTGATGGTATAAGGAACGTGAAAGGAACCAAGTTCCTTTTTATAAGCATGAAGTAACTTAACTTTTCAAAGATATTGAGAACTGTTTAAAGAAGAAAGGGATGACATATTTTTTATTTATAAAGTAAAAATAGGATTTGGCCTAACTACCTAGATAGTAAAATTTATAACAATTGATTATGATCATATCCATGAAACAAGACAATTGCGAGGCAGATATAATATAAAAGTTATATATAAATTATAAACTCACAGGGGTGAACCATGAAATATAACATTAAAACAGGTAAACGTTAGTAAAATATTGCCTACCTATAAATATCGAGGAGGCAAAACATGTTAAAGAGTAAACAAAATTGTATTGTGAACAACTTTTAAATAGGCTTAACTTAGAGTAGAGTAATGTTTTGTACTTCACCTTTGTAAGGTCTAACTATTTCTATTTTATGTATGTACTTTTACCGTAGCTTCTAAATGGAAGATAGCTTGAACTAAATAAAAAAGATGATTTATTTTTATTTTTATTATTGAAATTATTGTATTGTTCAATGTTGTTTTCAAGTTTGTTTTCGGAGCGCTTTTGATCTTGGAGATTTAATTATAATTTTGATTTTTGTGTTTTCTAACATCCTGAAATCTTGCATTTTATATTGGTTTGAATTACCGTATTACGCGACAAAATGTAACTTTTTATGATTGTAAAAGAGTTTTATTTCCCCAATCACAAATTACTTTAATATGAGTACTTTGAACGATTTGATCATGGAGTTGTAAAATATAGTACCGGTTTGTCTATAATAATTGGATATACTAGTATCTGTTTTTTTGGGGTTTATACCCGTCTCGTTCTCATACCTCGATTCGATCCTCCTCCTCCTTTCCTCCGTCGTCACCGGCGACTTATAAAGTCAAATCGAGAATGATACCAAGAATTAGCCACGAGAATGGTACTTATAGACATAAGATAATATATGATGTATACATATGAGACGCACATACGATTATTTGCGATTTGACCTATGTCTTTGCTCTCTACCTGCAGACAATCGAATCGGATACTCCGATTTAAAACCGATTTTGATTAAACTTACGGAAACCTTCTAAATCTTTAAACTTACACCAGACCAGTAGTTTCAGACATGACCATTCAATATGTACGGCCTATCTATGACAAAATAGTAGAGGGATAGAAAAAAAGTTTGAAAAATCTTAATTCACTTTTAGACAGATAGAATTAGGTGTTTTGCTAGGAAAATCATATAATTATAATAAAGTAAAGTGATACTCTGTTGTGGATTTTTTTTAAATCGCTTTTACTCTAAATAAATAAATATAATTCGAAGTAACAGTAAGATACAAGATACCTGCCTTTGTAGCCCAAATCACAGATAACAAGAGACTGCCCCAATGTGTTGGTGAAAATCAGAATGTTCTTTTCGATCAATGTTTATGACCATCAGCTGTATACAAATCTAAAATATACGCTACCAAAACATACCACGCTGATGTCAAATAAGCAACCATGCAGGGGCCTATTGACAACCAACCCAACTTACATACTTGTACATCGAAGTAACAGTTTCGTGTATAGAAATAGAAGACGTTATGTACACCACTAATCAACGCGTTTGTTTCAATGATTTTCTTCATCCCATTTTTAAAATAAATAAGCAAGTTGGATTGCACTTCACCTAATTTTTTAAACACTATACTGCATATTCACCTGGATAAATTAAATTCCAAGTCACACAACTGATTTTCAGTGGGGGCCATTAAATTTAAAGGATACCAAGCCAACCCTGTAGGCCTCGATACCATCGACGAGCAATGACCAACACCGATCATCCAGGCTGGACACGACTCCACCCGCAAGCGGCGCCAGAATGAACAAGACTATAATTCGGAACAACCTTAGAATGTATTGTGCCTCGTTGCTAAGACGACTCGAAAGTCACAGTTACACATTCCCAAGCCAATATATGAGTCCATGACTCCATATCAGTAGTGAAAATCTTCTTCCTACAGCGGATTCGAACCCTGGACCTTCCAGGCATCCAGTGGCGGATGCAGGGGTTCCCAGGGTAGTAGGGCAATTGCCCTCCATATAAGAATCCGATTTTGATTGCGCAGACAATTATTACAATCACCTATGATGCCATTTTCGACTTGAAAAGTTCCAAATTTGGAAACTATGTCGCCATTGGCAATAAGGGGCACTAACGGCTGGAACTTTCAAACCGAACTACCCACCGACCCCCCCCCCCCCTCCCCGCGCCACCTTCGCTACTGCTTCCAAGTTTGTTTTCGTTTTATAATTATTATATGACAATCTTGAAAGAAATCACCGTACTTTCGTCGTCCTAGTGTGAATATAATCAGTAAAAACTGTCTACTATGTTGTCTATGGCAAAACATACTTTTCGGCAAAACGTGGAAAGGGACGGTACAATCCTGTATCTTCAGCTGTAGACTACATCCTTGGGTCTTTGCTAAAAGAAAAAAAGCAAACAATATTTGAATTTGAAATAACCTTTCTCGAAAACGTCTTATTGTAATATTCTGATGATTTTGAGTACTACACTTTGAGTTATCGATCGTTCTTCATCCAACAAGTATGTATCCTCGAACACAATCATACGATTTCTAATAAAATATGAACAGCTAGATGAAGGTAGGAAATAATCCCTGCCACCATCGCCAGTAAACCCAGGACAACAAGAAAACATCAGCGGCAGACAGCGGAACTGCTCGTCAGATCGAGGACCCTCTCGTCACGCATCGCTCACGTCAGCCCTCGGCTCCGCGCCCTTCCGCCCGACAACAGAGGGTGCACGCCGGCGCGCATGCGCTACGCAGAACAATTTTTTTTGTGCTCTTGTGGGGAAAACGCCGTAGGGATAATCGTGTATACGTAACTTTCAAGAGAATTCCTTCCTTTCTTACCCTCTTAATCGAGAGAGAGCTCGCTCCCCTAAATGCCCAGGTTGGAACTAGGGAGGAGTATCGATCTACTTGCGTTGACCTTCAACCGCAGCTTCCAAGGGCAAGGGTGCCTTGCCTTGCCCTTGCCAGCTGGATGGAGTCACGTATCGCGGCCTGTTTACGTCTATCAGAGGTGTGAACTAGTTTGGACACGAATAACACGATCAGGGGCGAGGGTTGGATTTTGTAAACACTGACAATCTGCACAATTAATATCGACGAAACCAAGCTAAAACCTAGGAAAATACCACAATTTAAAATATTATAATGAAACAAATTCTGGGGCTATACGCCCCAAACCCGCGCTAACCCCCCCCCCCCCCCCCCGTAAACGTAAGATCCCCATTGTACTATAACTACTACTTGGATATTTACTTTTCCCGAAACAATTGTATCAGTGGCAATGTTCGCTCCCCAAATAACAAGGGTTAGCCACTGAACGCCACTGAACACGAAACGCTGCAATTTGAGAATCAATCGTAATTCTTCTTACACACAGAATCCTATTATTATATCATATCTGCCTTTTGTTGCATTATATTTATATGTTTAGTTAAAACAAACATGAATGAATGAATCATGAGTCAAGCTCACACCAGTGCGTGACGTATTTCACAGCTACGGACTGAATTACAGGGGAATAGGGTTATAACGGCGGGGTGTGGTTGTATATAATATAATAATATCAATAGTGGCGAATCCCAAAAAAGCAGTGGCGTGGTGGAGAGTGGTGTATAGTAACAGTGGCGTGGTGTTTTTTTTTTTTTTATCGTTAGCGTAAGAGTAGTCTCGTAGTTTCGTGACTTGTAGAAGGTCGCAGCAACTCAAATAAACAGTCAATATTCTGGGATCGAGGACTAAATTTAATATCCTCGAATTCGATGGACAAACTGCTACTATTGTGAAGAGATGGGTGCAGATCATGATCCAAGGATATTCTTGTGGGTCCAGATTAGTTTACACTGCACCACCAATAATGTCAGCCTTGAGATGTTGTAGGCTTTCACGACCCGTAGATGTCTTCTGTATGATCCCTGGGCTGTTTCGTCGTGTCGATGATGAGGCACTGCTCGACGTTTCGCCACCCATGTTGGTGGCTTCTTCAAGAAACGAAGCCAAGAAGCCACCAACATGGGTGGCGAAACGTCGAGCAGTGCCTCATCATCGACACGACGAAACAGCCCAGGATCATACAGAAGACAAATGGCAGCCTTGTTTTGTTTCTGAACTATTGAGTGCTCGAAGTCGAAGTTATAAACATGGAAATAATAATCCTATGTATCATGTATGTCTAATGTATTGCACTTGTGGGGCTTCACCCTGTTGTCAATAAGAATCAATAATAATAATAATAATAATAATAATAATAATAATAATAATAATAATAATAATAATTCACATTTTAAACTTTCGCGGCCCGTTAATATTAAATCAAACGTGTATTTTAACTTGAACGTTTATGAGTTTGTTGTTGTTTGAGGTACGTATAATGTTTACTCGCGACGCGGCGAAATAACCCGAAACTCATACACGTTTGATTTAATAATAATAATAATAATAATAATAATAATAATAATAATAATAATAGTAATAATAATAATAATAATAATAATAATAATAATAATAATAATAATAATAATAATTTTTTTTTTTTTTTTTTTTTTTTATTAATTCATTAATTACATATGTGTACATTTTTTATATGCTTCGGTTCCACAAAGCCTTAAAATAAGGCTTGTCTGTGGTTTAAACCACGACAATGTGTACATTTCATACAACTACGGTGTTGTGCGAAGTTATTACAACAATAACAAAGAAAAATAGAACAAACTCAGTGGAACACCGTCCTGTATAACAAAACTAAAAAAAAACAAAACTTGAATATTGAATATAAAAATATTATACTTAAGGTTAACACAAAAACAACACAGTATTAGATGAATAAATTTACATACTTGCACCAAGTATCTAAATATTTAAAGACTCCTCCAAAAACAAACAAAAACAAACAGATTTGTCATTCGTAATCAAATCTTAAAGCAAACAAACAGGATACATTATGAAAATAGTAAATTGAACAACTGCAATAAAAAATTAAAATTAAAAGCAAATTGGGTATTGAGATGAATGATTAGGTGTTGTAGACTGCACATAAACAATCGAGCAAATAAAACTTTAATTCAGATTTAATGGCTGAGATCTTTTCTAGATTACGCAGATGACCAGGTAGGCTGTTGAAAATAGCAGGTGTCAAATAAAAAAGTGTTCGTTTTCCATATTTGTTATTGAATTTAGGCAAAAAGTAATTCCCTCTTGATTTCGACCGCGTAATCCCCGTATTTTCGTTTGCTTCATATTGTCTATTGAAATAAAATTTTAAAATAAATCTAAACTTAAATAGGTATGATACAGGCAGTACATTGCAAAAGTGATATTTCATTTGTATGCTGTTATATCTTGGATTTCTTTTTAAAAAGCATGGTGTCCATAGTTCTAATCATTGTGTTTTGAAGGTTGGTTATTATTATTTAATATTATTAAAATTTATTTATTTTTTATTTAATTAATTTAATTATTATTAAATAATAATAATAATAATAATAATAATAATAATAATAATAATAATAATAATAATAATAGTGAGGTGATTGGTAAACACGTTATCAGGGCCTGGTAAATAGTCTAAGTCCTTCCGTCGTCATCGTTGGCAATCATGACAGATAACAGTAGAAGTACACATACAGGGGAAGCTGTGACCACGCACAATGCAGGTCGGCCAGACATGGGAGGATGGAATGCCAGGTCTCACGGAGCAGAGAAGCGCGGGGTGCGGCTCTAAATAAAGAAGCAAGAAATCGAGTAAAAAAAAAACTCCCGGCCCCCTGAGCCGGTGCGGGCGGGGAGGGGTGGGGTGGGGTGGGGTGGGGTGGCATCGAGGCAACTGACTGATGCTGCCTGCAGACTGGCTGGTTAGGGTAGGCTCGGGCTCTCCACGCATCACGATCTTTTATGTTATTATCTGTTCAGAAATTATACAGATGTCCAAAAGTGCACGGCCATAATTAGTTATCACATAAAAAGGTTTATTTATATATTAAAAATTGTATCCTCCTGAAATATACAACTACAAGCCACAATTGATCAGATGCCACATAACAGTAGAACATGAACGTGCATTTCGAACCTTACGATGGCACCGGCTACGTTTTCCACTTTTCATTCTCTAAATAGGCGTTCATCCGTTCATCGCACTTGATTTACAGGCGTTATTTTACTAGGACACTAAAACTTAGCCATAGGGCTATTACCCCAAATAATTATTTTTTACCATATAATCTTCAATCTTCAGCATATGCTACACTCAATTGAGAATTTAAAAAATTATATCTTGCAACTATGATTTTACACAAATTTTTAACTTTTTTGGCCATGAAATTTGCAAAAATTGGCGTTTTGGGAAATTTCTTAAATCGGCTTTGACTTGCTTCTTTTATCAAACCAACCTTAAATGGCCCTTTATTACATCGTGCCTTGAAATTGTGCACAAATATAGATAACTTAAACACGCAATAATATGCATTCCAAAATCACACCCACTCTTGATGGTAATCTGCATATTTTGACCGAACCACTTGCCCAAATTACGAAACTAAATATATAGAGGATTTACAGAAAAGGCTGTCAATCAATTGTCAATAATAGTCAATATTTTTTCGTATCAAAATCCTCCAAGGCCACGGGGCATACAGATCGCCCCCATGTTATTTCTTATGAGAGATTTTTGCCGATGGGACCTAGCTCGAAAAATAGTAAGTTCGACAATTTTTTTTTCGGGTCAAGATGGACAATTTTTTCTATTGATTTCGAAATTCATAACTAAGTTAGCCTGAATGAAATACTCCATTACATTATTCCACTTTATGTTTACGAATAAAAAATAAAAACTACAAGCACAAAATTGCTTGACCTGACTGACCACACTCTTTTATCCCATTAGCGTGAAGTATCAGGAAAGTGCTGCTTCCTCTACAAGAGGCTCGTTAGCACAGCCATCAGCATCATTCTTGGACTATATAGTTCCCTAAAATCAAGAACTATCAGGTATTGTTACTGTTTCGCTTTTAAAATATGAACTTTGTTCTTTTAAATGGGTGTTCACCTGATACTAGCTAAACTCAAAAATGTGTTTTATTCAGGCTAACTAGTTATGAATTTACAGGGAGACAAAAATAAATATTCGGTCTATATACGGGTGTTCGCACTGTCCATACCACTGATTGCTATATTTCCTATTAAAAAATATCGATCTTTGGTTGGTTATCGCTCACTCGTCGATTGCGTCGGGGCCTACAGGGTTGGCTTGGTGGCTTTGATTTACTGTCCCCCACTGAAAATCAGTTATATAACTGAGTGGGTAGATTCTATAAATACATAATTTATTTATTTATTATTATTTACCCTGACCCTAAAAAATGGTCAAACTTGGCAACTGACCTTGGAGGATTTTTTTCCAAAAAAAAATGCCATTACTGACGTACTCGACTACCTTTTCTGAAATCCTCTACGTTTTTTTTTTTTTTTGGGCAAGTGGTTTGGTCAAGATAGGCTGATTACTAAGAAAAGAAGGGGTGTAATTTCGGAATGCTTATTTTTGTGTGTTTGAATATTTTCAAGACTCAAAAGTCTAAAAGACCATTTTAGATTGGTATGATGATCTAGCTAGTAGTAGTATCTATAGTGAAACAAAAAAAAGCAGGTCCAATTTTCGCAAATTTCAGGATGAAAAAGCTTAAACAAATCGTGTAACAAAATCACTGGTGTATGGATAGTATTATGCTCGAATTATGCTCTAGAGAGTCTAGATTATATGTGGTAAAATAATTACTTTTTGTGTAATAGCACCTTTAAGTTCATTTAAAGATTGAAATCATCGATCAGTAAAAAAAAAAAAAAAAGAAACACGAACTAAATAAAATACACTACAAACAATGGGTAAACCTATGCCTATCTACTGTTTTACTAACGAACGAGAAGCAGGCCTACCAAGAATCATGTTATAATTATTATAAACTAGTTAATTAAAGTGGACGGGCATGTGGCAATCGTTGAATGTGTATTTGTAATACTCCTGAATTCGATGGGATGACACATCAATAATACTAATAATATTTTTTTGTGGGAAGCCTGCCCAGGGTGAAATTCATGCTCCTATTCAGGTGACTAAACTAGGTATATTGCGGATAGGACAGTTGTGAAGAGATGTCCGAGGGCTCAATCCCTTGCACCTCGGAAAAACCTTCAGTCAGGATTGCCGGTGGCGGGAGTCGACCGTGACGTACCCAAGCCGAGTCTCACGAGCTACGCATGATGAGCTACATACGTCGGTAACGCGTTGAATCAGAACGTGTCTCTTGCATGGACTGGACGGAAGGGATGTATAATAAAAAGCGACAAAAAGTATAACTAGGAGATGGAAAAGAAATTAACCCACTCGAAAGATAAAGCTCATCTACAATGGGGAAATCAAATAAGGATAATATTACTATTGAGTTCAAATTGATTAGCAATACAAATATTCACTCGGATTTCTAGATAACATTTTTTAAATTTCTCGATGAAAACAACCCATAGTGCAAATACATGCCCTTCTACAGTTGTCTAACTGTATAGGTATTTTGAGTTTTGGACAATTATTGTGAAGGGAGTGTCCTCGAAAAAACTTTCAGTCAGGTTTGCCGGTGGAGGGATTGGTCCCAGAATCCATCCGAATGCAGAGTCCCGCACTTTAGAGCATATTTCAGCCATGTGATAATATATTGTTCCTGACTGCATGGTGCGTCGGTGCGTCCAAGGGTTTGGGAACTCATGTGTGAACTGTGCCCATGGTAATGGAGTTCGCGATCCCCAACCGACAATGTTTTGCTTTGCTCCATCAACCAAGCCTATCCTTATACTAAATTATGTCATATTACAGGCCAAGCTTTTTAAAAAACGCTTTTGTTCTGTGTATGTAGTAAAACCTCCCGACAGTTGACAGTATATGGCTCAAGCGCTAAGCCCGAGACTTTGATTCGAGAGATCGCGACTGCAACCCTGATTCCTGACAGAAAGCTTCATCAGAGGATTCTTGAGTCATTAGGCGAATGCAAGAGTTACTCTAAAACAGCCCTTGGACAAAATACCTACAGATTACAGGGAGACATCTGAAATGGGCATACATTGCACCTTGCTGGGCAGGTTTCTCACGAGAAATTTAAATAATCATGTGTATTTTCATCCATAAAAAAGAATAATGTGAATAGTTTACCTTATTACACTATATTTTTCAGATGAGTTAGAATTTTGATGATTTACACAATACAATAATGATAATTTCAACAGTCCTAAATCCATCCAGTCCACTTCAAGTAGCAGCTTCGATACTCTGTGATTTCTAAGAAATCTACGCGAAGTAGGTATGTACTTGTATGCTTGCAGATGAGAGTAGAGCTCCTACTTACCAGCGCTCACGAAGTCACGCAAGCCGCCCAGAACTAACAAATTAATTAATTATTTGTGTGAGTTGTACTAATTATGTACGTACTCGCAGAATAGTTTACAGCAACGCGCACCGTGTTGTGCGGCGTCAGTCGGAATCGGATGTGTGTGTTGATGTCCCGCGAGCGTCAAGGTTACGACGAGGCTCACACAGCATCACGTACAGATCAACGAACTTAAAAGGTTAATTACTTGATAAGTACGACTCGGGCGGTTCAACCCTCGTCCCCTAGTTCAGTGGTGTCGTCACCCACCCACCAATCAACAGTGAGGCTACGTGTTTAGCAGGGATGCTCGAGAGACTCACGTGATACTCTTCAGCATAGTTGAATATAAGAAACAAATGTACACAGGAAAATCGAAAACCTCGGGAGAAATGAAATAGTAATGATTGAATTGTGACCTGAGACCAGGACCTCTTTGCCATGAAATCCAACATTTAGCTAATTAATTTTATTTTTATTTTTATCCACCTTCTCCTTCTCCTTCTCCTTCTCCTTCTCCTTCTTAAGTCTCTATTTGCAACGGATTGCAATCTACTAGTGCAATTTTAATCGAGAACAGAGGAGGGGCAACCCGGTACCGGCACGTAGCCTACTCTTTTCGAACACATAGTACCAAACCAAGGGGGGACCAACGGCTTTAAGTTCCATCCAACAGGACGGTGTAACTTTGACAGTCATATAGGTTCCTCCACTAACCCGGCCGGACTGCCGAGCAGACGTCGAGGAGAACGAAGCCGTTACACTAGCTCTCGAACCCTCCATCTGCTCTAGCCAGCGGTATATACGTATGTTTCAGGGCAAAGCGGTCACCAACTATCCCCTGACCACGCCTGCGGTTGCTTAACTTCGGTGTTCGAGTGGGAACCGGCTAAGCAACCGCGGCTAAACCGCTGTAGTAAAATTCAAATTAGATCTCATTAGCTTGAGGTTATCTTTCTAAAATGTAGGCCTACATAGAAGGCCATGCATGATCCACGATGACGGATACACAATTTGAAGAATGGAGATTTTCATAAAGCACACAAGCAAATCGACACACAAATTGAGATTTGGTATAGTTACCTGATTCCCCCCCCCCCCCCCCCCCCCCCCCCCCCCCACCATGAGACTCCGGTTTACAATGCATAGCCTATGTAATTTACAGTTTTATACGTGTTTTTAGGATATTAATGTTGCAAAAATGTATTTTTTCGCTTTCAGCGATAAAATCCAACCCCCCCCCCCATTGTCAATTCCTGGATACGCTATTGCCTGCCATATTTGTTAATTACTAATTACTTATATTAGTAATAATACTTAAAATGGCTGCCGCTCTTCAAACAAAAAACTTTTTTCAATAGAAAACACCCAACGACCATAAACAAAAAACCTCAACCTCCCCGGCCATAGTTCAGGGCTAGATCCGCACCAGAATTGTGAACCTATTTACAAGTAAACAATGAAATAATGTACGGTACTTAGTTTTTGAGCCATGTGCCATGAGCCAATGTGAATGTGACTGATGGCACTAAGGCAGCTGCAGACGGGGACGGCTACAGCGCTACAGGACGTTATATTAGGTCTGCGTCGTTGAGTTTCATCGGTGTCCGACGTCGCAGTATAATGCTTGTGCGCTATCAGTTAGCGTCTATAAATAATGTAAATTGTGTTTGTAGTTGTTGTAGTTGTAGTTGTTGTTGATGATGATTATGGTAATGTTTATGGGTGATGAATAGGGGTTTTAAACATCGTCCCTTCACTGAGCAGAAACTAGAAACTAGACAGTATAAGCACAGCACACACAGGGTTGAGCCTACGTACTCACAGAAGAAACTCTCGCCCTACACCAGATCTATTAGTGTGCAGCCAGCAGGCGTAGGCCAGGGTACGGAAATGAGGTTTAGAGGGCTATTGGGAATTCGAATCCCTCATTCCAAATCACCGGACCTGACCTATTTGATACACCCCCACCCCTTGGCCCCTGTTGTAATTGACAGTCGATAGTTCGGAGACCAGTATGAGTATAGACCTACTATTGGCAATACACAAACACGTATAATATATGATTGTATCATAATATAATCACCGTGGACTCCTTGACTGTCACATCATTCCCATGGCTGATTACAAATCAAGCAAGAAATCAGTGTATTCTTAAATGCATCAGTGGAGTGAAAATATTTATTATGTATACGATACGAAGAAATTGTATCTTTGAGGATAGGGCTATCAATGTTATTGTCAGATAACCTTCGAAAGTTCCGAAATGAAGTGCCACCAAATTTAATATAACACTGACAAAATATTTACCAGGAAAGTCAAACATTTCTAGTCTTATCATATCGTAATGAAATTATCAGATAACTATCTTAAATACTAAAAAACATGTCACATTCTTTCAAATCCTCATTCTTATAGAGGTAAAAAGAGTTTTTATATTGCTTTTTAGGATTTACCAAAATTACATAAATAGTACCAAATGAAAGCGACTGTGTTACAGTTTGTGGACTGTAGGTAATCAACCACCTAAATGAAACTTTGTGTGGATTGTGGGTAATCTACCACCTAACAGCGACTGTGTGTGGACTGTGGGTAATCTACCACCTAACAGTTACTGTGTGGACTGTGGGTAATCTACCACCTAACAGTTACTGTGTGGACTGTGGGTAATCTTCCACTTAACAGTGACTGTGTGGACTGTGGGTAATCTACCACCTAACAGCGACTGTGTGGACTGTGGGTAATCCACCACCTAACAGATGAGTATGTGGACTGTGGGTAATCTACCAGCAAACAGTGACTGTGTGGACTGTGGAGAGGGTGTACAGTGATATCTGCCACCAACAGCGGTGCGCATCTATTGTCACTTTCTAGGTTCTAAGCTACATTTTCATGCGGGTCAGAGGATGACCTTGGAAGAGTGCTTACAATGGAATCGTGTTTAACCTTCCTTACGCATGGTCCTTTGTTTGTATGTCCACTTAATTGAGCCCTATGACTAACAAACCCAACGATTATTTTCTTCTATCCAATGGCCTCGTCCAAGGCTACTTATAACTGAGTGATAACATTGCTTGCATGTATCACAATTAAACTAAATATGTGATTACCTCGGCATAACAATAACATTTAGACACAGTAGCGCTGCTTCTAGTTCTGTAGACACGCATGTTGCTATATCGAGACGTGATACTCATTCGGTTCGTTTCCTCTCTTCTTTATCGCCAAATACCTGGAAACAAGAGTCGGTTTTATTATTATTATTATTATTATTATTATTATTATTATTATTATTATTATTATTATTATTATTTTTATTATTATAATAAATATTATTATTTAAAATTATTTTATCTAACATCTTCTTTTGTTATATATTTATTATCTTATTTCAAATAAAGATATCAAAATACGGAATTACAAAAGAGGACAGTACCGGTAAATGAAAAAATTATGATAACATAAATGATGAACACAAAATAATAAATAGTATGATACAAATTTTAAAACAACAATGGACAAGGAAACAGTATCTAAGAAAATAAATTCTTAAACTTCGACCTTCTACATCACGATTATGAACGTCGCGACTCCGTCCTAGCATGCTACTCCGATTCCGATATCATATATTATAAGATATTATACTAATTTGAAATCTCTTATCTTAGACATTTCACGTTTACGAATGCAATAAACAAAAATGTTTTTAGTGACATTTGGGCCGATTCTGACCAAACGGGTGGGGCTACAACGTTCATATTTTACATGGACACTAAGGTAAGGGTGATGTATTGCTTTTTGAAAGAAAAAGTTGAACAAATTATCCAGAAACCATATAAATACAGGTTTTAATATGAGTTTTTTTTAGGTTTATAATAACAATTAACAATAGAAACTTGACAACAATCACCTACAATGCATTCAAAAAGCACTTGCAAAGGAAAAGTGGTCCTACGCAAACTAAAAACTTGAAAAAAGCTCATCCATCAACGCGGCGGGACTTACGCGTTTAAGGCGCGAGTACCTCTCTGATCCTACCCCCCCCCCCCCTGCACCCACCCATAGCCACAAAGAACTCGCGCTATTTAGCACAGCAAGCAGCCGGCTCGAACAAGAAGATATTCTCGGCACCTCGATCATCCCTCACTTACACATTAATAACGGGTTTAACCATTGGACAGCTGTGTTTTCTTCGTCGTGACCTTGAGAAGAATGCACCCAGAAAGTCTTCAATTCTTCCGACGAGCTACTTCACATACAATAACATTGATCAGTGGAGAATTTGAGGGGATGCTAAACAAAAATAATATGATCATCTTGACTGAGCAGTATTATCATATAATTACTTACCTTCTTCTACCACGTAATCTCATTTCACCTTCAAAATTTCATGTTCCAGATACAACGGCGCAAACAATGTGCAGATACTGCATAAAGAGAACTATAATATCAAATCCATAAAATTATTATCAGACATATCTTTTACCATTAGTTAGCAAACTTAGCAAAGGTTTCTTTAAGCCTTTGCACTCCCAAGATTTGTGTTTGTTAAAATTTAATGTTAGTAAGAAAGTGGTTGAACTGTAAAATATAGTGAGTTCATAGCAACTCACGAAATATTGGTCAATATTTTTAAAAGCTAAATATTCCATACTAAAATAAATTTTGTTCATAATTGTTTTTGAATTCTGTAACTGTAACACTCAGTGAATTTCAAAAACAATTTATACTTGCACCATAAAACAGGACTTGCATTTGCATCCGTTCCGATAGCAAAAGATTGTACCCCGTGCCCAAATTAATGTCAACCAATAAGGGAAACACGAATCATGATTGTGAACCATTAAACTAGGGAAACGCCAAAGTCGTTGTTAGACGAGTGAGTGAGCCATGTGTTGTGTACCTGCTAACATTACTTTTCTTCCCCCTACCTTAGACCTCCCTAGCCTATCATTGGCTAAAGTGGCGCATTATGGCCGGACAGTTGACGTGCCCTTAAACTTAAAAACTTAAAAACCCTATTATTTATACCACAATATAATAACCTAACTTAAATCCAATTAATGTACACGGGTACTCAACACGTGGCTCACTCACCTGTCTAACAACGACTTTGGCGTTTCCCTAGTTATAATTAATTATTTTTTATAGTGTTTTAACATTGCAAAATAGTATGAGAACATAGCCAGTACGAAAACGAGTTAAGATTGCAAGGCTTACTCAATCTCCATGCGGAGTTTTGGGTAACCTTTAGTGAGCAAGATTCGATACCCCTTGGTCAGTGTAGTGCACTTCCTGACACATAAACAATATATATTCGAGGAAAAAACATTGACGTTAAAATAAAACCTACACATTTAAGCCTATTTTTCAATTTATTATTTACCTACGTAAGATCTCCCTACCCTATTATAGGCAAGAGTGGCGCATTATGACCTTACAGTTGACGTGCCCTTATACCAACTAAATTTAAACCCCTTTTATTTATACCTATATAATTATCAAACTTAAATGTAAATATTCCCGTGTACTCAACACATGACTCGCTCACTCGTCTAACAACGACTTAGTCGTTGTCCTAGTCTAGTTGGCTAAGGCACCCTTATTTCCGGAATGTGGGAGACCTGCGTTCAATCCCCTTAATTGTTGTAAAAGATTTTTTAATTCCTGGATTATATTTAAAAAATGATTAAACATGTTTTGAAATGCATATAACGCAGTCAAGTCTACATCAACTGTGACAATACAATGTAAAACATAGCCAGTACGAAATACGAGTAAAGATTGCAAGGTTTACTCAATCTCCCAGCGGAATTTGGGGATACCTTGAGCGTGCAAATTTCGATACTCTTTGGTCACCGCATAACGGCATTACAAATATTTTTTCCACTGCCTCCATCGCAACCGAGTAACATCTAAGAGACAGTGATTTTTTCAAAAGTGAAACACATTGTCGTTAAAAAGAATTTCTCCAAACGTTTGGCCTATTTTACAGTTTATAATTTCTTGTAGGTTTAAATCGAAATGAATTGTGCTCATTTTGTTAGCAGGTCTAAGTTACCTCTTCACGGATGTCTGTTTAAAATTTCAGCTCAATCTATTTGGCCGTTCGGCCGTATGAGCCCGGACAAACAGACAGACAGACATTTAACAGACAATGCTCACGGCCAAGGCCCGATCGAGTATAGCGTTAGGAAAGACTTACGTTCGCTACGCTCACTCGTCTAATTATATTAATTTCAGGTTGAAGTGCAGATTTAAAATTTCAATAAAATAATATTTTATTTCATGCTCTATGAGGCTGACTGATTAAAAGTCAAAATAATGTACCTCTTTTCTAGACAATCAAGCTAAGAACGGTGATGTAGCCTACGTGGTTCATTTCATGTCCCTGTCTTACTCTTGTCCTAACTACTAGAGACTCTGCTAGAGGGAGGGTGGGTTTGGAATTCATCTCAACACATTTTTCTAAATTTTAATTTCAATGTTGATATTGAGATTTGCACGTAGGGTATATGAACGAGTCTATTGGTGTAAACTGTAAATAGTCACACAAATAAACCTATTATCATTTTTGTACGTTCCTTAAAATTTTAAAATTGATGCCATTGTGTCAATCTTTCGCTTTTCAATAGTGACTCAAAGTGAGTGGGTTATTGATTTGATCCCTTGAAGTTGTAGGCGAGAGGGTGTCCGAAGTGGTGGAGTGGTGGAGCTCAGGTATATTTCACATTCCAGTCGAATGTGTTTGTGTATAACACGAGCTCAGCACCTGCCCGCTCCTCGTCCGCCTGCCACCTGCCGCAGACAACAAGACACCTGGCATTGCCTTTCTTGTACCTCACTGGCGGGAAATAATTAGGGAATATAGGACAAATATTACGAAACATCCAAGCAGGATTTGAACCCAAGTCTTTTGGCGCTTGCGGTCTTGAGTTCGAATTATGCACTTCGCATGGACGATTTGGAATTGATTTCATGCATCAGTATATGCATCACAGCATCAGTATAAGCATCACAGCGTCAGTATAAGCATCACAGCATCAGTATAAGCATCACAGCATCAGTATAAGCATCACAGCATCAGTATATGCATCACAGCATCAGTATACGCATCACAGCATCAGTATATGCATCACAGCATCAGTATAAGCATCACAGCATCAGTACATGCATCACAGCAGGGGCGTTTTAACAAGTTTGGCGCCCATAGGCCCAAAACTGTGCGGCGCCCCCTCCCCCCTTCCTCCCCGAATGATCTCATTAAATAGTGGGTTGCAATCGCCAGCATCGGATTTAAATCATAAAGCTGCCCAGGACTACCTGATTTCATCGAAGTTGACTCTCGGCGTCGGTATTTTTATAAATGCTTCTTGCGGTTTTTTCCGCAAACTCCTTTGTGATACGGGTGTAGGAAATTTTTGTTTGTAATGCCACTTTCTATGGCGAGTATTGATAGTTTATTCAGACACTCTTGGCCCATCGTCGATCTGCAGTAGTTTTTGACACGTTTTAGATCATAACTATCGCGGACTTGCTTAAAATATTCCCCAAGAGTTTCATACAGCAAGACAACATATCCAATATCTATCTCAACAGATTGTAGTGTTTTACTAGTGGCGACTAGTGATATATTGAATCGTTCCATTTCAAAATTCCAAAATATAGATATGACGGCTGTTTTTAGCAGTAACTCTGTTGCAATATTTTCAGCTTCTTTCCTCACAGCTAACTTTTGTGTGCAATCCTTACAAAATTCCTCTATGCAAAGACAATTTCTGAGTAGGCACTAGCTATAGCTTTGCAGGCTTCGGCACGAGCTGACCATCGAGTACGAGAAAGGCTTTTAACAACGGACTATTTGCCTGTCAGCCTATTATGAACAATTTCCCATCTATGTGTAGAGCACGAAAAGAAATAGTGATTGCGTTGGACAAGGGAAAAAAGGATTCGGCTATACACACGTTCTGATGAGATTTAGGGAATAAGCAGAACAAGGCATCCACACTGCGAGTGGATTATGTTATATAATTCTTGCTTGAAGACCACTCGCGAAGAATCGCGGTAGCACTTTCTTTTTTCCCCCCACCGTTTTGAGTATTGTAGTAGATTAATCAGGGGTCGGGGGACGGCGCCCCCCGACGATCCAGCGCCCTAGGCCCGGGCCTACCGGGCCTGTGCGTTAAAACGCCCCTGCATCACAGCATCAGTATATGCATCACAGCATCAGTATATGCATCACAGCATCAGTATAAGCATCACAGCATCAGTATAGCATCACAGCATCAGTATAAGCATCACAGCATCAGTATACGCATCAAAGCATCAGTATATGCATCACAGCATCAGTATAAGCATCACAGCATCAGTATGCGTTTGCTTGAGCTCCGAGCCGGCCGATATCTGCAGACCAAGCAGATTCTTGGGAAGCCATATTCCCGAGCCCGAACACATCGGCCCCGCCGTTTACATCTGGCAAATTTGTTACTGACTTTTGGTTTTAATTGGCGTCCCTGGTGAAGTCCATTTCCGCTCCCTTATTTACCACCGCACTCAAGTTCCCAATTTCCAACCCCTCCAACATCCAGCGGACTGCAACTGCATAGTCTCGGATGATGCGCCAGATGTGATCAAACTTTCAAAGGAAGCAACAGTCAATAATGCTGTTTATAGGCAGTGTTGTGACTTATCTAAATAAAATTGTCCAGATAATTTTTCTAGATAAAATGTATTATATATTATCTTATCTAGATAAATTTTTGGTTGTTATCTTTTTCAGTTATCTAAATAAAATAAAGTTCATCTTATTCAAGCTTTAAAATATTTATTCGATAAAATAGTTGGCTAACGATACTTTAGAGTTAAGAAAAATTAAATGATGAATCACTTATTTATTTTCATTTTCATAGAAACGCATATTTGAAAATGGCGGCAAAAGTTGGTAAATAAATTTGCTTTTTCTGCGATTATTACCTTTTATCTCAGCGAAATTATCTAGATAATTATTTTTAAATATTATCATTTGTTTTTGCAGTTTATCTTTTATCTTATCTAGATATTTTTAAAATCATGTTTCTGTAAACTACGGGTGATTATTGAGTTTGTAATTTGTAGGGATTCCGTATTTTTGTAAAATTACCCTCCTGAGTAAATAATAATATAGCACGATGCGTTTATAGCCTATATGGTTTGTTAATGTCAGGAATTAATTTTCTTTATTGAAAGTTGCGTAATATTTCTGAACATCATTCACTGTTCACATCGTGAAAGATAAAACAAACTATTTTAGTTGTTTAGGCCTAGTCTCTCTCTCTCTTATAAAAGATAGTACAAATTGCTAATAAATGTTTTCATTTTATTATTTTATAATAACATAATATGAATGAAAAGTCTAATATCTTAGACGACTAAAGGCATTTACTCAATGGGGCTCCGGCTCGAACGACAGTCCAAAGACTGTCAGATTGCTTGTCGTATAATAGCTGTCAAATGAGGAGTATTATCTGGGTCGTGGCGTTAGTTAATGTTCCGAAGCTTCTTATCGGTTCACATTTTTCTCCTCAGTCCACACAATAATGTATAAGGTTTCTATCCCGATACCTGTGTGAAATATTACAGCCCATTCATCAATGCCAGGACGAACAAAAAAGTGGGTGTCGGACACAGAAGATCCAGCCACTCAGCCAGCACCGTAGCTGGTTTCGTGTGAACCACGGTTTTCAGGATCTTGGAATCATATTGTTCCTCCGCCACCCACACAACTGCAGGGGTAGACAGACATTTTTGAATGAGCGAAGCGAAGACTTCAACTTCACTGACCCCCCCAAAAAAATTAGCTCGGGTGATTTTTTTTTTCTTTTTTTTCTGTCTTTCTGTTTGTTCGCGCTCTACCGGGCAAATGGCATATACGATCTTGATAAAAACTGGAGGGGACCTTCGAAATCTCTGAACTTAGATCTGCCACGTTTTTGGGTACAATCGAAGAAATATTTCTCTTAATATCGTACATTTACGATTTTTTTCGATTTTTAGTGCGATATTTTCGTGACATTTGGGCCGATTCTGACCAAACGGGTGGGGCTACAACGTTCATATTTCACATGGACATTAAGGTAATGGTTATGTATGTAGTACATTTTGAAAGAAAAAGGGGAAAAATTAGCCAGAACCCATAAAAATAAAGGTTTTAATATAAATATTTTGAGGTTTAAAAACCAACTAACTTTAAACTTTAAAAAAGGCTCATCCATCAACACGACTAAAAAAGTGTAGTAGTTTCAATCAGGCTAGATACGCGAATGAAATAAGTTTGTTCGGAGCTTGTATATAGTTGTAGGTGGATAGGTCACTGGTAGCAGTATAGCCTACAAGTTTGATCCACACGAGTAATCTGACGTTGGAAGGTGGTGATAGTGCAACCATTGAGTAATAACCATCCTTACTCAAAGGAGCAACTTGTGGCTCCTACCCGGGAGCCGCCGTTTCAATGTGTGCGATACAAACTCATGAGTGGCACCCATAATTAAAATTTGCGTTGACTATTTTCCACAGATGAATACAATAAGTAGGCTCGATCGAGGAACAGCATGACGTTTTTATAAGTTACGTATGTTGTGTTTATTTATTTGAAATTTTTATACCGCTTAGTTATAAAAACGGGGTTTTAGAGGACGACTATAACAAAATAACGATATACAAAACTGCAAACACTATACTGAACATTAATAAAGAGTATTTAGAATAACACACACTTAGAGTATCTATACATAGTTATATTAAACACATATTATGTAGGGACTGTTTTACATGCGAGTTTTCGATAGTAAATTTTGGTGAAATATCTATGTGTATTGTGTTCGAAATTGGAGATTAAAAAATTTAAAAACAAACTAATCAAACAAAAACATTTTTTATGGACTTACAAAGTGGTTTTTGTTTTAAAGTTAGCAAAGTTTATTAATCATGTTACATCTCATTTACAAAACAACCCTGATAACGACAGTTGTTAAAAAAATACAGTTTTACGACTGAAATTGTAGCTAGCCAGTTTCTTAGCCCGCCTGGAAATTGGTCCGCTGACGAGCGCAATGTAGGCCTAGCTCGGGTGCTTTTTATCGCCAAGTAAACCAACAGGAGGCGGTTATGTGGAAGTCAACAGTCTGCCCTTTATGGCCACCCACAAGCCAGTTTTATGGTGTGAAGTTATAATTTTCAGACGTGTTTTTTATCTAGTATATGAGGCCCAAGGACGGAACGGCGGCGGTCTTGGAACCCAAACCAAAGATAGTTCACTTCACTTCACTTCCTCTCGCCACAAAGAACCGTCGGTCCAAGAATGTACAGATCTGCGCACTGATACGGCACCAGGGAAGACGGGTACATAAGCGATGCAGCAGCCTCCCACTCGAGTGCGCGGTCACTATCTCAAGGTCGTTGTATGTACTGATGAGTGACTGATGGCTGATGACAGGGGCAGACCATCACACACCGCGGCTCTGTACTCGAAGCGCCACACGTCCCACCCCGGCGTCCCGAAGACTCTTTTGAAACCACTCAAATGTCCCGGAATCTAGATGCACGCCTCGGAAGTTCAAGATTTTATTTAATTAACAAGTGAGCCAATGAAGAGCAAGGATACATACATTGATTTATATGAAGCCATGCAATTGAAGGTGCATCAGCGCACATTACGCATATTTAAAATTAACCACACAATGTAAGAAATGCAATACTCAATTTGTATAACGAAGCCTACTCATATTGATAATCGGCGATAATATCATAAATTTACTACCTATAAATAAAAAGATCAGGTGTTTTTTTTTAAGGGGGGGGGGGGGAGGCAAAAGACTACTCCACCGTGAAAACATTTCACATTTACAATGAACATTCGAAATTCTAAAAGCAAATATTTCCATGAAAATCTTGATTTCATTTTACGTTCGATATTTAGATTCCCTTGATTGACGTCAAACGAACAAACAGCAATTCCTATGTCGGTGACAGTTTTGGGAATCTTGACGTTTGAGTGCAAAGTAATGTTATATTTTATCATTTTAATGGCTAATTGGTATTTGTTTTATACAAAATATATTTAGACTAGGAAGCTTCGCAAACGCTTTTTCAGGCGCGTTGTTGGATGAGCGTAATTTAAAAAACGAAAAAAGCGTAAAATTGCGATTTTCATGAGAAATAATTTTTTGATTACGCTCAAATTTCACACGAATATATTAATTCATAAAATTAAGGTTTTGTGAAAAAATCATTACAATCGGATAAAGCATGTCGGTGTTACAAGTCGAAGAAATTTTCAAAATCGAAAAAAATGAAAAATTATAGAAAAATATTCGTGCCCCTGATATAAAAAGAAAATTGGTGGGGGCTATGATCTGCGTGGTGGAATGTGTGGGGTAGGAGTTAGGACGACAGTGAGTGACCATGATTATGTTTTTCGTTCTTGTGCCAAAAATATGAGGATCTAGGAATTCGCTCGGGCGACTGACACCGCGCACAGATGTTTGTTACTAATCTACGACTGTAATGATTGATTGGATATTGCTTAACGTCTCATATTTATGCAACTAGGCTAATCGAGACGAAGGGAGGGACGTAAGGGATGACGCGGGGGGACAAGGGGTGGACAGGCCTGTGCTGGTCAGAACCAGCCACAAGCATATGGGGAGGGCAGAGGTTCCCCCACGTCGTGGTCGTCTCCGTCTGTGTCATCCGTCCGTGTTGTCATTGTCGTCGCCGTCGGGGAGGTAGTCAAAGGGAAGGGGAAAGTTCCCCGACGACGACCCAGAGCTCGCACATTAGACTGTAGGGCAGTCCAGCGGCGTACGCAGGAATTTATTTCGGGAGGGACTTGTAAGAACGACTCAATGGAGGGCATGGGGGGATACCCCCAATTTTTCGAAAAGTACGTACTTTTATAGTGGTTTTTACGTGTTTTGAAGTAAAAGGAATTTGCTAAACGAAAAACAAGAAAAATAAAGAGATGAATTTATTTTTTGCGTAAACCTATATGATTTGCAGAATAACATAATATTTAAGCTGGGACTTCGTTGGGGGGGGGGGGCAAGCCCCGTGGCCCCGGGGGCCCCTGGGTACGCCACTGGGGCAGGGCAGTCAACGTGACGCTTTTTTGACAAGCATGTTATATACTATTATATTATATGAATATAATATGTTATCGATCTAGATCCAGTAATGACATTTGGACGAAAAATGTGAAATATCCGTAACGATAACTATTTTTTATTTGCAATGTTTCGTGCTGTATCTCAACGTGTAAATCAATTTCAACGGGTCTGTTCATGTTGTAAGCTGTAAGCACAGATAACAAGACTCTATTATCTGTGCCGGAAGCTAAACGGTTTTGGTAGTTTCACGAATTGGAACTGGTTTGATATTTCAATTTTTTGACTTTTTCGACTTATTTTCAGCAATGCCGAGTGTCATTTTGAATAAAACGGTTCTTATCTTAATCTAATCTTAATTCCCGCATTCAAAATAGTGGGAGCCGTCTTATTCCCACAAACAAAATGGTGGGGGCGCCGTATATTCCCGCATTCAAAATAGTGGGGGCCATCTTATTCCCACAAACAAAACGGTGGGGGCGCCGTATATTCCCGCATTCAAAATAGTGGGGGCCATCTTATTCCCACAAAAACGGCGGGGGCGCCGTTGATGTACGTATGCCCAGTTGTCATCTTGGTCGGGCGAGCGGTTGTCCGCGTCTCGCTCGGGGTCCCGCGCCCGTGGCTTGACGACTTCCTCTGCAGCCGGCGTAGAAAGTGGCCAGCGTTCCGGTACGCGGGTGCATAATGAATACGATGATTCACTCAAGGACAGGGCAACACAAGAGTAAACAATCACTTTCGGGGGCCCGAGCGAAGGAAATAATTTATTGGAATCAAATTAAATTTGTTACTAATTTCGAATGATACAACTTTGAAGTCTTGTTTTGGATCAAATCGCACAACTCGTATTTAAAATATCGCGTTTAGACCGACAGAGGTAGGTCGTGTATGACGAGCGCCTCTGAACCGGGAGGTCACGGGACGGGATCGACACCCGTCACCGGCAATCCTGACACCAAGTTGCTCCAAACACCGTTTTAAGTATCCATTCTAAAAATGAGAAATTTCTGATTTTTTGTTAATCGTGGTTCATCTGTTTAGGGCTGTTTAGGGGGGTGTTTAGGGGGGCGCTGATCATGAGGACAGAAGCATTGCTCCTGGTCCCCAAGGGGGTAGGTGGATGGGTGTCCTTGGGACCCACCTCTAGGCTACTTTTAAAAAAAGTCCAATAGTTAAAATGAAATGATAAGTTTGATTGATTGAATGATAAGATTTTTTGCAGTCTTATCTGAGAAGTTGGCGTCTCTTCAATGTCCTATGTATTTGTATGTATATCAATAAATTAAATTGAGTTGAAAGTGTTTTGGTTTCTGCAGATACGGGCGCGGTACGGTTCATGCGGTTCGTGTCGGAGCCGTGAGGAACACATCGTCCTCTCATCTGCTCTCAGGTGTCAAACAAGGTGTTTTAAAGTTTGGACAATTGTAAAAGGAATGTCCGAGGGCTGGAGAAACATGGATACAAATTTCAGCCAGGATTGCCGGTGGTGGGATTCGAACTCGTGACCTCTGAGATCAGAATCTCACTCGCACGTTGCACATGAGCCAGCACTGCCGGTTTGAAGTTATTTAGATTCCTGCAGAGGGTCACATTCACAACTGATAGTGACGGGCATACGAAAAAGTTTGTTGTCGCGCAACCGTCAACTTACAAATCTTCATCGGGCCACCTGTAATTATCTATGAAGCCTTTACAAAGTTCTTCCTTCCGTCACTACTGGCTGAAGTAACAGCGCAACCGGTCTGTTCAACAATTTGGCGCGAACTTTAAAACGCGACATCTGTTCTCTTCAATTACAAACGCAGATGACATTGTGACAACACATTATTGCAGCTGCTGCAAGTTCAGTTTCAGTCGGGTGCTTTTGTTTACAAAATATAATTCAGCTGTTAATTCAACTGTTTCCTACACACACGCGGCGACGGGCGAATCGCACATAAGCGCGCGCTAGATCCTCGCTCAGAGCTTCTTTTGTGAGGGTCACGGATGGAATTCTTCGTGTACATCTTGTCGTTATTATCCAACATGTCGTTCTGCACGGCAACACAACACGGGAACAAGCCGCATGTGACGGCCGACCACAGTCCAGTCAGGGGACGCCGTGCACAGTACCTCGAGGACTGATTGCACGTGTCCTACAACATCACGCACTCACTGACGTGTACATCTTGTCGTTATTATCCAACATGTCGTTCTGCACGGCAACACAACACGGGAACATGTGACGGCCAACCACAGTCCAGTCAGGGGACGCCGCGCACAGTACCTCGAGGACTGATGGCACGTGTCCTACAACATCACGCACTTCACATTGTATGGTATGTATTGGTGTACCACAAGGTCAATTCTTGGCCCTTTGTTTTTCATAGTCTTTATTTATGATATAACTGATAGTAAAGATGATGCATAACTTTATTGCTGACGATTTTACACAGTCATCAAGGCTGATATAAGCAAAGCTCTTCAGGATAAATCAAATGAAGGACTAAATTATTCAAATGGGTGGTTACAGCTAACAAACTTATTTAAACTCCAAAAAAACAAACTATATCCAATTCCACTCAATTCAGAAGATTAAATCTTTAAATAAAATACCATACCTAACCAATTTTTCAGACAATTCAAATATAACACAAGTTTCATCAAATGTATTTCTAGGCTTAACAATAGACCAACATCTAACATGGCACGATCATATCAATACATTAATACCAAAACTTAATTCGTCTTGTTATGCTATAAGGACCATCAAGCAGATAAGTAACATCCCCACAGCCAAAATATGTACTATTCATATTTGAGTCATATATAAGCTACGGAATTGAATTTTGGGGTATATCGACCCACATTCATAAGTTTTTATTATACAAAAAAAAGCAATTAGGCAATTGTTCCCTTGATCCCACAGAACACTGTAGAACCTTTTTTTATACGCCACAAAATCCTTACCATTTCATTGTTTATACATTTTCAAATCAATATTAGTAATTAAAAAAATATACACACCTACTCAGTAAATGCAAATGTCCATGATCATGACACACGTAAAAAAAAATCACCTACAGCTAAACTCATATCACACAAAACTTGGACAAGTAAACTCAGACTACTTACATAAATCTCTTTATAACCATCTTCCAGAATCCATTAAAAACATTTCAAGCTATGACCGTTTCAAACATGAACTCAAACAAATTTTAATTCTAAAAGCCTACTATTATCTTATTGATTACTTAAATGATACACTCACAGAAATTCCTGTTATCACTTGATATTATTGATTAACTATAATATAATGAAATGAACCTTATTTTATTACTTTTCAATAATTATTATTATTTACAATGTATTACATATTATGTCAATTTCTCATTATATTAGTATTTGTAACATTTTTTTTTATTTAGCTAAAGGACACATACACTAAAAATGTGTTGTTGTTACATAAAATGTACAATTTGTCCTAATAAAAAATTGAAATTGAAATATATTCATACAATTCTCCAATTGACGTAGCAAAATTACGTGATTTGGAATTTTCAAGCAACATTCAATTCAATAATATTTTTGCAATCAATTTATCGGAATGATACTGAATATCGACTATCGAACCTTTTATTGATAATAGATAGGCCTACATCTGACAGAAAGATAAATAGTTTAAATTGGAATTAAACTGTTAGATCCTGAGTCTATACCAAACATTAGTTAGGGCAAGTTGGATTACGGTTCACAAAAGTTGTGTAAATTACGAATAATGAATCAATTTACAAATGTGTGTATAGCATGCAACTATTAATTTAAACGTAATAGTTCATCCAAATTCTTTTTTTTTCTAATTAATTTTAACGTAATGGTCATGCAAATTCTATTTTGCCAAGCTTTTCAAGGGTGTTGTTACGGGACACTGTACGTTTATGATATGCGCAAATGTGGAAGGGTATGAGCTTGGTCCTTTTTTTTAGATCTCATTTCTTTTGAGTGTGTAAGGTTTGGCTGTATTTTTACAAGTGTTTGTTATGTGTGGGATCTCATTACTTTTTCGAGTTCCATTGCAAAATTATTTGTTAAAATATAATAAATTTATCAATGTCGATTTAATTGCTATGGTATTACCAATTAACAATAGAATGAAAAAATAAAGTGGTACAAAGACTTGCTTTTGTAAACAATGTAGGCGATTATGTCACGTAACATAATAGCACTGACTCTATATACTTACGTTGGAGACCTGATATATACGGGGCAAATGGTTGAGAATGTGAAGTTGGCGGAAGTTTGCCGTCCGCCATTTCTTAGGTCCTAATCGTAGCGCAGATCAAAAGAACTAAACATAATAGATTCGTTCACCTGTGTCACTTGCCTGTGTTTAATCAGTTTATTTAGTGTAACACTGCGTACACACTTTCCTAGGCATCCTGAGTGACCCTGATAATAACCAACTGTAAAATAAGGTCTACTGTCAAACTAACCTCAAAATAAGCTAGCACAATCGCCATCTTGACGTAAAGGATTTACATCTAGAAGGCGGTTGTCAATCGCAATTAAAATCGCGATATAATCGAGTGCAGTCGATAATAGTGCCCATCTCGCATTTAGGCCCATGTATAGGCTACAAGGTTACAGTATAGCATGCGCCCTACACGTAAGTATATAGAGCTCAGTGAAGCTATAGTTTACTTTACTGTTGATTGTATGCCTGAATAAGTTTTTTTTTAAACCTTTATTTGGAAGTATTCCAGCAATTTTTTTTAACTTTTTCTTTCAAAGAGAATTTTGATAGTTTTCAAGTTCACATCACGTTTCATGATGGCTGGGTGACACCTCGAAATCACCCCAACTCTGCTTGCTGTGTAAGGTGCCTGATGAGTGTGTAGCGCACCGCGGCTTGGCTGCGGCGCCCTAACGGGCACCTAGTTCTGAGCCGTGAATGTGATAAAAAGTTACCGGTTGTCTGATTAATGGAACACATGTGCGCTTTGTACTTTGTAAACTTTTTTTATCTTTTCATAAATAATATACAACATTTCGCAGCAGCTGTTGCATCCGACGACAGGAAGTCGTAATTTGACGGTGTATGACCACAAACATAAACTTTAAAATGAAAATTATGTAATATTGTCTCCATTGCATAAGTATAAGCCAATTTTCTCAGATGAAGAGGAACAACTTTTACGACTTATGTATATTTGCTTGAGGTATTATTATTATCATCTTATAATAATGACGTGGTATTTATCTAGCAACACTTCTGTGTAACCTGTTACTACATGGTTGATAATGTTGTCCAAGCCACGACACAAAACATAATTGCAGCAAGTCCCTAACACGCCAATAAATAAACACCGAGAAAGTTGTTGCATATTGAATAGTGAACTTATACATTTTAATTGTCTGGCAAGTGAGAAAGTCGACAGACACCCAATTTTATTTTACTAGTTAATTATTGATTGGAACATAAAATAACTGACTAATTTGACGTGTTTTAATTATTTGGATAACTATGTGCATGGGTCGAACGGATGAGGATTATATGCGCTATGGGTACGGACGCCACCTCTATATATATTATGTATAGAAACAGACTCGTTGGTCATGTGGTTAGTGTCTCTGCTTCCAATGCAGAAGGTCCAGGGTTCGATTACCGCGAAAGACAGAAGTTTTTAAATTTTGATTTCTTCTGATTGATTGATCGTTCTTGGCTTAGGAATTAGTAAACGGTGACTTTAGAGCCGTCCTATAATAGCAACGAGGCACATAATAAATTCAAAGTTGTTCTGAATCGGCCTGTTTGATTTTGGCGTTGATCCGCGGGTGTTCGCACTGTCCATATTCCATACCACTGATTGCTATATTTCCTATTAAAAATATCGATCTTTGGTAGGTTATCGGCTTATCGCTCACTCGTCGATTGCGTCGGGGCCTACAGGGTTGGCGTGGTCACTGGAAATCAGTTATATAAGTATGACTGAGCAGGAAGACTCTAAATACGAATTTATTTATTTTATTTTTATTTTATCGATAATTCCATACTCTGGTGACCACACAACAGAACCAAGTCATAACACAACTTGCTTGCACACATGCGCAGTTCGTTGTCACATGGGTGATTGGGTGTCACTAACAATAGGTTGGGCGATTCATAGTGACAAGTAATCATTTGAATGTCAAACAGTTCTGCTATTGAAGGTGTCCCTATTCGCCACCTGGCTAGCAGGGACGCGGGGCAACTTGATAATCTTCCGTCCAGCTGTAAAATTGACGCACATAGCAAAGATCAAAGGTATAAAGGATTGATGCCAGTGAATAGTAATAATTACAAAAAGGAAACAATTTATTTCAATACACAATAATATAGTAATACAATTTAACGGTAATTGAGTAGGTTATATCTTATAGAATCTAATATGTAATAATATTCGACATCAAAAAATAAAATATGAATAAAGCGTTTAGTTCCGCAGATATGTGGTCATCCGTTAGTAACTCTAAGGTGGACGACGAGGCCATCCATTAATGACGTCTTTGGTGGACTACGTGTTTAATATTTACGAGGCCATCCATTAATAACGTCTTTGGTGGACGAAGTGTTCACGAGACCACCAGACGTCTTTGGTGGACGAAGTGTTTACGAGACCACCAGACGTCTTTGGTGGACGACGTGTTTAAGAGATTACCAGACGTCTTTGGTGGACGACGTGTTTACGAGACCACCAGACGTCTTTGGTGGACGACGTGTTTACGAGACCACCAGACGTCTTTGGTGGACGACGTGTTTACGAGACCACCAGACGTCTATGGTGGACGACGTGTTTAAGAGACCACCAGACGTCTTTGGTGGACGACGTGTTTACGAGACCACCAGACGTCTTTGGTGGACGACGTGTTTACGAGACCACCAGACGTCTTTGGTGGACGACGTGTTTACGAGACCACCTGACGTCTATGGTGGACGACGTGTTTACGAGACCACCTGACGTCTATGGTGGACGACGGGTCTATTCACATTATGTAGATATTATATTATATATAGCAAAGCTTAGCTTTGACTCCCTACAGTTTCGTCCCATAAGAAACCAGCGGGGGGTATTTTCGACCAAGTATCTCAAAGGTATTTTTACACTTTTGTCGGTCGCGTATTTTTTTCCCGATAAGATCGACACTTATTACAACGTAGGAAAAATATAACTTGAATTGCATGAATGATCGAATTCTTAATTTTCATTAAATATGCCTTGTTTGTAGGTTATGTTGCATATTTTAGAATATATTTACAATTTACTTCCTATATTACCTTACCATTACGACTTCTTGTACTTTTATAACTAAGGTCTACTAATACAATACAATATTATTCAAATGCTTATCATTTTTGTGCAAGCTATTCTGTTATGTAGTGCTGTATTTGGGTACCAGGCGGCAAAGTTTGTTCTTCGTTGCTTACGGCAACCAGTTCATACTAATAGTATCCTAATACAGCACTGAAAGGCAGAAATATTTGCCACTTGCCCCCGGCTAGTAGTTGTGACGTCGTGCGGTGCCTGTCGACAGGGTAAGTTTGCACACAGCCCGTCACCGCGCCACCGTCCGGTACGCCTGCAGGCCGACAGTATACAAGCCCGCAATACACATGCTATGCCGCTGTACTAGCTTGATGGAGAGCCTGCACTGCGATACCAATATGTTTTCCTATTTTCATTTCCAGGTACAGCAACCAATAAATTAGACTTCCGGGGCTAAAAGATGACTGGAAGAAGTACATAACTACGAAATCCTACGTAAATGACTGGATTTTTTATTGATTTATATTATATTGAATTAGATGTGTATTTTGATTGTGTTTTGTATGTATATTATTATGCATTGTATACAACCGGGGTGACTTTGGTCATGTAACACACTACGATGGTTATTTATCAGTGGTGGTTGCTGTATTTATTGTTTGAATTTCCCGCCAACTTGTTATAAATGCTCCCATATAATTTCTGAACACATCCATAATGCATCCCTTGAGGATTTAGTGCTTCAAGAAGGCAGTGGAATTATTTTTGGTGGGAAAGTTTGTTGTCACTCTGGGCCAAGTCCTAATACTTTCATACCATTCAAAGAGTTTTGTCAATATATAGGATCAAATAAGTATTGTTATTAGGGAATATGATAAGTATGTTTTTTTTTTAATTCATGTGAAAAAATCATGAAACATAAAGATTGCATGTTTTGTGGTGAAGTTGGACCAAATTGCAGCTTAGATAAGCTGGGGTTGACTAAAGTCACTTGTAATTTTGGAATGTGAATTATCAGCTGACCATAGTGACCAAATCTAGGGTTACTATTGTTCCACAATTTTATTTACGTTTTAAATCAAAATAAAATTTTGAAATCAGTTAAAATCAAAACATGGGGATAGATATTGAAGTTAATTAAAAATCTAACAACATTGAAACAAGTTGTCACGCTATTCCAAAAATGCAATTAAAAAATTGGTTTTTGACCAAAGACCCAAGTCACCCCGATAGAGTAGGTTGTTGTAGCGGTAAAAGTATGGTCTAAAATCTTTGAGTTTTCATGTCACACCGTAAGGCATGCTCAAGTGTAGGGTGGCGGGGAAATCATTCCCCCTGCTGCTGGGGTTATAGGCCCCAAACCAGTTTTTAATAAGTTAAAATCTAAAATTCGCGACATTTTCCGGCAAATGATTTCGTGAATCGATGATAGGTCTATCAAACTTACTGTAGGATCGTGAACCTCTTACAACCCTGCCTCAAGCTCAGCTCGCTAGGGCGGTTCTAATCCGGAGAATCTGAACGCATTGGACAGTAGGAAAAATACATAAAAAAGACAATGAAAGAAACAAAAAAAAAACATTCCGGATTTTTTCTCCAGTGTAGTGAAATGGAATCTTCGCTTCGCTCGCTACGCTCGCTACGCTCATCCAATTATTCTAAATATATTATTGTATTAGTGGAATAATAGTTATTATGTTTTTTTTAAATTCATGTAACAAAATCATGAAAACCAAAAGATTGTTTGGGGGTGGCTATGCTGGTCACCAACTTAACCTAACTTTGAGTTGGGGCCCATATTCCAGCTTGTAAGCTGGGGTGACTAAGGTCACTTGTAATTTTTTTGTGTGATTATCAGACTGACCATAGTGACCCCAAATCAGGGGTTACTATGGTCACACATTTTATTAAGTTTAAGAATAAAATATAAATTGAATCATTTTAAAATCACTTGGGGATAGATATTGAAGTTAATTAACATATCTAACAAACATTGAAACAAGTGTCACGTATTCCAAAAAGTGGCAAATTGAAAAAATTGGTTTAAGTTGACCAAGGTTACCCCGATAGGTGTTTTCGTTCCGGTAGAAAGGTAGGTCTAAATCTTTAAGTTTTCATGCATACCCGTAGGCGTGCGCAGTGGAGGGGGGGCGGGGGGGGGGCCTTCCCCCCTGCCTGCTGGGGTGTATGGCCCCACAACCAGCTGTTCTAGTAAGTTAAATCATATTTCCGACATTTCCCGCAATGATTTCCGGTGAATCGATGGATAAGTCTATCAAACTCTAGCTGCTAAGATCGTGAACCTCTTACACCCTGCCTCAGCTCAGCTCGCTAGGGGCTGTTCTAATCCGGAGATTGGCGTTGGAATCTGACGCACTGCCCGTGTGTGAGAGGTGACAGGTTGACATGGGGGGAGATTAGAAATAATGTAAGAAACGTATTTCCAGTATGTATAGCAATTCGCTAGACTTCATCGCAAAGCCGCCAATTCCTGTATTGAAAAGTTGAGTGCTAAAAGTAATAGCGCGCTACAAGATAAAGCGAGGTATATAAAGCGTAGCGAGTAGAATTTAGAAAATAGAGACGACATAAATACCCATGGGTTTTTCGTATAGCTAAGTCGCACGACCCAGAAATTTCCATCCTTGACTTGCTGGACTGATATCAGTCAATGTGAGATTGCTGGATCGGGGCTAACTAAACGTCCTACGCCGAGAAGAGGTTGGGATGGAAGAATGCCAGTCGTAATATTATTGTTCAGAAAAAGTATCGGCCTTGCTTGGAAGCAAAGCAATAAAAAGTCTGAGAGTGGCGCGTCTCCCACGAAGTGAGTGAGCGACGCAGCAGGGTCATCTCAATCTCATGGTGTACGAGAAATACCATCGCAGCATATGACGCATCTAAACACCAAGTATTATTGGAGCTGCAGCATCCGCCTACACGAGCGGCTAGGAGCAGGGGGGCAGACGAACGGGAGGTTGGCCCACCTAATAATTCAGGTACTTTTGTGAGTATATTAGCGCAATCTGGAAATTCGAAATACCTCCGTTGACTCAGGTTCATATTTTCATAAGTGGCGTTAGTTCAGATTCAGTCCCCCCCGCAAGATTTATTTCAGGCCCCCCTCCACAAACTTGCACTTGCACATAAAACCCTTTAAATACAGATAGGCCTACACACGTAAATAGTCGGAAAAAATTTGATTTTTGTTAACAACTGTGTCAACTGTGTAACTAACTGTACTTGTAACTGTATAACTATCAAAACATGTACACTGAATAACAGTTTCATTCATATTACTACTACATCGACAATGTTGGCTCGAGCTTGGCGCGAAACTCTGATTCGTAAGGTCCCGTGTTCGAATCCCGTCGAGACTGGCAATCATGACTGATTTTTTTTTAGTATATATTTTTATCAGTCGGTAATGCGAATGCAAATGGTTTGAGCCCTTTTAAACAACTCTCGGGCATTCCTGCACAATTGTCCTAAATCCAATTGAGTTTCCAGTGGCGTACGCAGGAATATATTTCGGGGAGGCTTGGACCAAAGACTCAATAAGGGGAGGGATGCCCCCCATAACAACGCCACAAGAAAATTAAAAAAAAAACACGTATTTTGTGTAGGTGGTTTTTATGTGTTTTACAGAAGATGAGAAAGGCTGAAGGGGCTTTGCTGAGCGAAAAAAGAGAAAATATTAGATGAAATACATTTTTTGACTAAACCAAAATGATTTGCAGAATATGATATTAAAGCTTGGATTTCGGGGGTACACATCTACAGTACACATCTACAGTTTATGCAAAACACATTTCAGTGTCTGTAATTTAGGTACAAGTGTATTTATTTTCTTTCTTTTTGTCAAATATTTTTATGGTCGTGGTTTTACGTGGACATCGGAGGAAATGGGGTTGAAAAGCAGGGATAAGTGGTTTTCAAGAACGGCATTTTGTATAATACCACATTATAGCCCAGGTGCGCCCAACTTGCTTGGAGAAACGTGTGCCTGGGCGGCGCCCATGCCCGACTACACCCCTGGCTACAACAAAATTTGAAAAATTTAGCCAGAATCTATAGAAACAAGGGTTTTAATAGAAGTTTTTTGAGGTGTATAAAAATTAACAAGTATAGAAACTTGACGACAATCAGTATCACCTACAATGCGTACAAAAAGCAAGTCTTCGGGCCTCCAGATATTTTACATTCTATTAATTGGTATTACCATAGCAATTAGCACTACTATATAAAAATTATCTTAATTTAACAAAAATGATTTTGCAATCCTCATCAATCAACGCGTCTAAAAAAAGCGTTCGCAAAGCGGCCTAGTCCCACCTAAAGGCAGTGTCAAATTCAATTAATTGTTAAATATGTTATTCAATCTCGTTGATTTAGGCATCGTTTTGAGTGTTTTGTTGTGGATTTGGTTAATTATCAATCAAAGTGACCAAGATAATTTATTTAACAATTATAATGTAGGCCTAACTATCATGTGTGTATTATCCCTAATGTGTGGGCGTATCTGCAAAATCAAGATAGATATAATATTGTTTTTTAGAGTAAAAATATGAGACCCTGAAGACAGCCTCGTCACAACTCACAAATGTGTCTGAACTCTGAACGATATATTGTTGTTGTTGTTGGTGTTAGTGGTGGTGGCGAGGGTGGTGGTGGTGGCGGTGGTGGTGGTGGTTGGGTGGTGGTGGTGGTGGTGATGGTGGGGTGGTGGTGTGTGTTGTGGTGGTGGTGGTGGTGGTGGTGGTGTTGGTGGTGGTGGTGGTGGTGGTGGTGGTGGTGGTGTTGTTGTGTGTGGTATTGTTCGTGATGCGTGATTGTGGTTTGAGTCGTGCGGGTTGGGTGTTGGGTGGATTGTGCTGGTGTGGTGTTGTGCTAAGCGGGTTGTGTGTTTGCTTGAGATGGGAGGATGGGACGTGGCTGTTGGTTGGCGGCGCATATGTGATCTGTGCTGCGGTGTGGACGGTGGCGGGGGTGGATGTAGGATGGCCATTGGGCTCGGTATGCGCGTTGGTGGAGATATGATGGTGTGCATGGTGTGGGTCTGTGGTGGTGGTGGTGGTGATGGTGGTGGTGATGGTGGTGGTGGTGGTGGTGTTGGTGGTGGTTGTGTTAGTGGTATTTTACAAACTGAATCATTATTTTGTGTTATTGATTTCTGATGCGGATATTGGTGTTGGGCACGATTGTGCATGGAAGTAGTTTGTTGTTGCTAAGCGCGCTATTGTATTTGCTTGAATGATGGAGGATGACGCACCTCGGCTTGTCTTCCAGATCAACCTCAGCCGCCCTCACTCGGCACAACTCCACTCGATTCTACTTCTAGGGGAGAAATAATATTGATCCTCCTGCTCCCGCAGCCGTGCTGGATCCGAGATGGCGAGGGGTGGAATCTACCCCTGCTAGGCAACCCCTGAGCCACAAGTTGCGGCGTAGGCGGCAAAATTACAAAACTTACAAACTAGAACGACGACGTCTAATCACGATTCATGATGATGAGTTCCATGCAAATTTTGGGGATCAAGAAATCATGAACAAAACCCAGCCATCCGTCATTTTAATAACATATAAAATCACCTTCACTAGCAGACTATGCATGGATAATTGTGTCTAGTTTTAGTTACTTCAGCCCCCCCCCCCCCGCAGTACTGTCGTTGCTCGCCATCTTAAGACGCCCAACAACAAAGAAAGGGGGTAAACAAAAGCTAGATGATGCGCTTTTATACATGCATGTAGAAAGTTTTTTCAAGGGGGGGGGGGGTAAATTAGCCTACTGTTGGTTATAGAGAAAGAGAGAGAGAGAGAGAGATTTTTTGATGAGCGTAGCAAACAAATGCTCTCTAATGGACGAATGCCTTTACCGATCTTGAGGAATATCATTGCCATTTCAAATTATTTTGGTGTCATTCTGTATCACACATACAAAAACTTGTAAAAATTCACGCAACCTTTCCACTCAAAAGAATTAGATCTAAAGGGCAGCTCTGTATCCTGCATTGCGTATTCTTATCATAAACTGTAACAGTGTACGCTAAAATCCTTCGACAGCTGCAAAATAGAATTGCAAAAAGTATATTGTCAAAGTATAGTTCATCAATTTCGTATTCTAATTCATCAAATTCTATTGCCAGTTTCCAAGGTGTACGACACTGATCGTTATGAAAAGATGCCATTGGAAGGTAGATAGCTTGCACTATTTTTTGGATTCATTCTTGAGTGTGTAAGTTTGCGTATTTACAAGTTATGTTATGTTGATCTCATTACTTTCAAGTTCCATTGCAAATTTTTTGTAAAAATATAATCATTTTATCAAAATCGATTCATTTCTATGGTATTGCCAATTAACAATAGAATGTAAAATATCTAGTGGTCCAAAGACTTGCTTTTTGTAAACAATGTAGGCGATCATTGTCAAGTGACTGTAGTTACTTGTTGACTTCTTTCTTGTTGATTTTGGAAGCCTTCCAGCAAACTTTTTCAACTTTTTCTTTCAAAAGGCACTACATCACTATAACTTTAATGTCCATGTAAAATATGAACGTTGTAGAGTTTCAAAAGGCACTACATCACTATAACCTTAATGTCCATGTAAAATATGAACGTTGTAGCTCCATACGTTTGGTCAGAATTGACGAATAAGACCGTAGTAGCAGTAGCAGTAGCTAACATCCTTAAAGTGATTTTGAGAATGATTCAAGCCATTTTTCACCAAGAAGGAATACTCGTATCCAAACCAAATTTGGCATGTGTTGTCAGGTATCTAAAATCCCTATATTTTGATAGTTTTCAAGTTCACATCACGTTTCATGACGGCTGGGTGACACCTCGCCCCAACTCTGCTTGCTGTATAAGGTGCCTGAATGTGTAGCGCACCGCGGCTTGGCTGCGGCGCCCTAATGGGCATCTACATTTGAAAATGCTAGAAAATTCTAGAAATTCTTAAATGGAGATTGGTTGGCGTGGCAGAACGAAAATGAATGAAAATGAATGAAAATGATGACTTATAGACTAATAATATAATATGTTCTGTATACACAGTCAATGCTAAAGTACTGTTCATCCTTCAACGTGACGAATGTTCCCCACACATTTTCCTGGAGAGCGGAACAGTCATGACGTCACTAGCCCGTAACGCCAATCACGCAATGATTTGTAACTACGTGTTTCGCCAATTAGCTTGATGTAGAAATGACTTTTTATGCATATTATGCGTATAAACATTATAAATTATCATACAAAATTCGGTTTTGTTTTAGTATTTAATTGAATTATGAGGAAATATACGTAAGTTACTATTGTTTGTTATAACTTACGGCACAAGATCTACAACGGCTAACTACTGTTACAGACAAGATTGTCGCCATAGAAGGAGTTTCACAGCGTTGTTGATGCAAGGTCTACTTGATCTACTTCTAGCGACAGAGAAGTCGGGCGGAAATCCAGTCGACCTGCATGGTTGTAAATAAAATCCCCCCCAATTACAAAAATTTGTAAAAAAAAAAAAAAAAAAAAAACGGCAGCCAAGCTCTCCTTCAAAAGTCTTCGGCTGTGAATGTTGTGAGATAGAATTTGAGCCAATCTTTTCATTCTTCCTCCCTAGTTTCGCATTGAAAAGAAGTAAGATCATTTCGCCTTAACGAGCGCCAAGCCATTTTCGTGGTAAAAAAAGTAAAAATTTTAAAACTCAAAATCATAAAAAAAAATGCCATTGAATTTGGTTCATTACGAGAACTTTAAAAATCAACAGAGTTTGCAGATAAATTATTATCCAAATACGACTGGATTATACACTTGTCGGGAGTATATTGCCACAACACTCACCCCATTAGACAATTTGGAAATATTTCTCGATTTGGATAGTCTCAACACTCCCGTAGGTGGAATTGTTAATTACAATCCAGAAATTACAAAATCCATCCCGATCGGGGTTTTGTATTAAATATTAACAATTCCACCTACGGGAGTGTTTCCCGACTATCCAAATCGAGAAATATACCCTCGCTCATACCTGCCTAAGGTATAATGACATTATAAATATGTTTGTTTGGTCAATTCAACAGCAACAGTTTTTCGATGCTTTATTGTTCCATCCATTCAAGTTCTATAATAACGACAATACAGAAGTTAAAAAGTTACCGTCTCGGTGGTCTAGTTGGCTAAGGCGTCCACCCGGAAAGTGGGAGACTCGGGTTCGAACCCCGATCGGGATGGATTTTTTTAATTTCTTGATTGTATTAAATATTAATTTGGAAATATTTAAAAAGTAAGCTTGAATTCATGGAAATAAAGGTTTTAATATAAGCCTTTGACAGGCATAAAATCAACAAGTAACTATGGAAACTTGACTACAATCACATACAATGCGTACAAAAATGATACTACTTTATTAAAATTATTCTATTTTAACAAAAATAATTTTGCAGTAGAACTTGAAAAAGTAATGAGATCCCACGCATACAAAAAATTGTTAAAAATACTGCCAAACGTTACAAACTCAAAAGTAATAAGATCTAAAAAAAAGGCCAAGCTCATCTACCTTTCCACATGTGCGAATTCTCAATTTATAAACATACAGTGCCCCGTAACAACATCCTTGAAAAGCTTGGCAAAATAGAATTTGAATTACTATTACGTTTAAATTAATTAGAAAAAAGGATTTTGGATGAACTATTACGTTTCAATTAATAGTTGCAAATCCTATTTTGCCAAGCTTTTCAAGAATGTTGTTACGGGGCAATGTACGTTTATGAATTAAGAATGCGCAAATGTGGAAGGGTAGATGAGCTTGGCCCTTTAATAGATCTCATTACTTTTGAGTATGTAAGGGTTGGCTGTATTTTTACAAAAAAAAATTATGCGTGGGTTAAAATGGATAGGCGAATTGTCAAAAGCAAAATTTGACAGTCGTTGTTCAGTCGTATGGAATTATTAGCAGTGCAGAGTGGTTATATCTTATCACCAATAAGGGCTCGAGTGATTAGGCCTACAACAACAAAATCAAAACCATTTTTATGTTTGCAATATTTTTCAATAACTTCGTTCTTACTGTCGGTGTCAGGACGGTCTGGCCATAGCTGAAAGAAGAGTATTTTATCATTACGACTTTGATATAAAGAAGTGAAACTTTTCTGTCCGTCCGTCTGTGCGTGTGTTACATCTCACGACAAACAAACGAACAGGATCTTCGACTGACATGCGTTTTTTGTTGTCATTGCCGTTCAACAAGAAAAATACAGACTACATAATGTTTTGGCGACATTTGGAATTACAAGGGTGAAGCTAAACCATAAGAAAAGTTGAATATTCATGTTTTCGGCTCCTCCGCCATTAGTGAAGGCTAAAAGAAGCGTAAAGCTATAACGGTATAAGCTGCAATACGTTTTTTAGGGTGTCCCCTACCCGTGCTTATAGCAATAAACAGAAAGTGAAACATATTTTGCATATTTATTATCAAGGGGGGGGGGGGGCTGCCTTCTGCTCCAAAAACACTTGGTACACCATTGATATGAGTAAACTGTGTAAGGATTGCCAACCAAACGGTAAAAACTAATAATGATTGTTTAAAGCAAATTTTAAATTAAGTATGATGTTTACACTATGCAATGACAATAATCTTTGAACTGGCTTTTTTATAAACATTCCAATCTCTTCTGAAAAGTTAAAAACAACTAACATAATTTTAACTCTATTTTTGACTGAATTCGCGTTTTAGTTTTTTAATGTACGTGAAGTACTTCCATTTTGTATTAGTTGCTATAATGACAAAAATACGTAAACTGCATTATTTTTTTAAGTAGTTGTGCACAATTTGTACATATTTTAACAACATCTCGTAAGTAATAAATAATATTACATAAAAAAATTTTTTTTTAAACGCTCATATTTAAATGTACTAAAAAGTAAAAAATAATTTTTCGATTTTTGTCTTACTCGGAAAATAAAAGCGTTGGGCGCTTTCGGTATTGACATAGATTACAGAATTTTGTTGTTCATGGAGAAAAAGCGCCCAACGCTTTTATTTTCCGAGTAAGGCAAACATTTTTTGGTCGAAAATTTATTTGTTACTTTTTAGTACATTTAAATTTGAGCGTTGTTTAAAAAAAAAAAAATCATGTAATATTATTTTAGTCTTTTTAGTCTTAACGAATGTTGTAATCGAATGTGTGCTCACTGGACGTGTCCGAATTTCTGCATCTCGTTGGCCCATCCTCACTAGCTGTGACTAATTTCCCATATGAAGCTTTGTTTGATTAATTAATTATGATGAATTAATTGATACACTATAGTGAATGTGATAAATTGATTCATGTATTGTCATCAAGAATATGTATGTGCGAAAAATTTCAGCTCGATTAGACATTGAGAAGTGGGTGAAATATCGATTATAAGATTCCGTCCAGACAGACAGACAGACAGACAGACAGACAGACAGACAGACAGACACATGAAGCTAATATAAGCGTTGTAATAATAATAAAAAGGGAAGAATAACAACACATCAACATAAAGTTGAACAAACTTATTTTTGGACCATTTGCAGGTTTTATATTTTGTCACTTACGTTACCTTTTGCCGTTACAGCGGCGATATAGTTAAGCCACTTAGAATATTTTTCAAATTTACTAGCTTATTTTGTCTGTGCTGTGTTGCTGGATAGTAGCCGACTTCTCGTCACCGTCCTAGCATTTGCTCTCTGTAGGAACATCTGGGTGGAAGCTGTCTCGGAATCTCGTATACAAAACTTACGAACTATTCATCATATTCATGTGTTGAGAATAGCTGCGTTTTGCATCGCAATTACTCGATACATTTTTTCTTCACATATATTTTTCACACCTCGGTATATATCGGAAAACAATTATTCAAAGGTCAACGGTTTGATATCATTTATGATAAAATGTTGCTTCCATCCAATTAGCAACACATTTTGTTTTTATTTGAATTAATTATAATTCTTAATGCCACAAATTGACTTAAAGATATTAGGATCCTTTGGATGCGAGTCTAATTCCTTGCGTATTAAGTGTATACGTTTTTGTGACATATTGCCTATCGGCGCACATTCAAGAAGCTTTCTCACCTTCCTAAGTGACATATTGCCTATCGGCGCACATTCAAGAAGCTTTCTCACCTTCCTAAGTGACATATTCCTATCGGCGCACATTCAAGAAGCTTTCTCACCTTCCTAAATGCATTCAATATTAAAATCTAATAGAAGGCTACAAAACGCAATCGATACAGGTATGAACAGAGAAAGTGAGAGGATTGCTAAAGAATTGACTAAATTAATGCCAATAAAAACCACAATTACACGATTGAAATTGCTTGCATTGCATGCAATTGCACATGGAACGTTGAAGGTCTCCTTGAGGGCCTTGTATTTGTTACTAATACAGAAATGTGTTACTTTATTGTATGTATTACTGCTACTAAATAGTCTTGTTGTGTAACTGTGTTTTAGTCTGTTATGCAGTTAAATAACTTTGCTATAAGATTCGCTTTGATTAAGTTTGCACTGTCAAAACATAACACAACATTTTCTACTAATTAATAAAACAAGCACGGGTATACGGAAGTACCCAAAATATGGAGTAAAGCTAGTCAATCTACACTCTACAGATTGTCGATGAAGGATGTACACTGATTACACCTAATCCAATGTTGACCTCTTGTGGTGTTGGTTCCGGGTTCTATTGTTAGAGTTTTGAGTGAGGCTGATACAGCCCGTCCCCCTGACTCTTCTTCAGAAGTGACACTGTGTTCGGTTCTGTGTGTCAACAAAAACGCATGTCATTATTGGAGGTCAGCTTTACTATTCATCGTGAGACGTTACACAGGACACACCCACAGACGGACAGACGGAGAAAAAAGTGATGCATTATTTCTTATGAAAATAGCACTAAAGTTTTTCGATGTTTCACGATTCTTTGTATTTTTGTTCGCTCTCTACCCGACGAACGACAACCCCGAGCTTATGAATTGCGATTGCGTCGGGGCCTGTAGGGTTGGCTTGGTCGCTTTGATTTAAAGTCCCCCACTGAAAATCAGTTATATAACTGAGTGGGCAGACTCTAAATAAAATTTATTTATTTATTTATTTATTTATTTATAACTGATCGTCTTCAATTTAATTCAATTTAATTCATTCTTTATTGAGCTCATCAAAGCTATATATTTCACATGCAATTTCAATAAGTTAATAATGGTACAATTCAATACAATTTCAATTTTAAAATTATGCCTAATTAAATAAAGTTACAAAATACATGCAAGATAATTCAATACAGTTACAAAATATATAAAAGTCATATTACTAGCTTAATGTCTCTCGTAGTTAAAATTGAGTTTTAACAAATTTAATACATTTAAATTTTTAAAAATGTTATACATTGTTCCTGTTTTATCACTAAATCTTTTTCATTATATCGGTTCCCAGAATAAAAAAATGTTTTTAAGTTGCCGATTTATTTACTCTGTCCATAATAATGTTAGTACTATTTCATAACTATTGTTTCCACAAGAGTATTCTATACTATATAAACTATAAATTTACACATGCCACGTTATTGGGTTCAATCGAAGAAATCGAACTTCGAAATCTATCTAGATTACCTAGAGGCTAAAACACTCATCCATCAACGTAGAAGAAGCAGAATGCGTTCGCAAAGCCGTCTATAGAAAGTAATATGCATTGGCACAATATTGTTCAATGTTCACCAATAATAACCTGAAAATTAAATTTCTCGACAAAACGCTCTTCACAGTTTACGTTCTATGTCTTGATCTATTCCTGGATTCTAAACTTTAGAATATACTAGATTCTAAAGCATCTACTGACTATTTAAAGCATTGCATCAACTGATTATTGAATGTTAGTAAACTCGAGTGGGACATACGAAGATCCATATAATATGTTCTCACTCGCGACCGTGTAGCTTGTCGTAATTATAATAATTGTGTTAGGACACAACTGATGACGTTTCAGTCCATTTATAGCTTGATAAGTCATCAGAGTGTCGAAGCTTCAAGTTTCGCTTTGAACCCTATAATGTGATCATGTTTTTTATTATTGCTTGTAAGTTGCTCAATTAACCAAACGGTTCGTACTACAGCTACAGTTCACAGCTGTCCCAGCTGGCCTACACCCCTGTTCAAAATATTTTATCACTCCGCCCCCTTCGAATCCCTCCCAAGCGTCTTTTCATGGTCAAGTTAACCAAAGTTCCAATTTACAGGCAGCACCCTCGGTGGCACGCGACCCGTCATTGTTCTGGCTTCCTGCCCCCTCCCCTGCCGGAGTAAACTTGATCATAGTTTCACCGAGTTACGCACATCTGTCACCCCGTACCAGGCTCCGCACCTATTCTCATGTATATTACCCCTGTGAAGCCTGACTGCATGCAGAAGATAGGCGACGCGACGTCATTAATCCGTATGACGTCACAGTCGGCGCCCCTCGAGTACTGCACAGCTGGCGTAGCCAACTGGTTTCATCAAAGACCCACGCTACGATGCTTCAGCTTTGGTGTGAGGAACGCACAATAATGTGTTTAGATTACAATCAATTGAACAAAAAAAAAGCTGAAATTCGATTTGATGACCTATTCATTAATTCTCGAACCTTTGCACCGTTAGGAACTGTTGTCGTTGTTGTTGTTGTTTTTGTTGTTGTCTCACTATGTTTATTTGTCAATAAAATGAATTCTAAAATTAATCATCATAAAACTTTGTCGTAGGAAACGAGTTCAGGTAAAGTATCATTTTAACGTCTCCAGTTTAGAACGGCATTAGTCAATCCAACAAGTTATAAAACTAGGAAGCTTCGCAAACGCTTTTTCAGGCGCGTTGTTGGATGAGCGAAATTTTTTTAAAACGAAAAAAGCATAAAATTATGATTTTCATGAGAAATAATTTTTCGATTACGCTCAGATTTCACACACATAATTTATAAAATTAAGGTTCTGTGAAAAAATCATTACAATCGGATAAAGCATGTTGGAGTTATTAGTCGAAAAAATTTGAAAAATCGAAAAAAATAGAAAAATTCGATTATCATGAGAAATAATTTTTTGATTCTGCTCAAATTCCACACGAATATATATATATATATATTCATAAAATTAAGGTTCTGTAAAGAATCATCACAATCGGATAAAGAATGTTGGTGTTATAAGTCGAAGAAATTTAAAAAATAGAAAAAAAATCGTAAAACTGCGATTTTCATGAGAAATAATTTGTCGATTACGCTCAAATTTCACATGAATATAAAATGGTTCCGTGAAAAAATCATTACAATCGGATAAAGCATGTAGGTGTTATTAGTTGAAGATTTTTTTTTATCGAAAAACATCGTAAAATTGCGATTTTTGTGAGAAATAATTTTTCGATTGCGCTCAAAAACGTGGCAGTTCTAAGTTCAGAGATTTCGAAGGCCTCCAGAAAATTTCATCACAATTGGAGTATCGGTTTAGCCGGAATCGTGTTAACAGACACACAAAAATACAAAAAAAAACATTCCGGATTTTTTTCTCCAGTGTAGTGGAATGGAATCTTCGCTTCGCTCATCCAAAAATATAAAAGAGATATTCGTACTACGACGTGCGAATTTTTTTTCGAAGTACTTGCAAGATATCGGCACGTTTGGAAAAAAATAACCAACCGTTTGGCACTTTTAAATTTGTAATTTTTACTCAATGACTAAATCAATTTTTATTTATACTCACATTCACAACCCTTTCAAAAATCAAACAAATCCAGTTTTCAGAAGCTGCTCGTTGGTAATATTAGATTCTACTTCCCCACCTCCCTTCAACATTCTGCAGAAGCCCATGGATGGTTCAAGCTACATTTTTCAATTATTATATTAATTTTGTCGTTAGAATATGCGGACATTCGCTTTGGAAATTTTCTCCATTGAACGCTAAAGTGCGGCCGGCTAAACAATATTCAACAATATTAGTAGTTCCGTATGTACACCATTCCATTACCATTGTATAATGTACATTGCCATTGTGCTTCCTGAATATAGAGTTACTACAGTTGGTACTAAACTAATACCGACTAATACTCATGCATTGTATTGTATGTCTTAGGAATAAGGCGTAACTTTCTACCGTGGTCTCTAGCAGGCCTAGAATACTCAACCGAGACCTCTAGCCTTCAGACAGTCAGACGGATAACTTAAACAATGACGCAAACTGTGTGTGTTGTATGTCGTCGACGTGAATGTTTGTTTATACGTTCATGTTTGTGTGTGTGCTTTATTTATAGTCTGGGGTTGTGTTTAGATGTAAGGGCATTGCCACAATGTGGGCAATAATGCGCAAGCCAGCAACGAACAAATCTCGGCAGTAAAGCACTGGCTATATTGACTAAGGAACACTTTTTAATGGGGATGCCCGTTGTTTGTAGGGTAAACAAAACCACATTAGTTTCTTAGGGACAGGGACCTATCAAGGGAATGTCCAAGGACTCGCATAACAAGGTTGGTATGGTTAATCAAACCTATGACCAGTGGCGTATCCAAGGGGGGGGAGAGAGGGGGGACAAACCTCCCCCCCACTTTTGCCAAAGAAAAGTGTGAAAGTGCACTTAAACGTTTTAATGGAGAATATAGAATTACTGTTTTTTTTTGCAAAACTAAATGCAAATTATCATCTGACCAAAAGAGGATTTAAGTATAGATACAAATTTGGTTATTGTGATGCTTTAAAACGCACAGATTTTCACCAAAATCACCTTGAAAGAGAAAACTTTTGGATTTAAAACAGGATTTTAGTAGAATAAAAGTTGGTCGTTGTGATGCTTTAAAACGCACAGATTTTCACCAAAATGACCTTGAAAAAGAAAATTTTTCCGGGACTTAGCCTCCGGTACATCTATGAATTAATTGGTTGAACCCCCCCCTTTATGAATTCCTGGATACGCCACTGCCTATGACATTCAGAATCAAAGTCTCACTCGTTTCGTAGTCAAAGCAAACAATATAAGATGCACTTTACTTTTCATCATAATCCACCCCACCCCCGTCCATTATACGACTCTTTATGGTACCAAAAATGCACCATTGTGCAGCCCCATATATCTAGTAGAAACGCTTAATTTTAAATTCTAGTCCTGTTTTTATTTCGAGACATAAATTTTTGGGTTGGGTCGGCTAAAGTAACCAGTTTGGGTACCTTCTTGTATTTCCTTGTTATGTCAACCAGACCAGCCAAGATGTAATTGTATCAAAACATGCCATGAATTCAATGACATAACCTGTCGTGGTGGTAACATAGTCACAATGCAGTTGTATTTCGGAGTCGTATCTTGCCCAGTGTTGTCAGATTGAATCCGATCAATCGCCATCATCTGTATGATTGCTTAGGAATAGTTGCGAGTGCCAAACTCCCTCCCCATGCGGCCATCATGTCTACAAGAGGGTACTAGTGCCCGTAATTCCGTGGACTGGACCTTCACTCAGGGTAAAATATAGCTCATCACCATCCTACATAAAATCCTTCTACATTGTGTCTTCAATCTTCATCCTATTGGGTGAGTGATGGTGCGTTATGCAACGAACCTTATAGTCGTCGACAAAAGCGTGAAATTCTCCAAATTTTCTTCCAAACTCCGCAACTTTCATAGTTATTGAATGAATTAATTTTATCATTTAAAATGCAATTAAAAATACAAAATTGAAATAAAATGGTCGTCAAGTTCGGAATCAAATGAAAGCTAGTTTTAAGAGGATATATCAAATGAAAGCTAGTTTTAAGAGGATTATTACTTACTAAGTTATTACCTTAATTTGATTAATTAATTAATTCGTAATATTTTTTTAAATCACGATATGATCTAAACAAGCATATTAAATGACAGTTGGTAGTCATACACACAGAGTTTTATGGACCCAAAACAAATTTCTGTAACTTTTATTGCAATTAAATTAATTAGATTCAAACATTAAAATGCAGTAGGCTAATTATTTATTTCCACAAGTTAGATGTTCGTAATACTAGAAGTTTATCGAACAATACCAAAAACAACTATATACAAGTGTTGTGAAGGCCCCTACGAAACATTTTCAAGTATAATTTTACAGCATTTTGTAGCATCTATTTTTTACCCAACTTCAAAACCTTGTGTATACGTATTCTTACATTTTGGTTTTAAAATTATGACTTTAAGTTTGTATTAACTACAATTTCTACAATCAAATTATAAATACTTCGTTAAATTAAATAAAAATGGGATGGACAAACCTTAATTTAAGCGGAAAAATAGCATTTTGTAGTATAGCATCTATACACAAAACGCTGTTTTCACGTTTCTCTTATAATCCGACAAAATATTAAACATTTCATGACATGCTCATTATTTTAGTATGAAAGAAAATATCTTTATACGAAAAAAAAATGTGGCCACCTTAAACTGGCCTTGGATAACTTTCTAATTTGTATCCATTGAGACATAAATTAATTGAGCGAGCGTATCGAGCGTCTCCACTTGACTCTTATGGCTCGAATGTCTGTTTTTTTTTTCTTTTTTTTCTTCTTTTTTTTCTGTTACTGCTTCGATACAGGTCGCACCGTTTCTCTGATCGACCTGAAATTTTTTACACATGTACATACCACCTAGGCGGGTTGCTGTATAGTTTTTGAACAAAATCCGATCGTTGGTTATAAAAAATTTAAAATTTAAAAAAAAAAAAAATGTACCGATCGTTATGAAATTTTGCAGGGTCAATAAGTACAACATTCTCTCCTATTTTCCAAATTTTCAGCTAAATCGGTCAAGACCTTAAAGACTTATTGGTAATCATAATTCGAAAAATGATGTTAAAAAATGAAGGAGGCAGTGAAGATACAAAGATACACTTTAGAAGGCATGACGTGAATTAGTACAATGCAAAGATGTTGGAATAGTATATTGTGTACAATGTCAATATCCAGTTAGGCCTACACTGTGTGGTGGGCCTTATGGGAATGTCGTACTCGGGTCATGTTGCACGTACCGGTGCTCGCTCAACAACGCGTCCAACTGAGCGTTTTCCTAGTATATCTCTTAGAGAGGGAATACACTTTATAATATTTTTTTATTATTTATAAATATCTAATTTGTATCCATTGAGATATAAATTAATATGTTTCTTGAAGTGGAATACACTAATGGGATTGTTATGTTTAGTTAAAAAGCATTTGTGTTAGCTTTTTGATGAGCGTAGCGAGTGAAGCGAAGATTCCATTCCACTACACTGGAGAAAAACATCCGGAATGTTTTTCTTTCTTTTCTTTTTCTTTCTGTTTGTATTTTTGTGTGATTGTTAACACGATTCATCATTCCGGCTAAACCGATACTCCAATTGCGATGAAATTTTCTTTCAAATTAATTCCAAAGCCCACGAGATTTATGTCTATTGCCGAGGGACATTTATTTTTTGATTCTTTGTGATTCATATTAGTAAATTAGGAAAGCTTCACGCTTTTGAACTGTTTAATTGAAATTTAATTGAAAAGGAAATTTATTTCATTACTTCAAAAGTTACAACGATTTAGGTTGGATACCTCGGATTTTAGTATAACTAGGTATAAATTATTTGTAAAATAGCAGATTTTCGTGCTTTCGTTTCGATTTGGAGTAATTTTGTAAGTTTTAATTAAAATTTAATTGATTATTTTATTATTTTTGTTGCCCAGCACCTTCATTATTCGGATTAGACGTTGTCGCACTTCCTAGTTCCTATCAAACACCCTAGTGCGCCTTGTGACGTGCGACCCACAGGTGGTCTGTCTTGCACCCAGGCGCCACCAGTCTGAGTCAACCACCACCACCTGGCGCCCTCTTCAAGACACGTGCCTTGTGCCCCGGAGAAAACACGAGGAGATCCATGAATGACGCTCCCGTTTACTATCACGTCATCGCGTCATCTCATCGGATCGCGTCGTAGTCCGCAGGGGTTGAGTCTGGCAGCAGGACGGGGTTGAGTTGTGTCGCTTCGGGAAACTATTGTTCGCACAGGGAACAAAGCATTCGGAAACTAATAATCCTTTGGTTGGGGTCCACATGTAGTAGTAGTAGCTCGCAATCACGACTGCAGCTTGCAACCTCCCTTCGTCGCATTACCGACTCTATTCAAGGTGCCGCGTGGCTTGCAGGATCGTGCCCCACCCCCTCTCCCAGCCTGCAGATGGTCTGGATCTGGACGCGAGCGAGCACGAGGCACAGTCAGCTGTTCCCAGCAGCTGAACTGCAGAGGGGACCAACCCTCCTCAATAATATCCCGTCATCGAACGCGTTTTCATTAACTATACTAGCGAACCTGACAAAAAGTGTAGCGACTTTCTCCTCACAATGAGCAAATTATGTATGTGTAATCGTTGCATGCGAGATTGTGAACGAACTATATCCTGCCACTCTGAATGTAGGTCAGAAACTTAGAGCTTCCACTTCCTTGTGAAGTTCGATACTCATCTGATTGATATCGCTAGGAAGGTCGTGAGTTGTGTTTGTTGGTATATATTATCTTCGCTCCAATGTCCACAACTCACAACTTAATATTAGGTGGGTCGTTATAAACCATCAATCAACCTCTGCATCGTCTCCATAGAGATGCCCAGGTGTAGCAGGCTAGAAGAAGAGCTGATACCACAAAACAAAAAAATAAAACAATTATTTATTGGGCATTGCCCAAATCTGTATCTGGATAATTCTATTGTCACCGACTTATGAATGAAACCGACAGTGTTGGCTCGGTGTCTTCCCACAGTGCCGCTTCCCGTAAGGCCATCAACCTTTTTTTTCCCCCTATGCCATCATTACTACCTGTCGATAAAGACCATGTTACAGGAAGCGTTGATGGCCTAAGGGGAATTGATTTATTCCCGTTTGGCCAACACCCTGCATTTCATTATGGAAAATACAAAGAAGGTTTGTTGGCGTTGGGGTAATTGATTTATTCCCGTTAGGCCAACGGAGTATATGCATCGTTTACGGTAAGGAGTGGGGTGTTGTTGGCGTTGGGGTAATTGATTTATTCCCCTTTGGCCAACACCCTGCATTTTATTATTGAATATGTAAACAAGGTTTGTTGGTCTAGGGGGAATTGACTTATTACCCCAACGCCAACAACGCCCCACTCCTTACCGTAAACGATGCAATACTCTGTTGGCCTAACGGGAATACATCAACTACCCCATCGCGAACAACGCCCCACTCCTTACCGTAAACGATGCATATAGGCTTCTAGCAACTACGTCACGGTTACGCCCCTTCGCCATGATGGATTTGAACTGGTGGACAACCAAGCCGAACCGATGCATGTAAACAACGTGTAAAGCATGGCAGAAGATAGGGTTTTGAGCGATTATGTTAAAGAATTGCCACCAGATATACGGGAAAGGTATTTCGGAAAAATATCTTTGATCAATAACGAAGATCCTTACGATCTTCTTGCTGAAGAACTCGATGAAGATTTCAGTATAATCCCCCAAATCACGTATCCAGACATTGTCAATTACTTAGTCTACACTAAAAGTTACTACACAACTTATGATTTCAAAGCTTTCAAAAGTCTGGAAGCTTACAAGCAGTTTTCCTGTGGTTGGGTGCGAGAAGTACAAGTAAAGAGATACGGCGACAAGTGCTTAATAAAAGCCAAGGTAAGCTGCATGTCTCAAACGTACAAGGCCTAAACCCTAGCTAGACCTAGGGTCTAGGGCCTAGTAGGGCTAGGTCTAGTAGGGCTATGACATTTTTTTAATACAACCATGCACCTAGGGCCTAGGCCTACACATTGTCATTTTACTGTTGTGCCTACATTTCCAAATTTTACACTAGGCCTAGGCCTACATCTCCCTGACCTAGGCCTAGGAGTAGGATTGGCCCTAGTGGCCTACACATTTTTAAGGATTAGGGCCTAGTCATGACGTTCTGTATCCTCTAGGCCTAGATCTAGGCCATACCCTACATCTGTTAAATTAATTGCTTGTCATGATTGTAGGCCCTAGGACCTACAATGATATTCACAGCTACTGGTTCAAATACTTGTCATAAACTAAATGCACATCTTTCTCTTTTCTCTCTAGGTGCTACACTCGCAGAGTTTTAATGCCACCCCCTTAAAACCGTGGGTGATTGCCGACAATGATGGAGGGATTGTTTCGGCCCATTGTACCTGCATGGCCGGACTAGCGGAGGCATGCACTCACGTTGGAGCATTGCTTTTCTATATCGAATATGGTGTTCGGCGTTATGAGGCCAAAACAGTTACTGATGAGCTCGCTTATTGGCCTGTCCCATCAGCTCGAGAGGTGCCCTACAGCCGAGTAAAGGATATAGACTTTACCACACCCCTAAAAAAATGCAAGTTGCTGGAAGGCAACACCAACAAACAATTACAATCTACATGCCGCAAGCCACCGAGAGCACCACTGACTGCTGAAGATATACGAGCAATCAACCAGAAGATTTATAATTCTGGGGTACGTTCTGCGTATCTTTCAGTGACAAGAGAGTTTCAGCCGGCCTTTTTAGTGGAATCGGAAACCGTTGTGTCGTTGTTCACTGAACTCTCTAATCTATATAATGCTGAGTTCGAAAAGTTATCGCACGATGAACTGGTTATTAAATGTTCCTCAATTTCAATAAACATTACGGAAGAAGAAGCCGCGAGAATTGAAGAGTCCACTAGAAACCAAAGCCAATGTAGCTTGTGGTTTAAGCTTAGGGCAGGCAGAGTGACTGCATCTAAATTCAAAGCTGCGTGTCACACCAAATCCCCAACGTCATCCCCAAGCCTGATAAAATCTATTTGCTACCCGAATTAGTAAAGTTTAAAAACCAAGCTACTTCGTGGGGTTGTGAACATGAAAAAGCAGCTCGGTCAAAGTACGAAGAGTTGGCTAAACTTCAACATCAAAACTGTGCAATCTCTGAGGTTGGACTTGTAGTAAATCCCGCCTATCCTTTCCTCGGTGCCTCGCCTGACGGTATTGTCGTTTGTAGTTGCTGTGGCACTGGTGTAATTGAGCTTAAGTGTCCATTTTGTCTGAAAGACAAATCCGTCGACCAACTGCGGCAAACAACTGCCTAGATTTTAGTGAAAATGGGGCTGGGTCTTTAAAAAAAAGTCATGCGTATTACTATCAAGTCCAGGCCCAACTATGGATCACACAACATAAATATGCAGATTTTGTTGTGTGGTCCAATGTTGGTGACCCACACATTGAGCGGATCTATCCGGACGAGGTATTTTGGAAAGCTGCACTCGAGAAAGCGACGAAATTCTTTAAGGAAGGTGTGCTGCTCGAACTTGTGGCCAAGTTCATTACAAGAGGTCCTCACAATATGACCACTACACCGGCAACTATAGGCCTACCATCGACATCAGTTCCACTGCATGTTTTGGCCGAGTCCACGAATGTAGTTTTACATCAAACATTTGATGACGATGGCAATAGCAAACAATGGTGCATTTGTAATGGTGTGGAAAATGACGATGACGACGACGGTATGATATGTTGTGAAAGTGGGAATTGTGCGATTGAATGGTACCACATTCGATGTGTGAAGTTGAAATGTATTCCAAAGGGGAAATACATATGCCCTTCGTGTAAGCCTGCTTCTAAAAGGAGAGGTAAATGCAGACCCAAGTAGGTTTGAAAGTTAGGATTTATGGTAAAGAAGGGTTTGGGATAATGTGGGTATAAAATTTGACACTTATGACTCATCCTTAGGCCCTTTTGGAACTAACCTTGATGCGCTGGTATAATCGATAAGTAACGTACATTGTGACACCAGCATCAACAAGTTTAATGAATTGATTAAGTTTAATTCCTGTACTAAAGGCATTGTTGACATTATTTTTGCCCAAAAATAAAAAATGCTATTCACATTTTTAGATTTTTGCTCCAATTAATTTAATGATGCAAAATGATAAGCACCCCGAGATTGGCCTAATCTGCTGTTCCGAGATTTACCCAAGTGCGATGTGGGGAAAAAGTTTAGAAAGTAATTATATGTGTGCACCTACTTTAATATCCCGCGGAACTCAGCATTTTGCATCATTGTCTACTTACCTACCTCTACCTTCCTACTTATTGTCGAATCTATGTAGGGCCTATAGGCCTAGTATTTAAAATATTTTTCTTAAGTTTTGGGGTATTTTATACACTGTAGTAAGACTATGTAAATTTTGTACTGATATTTTTATTTACAATTTTACATCTTGGTTTACAGTATTTACAATGTCAGGTGGCCACACGTCTCGACTGCTACAGATTAAGGGGAATTACTGAGGGGCACAGGCTTGTCAGCGCACAAGCAGCCAACACAACTTTATCAATAGTAGGGCCAACTCCTTTATCTTGTAGCATTTCTCTTGTGATTGGCCCATTTAGAATCGTGTATTTGAGCCGGGTAGTTCCTATCACTCTTTCCACGTGGATTCGGAGATGTGCTATTTTTCTGGTTTCCTCTACATCATGTGGTGTCAGCTGTTTTTTCCCTTTTGTAAAGGCTGGGAGCTTTACTTCTGCATAGTGGAATGCAACTAAATCTTTAATATTGAAACCTCGATCAGCGAGAATAATGTCTCCTGGTATTAAGTTATCAAGGATGCCACATTGCTCTGTAAGTGTTTTATCCGATACCCTCCCACCCCATGCTTGTGATATATATGTAATACTGCCTTGAGGGCATATTCCAATTAAAAATTTTGCCGTATTTTTATGTTTGTAGGAGGACCAGGTTTGGCATTTTGCCATCAGATTTGATGGTGTCTCGATAGCAACTTCAAAACAATCAATGATGATTGCACTTTTTTGCCAAACGATTTTTGAAAAGCACTAGGCATTGTTTTAATCAACTCGTCGCGGTCAGGCCAACGAACTACGTGTTTGAAGTTGTGTGTGAACACGTCGAGACTGTTATGGAACGCCCGTGAAACACTACTTATGCTAACATTGAACCTATAGGCCAAGTCTTGAAATTTCAGATTAAGGCGTAACTTCATCAAAAAAATTAATAATTGTTGGAATTTTGTTAAAACTGAGGTGTTGCCAATTGAAATAAATGGTTCACAGATGTTGAAAACTGTTATTAACAAGTTGTTAAGTGGGAAGGCCAGTAAAGAAAAGAGTTTTTTTGTCATCGTTTTCAAAAGTTTTTTCGGTTAGTGTTAAGTTACTTATTTGTTTCTCCATTTTGTAGATTTTTCATTTCAATGTATCAGTTGGTCATGGTTGCAGCTATCATTGCACTGTAGTGTCGGTTTGAGTGTCTGTACTTGAATGAGATGGGTGATCCATTTCATCGGTAGACTCTGCGTCGTTGGAGTTACCTCTTCTACCATGACTTCTGCATCATCAGTCGCATTAGCATTGACACGTTCAATGTTAAACAAATGAAAATAATTTAGTACGAGTAAGAAGTTATGGACCAGTATTTAGGTAGGGCTAGGCCTATGCGTAATGGATAAAATTAAAAGAAATGTGAAGAATCACTCAGCATAGGTTCTTTATTGTGTGTAGTTCGACCAGTTACGTTAAGGTAGGTGCAGGACTTTTGCGTAAAGTGCATTTCAATTGTGTGCATCTTTTTTATTTGTATGTATTATATGTTTTTATTTGAACACTTGTGGCCATAGGTACATAGCCTTGGCTGGTAGGCCTAGGATATTGAAAACCTTCGGCATTTGGTTTACTTACTTCTCGAGTTTTCAGTCTTTTATAACGAGAGATTGAGATCCGAGTCTTCTCCACATTCCGGGCGGTGTTGCTTGTTCCCATTCTTAGGGAAGGAATCCAATCTGGATTTGTTGTATCATTAATGGCAGCAGGTTTACCTGAAAAAGTAAGCAAAGATAAAGTATTAGGCTCTATGCCTAGTCTATGCCTAGGGGTAGCCCTAGGCCTACACCAAGTTCAAACTAGGCCTAGGGTAGTAGGCCTACTAGGACTGTCCACAGGCTGCTTGCTAAACTGAGGTAGGCTCTGCACCCTATCACACCTTGTGAGCAGATAATGTTTTGGAAAGCAAGCCTAGCTAGGGCCTAGGCCTACGCCTATCTAAATGCTTGGTTTACAAATGGGTTAGTGTCTCTCCTACTACGCCCAGTGTCAAACTGATTGCCTAGCCCAGCCTTCGTTTAGATGTCATGCCCTAGCTTATATTATTGCAATTAATGTAACTTACCACTGTGAAAATGTATTGAACAAACACGAGCATGTTTCAAGTTATCTTCAAGTAGATCTTTTCTTTTGATGGCATTCAACCATTGTCGACGTCTATCATTTGTAGCTGTTTTGACACTTGACTTAAATCGTTCAGGCGCGTGCGGAAATCGATAAAAAGACACATTGTCCCGTTTGCTCCGGTTTGCCACACCATAAACTGAGCAGAAATTAACCATTTCTTAATATTTCAATACGTCAAAACGGTTAAAAGGGCATCCGATTGCGAGTGTTTACCACGCTGTTTATGCTAGGAAACGCCCACGCCTAGTTCCTCCTTGTCCACCAGTTCGGTTCGGCGGTCACGTGACACTATGCTGTGACGTCAGCTGCTAGAAGCATATACTCTGTTGGCCTAACGGGAATAAATCAATTACCCCATCGCCAAGAACGTCCCACTCCTTACCGTAAACGATGCATATACGCTGTTGGCCTAACGGGAATAAATCAATTACCCCAACGCCAACAAACCTTCTTTGTATGTTCGATAATGAAATGCAGGGTGTTGGCCTAACGGGAATAAATCAATTCCCCTTAGGCCAACAAGTGTAACATGGTCTTTATCGACAGGTAGTAATGATGGCATAGGGGGAAAAAAAGGTTGATGGCCTTACGGGAAGCGGCACTGTGGGACGGCTCCGTTGGCTCAGTCGCTAAGCGCTCGACTCTGATTCGGGAGGTCCCGGGCTCGAATCCCGTCGAGACCGGCAATCCTGACTGTTCCGTAGTAAATACACATTTGTACAATTCGACAGTCACCTTGGTTTAACAAATATTTGCCTATTGGTTGCCTGTATGCTTCGTCATAACATAAAAAAAATAGGTTGAAATTTCCTCAAATGAGCCATTTCACGTTCATTTTTTTAGTTTTTAGATCGCAGACAGTTTGCTGTAAGACAACGTTTACAGAGTCCAACCGACTACAGGGAGTTTAGTTTAAGTTTTTGTTCTATTAATCAAATTTAAACTAGGAAGCTTCGCAAACGCTTTTTCAGGCGCGTTGTTGGATGAGCGTAATTTTTTTTTAAACGAAAAAAAGCGTAAAATTGCGATTTTCATGAGAAATTATTTTTCGATTGCGCTCAAATTTCACACCAATATATTAATTTATAAAATAAAGGTTCTGTATAAAAATCGTTACAATCGGATAAATCATGTAGGTGTTATAAGCCAAAGAAATGTAAAATGTAAAAAATTAAAAATCGTAAAATTGTGATTTTCATGAAGAATTATTTTTCGATTGCGCTCAAATTTTACACGAATATATAAATTCATAAAATTAAGGTTCTGTGAAAAAATCATTACAATCGGATAAAGCATGTAGGTGTTATAAGTGGAAGAAAGTTAAAAAAAACAATCGTAAAATTGCATTTTTTATGAGAAATAATTTTTTTATTGCGCTCGAATTTCACACGAATAGATAAATTCATAAAATAAAGGTTCTGTGAAAAAATCATTACATTCGGATGAAGCATGTAGGTGTTATAAGTCGAAGAATTTTTTAAAAAATCGGATAAATCGTAAAATCGCGATTTTCATGAGAAAAAATTTTTCGATTGCGCTCAAAAACGTGGCAGTTCTTGGTTCAGAGATTTCGAAGGTCTCCATCAAATTTCATCGCAATTGAATCGGTTATTTGAGAAACCCCATAAATCAAGTTTTCATAGTTTTGAGATAAACACAGAAAACTATTTTCAGCTTTTAAAAACTGAATATAACTAAATATTTTTTTATTGTTTAAATAATGATCCCCCAACAGTACTTTTTTGACCTTATCAACAATTTAGTGTTCATCATTGATTTAATATCAGGGCATTAACACTGTTGACTTGTGGGGTTTCTCAAATAAACAAAAATTTCAAAAGTAAAATACTCAATTTCTAGGAAGTAAATGGGTTTTCAAATCATTTTCAGCAACCCATTTATGGTAAAACATCTCTTTTAAGATTTACTTTGTTGTTCAAGTTATTTTAATGGTACTTCTTGATAATACATAGTCGAGTTTACTCTGGTATTAATTTAATAATATCAAAACTACATAGTATGTTTCATTGTGAATTAATGATTAATAGTTAAAAGTCCCATTGTAAGATAATATGTGTATGGCATGTCCACGTGTAAGTACACTCATCGTCGTTATCTTTCTTGTCTACGGTTGGCCAAGCTAAATTTTGATCAACGATGCCCTTGGCGTTGGCTTAATCATCGTCGGGGATGCACGACTGAAGTTTTTTAAGATCTTGCATTTTCTTAACATTGATTGGAATTGCCAGATTAATTGAATACTTAAGAATTCCGTCGATGTGGCTGTATGCGGTCACTATCCCATGCTTGTCAGAGGAATATGTACCTTCTATATTATACCTTCTTGTCTCGTGGCACTGTTCGTACCATTAACTCAGTGGCAAGGGTGTTTCTCTTATAGAATTGTGGCCACCATGACTTCATGTCTAAAATATCTTCTGAATCCACTTATTTTACAGTGAACTTTTGCTGAGCACTTGCATTGACAATGTGTTCAGCATATTGCAAAGGTGTGTACACTCGATCAATTTTTTTAAGAGCACGCTTTACTACTCCAAAATCCCTGTCACAGGGAAGAGAAGAATGCCCCCGAACTGGAAAATATTGGGAAATTGTTTCAAATCTCCCACTTTGGATTAAATACAGAAACAATTCCGCCTTGTAGCACTGTGAGAATAACAAACCTTCTGCCACACCACGCTTTTCATTTACTGGAGAAACCCCGCAAGTCATTGACTTGTGGGGTTTCTCAAATAAACAAAGTATTTGACGGCTCATAATATACACATAGTAGGTGAGACTTATGGGCTTTCTTAACCAAACGATGAGTTAACCTAAAAAATACAATTTTTGATGTCTAACTCAAATACGCATTTTTGATGACTTATGGGGTTTCTCAACTAACCGATTCAATTGTAGTATCGTCAAGCCGGAATCGTGCTAACAGACACACAATAATACAAACAGGAAAAAAAAGAAAAACATTCCGGATTTTTTTCTCCAGTGTAGTGAAATGGAATCTTCGCTTCGCTCGCTACGCTCATCCAATTATTTCAAAACTGTCTCTATTATTGTGCATAACATACTTTTATACACATAATGGTTTAGTTGGGCAATCAAATTTAAATTAAAAAACAACTCAAAAGTGTATATCCTTCATAAACAATACGGTAATCCCCTGAGTTACCATTTTTCAGTTAAAACATGACGAAATAACTGTGGTGTGGTAAATTTTGTTTCCTTCACCGACCCTAGCTACCACCCACACAACCTGCATATTGTGCCGTACAATGGCCATCTCGCTTGGCGAGAAAAATACATTCAAAATAAAATTAAAATATGAATGAGTAGGCCTAAATAAACTAATGCGTTCATAAGCCCGCGAACAGTAATTAAAAGTTCGAATGCGCAATTCAGCTGGAGCCAGGAGTAGCGTAGCTTAATTGGATTTCGTTATGAAAAACTCAAAGTTAGAATTGGAAATAGGTGACCTTAATGAGTTGAAAGGCTTGAATGTAAAGTTTATAGAATTGCATTTAAAGATTCCCCGGCAATCCGCAGTCATTCTATCACCGACAGTGTTGGCTCGGGCGCTAAGCGCTCGACTCTGATTCGGGAGGTCCCGGGTTCGAATCCCGTCGAGACCGGCAATCCTGACTGAAGGTTTGGCGAATGCAAGGGATTGAGTCCTCTTAAAACAGCCCTCGGACATCCCTTCACAATTTCCTATCCGCACATACCTAGTTCACCTGAAGAGGGGCCAATTGCACCCTATAACAGGTTTCCCACGATAAAAATTTAAAAAGTCGTTCTATCACAGAGTTGCCCGCTATACGACATTACGGGCACTTGCAATTCCTCCTCGAGGACGGAACATAAAGACGCGTGATGCCTTGTGATTGCTTGTCTTAGAAGCACAAGACACGATTATTTGTTTCATCTCCTCTACATCAGCAGCTACCCGAGCTCGTAGGAACTCTTTTACGAGAGGGGGGGGGGGGGGTAATGATGAGCTTTTTTATTTTTTTTATTGCTTCTCCATGCTTGACACAACTAGCCACAAATCAGCAGACCCCAGGATTTATTGACTGCAGTTGTATGTCGAGGTTGATGAACGGCGACTGGATGTTTAACTTTCTGAACACTGAAGTGTGTGGGGGGGGGGGCACAGTAAAAAGTGGGGGTTACAGGAAGAAGTTGGGGGGGGGGGGGTACCTCCTAACTCCCACCCTAATTCTTACTTATTGAATGATAGCAATAGTCGTTAAAGTTTTCCCCGACTGGGAATCGAACCCAGAGCCTCCGGCTTTTCGAACCGATGCTCTACCAACTGAGCTATCGGGGCCTAAGACAAATTCTTACTCAACTGCTATATATTGTGATTGTTGAGAGCTATGATATAAATTTATGATAATATTTATTTAATTTTAATTAATTTTAACTAAAATATTTTGACAGTGACATTCAGAGGTCGGGGGGGGGGAGGGGGGGGGGCAAGATACCAGGACCCATTTTTGGTCAGGGTTTTCTTACTAATTCCAGAATAAGCATTGATTGCCTTGAGGGTGGTATGGAAAGTAGCTGACATAGGTTATATTTTCAACTATCCAGACGCCTTTGGTTGGATGCATCTGAAATCTCACTCTGTATAAACTCAATGAGCCAATAGCTTTACACAGGCCTCGAACCCAGTAATCCATCCACGGGCCACGCTTGCATATTATCACTTTTCTTGGTCGTTTCTAAAATACATCACACAAACATCATCCATGAGAGATCTCGGAGAAATGATTCAACACGATACAAGGAACGAACGGGTCCCGCGTTATCAAGATCTTGATCGAGAGAAGAAAAGCCCGAGGTTGGAGTGGTGGTGTACATTGTACAACCCTCATACTCGCCGCTAGTTGTTCCTGACGATGTGTCCCGGACAAAGGTAGCGACGGAAGTATATTGTGCTTGAGATGTAATAACGATTCAAGTTTCCTGCGGGGGAAAAGAACAGAGATTGTTACAGAAAGAAGTCGCTCCAGTTCCTTGTGTGGCCTTATGTCAACTGTTGACCCCTGCCGAGGTTTGCTTTTTATCCCCCGGCAATTTGTGTTTTACCTTTAGCATCCCAGCAGGAAGTAAATAACTGCCTTGGAGTTCCTGAAACCTCAATTCATCTCTAGATTGCAGAAACCCCTTGATTCAACATGCTCTATGCAAGACGGACGTTCACTGTGTACAGTTGGGAGTGAAGTATCATGGAAACCAGTTTGATATAGTTTGGGCCAAGATCGAAGAGCGCTAGCGGTTTCTTTCAAATTTTCATGAATAGGGTTCCCTATCATGTACTTGTCAAGGTGTCTTCCCACAGTGCCGCTTCCCGTAAGGCCATCAACCTTTTTTTCCCCCTATGCCATCATTTCTACCTGTCGATAAAGAACATGTTACAGGCAGCGTTTATGGCCTAAGGGGAATTGATTTATTCCCGTTTGGCCATCACCCTGCATTTCATTATGGAAAATCAAAGGTTTGTTGCCTTGGGGTAATTGATTTATTCCCATTAGGCCAACAGCGTATATGCATCGTTTACGGTAATGGACGGGGTGTTGTTGGCCTTGGGTAATTGATTTATTCCCGTTAGGCCAACAGCGTATATGCATCGTTTACGCTTTACGTAAGAGCGGGGTGCATATACGCCTGTGGCCTACGGAGATAAATCAATTACCCAAGGCCAACAACACCCCATTCCTTACCGTAAACGATGCATATACGCTGTTGGCCTAACGGGAATAAATCAATTACCCCAACGCCAACAAACCTTCTTTGTATTTTCGATAATGAAATGCAGGGTGTTGGCCTAAGGGGAATAAATCAATTCCCCTTAGGCCAACAAGTGTAACATGGTCTTTATCGACAGGTAGTAATGATGGCATAGGGGGAAAAAAAGGTTGATGGCCTTACGGGAAGCGGCACTGTAGGACGGCTCCCTTGTCAAAGGTACAATAAGGCAAATGATTGCTTCGGCTGCCGTCAAGAATTTGTGTTTTGTAGTAAAGACTCTGTAAACATACTTTCAACCCTTCGGTAGGCCGGGTCAGGTAATACTTTGTTTGTGTGATGCGTTGATGGACTGGTCGACGTTTTTATCCAGTTTAGTGACAGTAGTAGGGCCTGTGTCCATGCGCCCGCTGAGAAGCTCTTTTGAAGAAGTTAAGTGGGCGTGTGATCCTTCGTGAATAGAGCTCTAGAATGTGCTCTTCCAAGTTGGCGAAAACTATACCTTGCTGGTCAGTGGTCATAGAAAATATTTTGATGTAAAATTGAGTTTTACATAATATGTTATTACATAATATTAATATTATATTATTACATTTTGCGTTCACAAACTTAAACACACATTAACCTTCAAAAGAACGGCCTTTATTTTCTTTGTAAGACGAACCCTTTGCATCGCAGGCTATATAGCTGCCAACCAGTGGCGACCGGGATTCATCCAAACAAGCCCCCTCAGAACTTCCCTATGTTGGTAAAATTACAAAATGTTGTAATCACACCACTAGTGGCGTATAGCTAGAGCTGCCAGAGCCCCTGGTCTGTGTCATGGCATCGTAATACCCTCCCCAACACGATTTACGCCTAAAGTAAGTAAGCTAGTGATTATAAGATTCAAGTTTCTCCCGCTTACACGCCGTGTATCCTTCCCACCCCCTCGCCTACTCCGGAATCACAGTGCTGGAAATGTGTTTTTTACCGCATACAGTTTTGTAAGTGTTATCATAGTTTAAAAGTAAAAATGGTACCATTTGCTAAGGAGTGAAGTTCCCATATTATAAAAGGATCACTTATCTGGCCGTGCGTGTGTGCGTGTGTGCGTGTGTGCGTGTGTCACTTCTCACGATAAAACCATGCACGACATGCGTATTTTTGGCATTGCTTATCAACAAGAAGGATACAGAATGTTTTGGTGACCCTGTGAGTAAGAGGGGAGTAGCTAGTCCCCCCAGAAAGTTACAAAATTCGTTAACCGACACCTCAAGCATTAAAAAAAAACAATCGATTGACCTTTCTCAATGAGTCAATTGTAACCTCAATGGACCACATTTTTCATTCTTGTTCGACGAACTGTTAATTAAATAACTTCGCTTCCGTTTAGAAAATTGACTTTTGTTTCTTCTTTTCGTATGGCCCCTGGGCGATCACCCACCATGCCCCCCTATATTCTACTCAACTGCACACCATTTCAACAACCCAAATGCTGAAAATGTATTTTTTTAAAGTAGACTTAAATCAAACAAATGTCCAAGGTCACAATTTGTTGGACTGTAAGTTTATAGATTTCGAATGTTTCCTGAATTTTCATCAAAATCGGTGTAACCGTTTGTTCCATGAACCATGGAGAGCAAAGAAATACAGAAAAACTAAACAATTAATCATATAACAAAACACATAAAAAGAGATTGCAAGACCTTGGTTAAAGAAAGATTTACTTGGTTGCACTGAGAAATGTGCAACGGTGCAAGGTCTAATGTAACAAATCTCGAAGGCCCATGAAAATTTCATCACGATTGGACCGAGTAGCCGTTTGTGTGGTAAAAAGCAAACAATGCTAAGAAACACATCCAAGCTGTTCAATGGGTTCTCAAATATTTATGTCGGCTCTTCGTTCACGACATAAGTTAATTAATTTATTTATTTATTTATTTAACGTATATCCTATTCAGTTATAAAAACTGATTTACAAAGGAGGACAACTAATAAATCTAATTACATAGATGCAGACACAACAATAAACTTACAACAATGCATTAAATACTCAACAAATTTGATAACAAATAAAAAGGATATTAAATGCAATTTATGAATGAATCGAAGAATCTAAAAAAGGGGGTGGGGAATGAAAAGAAAAAAAAGAAAAAGAAAAGAACATAAAAGAAAAAAGAAAAAAGAAAGAAAGAAAAGAAAAGAAAAAAAAGAAGAAAAAAAACATTAAAAAAGAAAAACGAAAAGGAAAGACGTCAAATCGACTAGTACGACTAGTAGACCCATACAAATAAGCTGCTGCCGAAAAGCGTGTGGTGTGTGGCGGGTCAGCTCTCAGCAGGCGCACACAACGCAGCCTGGGAGTTGAACACCTAGTGTCGTAGGCAACTGATCGGTGCGTGGTGTGGTTGCGTGTCGCTCTCAGCAGCGCACACAACGCCATCCCTCGGAGTTGAAAAAAACACCTTAGTGTCCGTAGGCACTGATCGTGCAGTGGTAGTGTGGCGGGGTCATCTCTCAGCAGGCGCCACAAACGCAGCCTCGGATTTTGAACACCTAGTGTCGTAGGCCCTGATCGTGCGTGGTTGTGGTGGCGGTCAGCTCTCAGCAGGGGCGCACACAACGCAGCCCAGGGAGTTGAACACCTGTGGTCCGTAGCAACTGATCGTGCAGGTTGTGTTGCGGGTCCACTCTCAGCAGGCGCACATCAACGCAGTCCTGGGAGTTGAACACCTAGTGTCGTAGGCCAACTGATCGTGCAGGTGGTGTGTGGGCGGGTCAGCTCTCAGCAGGCGCACACAACGCAGCCTGGGAGTTGAACACCTAGTGTCGTAGGCAACTGATCGTGCAGTGGTGTGTGGCGGGTCAGCTCTCAGCAGGCGCACACAACGCAGCCTGGGAGTTGAACACCTGGTGTCGTAGGCAACTGATCGTGCAGTGGTGTGTGGCGGGTCCAGCTCTCAGCAGGGCGCAGACAACGCAGCCTGGGAGCTGGAACACCTAGTGTCGTAGGCAACTGATCGTGCAGTGGTGTGTGCGGGTCAGCTCTCAGCAGGCGCAACAGCAACGCAGCCTCGAGTTAACACCTAGTGTCGTAGCAACATGAATCGTGCAGTGGTGTTTGGCGGGTCAGCTCTCAGCAGGCGCACACAACGCAGCCTCGGAGTTGAACACCTAGTGTCGTAGGCAACTGATCGTGCAGTGGTGTGTTGCGGGTCAGCTCTCAGCAGGCGCACCACAACGCAGCCTCGGAGTTGACACCTAGGTCCGTAGGGCCACTGATCGTGCAGTGTGTGTTGCGGTCAGCTCTCAGCAGCGCACAACACAACGCAGCCTGGGAGTTGAACACCTAGTGTCGTAGGCAACTGATCGTGCAGTGGTGTGTGGCGGGTCAGCTCTCAGCAGGCGCACACAACGCAGCCTGGGAGTTGAACACCTAGTGTCGTAGGCAACTGATCGTGCAGTGTTCATCTTGTTTTATGGGGGCATTTTAATGTTGGATTTTTATGGTACTGCGCATATGTGAAATTTAAAAATTTAAATTAAATAATTCTCGGAGAGCCCGCGGTGGGTGTTCTGGTTTGGGGGGGGGAGTGTCGGTGCCGCATCCCTAACCCCCCAATATTCGCTCCTGTATATCTTTAATAAAATATCCTGTAAGCGACTTGTTGATCTCAAATGCACAACATGGTAGAATTCCGAATGGTAGTCCTTCCCTCGGTGAATGGTATTCTGGTTGTGACTTGATAGTAATTAAAAGTTGGCCCGTGTTTCGTGGCTTTCGGCAGCTGTTGAAGCCGCGCATTAATGAAAAGGTTATTTCAAGAGGAAACTTTGACCTTTTGCGAGAGTGGGGAGTAGCGGTGTGATTCAATGTTAGCGCAATATTCCCGATAAAATATGAGATCACAGCTTGTATATCAGAGCTTCTTGATACTATTACTCACAGTTATGTCTTCTTTACAAATCACTTGCGTCTTTTACAGTGTTTGAAACTTTTAACAATTTTCAGGATGATAAAAAATAAATGCTTATCAGAGGAATTATTTAAAATTTATTGATAACAAACAAATATTAGGACTTTGAGTTTATTCCCTGAAACAACTGGTGTAATTTAACGCGACAAACTTGTTCCCTTTTAATAATAATTTTCAAATTTTGAATTAATTGTATTTCTAGCTTTTATAACAATTTTTATTTTTCGCTTTCTTAAAACAATAGTAAGGTTATAAAATAGTGAACCTTCTTCCTTTTTCTGTCGAATGCGGCAGTGGCGGTATCCATTGGTATCGGCAGGTTTTTAAATGGGGGTAAATAATGTATGTTCAAACGCTATTGAAAAGTTGAAAGCATACTTTATTATAATGTAGGTTTATGGTTTTAATACTAGGAAAACGGCTAAAGTCCCGCCGCGTTGATGTTTGAGTTTTTTAAGGTTTTAGTTTGCGTGGGATAACTTTACTTTTGCAAGTGCTTTGTTTTGCTGCCTACCATTGTAGGTGAATGTTGTCCAAGTTTCTTTTTGTTTCTTGTCCATTGGTATTATTTACCGTAAAAACTTATGTTAAAAGCTTTATTTCTATGGATTCCTGGCTCACTTTTTCAACTTTATTTTCTTTCAAAAGGTACTACATTCACCATAACCTTAAGTCCGTGTATATATTGAACGTTGTAGCCCCACCCGTTTTGAATCAGAATGGCCCAATGGCCCGAAAAATCGCCCAAAAAATCAAAAACTTATATAAACTTTATTTCTATAGATTCTGGCAAAACTTTTTCATTTTTTTCTTTCAGAAAGCAATACATCACCATTACCCGTTAATGTCCATATGAAATATGAACGTTGGTAGCCCCACCCAGTTTTGGTCAGAATCGGCCAAAATGTCGAAAATATCGCACTAAAAATCGAAAAAAATCGTAAACAGTAGTACGATATTCATGAGAAATAGTTCTTCGATTGTACCCAAAAAACGTAGCAAGTCTAAGTTTCACGTTCAGAGATTTCGACGGTCCTGTCAAATTTTTCATCAAGATCGCATAGCCGTTTGCCCGGTAGAGAGCGAACAAACAGAACAAAAAATAACAAACAAAAAAAACAAAAACAAAAAAAAAAAAAAAAACACCCGAGCTAAATTTTTTGGGGGTCAGTGAAATTGAAGTCTTCGCTTCACTCGCTAAACGCTCATCCAATCAACTGCAGGCGGCAAGGCTTCATTGCACCCATGAATAACTTTTTTGCCACCCATGTTTCTAGTTGACTGCATTCAGAATTTAAAAAAAATACTACTCAGCCGCAAGTGAGAATCGACAGGTCGGGTAGATAGAGGTAGGTCGTGTAAATAGATTCTAACGAACAAAAAATGTAATTTTATAATATTTTTTCTTAACATTTTCTTACTTTAAATTTTATTTATAAGTTGAAAATAGAATTACGATTTCGATTAAACTTATGGCATCGCTTTCATCTACTTACAAAGCAGACAAGTCGCCATGAACTGTCCTCTTGGCGAACTAGTTGAAGGCCACTTTCAAGAAGTTTGATCTTGAAGTCGTCGCAGGAGCGTTTCAAGCATCTCACTTGATAACAGTCTAGCCGCGCGTCGGCGTCGCGACGACAATATCCCGCCGCCTGCGAAACAGAATCACTAAATACGTTACCAGAAGAATGCATCGTCTGTGATCGACGTGTTTGATTAAGTTAGCTCACAAGGTGATTGTTTCTGAAGGGACCCCCTAGTCCGAGAGGAAGGTGGTTCTAATTCCCGGCAAGACCCAGCGTATTGCGCCGTTAGTTTGGCCATAAAATAAGAAGCAAAGAACAGAAAAAACCATTAAAAAATGGGGGTAACAGAATGGCTATAAAACACTGGGGATGCTAAAAAACCAAAAACCAAAACGCATGAAACAAAAAAACATTGAAGTAATAAAAAAAAACAGCAAAATAAACAAGTAATACTAACGAAAAAAAAAAACACCAAAAATGGACTAAACATCCATGTATTGCACACCATTGAAATGGATAAAAATGGGAACACGAATGTGAACCATCAAACCAACCAAAAACAAAAAAAAAATATTACACGAAATAGCCACAAAAATGGAGAAAAACAATGACAAAAAGTATCAAATTACGAACAAAACAAAAACAATAAATAGAAAAATATTAAAAGAAAACATTAAAAAATAGAATTGGCCAGATGTTTTGTACAATACTAAGACACAGACAACCGACAAATCAATAAAAAACAAAACACAAAAAAGAAAAAACCATAGAACAACAAAGAATATGGTAGAACAAGTAAAAAAAAATAATAGTTAAAAGAATGATTACAGCAAACACAACAGAAATGGGACAGCAGCCAAGAAATGATAACACTGCGCGCAACAGCCAAATCCAAATAGTGGTTGAAAGCCAAATATTGAAGCCAAAAAATTAACAAAAAGATGAAAACCACGATAATTGTAATAACGTGCAAAATGAAAATGAAAAAAAAACCAACGTAGTAAAAAAACGCAATAAAAAATATCAAAAAAATGGTGAAACAATTGAAAATGGAAAAAATCCAATGTTGGAGTTTTGCCAAAAAGTAAAGCCAAAGCCTACAAAAAGAACCCAACGAAAACAGCAATACACACAATACGCCAAAAGAACATTTAAAGCAATGTAAGTACACAAAAAAAAAAAAAATTAATAATAAAATTCAAAAAAGATTCAGAAGAAAACCTAAAAGCTGGGTGGAAGCGGTGTGGCCAACACAGGTACACAAATAATAAAAAGACAAAGCCAAATGGACAGAAGAATGAATGTCATACTGACAAACCAGACTGCCCCATAAGCCAAAAAAGAATAAAACAAAAAATGGGAAAACAAACAACAAAATATGAAAAGAACATAAAAAAAACAATAGAAAGCAACAAAAAACAACAGAAAATCAATTAAATAATAGGGCAATATCAAAAGATCCACAAACCAAATCACAGAACGGAATGTTGGGAAATAGAACCACCACATGAAAAATAAAGTAGAAGCGAAGTTCAAAAAAATATGATGAAGACACCTAAACAGAGACATGAGAAAATCAAAGTAGATTAATAAACACAAAAAGAAACTGCCCAAATGTAAAACAATGCCAACAAAATCGCCACAAATAAAAAAAGAGTAAACAGAATTGAAGCCAAAAACACTAAAAGAAATAATACACAAAAAATTGAATAAGAAAAAAATAAACATTCAAACTAAAACAAAAACAAGAATTGAAGAAAGAAAAAAAACAAAGAAAGAAAACATTGTGGAGATGCCAAAGAGAACGCACACAAAATACAAAACAACGATGATACATAAAAAAATGATACAAAAGCCAAGCACAAGACATAAGAATATGAGGGGGGACGATAAAAACCAAATTTAGTACGACATCTAGCCACAAAATAAACACACACGAACAATAAGAAGCCATAAAGAAGAGAATGCCCTCAAGTAACTCAAACACATATAACAAACAAAATGTAATACAAATACCTGAGGAGGAAAAAAACATCAGAAAAATAGAATGGAATAGGCCAAACAACACAATCCCGATAACAACACAGACCAACATCAAACCCAAATCATAAAGTGATATAACATGTAGACATATGGCCAACGGACCTGGTCACTAAAACAAAGCCAGACATAAAACAAGAACCAGTTCAATAACACACAATGAAATGTCACCAAGACAAGGTGCATTGTATGAAAATCTACAATAAGAATTCAATATAAACAATTTACTATTTGGCCAAGAAGCATAAAATAGCCAATTAGTGTGACATCAGAAAAAACACAACAGAAAAACAAAGGACAACTACAAATTTATAGAAAACTTGCAGCAATAAGATAATAAAGTCCAGTCATAAAAGGATATAAATGGGCAAACAAGTGCCCAAATGAGACCATCAAAATAAACCTTACCAATTGGCAAAAATAATAAAAAGAGAGAAATAAAGAAACAATGAATGCCATGTTCTTAGCCCACAAATATGGAAAAACAATACAAGTAAAACTTAAGTAAAATAACCCGTCCATGATTTAATTCAAGATTAACCAAGGACAAACAAATTCGGAAAATCAACAACCAAAAAAAAAGGAATTGCCGAAACTGAAAATATGGAATAATTAAAAAAACATATAGGCCACGACAAAACCCCAACAACACAAAAAGCATCCAGACACGATTAGGATAAATGTAATACGCAATTTAAAAACCAACGCAAACGGGATGCCAGGAAAAAAAAAAAAACTAATAAAATACAAGCCAAGAATAATAAATGGGAAGACATAAATCAACGAATTGAAAGATGGAAAAAACAAACCAACACAATTAATAATGACCAGGAAAATAATTATATCCTAGTAAATAAACCATATAAAAAAAAAGAACAAAGGTAATCAACGAAAAACATATTGTCATTGATAGAGATTAAGAAAGATATGGGCAACACCAAACTAGGGAGGGATTGAAACTTTCTCGGGACAGTAACTGCTAGAGAGAGATGTTTAGTAGAGCTTTACAAGTTACTCGTTGACGGAGTTTGGATGACGGAGTTTTGATGAGTTATACTGTTCAACTTCTCATATGGATCAACTTGGGTGAATTTCTAATCATCTACTATAAGTATTTTAAATAATGCTTATTAATTGTCTACATTTGATGTTTTCCTCCTAGAGTAGAGAATGTGGGTTAAAAGTAGGTTGTTTGTTTGTTATATACTAGAAACGCTTTAGTCCCGCCGCGTTGAATGGATGAGCGTAGCTTTTTTAAACGAAAAAAGCGTAAAATTTGTGATTTTATAATAGATCATTTTCGATTACGCTCAAATTCCACGAATATATTTAACTCTAAAATTAAAGTTCTGTGAAAAAATCAATTAGAATCGGATAAAGCATGAAGGTTTTATTGTCGTCGACAGAAATGTTAAAAATTGAAAAAAAAATGTAAAATTTGCGATATCATGAGAAATGACTTTTTCTATTGCTCTCAAATTTCACACTAATATATAATTTTATTCATAAAATTAAGTTCCTGTGAAAATCATTACAATGGGATAAAGCATGTAGGTGTTATAAGACGAAGAATGTTTTAAAAATTTAAAAAATCGTAAAATTGCGATTTTCATAAGAAATAAATTTTCGATTGCGCTCAAATTTCACACGAATATATTAATTCATAAAATTAAGGTTCTGTGAAAAAATCATTACAATCGGATAAAGCATGTAGATGTTATTAGTCGAAGAATTTTTTTTAAAATCGAAAAAAGCGTAAAATTGCGATTTTCATGAGAAATAATTTTTTGATCGATTTTTCCCCCCGTGCAGTTCTTTGCTCAGAGATTTCACTGACCTCCATAAAATTTCATCGCAATTGGAGTATTGGTTTAGCCGGAATCGTGTTCACAGACACACAAAAAACCAAAAATAAAAAAAAAAACATTCCGGATTTTTTTCTCCAGTGTAGTGAAATGGAATCTTCGCTTCGCTCGCTACGCTCGCTACGCTCATCCAAAAAAACAATAATACAAACAAGAAAGTATATGCGTATAATGAGTGTGTGTTGCACGCGTCAATATTAAAACATCAAGTACAAAAACCGTGCATTACTGACGTGAACCCACAAGCATCTTCGATGTTTTGTTTACCTATAGCAACATACAAAGATGCCGATGGTTTTCTATATTATCAGTATTTGGTTCTATTGAAACCGCATTCTAATAGGTGACCCTGATTAGCAAGCACACATGAAGTAGGGGGGTGGGGGGTATTATCCCCCCCCTCCCCACCAAACACTTCAGGATGGTCTATACATCCAGTTCGCGTTCGCTTCTAGCGGAAATCAAAACACTGAACCTTAATAATTGTTTTTGTCCAAATCTATAATATTAGTATTACGTTTAGATTGAACGATTTTCAAACGAGTTCCGCTTCTGGAAAATATTGTGTGCAATGAAAAACGCATGGAAACGGTATGCATTAATTAAAATTCAGCCATGTTTCATTAGTCGGAATTTGTTCAGTGATTAAACATTAATTTTAACACTGAACAAATTCCAAAGTGATTAAAAGTTTAAAAGTACTCTCCCAGCACACCGGTGCAAGGGCAGTTTGAGCACGTGGGCATGCAGTGCGCCCTCGGGTCAGTGAGCCACTCAATCAAGAGGGGTGGTCGCTGGTCAGAGGGTGGTCACTTTAGCAAGTAATCTGCATACAGGCCTACACCACTGGCTGGCGGGGGGGGGGGGGGGGCGCAAGGGCAAATGCACTCATTAAACAGGGTAGGCAAATAGCAACGGCGCTAATCTGCATCATCACACTACACATAATACTTGCACCCCACTCCTCTGGTGGCGTGACAATAACTGGGGGCATCACCAGCGAACACAGTTTGTAACAGTTGTTTTTGTTCTCGGTCAGGCAAATATGTCTGGTTGCAAAGGGTTTAGTTCCGACTTGGGTATAGCCCATCGATCTCGCTTCGCGTGGATAGCGGATGCATACCTGCCAGATGTTGAGAAGTCAAGTCGGACCAGGTCGGACTAGTTAGAGGGTTTTCTTGGCGTTTAACTACATAAACAACACGATTTACCGACAGTGTTGGCTCGAGCGCGCTCTGATTCGGGAGGTCCCGGGTTCGAATCCCGTCGAGACCGGCAATCCTGACTGGATTGGATGTTTTTTCCGAGGTTTTCCTCAGCCAGGGATTGAGTCCTCTTCAATAGCCCTCGGGCATCCCTTCACAATATTGTCCTATCCGCAATATACCTAGTAAGTAACCTGAAGAGGGTCACACCGGTTAAATCTGATGTGTATACCCTACAGCGGGCATCCTACAAAAATATTAATCTGTGGAAAGATTTCGCGCATTGAGAAGTCGTTTTGTGCACTTAAACGCAACGCACAAAGGCATGTTTGCCGTAAATATGTAAGTTAGCACCTCCAACATGGCCGATGTGAGCACCTCCAACATGGCCGCCTCATATGAAATAACATTAGGTACGCCCATGAGGGCCTATACATCCGTCCATATCTTTAAGCCTAGTCAGCATCCGCTATCCACACGAAGCGTAGCTAGAGATCGATGGTATAGCCACAGATAATAGTATGTTACACTTCTGCGGTATAGGCCCTAACTGTAGGTAGAGTATAGACCACCGTTACGAAGAGGATTGAAGCAGGGAATACGACAATAGGGCAGTCCATAATGATGTCACACAATTTGGGGGAAAGGGGGCTCGGGGGTCATAAACTTGTGGCAATGTGTTAGTGGGGGAGGTATACATCCATCCAAGCACTGCACCTGCACAAAATTAACTTATTATTACTAATCTAAAAACAATTATTTTTGACACTTAATGAAACTTGAAAGGTATTATAGTAAAATATTTAATAAAGATGTGAACTAAACTTTTGTCCAGTAAAATGTTCACCAGCATTTATATGGTTTATGGGGTCTGGCGGGGCAGTGTGGGGGGTGGGGGGAAGTTATTTTTGTGACATCATTTTAAGGGGGTGGGGGGAGTCACAAGTTTTGTGACAACATTGACAAGACAGGGGAGGGACGAAGGGGGTATAATTTGGTTAAAGAAATGTGTGACGCCATTAATGGACAGACCCAATCGTGTTATGCTGAAAGTTATAGGTTTCTTGGGAAACACGCACAGAATATATTGAATTGTTTAAGGGTTAATTACTATGTGACGAATGTTCACCAACCCCCCACCCTCCAATATGTCAGTGGTAGTCAATTATCCCCACGAAATTAAAGTTTGTGATAATAGGAAATTATTAAGTTACGTCTATCCTATCCTACACATATCAAAAAACTTTTAAAAATACAGCCAAACCTTATACACAATCAAAAGAAATGAGATCTAAAAGAAAATGCCAAGCTCATGTACCCTCCTACATTTTCGCAATCTTAATACATAAATTCACTTTGCCCTTTGACTGCATCCTTGCAAAGCGTGGCAAAATTTTATTTGCAACTATTGTTTTAAATGTTAAGTTGAAGCAAATCTATTTTGCCAAGCTTTGCAAGGATGCAGTCACAGGGCAAAGTAAATATATATATTAAGATTGCGAAAATGTAGGAGGGTACATAAGCTTGGCATTTCTTATATATCTCATTGCTTTTGATCGTGTAGGTTTGGCTGTATTTTTAAAAGTTTTTGTTATGTGTGGGATCTCATTACTTTTTTAAGTTCCATTTCAAAATTATCAAAGTCGATTTAATTGCCAAGGTATTACCATTCATCAATCATCATCATCATCGTCGTCGTCGTCGTCGTCGTCGTCATCATCATCATCATCATCATCATCATCGTCATGATGCAAATAATATTTTATGTGTGAAACTTGTAATGAATAATTTGCCCTGTTTTACGAGCCAAAGCCAGGTTTATTGACAGAAATCTGAGGTTGTAGCCCCGAGGACTCGGGAGCCATCCACCTCAGACATCTCATTACAACTTGGCGAATTAGCGGTATTTAATTGAAATTATGCCCAAGTCGAGTAACATAAATATCAATTAAAATACGCATCAAAAAAGTTAATACTCCCTCTAAGGAAATTCTGTGATTTAAATACAGAAATGTGATTTGCTGCTACCCAATTAACTCAGAAAACATTTCTATGACGAATTTAAACCTTCACATTTCAGGATTTGAAATGGAAATCCGCAACTCTACGAATTCCCTCGAGTTCGCTTTGAACGTAAAGTTTAAGCCTTACTTTCAACAGTGCTTCGCGCAAAGAATAAACATTCGCAGAAACTTCTTTGAAATAATTTTACTTTGTTGCCATTTTACTCTAGACTAGATACATAATAACAAAACGATTATAATGAAATGGAGCCTTTTGAAGTTAATGATTATGAATATTCAGAAGGATGCAAATAGCTCTGCGATAGTTGTGTGAGTGGAGTGTTTGTGTGAAGAGTAGAGGCCGCAGTTGGAGCTGCGAAGCTCGGACCATTTTCACCCTCGGGCCCCAGGGACGTCTGTGGGGGGTAGACCTTCCCGCGCCGTTGACGGCTGGCAGAGATAGCGTCCATTTGCAAAGAGGATTATTAAGTAGCGCTCGAACGCACAAAATCAAGACCGAAAAATACATTAGCATCACAAAGGCTCTGACTTAATTTATCCCCCTTTTCCCACCTCCTACGCGTAGACTACAGCGCAGGCAACAATATACTGCTTACATTCACTTGAACTTATCTCTGTTCAAGCCAGTCTATATAACAAACCATATATTATTAGCTCGTTCGTTGGTTCGAGCAGTGATTATAGTTCAAACAAAGTGTATGATGGTAAAACTAATTGATTGAAAAATAATTTTGAAATGTTAACATTGGGCTTTAAAACTGCTCTAATTAAACATATACATATTTTATAAACAAACTTTTACTACATTTTTGTTTGTTCAGATTATTGAGTTCCATGAAAATTAAATAAAACATTTAAACATTATTGTGATATCGTGATATCTCGGCGTAAGCTGCTATAAAAACAATGAGTGAGAAAAAAAAATGAATGAAATGAGAGCATATGCTCTCATTTCATCATTGTTTTTATAGCAGCTTGGATGCCAAATGGTTGCCAAGTGGTAACCAACAGTTCACCAAGGCTTGTTTTTGATTGCCAAGTGGTTACCAAGTGGTTACCAAGGGTCGCCACCAAAATTTCAATAGAATATATGACAGCCAAGCGTTCACCAAAAGGCAGCCAACGAGTCACCAACTTTGCAATGCAGTATTTTGACACAAAAACGACCTGTTGGCGACCATTTGGCTTCTTTTGGCGATCACTTGGTGAACTAGTTGGTGACCTGTTGGTGACTACTTGGCAACCATTTGGCAACCAAATATTTCTACTAGGTTATATACACATTATAAAATTACTTTTATTAGATTCGATCTCGGATTCGATATATTAGGAAAACGTTAAGTCCCGCCGCGTGTTGGATGAGCGTAATTGGTGCATGAGCTGCCATGTGTATGCGATTTTTTTGATGTTAAACATTTAGTTAAAATTTCTAATTAAATAACTATTATAAAAAACCTTTTTAATTTTTTTTGAAATTATTGAGTTCCAGAAAAAAAAAAAATCGATTTAAATTATAGATATCGTATATCTCGGCGTACAGACTTTAAAAACAATGAGTGTAGAAAAATTAAGTGTGAAAATGATAAAATAGGCTAAAGCATTATATCATGTTTTATAGCAGCTGGATGCAAAATGGTTTCAAAAGTAACCAACATTCATTCATGGATAGTTTTTTGATTGCCTAAATTTCACCAATACTTTATTCAAAGGGTTCTGCTACAAAACATTTCACAAGAATGTATGAAGCAAGCGATTCACAAAACGCAAAAACGTCAAACTTTTCATGAGTATTTTGACCACAAAAACGGCACTGTTCGAATTTCGGGCTCCTTTTCATCACATTGGGAGTATGGTTACCTGTGGATCTGGTCAAACCAAAAATTCAGAACAAATAAAACTTCTACTTTATTTACCCATGTAGTGAAATTAATCTTCCTTCGCTCGCTTCGTCGCACGCTCGTACGTATATTAATTTCACACTATAAACCTTTATGTTTTTCTTCAAACTAAATTCAAGACAAAAATGCTCCACCGTCACCTTCAACCTTTGCTTCAAGCCTTCAACTATCCTTCCACACCGACCGTAATGTAACTAGTAGATATAAATGATTCAAAACAGATTGAATAGTTTAAAATGGTAACACTTAGGTCTATTGAAACTATGTGGTATACTGGAACAACCGGAGAACTCTCAAATAATCAATTTAGGGACGTGCGATATTAATGGAATACAAAAAAAAAATTGCATCTCGACTAAGGAATATATTAGTGATGTTGGCCTGGCCTACGTCTACGTTGATGGGAGATTAATCGATGATTGATGGATAAGGATTGATTTGGGGCATCATGTAGGAATATCATATTTCCAGGCTTCGACTAATCGATACGATGAAGGATGAACTAGGCGGGTTATACAAGATATGTGAAGGATGAAGATAAGTGATAAGGATAAGGTGATAAGTGATAAGAAGGATGATGATACGTGTTGACGAGAAGAAAAACAACCGATATTCCTCATAAACACCTTCGCGTTTTTATTCTCTGAAATCACATCGAGCTTTGTCGTTCGTGAACCACAGCCCGTGCTCAACAACAACCACAATCAATGATACGAAACACTCTGAAAGTGAATGCAACGTTCAACAGGCTTACCTCGCGCACTACATCACCCCCGAGATAGATGTGGGCAGCATCCACAAGCTCGGGGGGGATATGAGTGGGTTCTGTATTTATGTTTCATCGACCGCGGACAATCTACTTGAGTTTTACGACGTATATAGCCAGGCCAGGGACGCAACTTGCGTGGCCGAGACTGACTGACCCGGATGACCTGGGGCTGGGGGCTGGGGACTGGGGGCGAGCGGTGGACTCGAGCCTGTTTACTAGGGGAGAGATACGTACGTGGCGTTAGCTTTGATGCCTTATTAAGTTATTACGTATACGTCCACAATACAATATTTTCTTGGGATACATTGAACGTCAAAGAAATAGTATTACGATAAATGGAAAACAATGTACTCAAAAAACATTCTCAGGAAACACAGTTTGGTTTTTGGTTGGAATACTATTAATAAGGTCACATTTGAAATCGAAGTGTTCCAGAATAAAATGTCTTAACAGAATAATAAATTCATAGCATGTTGAAGTTTATTAGGTTAAAGGGCGCGACAACCGTTAGGTCATATTGCGCCTCCTAACTATATATTTTTTCCAAAGGGGACGAACGTAAGGGGTGACGCGGGGAGACGCGGGGTAGACAGGCTTGTGCTGGTCAGAACCAGCCACAAACAAGGGAGGGCATGGGGTGGGATTAGGGAGCCGGGGGAGCATGGCCGGGGTCGGGTCGAAATCAGGCCGGGCTCAGCCAAAGGACGGCGGGAAAGGGAGGGTATGGGGAGGGTAGGGGTTGGTGATTTTCCCACGTCGTGGTGTCATCGTCCGTGTTGTCATTGTCGTTGTCGTCGGGGAGGTTGTCAAGGGGAAGGAGAAAGTTCCCCGACGACGAACGCCAGAGCTCGCCTCTAGATTCGGGGAGTAAATCCCACCCTCTTACTAGCTGATGTTTGCGAGGTAGACTTTTCTCTTGAATCGCCTTGTACGATTACGCCCTGAGTCGCATCCTGCGCTGCTACAGTCACAACTAACTTATCTTACCTTACTCTGCTTGATCGTAAGGTTTGTTTATTTGTCCAGTCCGAGACTGGCCATGAACAGTTCGGAACACAGCGGAAACGAGGCCTACCTAGCACAGGAAGTTCGGGATTTAGAACGGATAAAACATGTGTTCTGACCTTCAGAGATGAACGCCATCTGTAAAATGGACGGTTTGAGATGTTCCCTTAACTTATAAAGCGCATGTTGTGTAAAATTTATGGTTGACAATGATTTAATTACCAAAATAACAGTTGAGTGAATCTTCAGCACACATTTTAACCAACAAACTTTCCTCATAACAATTACTTTCATCCATGGTAATTCGAATTCCCGCCGTACATTCCACTCTGTTTTATCCATAGATATTAAACTCCTATTGTAGGCTAGACTAGATTAGCAGTGTCCAATACTTCCGCACAGGCGCGAGCGTAGCAAATTGAAGCGTTGAAAATCCAGTTCAAGATGGCGATTTGGCGTTTTAATTTATGCTTTTTTAAAGCAATAAAGTATTTTACTGGATTGTTTGATATGGTTTTAGCTTGTGCAGCATGGGAATGCACAAACAGAAACAACAAGACGTTATTGCATAAGGGAATTTTGTAATCATTTGATGTTAAAGTCTAGTATGCTCAGCTGTCGAACTGGCGGCCATCTTTAAAAATATTCGGTCTACAAATCGCTCCCATTTAATTAACATGCAAACTGGGATTTCAAGATAGCTTCTAATTGTTACGGAATTGGACCAATGGTTTTATCCACTCCTCCTTTCCCGTCAGAACCGTTCGAAAATGTTCGGTCTGTTCTAAATAGGTGTCTGGAGAGAGATGAACACCACTCCAACACTTGTTTTTTTTTTTACAGCTGAACGACCATTTTCATGTTCTGACAGTTCCAAACAGTTCCGGACGGACAAATACGCAGTATTATTTGCCCGGGAAGAAGTATATGCGACTCTTGTAAAATCTACTATCTTCAAGCACATGTGTATCAATCTATTTACCCATCCGCTTGTATTGTTGGTTGGAATTAATTTCAAATTATAATTCTATGCTAACAATGACGAATAAGTTGAATTAAAATCATAGTTAAATAGCGCTCAATCCACTGAAAATGCTCATCCTTCAACGCTTAGCCTATCTTCTTAAACCCCTAAAAATCTATATATTTTATTAGTTTAGTTCATAAAAATATTTTTTAAATCATAATCAATTAAGTATAAAAACATCTCGCTAGCTGGCAAAACAAAATCGAATCTATGTTTGAATCACATTATTGTGAAATAATTTGCACTTTTTTTTGCCGTGTCTGCATTGTCTAACAATGAAATCTAATGATTACTAAAAATTGAATAGCGAAAGAATACAATTACCTACAAATTGGTATATAAAAAATAAAATCGGTTAACCGAGTCCCGAGTTATGTACATTTGTAGATAGTAGTGAATAAGTGTTTCAAGATCGCAAATCCAAAAACAAAATGGTCTCTCAAAAAACCGTAAACAATTAGAAATGACATACTACCTGGGGCTGTTTCACAAGGTGCATGCTAACACGTAGTCAAGTCAGTAAGTTGGGTTGTGCCAATTTCGTTTTTAAAACCCCATAGGAATTAGCTCCCGGTGTACAATGGGTAATTAGAATGATATACTAAACTTTGAGGATACTTACATAAATTATCTTTAGAACCATCTCTCGGAATCCATTAAAAACATTTCAATCTATGACCGTTTCAAACATAATTTACAACAAATTTTAATTCTAAAATACTACTACTAATAATAATATAATGATTATATAAATATTATAATGATTACCTTACAGATGCGCTCACAGAAGTCCGCTATGTTGCTTGATAATGTTGTTTGGATTTCAATTTAATTATTATTTACATTTGTTACATAAGTTTCTAAATAATTTACATATTTTTATTGTCTTATCTTAGTAATAATTTCCCTTAGTTTGCATATTATTTGAAATATCAATAAGGACAATTACACTAAAAAATTGTTTTGTTGTCAATTGAAATTTACAGTAATGTTGTGTCATCGTTTTATTATTGAAACATGTATCATACATTCATAACGAAGTCCAGTCCGACTTCAATGTTACACCATTATGACCAACTGTGCAATTTTTTAGTGGTCCGTTTTCTTTATGCGTGTACTATACAACAAAATAGTCATTTTTAGACCGGGAGTCCATTCGTCTCGTCATCCATTTACCTATGGCGGCCACATGGCGTCAAAGTATCCATTTCGGAAGAATCTTGGCATGAGGCAGGATTTAATCCATTAAATCAACCATGAGGAAGTCAAATATGGCATCAGAATTAGTATTCCGTGAATTTTGAGGTCGTAAATAGCAAATTTTTTTTGCGAAATTTCACTGGTTTACGACAGTCGATTTGACTGTAATAACATGTTATAGGGGTAAAAAAATTATGCGTTTACTAGACACCCAAATTGTCAGTTTTAGGCCGGGAGTCCATTCGACTTTCAATCCATTTACCTATGCCGGCCATCTTAAAAAATGGCGTCTATAGTAGTGTAATTAGACCACCACATTTCGACAGAATCTTGGCATGTGGCACCATTTTTCCCATTAAATCTACAATGGGGAACTCAGATGGCAATAGAATTAGTGATCCGTGGATTTTGAGGCCGTGAATTGCAAGTTTTACACATTTTAAGGCATTTTTGTTACAAAATATTATTAGTTCCTACGATAGCAGAGTTGACTGTAATAACATGTATAGAGGTCCACATTTTTTTGGCGTGTACTAGACACTCATATAGTAATTTTCAGACTGGGAGTCCATTCTTTTCTTTTTCCATTTTCCTATGGCGGCCATCTTTAAAGATGGCGTCTATAGTGTAATAAGACTACCACATTTCAACGGAATCTTGGCATTTGGCACCACGTTTAGTATTAAAACGATCACTGGGAACTCAAATATGGCAGTAGAATTAGTATTCCGTGGATTTCGAGACCTTAATTGCAAATTTTACACATTTTAAGGCAATTATGTTACAAAATATCACTGTTTCATCTTTAAAGATGGCCGCCATAGGTAAATGGATTCAGAGACGAATGGACTCCACTCCCCTCCCCACCCACCACAACCCAATCTCTTAATGAAAAAGAGTTTCCTCCCCAAAGACACAATCCCATCCTTTCAATAAGAGCCCATAGGCTCGGTGTGAAAACATAGCATGCACAAAAGTAAAATAAGTGTAATGTATTCGACATAAGGTCCAAGTGGAAAAACGACTATTTGGGTCTAGTACACGCATACAAATATTTTGACCTCTATACATGTTGTAACAGTCAACTCGGCTAAGGCATCGAAATCCACGGGTCACTAATTATTCTACTACCATATTTGAATTCCCCATGGTCGATTTAATGGAAAAAAAATACGTGTGGTACTACTGCTCGAGCTCATATTTGGTACTTGTTTTGAAGTAAGCGTTACAGATCATTTACAGATGGAGGTGGCGCAGTCCAGCGCCAACGCTCAAAACTAATCGGGTGCTTCTCGGGACAATTTCTGCCACCAGCAATCCTGACTGAAGTTGTAAGTATTCCATGGGATTGCCCTAGTAAATAGCCCCTCAGTACATCCTGCGGGCAACTTGCTTGATTTATTTTTGTAGTTTTTCCTAGACCTGTGAAAACAAATTAATTTTCTAAGATAAGTCTGGAAGGTTAGTAGTGTTCGCACAGTTTCGAAACACGTGTATTTCACGTGCAGAACCTCTAACCAACTACACAGGCCTGAATTCACGAGAATGTAAAACCCCGATAGACGTAAAGAACTTTACACACCACTGTGACTGTGAGGCATATAAACGTAATACACACTATTAGTCGTCTCGAGTATTAACGCGTCTAAGCCACCATCAATCGATCAATGGCTGCATTAAAGGCACCAATACTCCCCTAATAAAGAATGTAGCGTCACCCCTCTCGCAACGCTAGCCAGATAAGTGTGGCGTAGGCATCGCGAACCCAACGCTCTAGATTTACGTCCTAGACATAAAATTGCGTCGTAAAATCGAGGCCTGATCTATCTCGAGCTATGCATTGCATCGAGACTGCGTCCGAGAGCCGTCTCTTTCTGTCACGGTTCAGGTCTGCATGGACCGCGCTATTAAACTAGGGAGCAGGCAATAACTTACCTTAATGGACAACTTGCCAAGGAATTACGGCCCGCAGAGAGAAACATTTGAGTCATTTTGCGAAGCCTGGAGACTTTTATAGTAATTAATAGGCTTAGCGCGTATTGTAAGTTTGTGTGCTAGTTAACGATCTAGAAATTTAGTACTTGGCTTGAGCTAACTGGAAAATTACGTTGAGATTAAGATAATTTTTTACAGCCGCAATTAATAAAGTAGGCCCAGGCGTAGACCTGTAGATTTAGGACCCGAGAAGAAAGAGTTTTGGAACACAGCAGCACTTTTCATTATAACACGAAAAGTTTATTGGTCCGTAAAAAACATCGTAACTATTACTTAAGTTGAGGTTTCGGGAAAGCCAACATCTCGGTTTATACACCAAGTCTGTAAAATGTGCTCGGAAATATGGCGAAGGAATTAGCTTCACACGGGATTATGGATTTTATTATTAGGGAAAGCTTCCTTTTAGATGATAGTGTAGAGAAAATAACAAAGTGATAGTTAAAAATAATTTTATAAAAATAGTTACATGGTTATAACAATATTATTAAACAGAAATACACAACATTGCACACAAACAGCAATATATCATTTAAGCATTATACAAAATGGATAATTACACACTTTATGGCATTGAAATTTACCACATACCCAAGGGGTTACCAATTTATATTATGCCCGTGAAATTTGAAAGTAGACCTACAATAAGGATAGTAAATTCTCAAAAACTTGCAACCAAGATATAATGAACAAAGTCACACACACATATACATACAAGCAGTGATGCATTGGGTATGGTTTGAGGGCACTTGACACATGCAGCCACACTTGTGGATGTGGATGTCTGGTGGATGACCGTGCGTGTCACACACACTGGCACCGGCGTCGGCCATGGAGTCTTTCAGTCTTACGCACCGGCATTCCCTGGTTCCAGCCGTGGTATTAATAATAGTTTGCCCGGCCCAGGGTATAACTTGAGTTCTCCGCTTTGTTGCCACCTGGGTTATACAAGTAATATTTTAACAAGGTACATTTTATTCCGATGTACAAATACAATATGTGGGTAGAGTTCAACTGGCATGAACCACGATGCAGTGAGAGTAAATACGATGGGGTTTAAGTTTTGTGATCTAACAAGCAATGATGGAATGCATTAATGAGATGCAACGGAACAGAATATCTTTATTTTTCGTGCATGTAATTTACCTTTCTTCAACAATGCCTAGATGTGCAGGTAATGCCTGTCCCCAAACCCCAATCTATTCTGAACAATGTTCACTAGATGTGCAGGTAATGCCTGTCCCCAAACCCCAATCTATTCTGAACATGTTCACTAGATGTGCAGGTAATGCCTGTCCCCAAACCCCAATCTATTCTGAACATGTTCACGAACGCAATTTGTTGTACAACAATGCCTATGTGCACGGTAAAATGGCCGCTATGTGTTGGTTAATTCTTTATGTAAGGTAACATAACATATGGCTACTAATAATGTTAATATTAAGAAGGCAAGATGATAATGAAAGAAGTGAACATTGTCAAAGAAGAAAAGTAGAGGAGACGTCTCGACAAACGAAGGTAGGCATTTATTTAATCGTCTTTTCTATTCAAGCACCACAGGGATAAGGCTGAAAATGTTGCGAAGACGAGGGAGCGTTTTTATAGGAACACGATTCAAATATCAAAATCCAGTTAAAAATGTATTCATTGCACACTTTGAAGGCAGCATATAAGTAATAACAGTGTGTAAAGAACATTCCTTAGGCCTATGTTTGTTGACAAAAAATAATGTCAGTTATCACATTATACCACACAATGGAACCCGGTCACTTGACCACATTATTGGCAACTAAACGATTCGATAAACGATGTCAGCTAAGTAAAGTAACCACATTCAGAACCAATACTTCACAAATAACACTAGTCAAGTGATGTGGTTATGAAAATGTTTGGTGTAGATTCGGACAAACAAAACATAAAAGAAGATTTAATTTGAACCCAGGTAAAGGTATTATAATCCATGGTACCGGAAAAGATTCGAGTTATTTTTACACGTTTTATAGAGATGTGTTTCAGTTTCAGAAGAGGTCCACATCAAAAGAGAATAAATCTTAGAAGGAAAGACAATCCAAACTGAAAACAATTCATGCAGCACGAGACAATAATGAAGATAAACTCCGCAAAACAAAAACTCAAGTTTTATGAAATATTATTGCAGCTGCGCGGTGTGCAAACATGGCTTGATGCAGCTCGTTTGAAATGCACACAGGGATGCGTGCGTGGTAGCTCTAAAGCGACGGTCCCTTGTGTGTCTCCCACAAGCCGGTGATGATTGATGTTCCGATCAGGCCAGCTGGTGTAATCTGAGTTCGACTCCCAGTGGGGACTCCCGCCAACGATATGCGATGTACCTCGTCGACTACAACACAAGCATGAAATCAGCTACTAGTGCACAAACGTATTAGTTGATAGATAGGTCCCGTCCAAGAGGTGAGGGAAATAAGGTAGGGATGTAAGAAAGAAAGTATAAGCATAAGGCAAGGCTACAGAAATCGAGAGGAATTCCACATAATATGTACAATTTTCTGCCTGGAACTGTATTTTTTAAGTGTTCCTAGCTACTTTTATATTGTTAAACTCGCATGAACCACTGCATGGGATTCATCCGAAGATCGAACGGAACCTGTAGAGATAAAACAACTTCATGTTTTTAAGGTTGACTATTTGTTTTGGTGACTTACTTATGGATGCTCAATTTAACTTAATACTACTGTACTACAAAATGAAAGAACTACAAGCACAGTTTAAAGTTATCACCACTTATGGAGGTATTTACTTGGCACAGGGCAAATACACTAGATATAAATGTTATAACAAAATAATGTATAATACAAAATGATCTGTGCCTATTGCAACGATGATGATAGCTTTTCAACTGGTTAAAGTCAAACTTTATAATAAAAATACAGCACATTATTGTGTACGGTCCATTATGAATTAGGATAACATATTTCATCGCATGCGTATAGTATAAAAAGGGTGATTTGCAACAAACTCAAGATTAACTTGTCACCAATTTCGATATCGTTGAAATGTTCAGAAATCAAGTAATAGGCTATCCCTATTTGCTTAACAAATGCAAATTGTTTAAAAACACCGATCATGATTAAATAAAATCAAAATATTCTGAATCCCCACGAATACAAAAAAGAATCAAATGAACGTGAAAGATTTAAAAAATCTTCATCATGTGAACATTTTCAGATTCTCCAAAAGAATATTGAAGTTTGGCAACAAAAGAAAAGCGTTCACGAGTCATCATCTAATGATTCAATCGTCTGGTCTAACTAGTCTCATAGCTCTTGTTCATGTAGAAGGCGAAGGCCTAACCTATCACACTAGTTCCAAGCCTCAACCAAAAACTGGCGCGTTGGTATTGGCCTCCGTTCGCCAGTGCATCGAACAATGATGAGCAGTGATCTTCCGTGATATACACACGAACAGCTATTTCGACATGAGCACAGTTAGTGTGGGATTTAAAGAGGGAAATTTGTGATCAGTCATCCTAAGTTGGTTGGGAATGACCCTTTAGATTTGAAGGCAGTTAGTCATATATCGGATGAGCCGCACCGTTACATGCCGTTGTACGCGGGGCCACCTCCCCCTTCCGGCACCACCCAGTTTATGTTCTGCGTGGGGTCCTTGATGTCGCAAGTCTTGCAGTGGATGCAGTTCTGAGCGTTGATCTGAAGCTTCTGGCCAGTCCCTTCCTCCACTGGGACGTACTCGTAAGTCGTAAACACATGAGGACACAACAGTAAACATAAGTTAGACAACAGAAAGTGATGCTCAGTTTGCAATTGCAAGGTTATGTATCTGTATTTGTATGTTGATGTTAGATTTATTATTCTTCCTCCGCAGGTAATACGGACTGCTTTGGCTGGAGAAGAAAGCAGAACCGCTCTGACATCTGCGTTCAATTCGAATCCATGGGACTGAATTTGGACTCGATGCCGTCTGGTCAGTTGGGCTGTTCAGATGCTGGCTGTGGAACCAAGCCGTGTTACGTTAAAGTCGTACGTTTTAGAGTTTTTGTATTTAATCTATTTAACAATCCAGCATACAGTTGCTTCAATGTCCTGATGACGGTTTTAACCGGCTTCAGACTCTGTACTGTACTGCACCAGTGTCAGCATTTAAAAATAAAACAAACCTGTGTAGTTTGTCTGTATAGAAGAAAAGCAATACAGGTTTGTTGTGGTGAACCTGCGCAATATAAAAGACCAATTGCAAATGCTCCATTTACTTTGACATCAACCCAACAACAAATGGCTCAAATCGAAAAAGAAATATTTGCGTCGTGTATGGATGTGGACGCAGCCAATTCTACATTTATGGAATGCCGTTCACAGTAGAAACTGATCACTGGTCTCTCTTAGTCTTATTAAAGAAACCTTTGTAGTTTTATCACCTCGACTTCATCGACTCTTACTTCGCTGTTCGCTTCATACGATGCTCCCCAGAACTGAGGGAGGCATGCGCCCGGAGAAGAACTTTGGGCACGTGCTCCCTCGCGCAACTCGGTTAACTCAAATGCAATCCACTGTATTGTTAGCATTTCAAAGCCTAAAACTGATCCGAATCAAGAATTACGACACGTGAAACGCTACATCAAACAGGATTGGTCTCCATCTGGCAAACAAGGCATTTCACAGGCACAAAGAAAACTCAAAGGGGTATTCAACCCTCACCCGCTAAACTAAAAAAATATATATTTTATTCAAGCAATATATGAATTTACAAAGTAACGGAAAAAACTATTGGGCCCACATTCACGCCTACCCGTAAGAAAATTGCCAAACGGAAGTTTTCGACCTTAACAACAACACAACAAACACAGCTTAACAGCTTTAAAAAAATAATAATACACATTTCTCGGTGCGCAATTTGTCACTAATCCATTAATCTCCATTTATTTCAGTTTTCAGTTTTTACTTTGAAAACCGTGTGGGCCTTTGCACCGAAGCGCCGTTACACCGAAAATATCTATATTTTTCATTTATTTCGGTCCAAAGGCGCACTCAGTATGGGCCTTAGCACAGAAACGCCTTTGCACAGAAACGCCGTTACACCGAAACTAATTTTAAAAGTTACCGAGTATGCCGTTCCACCGAAAATAGCCACTGTGTGGGTCTTTACACCGAATTGCCGCAGCAACGAATCGCCGTTACGCAGAAAATTCTGGAAAAACCTCTAACTTGATACCGAATTACAGTATGTGTCTTTAGACCGAAATCCGGTGTAACAGCCCATATATTGTAATTCGGTCTAAAGACATATACTGTAATTCGGTATAAAGACAGACTGTGATTCGGTCACATACGGTAATCAGTGTAAAGACATATGCTGTACTTCGGTGTAACGGCTCATCCGGATGGGCCGTTTGTTTCCAAAGCACACTCTGCATTTCGGTCTCAAGTCAGACACTGCTATTCTGTGAGGAATTTCTATCAATTTTTCTTTTCGGTGTAACGGCGTTTCTGTGCTAAGAACCATGCAGTTTGCTGGCTTTAAAGTACTTGTTTCTGTGTAACGGCTCATCCGGATGGTCCGTTACACCGAATTTCGGTCTAAAGACATATACTGTAATTCGGTCTCAAGTCAGACACTGCTATTCTGTGAGGAATTTCTATCCATTTTTCTTTTCGGTGTAACGGCGTTTCTTTGCTAAGGAGTAGAGTGTACGGCACTGGGGAGTCAAAGGGATGCCGCCTAATTAATTATGCAAATTTTTAATTACCCCTAATTAATTAATTATGCAAATTTTTAATTATGCAAAATTTTAATCATACACTTTTTTTTAATTGACCAATTAATTATGCAAAATTTAATTATGCAAATTTTTTAATTATGTAAAATTTTTAATTATGAATTTTTAATTTCAAGATGGCGAATGCTACACAAGAGTGTGACCTCTTTAACCTAACTTTTTTCAAGCTGGCGGACACTGCACAAGAGGGTGACCATTTTAACCTAACTTAACCACACGTCATGCAAACCTGTCAAGACTTGTTTCTTCAAGATGGTGGACACTACACTAGAGTGTGACTGCTTTAACCTAACTTTTTATTTTTGACACAAGAACCTAACTTTTGGGGACGGAGCATCGTGTACGTCCTTCCTGGACGAAGACTGGCCTGAGACTGACGATTTTGAGCTTGACTATGACCTACCCCCACCATGACGGTGTCAATGCGCAGAATAAGCTGCGCAGTGGATATATATGTATGCTGTAGCCTGCACTGACACTACTCGATGCGCTGCCTAGTGGTGAATTTTGTAACTTTGCAAGACCAGTATCACACAGACAGAAGTGCTTGCCGTCTAGGCTTTCCAATTATATACCTTGAATGGAGCCGCAATGTCATACAATAAGTTTTCAGAAATATTATGTTATTACCACTTGGTTTCTGTTCACATGACCCAATTCATACTTGTCTAGACTTGAAGATGAAACTGACTGGAGTTGCAATCTAAGTTTACAAGTTTTAATTTACTTTTTGAAAGCATGCAATTCAATAGTACACAACAGACAGGCGTCTAGACATCCCAATTATTTTTTTAAATTGAACCCCCTATTCATAAAGAATTGAATGACATCCAATTATAGGAATTCAATGGACTATTCACAAGGAGTGTATTGTATGCAGTTGAAAGAGTTATACCACACAAGTAGTTGACTTGCTTGCCATGTTCAATATCGTCTAAACATGTTCTTATTATTTAACCTTGAATGCGCTATTCATAAAGTGTCCTTTGTTAATTCAATACAAGAGTGCCGCCGATGTCTAGACTTCTGATTATATCAAAATTCAATAGGACAAAGAGTGTATTGTATGCACTTGAAAGAGTTATACCACACTAGTGGATGTCATGATTTTTCAGGTTCAGACTTGTTCAGACTTGCACCTATTATCTAAACTTATTTCTAATAGCGGCGCCGAAATTTTGTAAAGGGACTCTGTTCACACGACCATGACCTGGTTTTCAAGTCCAAACCTGTAGCTTTTGTCGGTTAGTGCCCTTGGGCAAAGTTTAAGCACTTTGTTCAAAATCTTGGCGGTTTACGACCCCAGGCATAGTATCATATTCAAACAACTTGACGGTTGATGCCCTGAGGACAAATCTCAGAGGAAGGAAGGGCCTTGTGAACCTAAAAGCCAAAAGTTTTATCAAGTTCTTATACTCTAGAAAATGCGTGAAAATAATAACTTTTCCTTGCAATGTTTCAAGTCCTTACTACGTTGTAATGAAAATGTGTGAAAATAAGTTCTTATAATACCATGTAAAGAAAAATGTGTGCAAATAAGATAAGTGTTACTGAGGTGTACGTATTTCATTATATTATGTGTTGGCAATAATAAGGAAAATGTTAAAATATTTTTACCAAGTTCTTACACTCTGTAAAGAAAATGCGAAATAATAACACAACACTACACATCCATACACTTCAGTACTTCTCACCCTACAATTCACCACACCACACATAGTTTCACCTCACACTATTTCTCACACTACACCACACAAAGTACACATTGTACACTACATCTCACACTACACTACACTACACCACACCACACAAAGTACACAAGAAATAAGAGAAAGAAGAGAAATAATAATAAGAACTTTGTAAAATACTTTAACATTTTCCTTAATTGCCAACAATAATATAATGAAATGCGTCCAAAGAAGTAAGAACTTTGAAAACTTTGCAAGTAAAAGATATTATTTTCATGCATTTTCTTAATGAGTGTGTAAAACTTTTGACACTTTACTTTCTTGCATCAAAGAAATATGTATACATGTAAAACACAAGTTATTTGCACTCATTTTATTTACAAAGTAGTAAGAATTTTTACTTTGCATGGAAAGGTTATGTGTGTAGTGTTGTGTACAGTGTGTACTTTGTATGGTGTAGTGTGAGGAGAAGTATAGTGTAAGTATGTATAGTGCTGTGTAGTGTGAGGAGAAGTAGTGTACGTTGCGTACTTTATGGTGTAATGTGGGAAGTAGTTTACAGTGTGTACTATGTGTGATGTGGTGAATTGTTGTGTGAGAAGCGTGTTAAGTTTACATTGTGGTGTCAGTTTTTCACATTTTCTTTACAGAGTATAAGATTTTGTAACACATTTTCATGCATTTTGTTTAATCATAATTTGAAACATAAATTACCTGCATGCATTTATCTTACAGAGTATGATAACTTGTAAGTTTGTAATTTCGTTTGTTAAGTAAATGTTATTCGATGTACACACAATATCTTTACAGAGATTAAGAACTTGTAGGTTCGTTAAGTAAAAGTTATCTGATGTGTGCATTTTTTCTAATGTGTACATTTTTTTCTTTACAAAAGAATAAGAACTTGTTAGTTTCTTAGTTTGTAAACTAATTTTCACACAATTTATTTACAAAGTATTAAGAACCTAAAGGTTTGATGAGAAAAAGTTGTCTTATGTACACACAGTATCATTACAGAGTATATAAACTTGTAGGTTTGTTAGGTAAAAAGTTATCTGATGTGTACATTTTTTCTTTACAGAGTAAAAGAACTTGTAGGTTTGTTAAGTAAAAGTTATCTGATGTGTACATTTCCTTGCACCTTAGAAATATGTACACAAGTAAGAACACGTCACCTAGAAATTTCTTCACAGAGTATAATAACTTTATAGTTTGTAAACTTTATTTCACGCATTTTTCTTTACAGAGTTTAAGAACTTGAAGTTTTGTTATAGTCAGTTGTTAGTTTGTAATCTTATTTACTCATTTTCTTCACAGAGTATGAGAACTTGTAGGTTTGTTAATTTAAAGTTTTCTTATGTGCACACAATTTCATTACATACATTTGGAACTTGCAAGTTTGTAAACTTATTGTCACGCATTTTTACTACAGAGTATAAGATCTTGTGAGAGTGTTAACTTATTTTCACACATTTTGTTTACAGAGTATAAGAACTTGTATGTTTGTTAAGTAAAAGTAATTTTATGTACACGCAATTTCTTTCCAGACTATCTGAACTTGTAAGTTTGTAAACTAGAACTGGTTAGTTTTTAAAGGAAAACTTAACTTTCTTGCACGCATTTTCTTACTGAATAGTGAGAAAACTAGTAGAACTAAAAAGTTTGTAAGTTTCTTATCTTATTTGCACACATTTTCTTTCCAAAGAAGTAAGAACTTTGAAAACTTTGCAAGTAAAAGATATTATTTTCATGCATTTTCTTAATGAGTGTGTAAAACTTTTAACACTTTACTTTCTTGCACAAAGAAATATGTACACATGTAAAAGACAAGTTGTTTGCACTCATTTTATTTACAAAGTAATAAGAATTTTAACTTTGCAAGGAAAAGTTATGTGTGTAGTGTTGTGTACAGTGTGTACTTTGTGCGGTGTAGTGTGAGGTGAAGTAGTGTACGGTGTGTACTTTATGTGGTGTAGTGTGAGACGTAGTGTACAGAGTGTACTTTGTGTAGTGTAGTGTAGTGTATTGTGTGAGATGTAGTGTACAGTGTGTACTTTGTGTGGTGTATTGTAGTGTATTGTAGTGTGAGATGTAGTGTACAGTGTGTACTTTGTGTGGTGTAGTGTATGTAGTGTGAGATGTAGTGTACAGTGTGTACTTTGTGTGGTGTATGGGGTGAGAAGTACTGAAGTGTATGGATGTGTAGTGTTGTGTTATTATTTCGCATTTTCTTTACAGAGTGTAAGAACTTTGTAAAAATACTTTAACATTTTCCTTATTATTGCCACCACATACTATGATGAAATACGTACACCTCAGTAACACTTATCTTCTTTGCACACATTTTCCTTTACATGGTATTATAAGAACTTATTTTCACACATTTTCATTACAACGTAGTAAGGACTTGAAACATTGCAAGGAAAAGTTATTATTTTCACGCATTTTCTAGAGTATAAGAACTTGATAAAACTTTTGGCTTTTAGGTTCACAAGGCCCTTCCTTCCTCTGAGATTTGTCCTCAGGGCATCAACCGTCAAGTTGTTTGAATATGATACTATGCCTGGGGTCGTAAACCGCCAAGATTTTGAACAAAGTGCTTAAACTTTGCCCAAGGGCGCTAACTGCCAAAAGCTACAGGTTTGGACTTGAAAACCAGGTCATGGTCGTGTGAACAGAGTCCCTTTACAAAATTTCGGCGCCGCTATTAGAAATAAGTTTAGATAATAGGTGCAAGTCTGAACAAGTCTGAACCTGAAAAATCATGACATCCACTAGTGTGGTATAACTCTTTCAAGTGCATACAATACACTCCTTGTCATATTGAATTTTGATATAATCAGAAGTCTAGACATCGGCGGCACTCTTGTATTGAATTAACAAAGGACACTTTATGAATAGCGCATTCAAGGTTAAATAATAAGAACATGTCTAGACAATATTGAACATGGCAAGCAAATCAGCCACTTGTGTGGTATAACTCTTTCAACTGCATACAATACACTCCTTGTGAATAGTCTATTGTGTGCCTATAATTGGATGCCATTCAATTCTCTATGAATAGGGGGTTCAATTTAAAAAAATAATTGGGATGTCTAGACGCCTGTCTGTTGTGTACTATTGAATTGCATGCTTTCAAAAAGTAAATTAAAACTTGTAAACTTAGATTGCAACTCCAGTCAGTTTCATCTTCAAGTCTAGACAAGTATGAATTGGGTCATGTGAACAGAAACCAAGTGGTAATAACATAATATTTCTGAAAACTTATTGTATGACATTGCGGCTCCATTCAAGGTATATAATTGGAAAGCCTAGACGGCAAGCACTTCTGTCTGTGTGATACTGGTCTTGCAAAGTTACAAAATTCACCACTAGGCAGCGCATCGAGTAGTGTCAGTGCAGGCTACAGCATACATATATATCCACTGCGCAGCTTATTCTGCGCATTGACACCGTCATGGTGGGGGTAGGTCATAGTCAAGCTCAAAATCGTCAGTCTCAGGCCAGTCTTCGTCCAGGAAGGACGTACACGATGCTCCGTCCCCAAAAGTTAGGTTCTTGTGTCAAAATAAAAAGTTAGGTTAAAGCAGTCACATTCTAGTGTAGCATCCGCCATCTTGAAGAAACAAGTCTTGACAGGTTTGCATGACGTGTGGTTAAGTTAGGTTAAAATGGTCACCCTCTTGTGCAGTGTCCGCCAGCTTGAAAAAAGTTAGGTTAAAGAGGTCACACTCTTGTGTAGCATTCGCCATCTTGAAATTAAAAATTCATAATTAAAAATTTTACATAATTAAAAAATTTGCATAATTAAATTTTGCATAATTAATTGGTCAATTAAAAAAAAGTGTATGATTAAAATTTTGCATAATTAAAAATTTGCATAATTAATTAATTAGGGGTAATTAAAAATTTGCATAATTAATTAGGCGGCATCCCTTTGACTCCCCAGTGCCGTACACTCTACTCTAAGGACCATGCAGTTTGCTGGCTTTAAAGTACTTGTTTCGGTGTAAAGACACAATTACTGCCGTTTTTCCCGAATTTTCTGCGTAACGGCAATTCGGTGCTACGGCGATTCGGTGGGAAGACCCATACTGCTCAAATAACTTAGACAAAATATCAATTCAGTTTTCGGTGTAACGGCGTTTCTGTGCTAAGGCGTTTCTGTGCTAATACCCCGACCCCGTCTTTGGTCCGAAATAAATGAAAAGTGTAGATATTTTCGGTGTAACGGCGTTTTGGTGCAAAGATCCACACGGTTTTTAGTTTTAAAGTAAAAACTTAGAAAAATGTTCATTTATTTTCGGTGTAACGGCATTGCTGTGCTAAGGCGTTTCTGTGCTAATACCCCTACCCAAAACTCAAGAAAAATTATTTCTTGCAAACTACTTTAATTGCCTAATTATTCCAATAAGTAGGCCAAGCCACCAAGGATTTTTTTGTTGAAAAAAATTAGTACAAGTTCGATTTGACGCAATTCCGGACAAGATGATTTTTTACACAGACATCTTAGATGAAATAAAGTGAGTGTGACTGTACACTGACACCAATAAGTTGATAGTAAGATGTGTGCCACTGCTCTGCCAGGTGCATGGTTCGATTGTATGTTACTCGTTCACAGTGGCAGACAGCTCACTGTAAACTTCTGTGTGGGGCTGTACTCCTGAGTGGCAGCATCACCAACACTAGAGATCGAAGCCCAACAGCTATTGCCTCTGCTGATGACGTCACACCAAGTATCCCCTCTAGTGAGAAACTCATTTGCATATCAAAGCATCCCCCGACATGTAAACCATTACGCCCTAACCTAGGTTATACGACGAACGTGTTGCAACTACGGGGTAATCAAGTACTAGCATCAATACATAATTTAACATGTTGAATAAGCCGCTGATTATTACCAAGATTTTAGCTGGTCCAAACCGGGAAACAACCTCAAAACATAACGAAAGTACCATTCTCAGGGCTGCCACTGCATGACACCTTCCAAAATGGTTGTTTTAGTTGCCTATAAAGTTTTAAAAAAAAGTTGCCTTTTAGTTGCCAATATGCAATAAAATAGTTGCCTACAAGTTGCCCATGCAGCCAAATTCCAAACGATTTATCCAAAAAATCTAAACATCGGGATACAATTCAGTTCAATAAACATTATTTCCGGATATGGAGCTCTAGCACAATATTGAGGTGTGAATTTAGGGTGACCATATTCCTGAAAATAAAATCGGGGACAAAACAAAATACTACAAGATACTATAGCGGCAAAGCGCGGGGAATTTGGGGAGCAACCCAAAAAAAATTTGTCCCACAAGGTTTTTTTCCCACCTTTTTTGCCTACCTTTTGCCTACCTGCCTACCAAAATTAATCATTATCAGTTTTCGATGAAGAATGTCCCACATCATTTATTATTTTCTTGAGTACCGTACCGTTAGGCCTAATATGAATTAATTGCGTAAAAAATTATGTGTGTGTTTATACATTGCAAGGGCGTCCTCGGGAATCTTGTCCGGGGCCCCAACAATAGCGCCGCATGCGAAAATATGAAAATCAGGTTTGTAGAGTGCATTTGGTGCGTTTTAGAAAAAAGTAGAGTGCTGAACGCAACATATAAAACAAAAATTCAAATCATGGCTTAAAATAGCATATATTTTTGTAATTTAAGGAAAAGCAAGATTGGGTCTGGTAAATCTGTAATTTGGCATTTAATGTATGTACGTTTAATGTATGTGCTCCTTTAAAACGGTAGTATTTTTGTGATTATCACTATTTCGTTCCAAGCAAGATTTAGATTTATTTGCGGCCAACAGTACACTTTACAGGCCTTTTGAAAATACTGAATGGTATTATAGCAATATACGTGTAGATGAGTATTGGGTAAACATGTCGAAAAGAGTTTCATAACGTGCAACATTAATTAGATTATAGAAGCTTGTACAATATCAGTGCAATAATGGTAGAATGTAGATATAACCACGCGAAGCCTAGTCTGGACCAGACGGTGGCGATGGATCAAATGTGAATAGCTTATGCTGGAAGATCCAACCACAGCCGACGAGGGAAAAGGAGAAACTAGGTAAAAACTATGTAAAGAACCGCAGTCGTAATGCAATTATCAGCCACCATGTGCAATACCTTGTCTACTAAACCATAGTTTGAAACTTGCCTTGAGAAACAGACCCTCCGCGGGCACCTCTCAATTCATACACCATTTGTATCGATCTTTATAATTTAAACTGAGGTACAACAGTTTTTACTCCCCTCCCCCGACATCCACAGAATACATCGCAGGGAGACAAGCGTTCTATCGACGCCGATCTCGGCCCTCGGGGCATGCAAATCTCACCAGCAGCAGCACGTCCCCCCGGCGCCTGCACCTCGCCTCTGACAAGAATGCTCCCGACGATACTTCTCTAGAAAGAAACTTATAAACGGTCGAGATGACCGCGCGAGACAGCGTAGGCCTACCATGTAAAGTTCTTGACCGCTTGCCTTATACAAATCCCCTGGGGCCCTGACAAGTCAGGCGGAATAAGTGGATGCTTCTTTGTCTCCCTTTTAGAAGATTCTAAAGAAATCGCGGGTTACAAGTGCTTCATAATGCCATTGATTTTGCTAAATAAAGAGTTTTTCAAAAGAAACACCGTTTACAAGTGGTTTAACATTCTATTCCTTTTGACGAATAATCCTTCCTTTGTAAAATAGTTTGGGCCAAACCATCAGGTCAAGAACTATACACACAGCAAACAGTTTGACGAGGCGTGCTAAAGAACCTCGCAGTCGGGGCCAAGGAATTCTTCGGCTGGCTCCTGACGCAGCTGGTTCGAAGAAACTCCGCAAGGTCCTTACAATAGTGATTATCTCTTTCGAAACTGTGTCTGCCAGCCCTTGCCACTATAGGTCTGTTTGTTTGAGTCCACTCATTCCTGAAACCTCCACTTTCTCTAGAAGGTGGAACGAAATGGCGTTCTTTGGTACCACCTTCTGCACCTCCACCTACTTCGTTTCTACCACAAAGTGATTTGGTGGCTCCACTATCTCCACCCGCTATTGAGGTGGTTGAGATAGTGGAGGAACGTAAAATGGGCGCGAAAAATCCTAAAACAACGTGGATGCTGAAATTCCTAAGTATTTGCTTTGCCGTAATAAGGATAATTCGCCAGCAACAAACAAACAAATTCTACAGTGAAGGTAAATTTATTTATGTATACGATTGGTATCAAAGACTATTTTATGTGTAAATCTCCTGATATTTTAAAACCAGCTAGGGTTTTAATGTTAGTGTTTGGCCTAGGCTTATCCAATTATGCGGTATTATCTTCACTTTTCCGTTCGATTGTATTGGGTTGAGTTACTGCTTTTATCTCCACTCGCTTGAATTTCACTTCCACCTCCACTCAAATCTGTTGGAAAAGGTGGACTCAAACAAACAGACCTTATGGCTGGTAGAATCAAGACGAACGCAGTATGTCATCCGCTGTCTAACAGATCGCGCCACTGTCGATTTTATGCAAAGCGATCAGCTGCAACCAATCAGATTCGATCAATAATAGTAGTGTCATGGCTACTCTGATTAACGATGTTTCATCTAGTGCCCTACCTGCAGATACGCTATATAGGCCTAAGCTGGGCGTCCTTGTTTTCAACGCGTGTCTGTTATGGCCTAGACTAGACCAGCCCTTAGTTACCCTTTGCTTATAGACCTGTCTTAGTTTATATTTTTCCAGATAGCCCTTTTTATAGATTTTCATCCGTTTTTGTTTGTTCTAGCATAATTCCAGTGCCTAGGCTGTCTCCATCAAAAGGGGTCCAAGAAGATGGCAAGTTGCAATAGGACGGGCCTAGACCACGATACATTTTAAGTCCAAAACACCAAAACACGTATTTATTTATTTATTTGTGAAATATTACCATTGTTAGACTAATTTCTCCTTTATGTCCTTTAATTTTTTAATTTGTTTATGTTGACAATGATTTGTCATTTCATTAGGCAGGATTAAGAGAGAGGGAGAATTCATGTTTCAAATTCTTCTGATAACTTCAAAAATAATTGCGGAAACAAATAATTGTGCAGGTCGTTGCAACCATGTACGCCTATATCGTTCAAAACTTGATAACAACGTAAGATATCATTACCAAATCTCGATAACACGGTTTCTTTGTTCCTGTGTTGCTTCGATCTTATTTAATATTATTTATCTTCACGTCAACTTCCGGCTATACATGAGCTCGCCGATACATTTACATAATTGAACTATTTTGATCTGAACTGAACAACAACAATTAATTCCAGTTTGTTAGTTGATTTGCGCCAAACTGTTGCGTAGCGTATAGGATAATATGCTGAACATGAGTTAAGTCCCACGCGTGTAGTAACGAGCGCGCAAGACGACGTCATCACACTTCATTAGAAGTGGTCGGGTGGCGCTCGGTTGGGCGGGGGCGAGTTTTAGTTTGTTTCGTACCAGTGGTAGTTACAGGACGAACTTTGTCGTTACGAGCTTCTCGGGAGTGTGAGCTCAACTTCAGACACGCCAACTTAGTGGATTCGCAAATTATAATTCGGAAATGTCTTCAAACTATTTTAGTATTAAAATCACGACTAAATTCTCACGGTAACCGCCCATAAGAGCGCCCGCCCATAAGCGCGCCGCAATAACGTCGAAATCAAGAAGAGCAACGCCCATAGGAGCGAAAGGGGCATAAGAGCGACAGACCAATAAGAGCGACAGGCCAATAAGAGCGACGGACCAATAATAGCAACAGGCCAATAGAGCGACGGACTAATAAGAGCGACTCAAAAAGAGCGAATGGGCGATAAGAGCGACAGACCAATAAGAGCGACAGGTAAAAAAGAGCAACATGCCAAAAAGAACGACACTATTAAGAGCGAATTTCGCTAATTTTGCTACCATTTATACAGGTATCTATTTGTATTTATTTTTATGTGGAGCAACTTTGTCGATGCTTACTCATAAACATGTGAACTGAGGCCAATTTGAAGGCCAAAACTGTAATTCTGGCCTGTCGCTCTTATTGACCTGTCGCTCTTTTTGTGTCGCTTTTATTGGTCAGTCGCTATTTTTTCCTGTCGCTCTTATGGATGGCGCCCTTATTGTCGTGCTCTATTGGGTGGCGCGCTTGTTGGCGCGCTCTTTTGACTGTGAGCTATTCTCACGGCGAGTACAATGTTACGATTTTGTGGGTACTTATTGTAAGGTACTAAGTTGCAATATTACAAAAGCGTGGTACACAGGCGGATCGAACTAAATGAACGGTAGGAGGGAAACCATCACTACTAAAAACAAATGTTCTGCACACTTGTTCCTCAGGTGAGGTGGGGGTGGTGGCAGCACCGTCGTCATGTACTATCAACCTTAGCGAGCGCGTGGAGATTAGTGGACCTTGCGTACCCTTTCTATGACCATCCACTTCACTGCAGGTTTAGTAAAAATTGAAGAATAACAAGCGTACGCTCTCGAAAACAACCTCCGATAATGAACACCATCACCACTAAACACTGAACATGTCCATGACCATGAGATGTGAAACTAGTGTGAAAGATGTGAAAATACTTCATACATTGTTCTAACATTTGTCAAGTCTGCGTTAAAATTACCAACAAGATAACAAAAGTCACATTATCCGTAAATACCAATTTTCTGCTCATCCGTTCCGTCCGTAAGTGTGTTACGTCTCAAGGTATAACCGCGAATATTGCCTCCGACTAACATGCGTTTTTGGGTTGACATACCATCTACAACGATTACACAGTACGTATTTAATGATAATAGGGGTCAAGATGGAGAATTTCTGTCAACCCAGCACCTCCACCAATAATACGGAGATACATTGTTGTATGCGGCAGACTTTCTTACTTATTCCGGCTTCTATCGTACCCGTGCTTGTTTTCACTAATTGTTTGTATATTTAATTATTTTGTGTTTTATAGTGTTCTTTATTAAATATTATGGTGGTCAAAAATTGGTGCGAGGCGGAACCTCGCCGCCCCGCACCTTTTCAGGTATATAAGGAGGCGGTCGCGCGCGTACCAGCCACTGTGACTTTAACCTTCGTGAAGTCACAGTCACCCTGATGATGTCTGACGTAGATCAGACGAAACGTCGGTGGACGCCCAGTCTCTGCACTGGTTCATCATTTCGACGCGGTTTAACCCAAGAACCTAGTATTGTATGTATGTTTAACCTTGGCTTTATAGTAGGCGACTATGACGCTGTTATATTAGTACTTTAGACAGAAATTAAAAAAGTGACTACACACATATAAATATATACGTATATATAATACAACAGGACAAGAATAATACAGATTATAACAATTATACATAGAACATGTACACATGAATGAAGTAGAATAAAATTATGTACAGATGAGAACAAATACACAGAGCAAATACAAATACATACACATAGAATAAAAATATTAAGTTTAAGTAACACTCATTTTTACATACACATATTCGATCTGAAAAGATAAAATGACGAGTAAAATATAACTGAAAGACAGAAAGAATGGAATAGTTTGCTTTGAGTGACAACAGATAAATCTTGTATAATACTCCACATTACTAGCACGCACACTTCATTCGAGTATTTCTTCCTCCATCTGAGATTCTCTTGACAAATTGTTTACTTTTGATACATTTTCTATTTCCAACTTTCCGTGACTCATACGTGTATACTAAACCCCCTTGAATCACAACCCCTCATGAACAGTTTCTTTCGGTATCGCGCAGCGGTATTGAGATGTAAGTATAAACAACTATAAATGTACAGACTATATGATAAGTGTAATACTGCCCTCAATAGTAAAAAAAAAAAAACACCCACTCCTGAAAATTGCATTAACATTCTTTCTTTGAATGGGTTAAAAACGTCCCAATCATGTCTTCATACTCTCGGTTGTCAAGCACACGTAACGACATTAAAAATAAGTTATGGCCAATCATGTTTCGGAACGACTTACACCGTAAAAAAATAATAATTTAAAAAACTATTTGTCAATACGGCGCTGCTCAACCCTAAAGATCTGTGTTTCGGCTGCAACAGGGTACTTATCTCGCAGTAAAATCAACGTTTTTTAACTGTTGGAAAACTAAATTTCCATTTATAGTGAATGGTCCCTTTTTCATTTAATGCCCTATTTTTCCTTACAAGTCCTCAAATTCTAAACAAAATGTTCCATTCTGGTCAATGTTTAAGATTTTTTAAATCAAACGGGATCTTATTTGGAAAACAAGCCATGTATGAGGTTGGGATAACTTTCTTAGCGTGAGCGATGTGGGCGTAGCTTGAAAAGTACGAACGCACATTTTCGGCTAGAATCGTGACGTTTCCTTGCTAACTTGGTTGTGATTTCGAACTTCGTACAGTCGCACATAATGCTGTTAAGCGGATGTGTGTATCTAAGAAAGTAAAGAATGAGGCTACGTGTAGGCTTTCTAGTGAGTTTGTGTGTGTTTCACTTTTGAAGACTTGAAAATTTATGCATAAGAAATAAAGTAGTTTTTGGATGAGCGTAGCGAGGACTCCAATTGCACTTACCCTGAGAAAAATAGCTCGTGTTTTTTTGTATGTAAGTCCGCTCTCTACCGACAAACGGCATATGTGCGATCTTGATGAAATGACAATGACGACAACAATGACGCCAGGAAACAGTATTCATTGGCAAAAAAAATCAACCACAAATGCTCATCCATCAACGCGACAGGAAAAAGCGTTCGCGAAGCGGCCTAGAAAACATTCATTCATGCTGCATGTGTGAGCTAACGCCGGAAACACTGGGCTACGCCGTTCTCTAACCCCGGCGTTACTTTCACGTTGGCTTGAGAACCCAGAATAAGGAGGTTAAAATTATTTAAAGCCTCGCTGAAAATATGACCAAAATCGGTTTAGCCGTTTTCCAGTAGAAAGTGAAAAAAATTCGATCCATTTCTATTTTCTTGGGATAAATGTAGCCCAAAAAAAATATATTCATCGAAAATAAAATTAGCGTGCTTATGATTCTCGTCTTAACTTAGGTACTAACACATACAAAATAAATATAAAACTCACGACATTCATATTTAGTTAAGTGGTCGTGGAGCATAGAAATCCCTACACAAACCGAGCGGTTTCACGTAGTGACGAATCTGTCGTCCGTTAGTCACGTTGCGTTTCAAGTGTGATGCAAATCAATATCCCACGATGATCAAAGGGTTTAGTCACGTCACACGACAGGCGGGGGTCGCCCGTTTACCCTTCATTCCCAAGTATGCGCCAGTCAAGTGAGTAAACCTAGCATTAGTCTGATTGATTGATTTAAATCAGCGAAGCAGACATGTTTCAAGTAACGGGAGGGAGAGATATCATTACAATACTACAGCTCAAGTCCGACTAATTAGGTTTTAGTAACAGTCATAATTACATAATATTTTACTTGCGACAAAACGACAATCATAATACCGCGATTAACTGCACAAGATCTAGCACAGTTTAGAAACTAAGGGTTTTCTTCATAGTTACCGTAATATATGTGTAGTACAGACTCCCCCCCCCCCCCCAAATACAAAAATATGTAAAAACAAAAAAAATCGGCAGTCAAGCTCTCCTTCCAAAGTCTTCGGCTGTAAATGCTGTGAGATATAGAAGTTGAGCCAAGCATTTCATTCTTTCTCCCTAGTTTCGCATTGAAAAGAAGTAAGATCATTTCGCCTGTTGACGAGCGCCAAGCCAACCATTTTCGTGGTAAAAAAGTAAAAATTTTAAACTCAAAATCATAAAAATTTACTTGGCCATTGAATTTGGTTCATTACGAGAACTCTAAAAAGTCAATGGCAAAGTAATTTTTGATGATTTTGAGTTTAATGGTTGGCTTGGCGCTCGTCAACAGGCAAAGAGATCTTACTTCTTTTCAATGCGAAACTAGGGAGAAAGAATTAAATGCTTGGCTCAACTTCTATATCCCACAGCATTCACAGCCGAAGACTTTGAAAGGAGAGATTGGCTGCCGTTTTTTTTTTTTTTTTTTTTACAAATTTTTGTGTTTGGGGGGGATATCACATCTTTTTGTTGTTTGTTTCATATCAAGGCGTGAAATACGTGAAAAGGTGGATACAGTGCCTTTAAAACAGATTGTCTAGAAACAAAGCTACCATCTTTTGTTTTTGTTTACAATCTGTAGTTGGCAATATACAATGTTTTTATTAAATTTCCTATGGTTAATGTCGTCTTGGGTTTTTGCGTGAATGATTTGTTGACCGGACTGACTGACGGACTTGACGCATAATTTTTAAGCGAGCGAAGCGAGCGTTTCCATTTGACTCTGCCGGAAAAATTAGTCACTGGTTTTGTTTTTTTTTTTGTTTGTTTTTTTTTTTTGTTTGTATGTCTCGCGATAACGTTCGAACGGAGGCTCGGATCGAGTTGAAATTTTCACCATCCGCAAGCTTTGTTCTCGATTGAATGCCATTAGTTTTGTGGCAAAATCGTTCAAAAAGTTAAAAAGTTACATTAAAGTTAATCGAAAGTTTTTTTTTCAAACTAACCGGCGACAAAATCTGAGATAGCCAAATCATTTAGAATGTCCGTCCGGTCACGAATATGTTAATTTTAGTTTGATCCGATAAGTAGTGTAGATGGAAATTACATTATAACAAAAGTAACGTTGCCATGGCAACGAAAAGACGCGCGAAGTTTCTAATGCACTGCCACCTAGAAGTAATCAAAATACTTTTGAGGAAGTAGTCTATTATTTGTCAACAAAGAGTTTAAATAGTTTTCCCAAGGAGTCAAGATCCTCTAGATGGCGGTGGATTTTAAAGTAAAGATTTAAACACGGGTTTACCCAAATACCTTGGCAATAATAAATAATACTGGAAAACGCGAACGTCGTAAATTTTTAAATTTAAAAAATGTGCAATGTGGGTCTAGCTATAGCACGTGCTCGCTTATCAACGCGTCCAACTGAGCGTTTCCTAGTAATCAGCAATTAAAATATTCAAATTGTATTAAATACATCCTAACGGTTTTTCCAAAGTTAAGGGTGGTAGGGAACAGTGGGGGTGAAATATCGCTTGCCTCCCGGCAGATTATTATGTTTCATATTATTATGTACCATCATGCCAAATTTCATGCTGATAACTCATTCGGTGCCTTCATGGTGAATGTTGGAAATCAAGAAAAAAAATATTAAGCGAGCGAAGCGAGCGTTTCCATTTGACTCTGCCGGAAAAATTTGTCACTCGTTTTGTTTTTTTTTTGTTTTTTTTTGTTTTTTTGTATGTCTCGCCATAACGTTCGAACGGAGGCTCGGATCGAGTTGAAATTTTGACCATCCACAAGCTTTGTTCTCGATTGAATGCCATTAGTTTTGTGGCAAAATCGTTCAAAAAGTTAAAAAGTTACATTAAAGTTAATCGAAAGTTTTTTTTTCAAACTAACCGGCGACAAAATCTGAGATAGCCAAATCATTTAGAATGTCCGTCGGTCACGAATATGTTAATTTTAGTTTGATCCGATAAGTAGTGTAGATGGAAATTACATTATAACAAAAGTAACGTTGCCATGGCAACGAAAAGACGCGCGAAGTTTCTAATGCACTGCCACCTAGAAGTAATCAAAATACTTTCGAGGAAGCAGTCTATTATTTGTCACCAAAGAGTTTAAATATTTTTCCCAATGAGTCAAGGTCCTCTAGATGGCGGTGGATTTTATCCACCAAGTAAAGATTTACATACGGGTTTACCCAAATACCTTGGCAATAATAAATAATATCGGAAACATGGCCCTGTGGACAGCGAACGTCACAAATTTTAAAATTTAAAAAAATGTGCATTGTGGGTCTAGCTATAGCACGTGCTCGCTTATCAACGCGTCCAACTGAGCGTTTCCTAGTATAAACTATTAGGGATGCGGGTGGAAAATATGTGGTTTAGGAAATGAGAAAAGGTCGATTGGGTTAATCAAATTAAAACATAATTTTAATAGCTAATTTGAATAAAAATTTAATTTCGGGTTAGAGCTGTGAATTATTCCAATTTTAGGGGATGATTTAGGAGGTGTTGGGAGTGGAATATCGCTTGCCTCTCGGCGGATTATTTTTCATATTATTATGTTCCATCATGCCAGATTTCATGATGATTACTAATTAGGTGTCTTCATGGAGAATGCTGGAAACAAGGTAAAAATAATATAAACTATTAGGGATGGGGGGTGACAAAATGTGGTTTATATAATGAGAATAGGCCGATTGGGTTAAAACACATTAGAACATAATTTTAATAACTAATTTGAATAAAAATTCAATTTTGGGTTAGAGCTATGAATTATTCCAAAATTAGGGGATGATTTAGGGGTGTTGGGGGTGGAATATTGCTTGCCTCTCGGCGGAAGTATGTGAGTCTGAGATACATCTAAGTGTGGTCCAAGTTTCATAGTTCTAAGATGTGCCGTTTTTTCTGTAGGCTCTTTCTTATTCCTCTGTCAGAATCCCTAGCCACCCAGCCAGCCGGAAGGTTTTTGTCGATTTTTACGCACTTTTTTAACTCAGAACGAGTTATCGGATCGGGCTGATTTTTTGTTGTTGTATGTAATGGACCACATATCAGGTATATACCGAGTTTCAAGATTGTAAATCTTTCGGGACGGCGTGTGCAGATAGCTGAAAACCACCCAACTCGGGTAAGAGTAAACAGGGTCGAGTTATCATCGCCTACTAGCAGTCGCGTGCGCTTGGCTGCGGGCAAACGACCGTCGCCCTAGATATTTTGTTTTGTAATTTGGGCAAGTGGTTCGGTCAAAATATGCAGATTACCAAGAAGGGGGGTGATTTTGGAATGCATATTTTTGCGTGTTTGAGTTTATATGTGCACAGTTTCAAGACATGATGTTATAAAAGGCCAATTTAGATTGGTATTACTAGGATGATCTAGTATAATTATGTGGAACAAAAAAGAGGCAGGTTAAAACCTCTTTAAGAAATTTTCCAAAACGCCAATTTTTCGCCAATTTTTTATAAAAAAAAAAATGAAAAATTCGTGTAAAATCACAGTTACAAGATATAATTTTTTAAACGGTCATGTTACTGTATTATGCTATAGATAATGTGGTAACAATTTTTTTTGGGATACTAGCCTCTTTAATTACATTTTAGCTTGAACTTCTTGCTGCTGCTGCAACTAATACGCATCATTGGCCGGCCCCAAGCTTTAGGGCAGATGGCTGACGCAACAGTTCTGGCCGACGCGACGCGCGGGATAATCCAGTTATTGCATGACGCATTTTCATCACTCGGCGCGCGCGAGCCACTTCAATCGTCAGAAACGCACCGGTTCAAGGAAACTGTTAGCTAATTGAACTGCTTTAATTTAAATTTCTAATTAAGCCTTTAACGCTTCTCGCTAAACGTTTAGGTCCTGCAAACCTCGGGCTATTCGTTTACCGCGCAAACTAGACGGGGCATGGTAGGGGTATGGGGAGTAACTAAGGGACGCAATACATAGTCACGTTGAATGATGAACGTAAAGTTATAAATCTCTTTCCCGACGCTCTTATTTAAGTATCGTTTCGTCATCAAACAATTTGCGAGCCTTTTAAATGACGATTAATTAACGTCAACAACTTGTTTCGGTTAAAATTGTAGAGATCAAATTTTGCTCAAAAGCCGACAAGGTTTTGTTGAGCCATTACTGTAAAAATGTATCACGTGAAATATGTATGATGGAAATAGAATAAAATGCGTTTCAACTCCAATTTTATATATAAGTTATTATTTCATTGTAAGGCGTCTTAAAATTTGCATCAAAATCGGAGTAGGCCTAGTTGTTATTCCAATAGAGAGCGAACAAACACAAAAACAACCAAAACCGAAGAATGCGTTACGTGAGATTTTCATTACGTCTTCGAGAACGTTATTTATAATATATCGAGCCTTCAACCTCTGACGCCGACATGCGAGAAAACTGCACTTTTGTGCATGCCGTAAAACGTACGATATGCATGAGGAGGAGCGGGGGGGGTAGTAGGTGTGTAAGCACTACTACCATAGTATAGAGGATACCACGCATACAAAAAAACTTGTAAAAATACAGCCAAACCTTACACACTCAAAAGTAATTAGATTTAAAAAAGGGCCAAGCTCATCTACCCTTCCACATTTGCGCATTCTTAATTCATAAACGTACAGTACCCCAAACAACATCCTTGAAAAGCTTGGCAAAATAGAATTTGTAACTATTAATTTAAACGTAATAGTTCATCCAAATTCTATTTTTCCAATTAATTTGAACGTAATAGTTCATGCAAAGGTTAAAATTTAGCTTTAATTGCCACTACAGCAATTTCTTTCTTTGTGTATAATATGCACGAATCCATAATAAAATGTCTGTTCAATGTAGCCAAAGTTAATTTCATTGTCGTATTACATTGCATACAACCATTCTAATCTAAAGTCAAAGCTTCATCAGTTGCGGTTGGGAAACATGGCATACCGTGCGTTGAAAGTGGATTGATAAATCTAGTTTTCACGATCACGACGTGGATTGTGGGGGCACGCCAGTCTCTTTGTTGCCGACTCGTCTGTCAGTCGATCGCGCTTAATATTCAGATTGCTTTATACTTGAAAGATTAAACCCACGAGTATACCTAGGAGCAATATTCAACTCAGGTTTGATTTGTGATGACAAGTTTTCCCCAGTGGCTGATTTATATTCACGAGGATGATTCATCCACTCAAAGTGTGGTTAACACACGTCGGAGCGTTGGAGCACAAGCAAGCACGTCGGCGAAATTACAATTTTATACTCATCTGTTAGTTTTGATAGTCACTCGATAATAAGTTATTAATGAAGACACTAATCTAAAATGTAGTGTTTTTTTTTTATATATATTTATTGTGGCTTGTTGGAGTAGTGGTTACTGGTTAGCCTACCTGCTTCCAATGCAGAAAGTCCCGGGATCGAAACCCACTTCAGTCGAAAGTTTAACTTGATTCAAGTCCATCACTAATTAGTAAACGGTGACTTTAGAGCCGTCCTAGCAACGAGGCACTTAATAAATTGTAAGTAGTTCTGAATCGACCTTGTTGATTCTTGCGGTGAACCAAAAAGTGTTCGCACTGTCCATACCACTGATTGCTATAGTTCCTATTAAAAAATATCGATCTTTGGTTGGTTATCGCTCCCTCGTCGATTGCGTCGTGACCTACAGGTTGGCTTGGTCGCTTTGGTTTACACAAGTCCCCCACACAGAATTAGCAAACACTTAAGTCAATGGTCAAGATTGATGATGTATAAAACAATAATCAGACCTCATTTTGAATACTGCACTTCTTTACTCTGGAAATCTGGTACTGATAACATAAGAAAGTTACAAATATTGGAAAATAAAGGAATGAGAATTATATTGAGGGTTAACAAAAGAACACATGTTAGAGATATGTTGGATGTTCTTGAATGGATGACGGTTGAGCAAAGATTGGGCCTGAAGGTACTAATTTCATCCGCAATGTTGTGGATGGAAAATTCAATGACAACTTTGATGAGTTCATTAACAAAAATAATGAAGTTCATGATCATCAAACTAGGCAGGCCAATCAATTTCATTTAAACATACAAAATATGACTGTTAACCAAAAATCAATTTTTATTAATGGAATCAAATTATATAATAGTCTACCAAACGGTATCAAAGAAAGTAGATTCAATATATATAAAACTGAATGTATTAATTTTTTAAAATCTGAATTTCCATATGAAGGAATGTGACTGAAATTGTTGGAATAGTTTAATTTTGTATTATGTATAGACTCTGTTTTCTACTTATGTGAAGCGCATAATTGTATACTAGGAAAACGCTCAGTTGGACGCGTTGTTGAGCGAGCACCGGTACGTGCAACATGACCCGAGTACGACATTTCCATAAGGCCCACCACACAGTGTAGGCCTAACTGGATATTGACATTGTATACACTATACTATTCCAACATCTTTGCATTGTACTCATTCACGTCATGCCTTCTAAAGTGTATCTTTGTATCTTCACTGCCTCCTTCATTTTTTAATATCATTTTTCGAATTATGATTACCAATAAGTCTTTAAGGTCTTGACCGATTTAGCTGAAAATTTGGAAAATAGGAGAGAATGTTGTACTTATTGACCCTGCAAAATTTCATAACGATCGGAACATTTTTATTTTTTTATTTTTTTATTTTATTTTTTATTTTTTATAACCAACGATCGGATTTTGTTCAAAAACTATACAGCAACCCGCCTAGGTGGTATGTACATGTGTGCAAAATTTCAGGTCGATCAGAGAAACGGTGCGACCTGTATCGAAGCAGTAACAGAAAAAAAAAAACAAAAAAAACAAAAAAAAACAGACATTCGAGCCATAAGAGTCAAGTGGAGACGCTCGCTACGCTCGCTCAATTATGTTAAATTATTTGTATTTGTATTTTTATATTGTATGTTGTGATTGTATCATGTTACTAATTAGCGAAAGCTTAATAAATAAATCATACTACTACTGTTATAATATGAGTGATTGGGTTAATATACACAAACACGGGTACAGCCGTACCCAAAACAGTAAGCAAAACAATCATCGAAGAAGAATACAAAAATAAAATAATTTGCCACAAGTTGATCTTTCTGGCGGCGTTGCCGGATGGGATTACCAAAAGGTTTGCCTCTAGTTCCCGCATCAAAAATGGTGGAGGTGCCGGGTCATTTTATTATAAGAAACTTTCTGAGGAGTAAGCTATTCCCCTCTTCCCCCCAGAGTCACCAAAAACATTCTGTGCATTCTTGTTGTGACTACCAAAATGTACGTTTTGAGCTGAATGAACGAACAGCTCGAAACGTACGTCTCATGCAAATTACCAAACCACGAGCTTTTCGGCCGTGGGTGGAAACGTACGTTTCGAACCGTATACATTGTGATTAAAAACTTGCATTCGGCTCAACACGTACGCTTCGGTAATCACGTGACCCTCCATGCCACTCGTTTTCATAGGTGACTGCAAACGTAGGTTTTAAAAACTTAGGCCCCAGATTGAAAATAAACTAGGAAGCTTCGCAAACGCTTTTTTAAGTCGCGTTGATGGATGCGCTTTTTTAAGTTTTTAGTTTGCGTAGGTTATCTTTACTTTTGCAAGTGCTTTGCTTTGCTTTGCTGCCTTTGCATTGTAGGTGATTGTTGTCAAGTTTCTATTGTTAATTGTTATTATTTACCGTAAAAAACGGATTCTGGCTAACTTTTTCAACTTTTTCTTTCAAAAGGTACTACATCACCATAACCTTAATGTCCATGTATAATATGAACGTTGTAGCCCCAACCGTTTGGTCAGAATTGGCCCAAATGGCACAAAAATATCGCACAAAAAATCAAAAAAATCGTAAAAGTACGATATTCATGAGAAATATTTCTTCGATTGTACCCAAAAACAATACACCTCTAAGTTCAGAGATTTCGAAGGTCCCCTCCAATTTTCATCAAGATCAGATATGCCGTTTGCCCGGTAGAGAGCAAACAGACAAAAAAAAAAAAAAAAACACCCGAGCAAAATTTTTTGGGGGTCAGTGAAATTGAAGTCTTTGCTTTGTTCATCCAATAATATTAATAAACCAAATGCAATTTTTTAAAAGTATATATTATTCGGAAATTTATGATTTCTTACCAGCCTTGTATTGTTGGTTGGTATAATTTTAGAGATTAAAACATTTTGGCACTACTTTCACACAAAAATTCTAGACAATGTTATCAGCGGCAAAAAGAAACAAAATTAAAAAGCATTGGAAAACATGTCTCAAAGACTCAATGAACTAAATATGCTCATCCATCAATGTGACCGTATAAAGCATTCACGAATTAGCGTACGTTTAACTGTTCATACGCTAAAAGCTCACGTTCAAACTGTTAAGTATGTCGAAAGTTCATGGAACAATGTTTATAAATAGGTAATGAGCCCCTGTGTACTACATGCGCAAGCTTTCAAGGTAAGTAATGAATGAGTAATATTGAAATAAGCATAAAAGCGTTGTTTCTGACAAAACGAATCCACTGTTGTATTTGCAGCACCTAATCAAGCACTGTAAGTTCAAAGAGGTCTTTTTAGAACTATGTCATGGGTGTGGCATACAGGCCAAGTGAGTCTTTATTATTTTACCTTTACTTTTAGCACATATGATATTTTACTTGAAAACTAAATTATAACTAAACTGCACGGTACAATTTTTTCTTCCACTGGTACAACTTAGTATTTGTACCGGCAAAAGAAAAAAATCGTACCGAAGATATTAACAAAAACAACTGAGAAAGTTTATCAGTTTGTAGGCAAGAGTATGTGTTAGTAGTATGTTGAGCAGGAGTATGTCCGGGGTAAGCGTCATTAATTTCACTATTATTGTCTATATTGGGAGTACTGCTCAACCCAAAAATAAATAAAAAATAGTATTGGCAATGTCAGGTGGTCATAATTGATAAACTATTTTTGTTGTGCTGATAAACTAAAATTTAGGAAAGTTTTAATTAGGCCGATAGATTCACCTTAATAGAACAGGTAAATATTATTTAATACAAGTTATATGAACTTTTTCACTGCTCATAGGTAGAAATAAGCTTTAGTATTGTAGCAATAGTATTTTGGAAAGTCTCCCTTTCCTCCACTGGCTGAAATTGTATCAAAGTGAAACTTTTCAAAATATTGCTTCATTAATAAAGCTAATTTCTATCTAAGAGCAGTGAAAAAGTTCATTTAACTATATCTATTAACTTTGTTGAAATACGTACTAAGTTGTGTTATGAATTTGAGATATTTTTACGATAGACTATGATTAAAAATAACCAAGCTAAAAATAAAAATTGTGTTTCTTGCACGCCTTATCAAATATTTACTTGAAATAAAACAATGATCCATATCTCCGTCAGTTTTGATCATAGACACTTGGTAAGAAAAGCATTTCATAACTCAAGCTACATTTTTGAACTATATTATTAAATATTTATAATTAAAAAAAAGAACAAAGAATAAATTATTTTCATCACAATATAGATTTGGGAATGGTCGATGACTGATAGAAAACCCAAAGTTTGATAGCCCGTACCGAAAAACTTTACCATTTTGAAACCAATACGTCACCAAACGGTGTATACCAATCCAAACTAAATCATTCACATTTCCTTACTCCGGAGTCATAACTGTTTCAAATGACAACCATGGTGACAGCAATGGTGACGTGAAGCAGCAAACATTTACAAACATCCACAAACCATTACAAACCAACACTGTGAACCTACAATCACAAATGCTTACCAAATCAAACATTCACAACCCAAGATAAGCCAACCATTTCTTACCAAAGCAAACCTTGTGCGTACATTTACAAACCAATCCAAACTTTCGCAAATCTGTATACCAAGCCTTGCCATTTCGCACGAAAGCAAACCATTGGGACCAGCGGGATCTGGTAGCTAAATATGTAAATGAAAAATTAAAATAATAAGTATTGTTATTATATCGGTGCCATACAGGTATTTCGTCTTAATTATGACACCAGTCAAATATCTGTAGGTGGATACACAACATGTATTAATTGCAAGTTACTATAAAGTTTCAAGCTAGGTGTCTCGAACTCGATCCAACAGGGCAACTCTCCATCTGTAAGCCAAGCCTCTAACTGTTGCGCCACGGAAGAAGCTTCATGCTTAGAGGGACTTGACTAAATTGTAGTTATTGTGCGCTTGTTCTGTGGGCTATCTGTATCGCGTTTTAACTATTTTGGATGTGTTTAAAATAGTGTTCATTATATTATACTAATGGTCCATACCATATATTTTTAATGTGGGTGCAGTAAATAATGCTATACAATGCCAATTCCGTTTTTAAGTGCATGTTCAAAATTTTGTTCAAGTTGTTGATATAGGCCGAGGCGGGTGCATCTGCACAAATAAAGTCCGATGCGATGCTAGATGATACGTACATAAGATAACGGTACTAGTTCTATTGGTATATGCAACCAAAACTAAATGACTTCATGAGAGGTCTTCATATTGTTTTGTCTCAGTTGGTAAAAAGTGAAACTAGTACACAGTTGCCATTTTTAATTAAACTGTATTACAAGAGAAAAATGTAAACATACCAAAAGCTACAGAATTATCTGCATCAATGTTAGTACGCGTGTGCAGATGCATGCTGGCTCCGTGGCGGTAACTTAAAATGAAAAAGAAGGTTCTACAAATTGATTTTGAAATTCAATAATATATTACTTATTATTATTCTTTTTAATTTGTTTATTGATACAGATAGTTGTTTAATTAATAAACCAAAAATTAGTAATGTATTCATTATTAATTAAGGTGATTGATTATTGTGGTTATAATGTACATTACACTACTATTTATGGTGGTGATTGATTTGTTTTCAGAAATAATTGCAATATGCTCATTTTGTTTCATATGCTAAAATAAGTAATTTATATTGTCTTACTGTATCGTACATACTACACGGGCATACATAATATAAATGGTCCTAATATGCTTAGGCCTTTACTAAACAATTACAAATACTCCATAAGAGCATATTATATACACTAGGAAAACGCTTAAGTCCCGCCGCGTTGTTGGATGAGCGTAATTAGAGGACCTGGATCTTATTAATTACAGAAGATAAAGCGGCGTTAAGCGTAATTGGTGCATTGAGTTGCCAAGATTTATGCGGATTTTCTGTTGTTCTGTGAAAAAATCATTACTTAATTGAAGATTTTTAAAAAAAATTAATTTAAATTAAATAAAAAATAAACTCTTATTTTAATTTTTTTAATTAATCGTCGTTTAAAAAAGAAAAAATCGTAAAATTTTGATTTTCATAAGAAATAATTATTCGATGGTGCTCAAATTTCATACGAATATATTAATTCATAAAATTAAGATTCTGTGAAAAAATCATTACAATCGGATAAAGCATGTAGGTGTTATAAGTCAAAGAATTGTTTAAACAAAGAAAAAACCCGTAAACTTTCGATTTTCTTGAGAAATAATTTTTCGATCGCGCTCAAATTTCACATGAGTACCTAAATTCATAAAATTAAGGTTCTGTGAAAAAATCATTAAAATCCGACAAAGCATGTAGGTGTTATAAGTCGAAGAAATTTTCAAAAAATCGAAAAAAATCGTGAAATTGCGATTTTCATCAGAAATAATTTTTCGATTGCTCTCAAAAACGTGGCAGTTCTTCGTTCAGAGATTTCAAAGGTCTCCATAAAATTTCATTGCAATCGGATTATCGGTTAAGCCGGAATCGTGCTAACAGACACACAAAAATACAAAAAGAAAAAAAAAAAAAAAAAAAAAACATTCCGGATTTTTTTCTCCAGTGTAGTGAAATGGAATCTTCGCTTCGCTCGCTACGCTCGCTACGCTCATCCAATTAAGGTTCTGTGAAAAAATCATTAAAATCCGACAAAGCATGTATAGGTGTTATAAGTCGAAGAAATTTTCAAAAAATCGAAAAAAATCGTAAAATTGCGATTTTCATCAGAAATAATTTTTTCGATTGCTCTCAAAAACGTGGCAGTTCTTCGTTGAGAGATTTCGAATGTCTCCATAAACTTTCATTGCAAATCGGATTATCGGTTTAGCCGGAATCGTGGCTAACATACACACAAAAATACAAAAAGAAATAAAAAAAAAAAAAACATTCCGGATTTTTTTCTCGAGTGTGAATGAAATGGAATCTTCTCTTCGCTCGCTATGCTCATCCACATAAATATCTCTTTGTTTTCATTTTAACATAATAGTTATCACTCAATGGTTATATTATGCCATTTGAGTGCCAGATTGCTGTCCAAAGGCAGCCTGTACGGCATGGGAAAAAGGCATCTGTTTGGTAAACAACCAGCAGTATAAATCTATATGTGGGCAAAATACGTAAGAGAAATGTTAGTGCCGGATCGGTAACAATCTGGTGCCGGTTATTAATACAAGAATACATGCAAACACAAGGGGAAAAGAAAGGAGAACGGAAATGGTGAACGAGACGGCAATTGAAAACGCGGGAAATTTGGGAACGCCGCACGGCAATAAAATGCTCAATTTAGTCAAAATGCACAGTTTAGGTGTTTACGAGTAAATGGTACTAGGTTACAATGGTTACAACACCAATTACCAACAATAACATGTACAAAATACGATTTTGAACGTGGTTTGACTAGGTTATTTTTGGTTATGTGAATATCTTCTTTTCTTATATGCCTAACAATTGACCTATGGTTGCCTTGTCCATCATTCCGTTTTCTGTCGATAGGATTCTCCTTCTGCATCCTCCATATCTTTTGGCATTGGTCTCTTATTTTGAAGTACGCGCATCTACGTAGGTGCTCCCTGGTATGCTGTTCTGTAGCACATAGTGTACATGTGCTTGAGTCAGTTATCCCTAGTTTATGAAGGTGTGTAGCTAGCAGGTCATGACCGGTTTCCAATCTGAATTGTGCCGTCTCAGTCTGCCGATTTCTCCACATATACACATTGCAATTGCTTCAAAATATACCTACAGGTTGGTTATCACTTGGTTCCTAAAGGTAAACAGTGATGATGTAAATTTTACTACTAGTCACCAATGCTTACCAACACAAACCAACTGTGTTTAGTGATGAAACTTGGTTTGAGATGGTGAACAGATGGTAATTAAAATAGTTATTTTGGTTTGCTGTGGTAAGTTCAGGTGCGTCGGAAGTCTATTTTTCCAGGGGGGGGGCAACTTTACTAGGAAAAGTACATGCTTCCATACATAGTTACATATGGCTACATAATATTCAACTAATGTCCTCGAGTCAGTGGCATATACTGAAATATATTTCGGGGGGGGAGGGCTTGGACGAACAACGCAATGGAGTGTGTCCCCCACAATAGCACCGCAGGCAATTTTTTTAAAAATACGTATTTTTGAAGTGGTTTTTATGTGTTTTAGAAGCAATTAAGGGGCTTTGCTGAACGAAAAAAGAACAGATAATAGATTAATTAATTTTTACGCGTAAACCTAGATGATTTTATAAGAATATAACATTTAAGCTGAGATTTCAGGGAAGGGGGGGGGGGGCGCTCAAGCCCCCGCCCTCCCCGGATACGCGGCGCCACTGCCTTGAATATTGGTAGCTTTTAGTGGTGAAAAGTACCAAACACTTTGCGACGATCACTAGTTTTGTTTACAAACTTAAGTAGTACAAATTTGGTCTATCTCTGTATCCATCACACTGCCTGGCTAGCTTCTTATGAAGTAGTAGCAGATGATCTCATTTGAGAACGATTCTCCCTTGTAACACGTTTTAGGGCACTAAAAGAACGTTCCGCGGTTGCTGCCCATGCTAGTACGTAGTAAATTTAGGCTAAGCTCTATCACACACATAACAAAAACTTGTAGAAATACAGCCAAACCTTACACACTCAAAAGAAATGAGATCTAAAAAAAGGGCCAAGCTCATCTACCCTTCCACATTTGCGCATTCTTAATTCATAAACGTACAGTGTCCCATAACAGCATCCTCGAAAAGCTTGGCAAAATAGAATTTGCGATTATTAATTTAAACGTAATAGTTCAACCAAGTTCTTTTTCTAATTAATTTAAACGTAATAACATGCAAATTTTATTTTGCCAAGCTTTTCGAGGATGCTGTTATGGGACACTGTACGTTTATGAATTAAGAATGCGCAAATGTGGAAGGGTAGATGAGCTTGGCCCTTTTTTTAGATCTCATTTCTTTTGAGTGTGTAAGGTTTGGCTGTATTTCTACAAGTTTTTGTTATGTGTGTGATTTCAAGTTCCATTGCAAAATTATTTGTTAAAATATAATAATTTTATCAAAGTTAATTTAATTTTTATGGTATTAGCAATAACAATAGGATGTACTAGGAAACGTTTAAGTCCGGCCGCGTTGTTGGATGAGCGTAATTGGTGCATTGAGCTGCCATGTGTTACGCGGATTTTCTGTTGTTCTGTGAAAAAATTATTACTTAGTCGAAGATTTTTTTTAATTAAATTAAATAAAATAAAAAAATTAACTTAATTTTTTTAATAAATCGTAATTTTTTTTTTAAATCATAAAATTGCAATTTTCATAAGAAATAATTATTCGATTGCGCTCAAATTTAACACGAGTATATTAATTCATAAAATTAAGGTTCTGTGAAAAATCATTACAAAAGGATAAAGCATGTAGGTGTTATAAGTCAAAGAATTGTTTTAAAAAAGAAAAAACCCGTTAAAATTTCGATTTTTATGAGAAATAATTTTTCGATTACGCTCAAATTTCACACGAATATCTTAATTCATAAAATTAAGGTTCTATGAAAAAATCTTTACAATCGGATAAAGCGTGTAGGTGTTATAAGTCTTGCGCTAAAAAACGTGCAGTTCTAAGTTCAGAGATTTCGAAGGCCTCCATAAAAATTTCATCGCAATCGGAGTATCGGTTTAGCCGGAATCGTGCTGACAAACACACAAAAATACAGAAAAAAGAAAGAAGGAAGGAAAGAAAAAAAAAAAAACATTCCGGATTTTTTTCTCCAGTGTAGTGAAATGGAATCTTCGCTTCGCTCGCTACGCTCATCCAAAAATATCTAGACCCGGATTCATGTACATCCTGGGTATAGGTGGTATAACCATGGTATAACGACAGTATAAGGACTGGTTAAGTCTAGGCAACTCACGGCCAATTAAAACTTTCCCATGCAACAACAAACGCACAACTAATGTTATTTGACACCTATTTCACTGCATACACAGCCATGTAAATCATCAGATAATCAAATGAATATTGAAAATTTTCACCATCTTTTGTTTTACATTTTCATTCATTCATTTTCAGAGACTTGGAATATGACAGCAGTGGAGGAGAGTCTTGTGCAGGCTGTAGATATGAAGTTTTTGAGAAGCATTGTGGGTAAGACTAGATAGGACCGAATACGGAATGAGGATATCCGAGATCAAGTAGGCGTGAGGAATTTAATGGAGTGAATTGGAGAGAGAAGATTAAAGTGGTTCGGACATGTCAAGAGAGTGGAATGTGGTGGAAGAAGAGGAGTGGTGGCAGGACAGAAGAAGATGGAGAGGCCTATCTTCAATGCCGACCCAACGCAGAGTTGGACGTGGCAACAGATAATGATGATGATGATTATAAGTGACAGGAGATTGCGTGAGTTTATTAAAAGAAAAGGAAAGGCTTATTATTGCCGTAAATTTAGGAATAGCCTAGGACTATCATACCATTGTTTATCTGCATTAGGCTTTTGGTAATCAAAACTAGTTATTTGTACGGGAAGTGTGTCAAAACAAGGTTGTGCTGGCCTGGGTTGGCTAAGAAAGGCCTAGGGCTTGTCAAACATGTAGTGTAAGTATTTATTTATCTAGTCCTATAGCCTAATGGAACTTTAGACCTACACTGTTGTATTATAAATAATTTTCTACATCTGGGCCTAGGCCAGGGACGGTTTCTGATTTGTTTTATGAGAGTATAATGACACCTTTTCTCGTTCCACACAAAGAAGAAAAATTTAAAATGTCCGCCATTTGTTTACGTATCGCACTTTCCCGCCTAACTCTGCTTATACCGTCAACAAGTGTCAAGTACCTAACTATAGTTACTTGTTGATTGTATGCCTAGTGTTAAGGCTTATTTTAAAACCTTTATTTGGAAGCCTTCCAACAAACTTTTTCAACCTTTTTTTTTCAAAAGAGACTATATTACTATAACTTTAATGTCCATGTAAAATATGAACATTGTAGCCCCATCCGTCTGGTCAGAATCGCGGGCCGATTGAAACTGACGAATTAGATAGTTAGGAGTAGTAGCAGTAGCAGTAGCAGTAGCAGTAGCTAACATCCTTAAAGTGATTTTGAGCATGTTTCAAGCCATTTTTTCACCAAGAAGGAATGGTCGTACCCCAATAAAATTTGGCATGTGTTGTCAGGTACCTAAATCCCCTCGATTGTGATAGTTTTCAAGTTTACATCACGTTACATGACGGCTGGGTAACACCTCGAAATCACCCCAACTCTGCTTGGTGTATAAGGTGCTTGAGTGTGTAGCGCACCCCGGCTTGGCTGCGGCGCCCTAACGGGCAGTAGTAGAGTAGAAGGAGTAGAAGATAACAATTCAGTAACATTACCCTCCAACATAGAGAAATGAAATATTTTAATGGAAGAAACGTATGTAAATATCAAGTAAAATTTAATTCCTTGTGCAAAATCAAATCATATCCAACCTCTTACATTTAAGATACATCGTTATATGATGACACAAAATACAGAAAACATCATTTAAAGATTTAAAGAGCCAACGAACCCGTTGGCTGAACCATGGTCGTTTTTATGTGATTTATTTTAACAGCTGTTAATAATAAACTTTATCAGACCTGTGGTATTGTTGGTACTTGGTATGGTAGAAGATAACAATTCAGTAATGTTACTCTCCAACATAGAGGAATGAAATATTTTTTAATTGAATAAATCATGTGCAATATCAAGTCAAATTGAATTCTAACTACAAGATCAAACCACCCAATCTTTTAATATTTTAGATACATCGATAAAATATGAAACACAAAATAAAGAACATATTTAAACAGGCGAACGACTTGTTGATTTTGTTACGATTCGTCGACAAATGTGAGGTGACACAACTTGAACGGGATCTACCCCCTGAAGGAACTTCGAAGTGAACTCTCTAAAAGTAAAACTTTTGTTCTCAATAATATATTTTTAAATATAAAGTCCTTTGCAAGTAAAGAAAGATCCCAGGTATCAAGAAATTTCCCCTCCTCGTTACCACCTCCACTCGGCACGGGTGACAGTGCTCGCGAGACGTTGGAATGTGGTAGGCCGCATGACCCATTCATCCAGGTGTCATTGTTAAGAAATCAATTTTTTGATGTAGTTAAAATGTTATAATTTCTCATTTATTTTCAAATATATGGAATAATCATGTAAAATTAATATAAAATAAACTTTGTATTTAAAAAATAGCATGAAAACTGCCGTAATTAGAGTTAGTTGTAACTTCATGGTTACGATCAGAATAATTACGACAGGCAATAATTACGGCAGTTTTCAAGCTATTTTAAAAATACAAAGTTTATTTTTATTAATTTTACATAATTATTCCATATATTTGAAAATAAATGAGAAATTATAACATTTTAACTACATCAAAAAATTGATTTTTAACAATGACACCTGGATGAATGGGTCATGCGGCCTACCGCATTTCAACGTCTCGCGAGCACTGTCACCCGTGCAGAGTGGAGGTGGTAACGAGGAGGGAAATTTCTTGATACCTGGGATCTTTCTTTACTTGCAAAGGACTTTAGGTTTATTTACCTAAAAAATGGGGGTTTCATTGATTGGATGAGCGTAGCGAGCGAAGCAAAGATTCCATTTCACTACACTGGAGAAAAAAATCCGGAATGTTTTGTTTTTTTGTTGTTTTTTTCTGTATTTTTGTGTGTTTGTCAGCACGATTCCGGCTAAACCGATACTCCAATTGCAATGAAATTTTCTGGAGGCCTTCGAAATCTCTGTACTTAGAACTGCCACGTTTTTGAGTGCAATCTTAAAATTATTTCTCGTGAAAATCGCGATTTTACGATTTTACGATTTCTAGAACTTATAACTCATTCACAAGTTTTTGGAAAACCCTTTGGAAAACAACTATGTAGATATAGTTTATTATTAATTGTTTACAATGTCCTAAATATGATGAGGTAAATAAAGTATGAAATAAAATAATAAATACAAAATAAAATGGGGTGGGTGGGTCCCCACCCACCCCCTTTAGGACCAGGAGCAATTGCTCCTGGTCTTATATGGTAAGCGCGCCACTGAATACATATGCATACATACAAATACAATATGTAGGCCTATGTAGGGTATTTATTTATTGTACACCTGCTGAGAAGCTTGGGTGTGGTGCTCAGTCTCTTGAGTACAAATACTTTTGTACTTTTCAAATTACAATCAGAAAAATCAACATATTTTGGTTCTGTTTTCACTCTACAATAGATAGCTCAATCCTAATTTCTAGTAGATACCGGTAGTCTTTTCTATTTGAGTCACAGGTTTGTTCCTGTAAATGTAAGTCCACAACAAAGTTGATTTTTAGTCGATGTTTTCAAGCCGAATGTTTACACTTGTGGCGGGTACTACACACTAAAAGGCTGCCCGTTTACGTTTCTGAGCCGAGGTAAAGTCAACTTACCTGCTGGGCAGAAACGCCCCTCTGGTCCATCGTAGATTGCAAGGTTAGTTTTGACAGGCACCGAGTCGTCTTTGAGGGTGAGGTGGGCTGGTTGGTCTCCCTCGTGGTTGGTGCCAGTCAACGCTACGGACGTCAATAAGTCAAAGCTAATTTGACCGTCTGGCTTAGGGTAGTCGATTGGCTTAGACTCTGCTGCAGGCTTCAAGCGTTTGTTATCAGGAACTAGAAATAGGAACATCATTGAGAGTTGAGGAACAAAGCTAAAGATTTATTTTGTGATTTCACTTTTCAATGGCAATGCAAAAGATATTATAGCAATGTTGAAGTATAGTAAAGTACCCCAGGGCATAATGTCCAACGGTTATGCTTAAAAACGATATTAATTGTATATATATATTATGAACTAGGTTTTTCGGTTATATGCCACTTTATTTACAATAGGCCAACGTTTGATGAAATTTCACTCATCTTCTTCAGGGCCAATACAACTTAATACATATAAAAACGAAAACTACATTACATTGATAATACAGAACAAAACTGGGAAAACAAAATACAACAAAATATAAACAATAGAAATCACTGCACATATGGCGAATTAAAACAACTCAAAGAATCACTGCAAAGCTTGACGTTGCAAAGAAAGAAGAAAGTCACTTCATGTCCGTCTTATTGTTTTTCGTCATGGATCTTGTCACTCTGACTGTCGATGTATTTACTTGCAACAGATCATCTGCAGGAACTAACTGGGGCGTTGGTTGTTGGTCCATTGGTTTCACAGTCAACCTATGTGGCTGTACATGTATCCCTGAAATTGCAGGTTTCCACGTTACTGATAAACGTTGGCTATCTTGCTGTTTATTTAGACTGTGAGCTCGTTTATTAATCTCAATGGCTTCCCGTAACATTCTAGGAAGAAACTCCTCAACGGTGGCAATGGGTTTCATGCCAGCAAAGTCGATAACATGACCACTTTCTTTAGAATGTTGAGCAAGGACTGATGTTTTATCCATGTGCTCAACAGCTAGCCTGTGTTCCTGTTTTCGTTGAAACATGTTTCTTCCTGTTTGACCCACATAGCATTTGTCACAATTTCCACACGGAATTTCATACACGCCACTACCTTCTAGGTGAATGTGGTCCTTACTGCTTCTTAACAACTCTCCTATCTTTCTGTCAGTGTTAAAGACTGGGATCAGAAAACAAAAGGAAAAGACACTACAAGCTGCAAGCTCCTGGCTATGGCACAGGCACATGTGCTAGCTTTTGGCTGCAGGTGAAGAGGTTGAAGGAAAAGAAGAGAAGGGTCTAACAGGTTCATCACCTGCTAGGGTCCAAAGTCGGTTCCAGATAGTGTGTGATAGGTTATGTGAAAAACAATTACATTGGAGCATGTTTGCCATGTCATGTAAGTGGACGTCCAATGCAAAAGTTGGTGTTAGCCCATTTTACATAAATCTATCACAACTCAAATGATGGCTTAGAGTCTCTCATCTCTCTCAAGGTCCAGTGGCACACTAAAGCCTTCAATTGAACTGGAGCAAGGCCTAAAAAACCCCCCCCCCCCCCGTTTAGAATTTCTTAAAGAAAAAAAAGTAAAGAAAATGTAATAACGAATAGTGTCATCAGGCCGAATAAAAAATCAGCATAAAAATTGTCAACTATTGCAGGGGATGGGGCAGCATTTTTAAATAACTGTATGAAACTTGTTAATTTTTAATAAAAAAACTATTCGCGTCAAAGGATGACCGTTTTTGGATTATGGAGCTCCCCTATTGCTTTTCAAATTAGATGGCAGCCCTGAGCAGATTACTATCCAATCATTTGAAAATGCATAATATTAATAAAGCCAACATTGTCATAGTGACCTTTATTTTAGATAACTTAATTTTCTTATTTTTCCAGGTTTTCCAGATTGAACACTTTTCTATGCTATAAATTAAAATTTGTCTGGTTGAGAAAATAAACTAGGAAAACGCCCAAGTCGTTGTTAGATGAGTGAGTGAGCCATGTGTTGAGTACCCGGTAACATTTCCTTCCTTCCCCCTACCTTAGGTCTCCCTATCCTATCATAGGCTATAGTGGCGCATTATGGCCTTACAGTTGACGCACCCTTATACCAACTAAACTTAAAAACCTATTATTTATACATATAACGCAGTGTAGTCTATGATCTGTGACACTACTATGGAAAACATAGCCAGTACGAAATACGTGTAAAGATTGCAAGGCCAAACGACCAACTGACCAAACGGGTGGGGCTACAACGTTCATTGGATGAGCGTAGCGAGCGTAGCGAGCGAAGCGAAGATTCCATTTCACTACACTGGAGAAAAAAATCCGGAATGTTTTTTTTTTTTTTTTTTTTTTTTTTTCTTTCTTTCTGTATTTTTGTGTGTTTGTTAACACGATTCCGGCTAAACCGATACTCCGATTGCGATGAAATTTCATGGAGGCCTTCAAAATCTCTGAACTTAAAACTGCCACGTTTTTGAGCGCAATCGGGAAATTTTTCTCATAAAAAACGCAATTTTACGATTTTTTTCGATTTTTAAAAAATTTCTTCGACTTATAACACCTACATGCTTTATCCGATTGTAATGATTTTTTTACAGAACCTTAATTTTATGAATTAAGATATTTGTGTGAAATTTGAGCGTAATCGAAAAATTATTTCTCATGAAAATCAAAATTTTACGGGTTTTTTCTTTTCTAAAACAATTCTTTGACTTATAACACCTACATGCTTTATCTTATTGTAATGATTTTTTCACAGAACCTTAATTTCGTGAATTAATATATTCGTGTTAAATTTGAGCGCAATCGAATAATTATTTCTTATACAAATTGCAATTTTACGATTTTTTTCTTTTTAAAAAATTACGATTAATTAAAAAAATTAAGTTAATTTTTTATTTTATTTTTATTTAATTATAAAAATTAAGTTAATTTTTAATTTATTTAATTTATTTAAAAAAAATCTTCCGATTAAGTAATGATTTTTTCACAGAACAACAGAAAATCCGCGTAACACATGGCATCTCAATGCACCATATACGCCTGCACCAACAACGCGGCGGGACTTAAGCGTTTCCTAGTATTTTACATGGACATTAAAGTAATTTAGTGATGTAGTGCCTTTTGAAAAAAAAAGTTGAACAAGTTTGTTGGAAGGCTTCCAAATAAAGGTTTTATTATAAGGCTTTTACAGGCATTAATCAACAAGTAACTAAGTCTTATAGTTACTATTAGGGATGTCAAACGATTAAATTATTATAATCGATAATCAAATTCACTTTCACCTCCATAATCGATTATTAATCGATTTTAATCGTTTTGTACAATGTCGGTATAGTAGCAAGTTTCTTTCAAACTTCGGTCTGGTTTCGGTTAGTTTGAATCGCCCGCGCAAGGCACGAGTTCGCATCGGCGCCATGGCGGGGACTTGAGCACGCACAACAATCTCGAAGAAGACAGTCGGGACTCGGGAGCATAATCAAGAGGAGGTGGAGGGGTAGATAAAGCATACGAGATGAAATTGGCATCAATGCGGTGATCAAATTCAATTGTTTGATGCCATGTTGTCAAAAACTCTTGGCCTAGGCCGAAACACAACACCGGAGCAATCACTTTTGTCACACTCAAGACGCCATGTTACGTAAAGGTGCAATTACTGCTCTGCTCGGCGTTTCAGGGGCGTTGAGTGGTGTTTATTGGCTGCCGCGCCAACTACGCCGCGTGGAACGCTTGAACAGAATGTAGCTTTAACTCCGCCCACTCCTTCCGACCTTGCACGGCCAGCGCATGCGCACATGATGACAAGGCAAGGCTGGTACGAACGATGTATTTTGCGACGTCGCTTCAATCAAATGTGGATCGGGAACAATCTTGCGTGCTAGAAATTGATGGAAACGTATCTCATGGGCGAGCAAGACATTAAATCGGCGGTTATCACGGCGTATTTGGCGGGAAAACGTAACGTGCGGGAACGTTTCTCGCGGGTAATAGGCGGCGGATCTTGAAAACTAAATTTAAAAAAGCGCGAAAATTTAACCTCCCAGGCGTGTGAGACGCCTTAACACGTCCTCCCCCAGACCGACGCCAAGCGTGTGCGACGTCCTAGGACGTCCTACAAGTTCAGTTTCAAATAGCCGCGCTTCTAATAGGTTCATCAAGTTGCTACTTGCAGCAGCACCAGGATATAGCTAGTACAGTTAGTATTCATGATCGCCGTGAGATAGCAGCACGCGCAATGACGCGTCATAAGCTGTTCGAGTACACTCGCAAACTCTGCAAAGTAGCGCGAACATAAACGCGCAAAAACATTCAGTTCAGTTTCTGCTTTGCTCACCCAAAGATGACATATCGGAATCGTGTCTTACAACAGCAGTAAATATCAGATATTATATTTTATAATTATATACATTATATAGTATACGTAGGCCTATAGAGTATATTTTGCCAATTGTATATTTTTATGCTTTGTAGGTTACTTTTTTGGGGGTGGCGGTTATTTATTGGATTAGGCCTAAATAATATTTTGTTAGGCCTACAACAATGTGTACAATATTTTTTAAATTCAACAATATATCTATAAACTAGGAAACGCTCAGTTGGACGCGTTGATAAGCGAGCACGTGCTATAGCTAGACCCACATTGCACATTTTTTTAAATTTTAAAATTTGCGACGTTCGCTGTCCACAGGGCCATGTTTCCAAAATTATTTATTATTGCCAAGGTATTTGGGTAAACCCGTGGGTAAACCTTTACTTTGTGGATAAAATCCACCGCCATCTAGAGGACCTTGACTCCTTGGGAAAACTATTTAAACTCTTTGGATACAAATAATAGACTGCTTCCTCAAAAGTATTTTGATTACTTCTAGGTGGCAGTGCATTAGAAACTTCGCGCGTCTTTTCGTTGCCATGGCAACGTTACTTTTGTTATAATGTAATTTCCATCTACACTACTTATCGGATCAAAATAAAATTAACATATTCGTGACCGGACAGACATTCTAAATGATTTGGCTATCTCAGATTTTGTCGCCGTTTAGTTTGAAAAAAAAAACTTTCGATTAACTTTAATGTAACTTTTTAACTTTTTGAAAAATTTTGCCACAAAACTAATGGCATTCAATCGAGAACGAAGCTTGCGGATGGTCAAAATTTGAACTCGATCCGAGCCTCCGTTCGAACGGAATGGCGAGACATACAAACAAAAAAAAACAAAAACAAAAAAACAAAACCAAAAAAAAAACAAAACCAGTGACTAATTTTTCCGGCAGAGTCAAATGGAAACGCTCGCTTAATAACCTTTTTATTTGAATCATTGGCAAATTGGTCATATTTTTTACAATACCAATGTATTTTGGAAAAATTTTGTTTTTTGGATGTTATATAATTTTTCTTTGTGACAACAATGGGTACAATATTTTTAAAATATCAACAATGTATCTTTAAATTTACCTTCTTCATTGGCTATTCAATGTGAAATTACTTGCATGTCTGCAACAATGCCATTGCTCTCAGTCTTATTTTAATTGATTTTTTACAGCAATACAAGTTGTAAAAATAGCAACAATGATGTATAAATATTTATTTTTACATTCAACAATACCCTATTGGCATTTCCTGAAAATCTGAGGAGATTTCATCCAATAGTTTTCAAGATAGGGTTTATATAAAATGCATTGCAAATTATTTCATTTTTCTAAAAAAATAAACCACGCTGGGGTAAAATTTTACACTAAAAAAACCACGCCTGGGAGGTTAAAATCAATTTTTTTGTAAAAAATCGATTAATCGTTTTCAATTAATAATCGATTAATCGAATCGATTTAATCGTAATCGTTGACACCCCTAGTTACTATAGTTACTTGACAATGATCACCTACATTGTGAATAAAAAGCAAGTAATTGTAGTTGTACCACTAGATAGAACTATAGCACAGTATACCAATAATATACAGTAGCAAAACACGCTGTCAAACCGTCACGCGCGCCCCTAGCCACAGTGAGATGAGACTCAACTAACGATGACTGGCCACGGCAGAGTCGATAAAGAAGTTTCCCCGTTGGGCAACGGGCAACTTTATCGACTCTGCTGTGGCCAGTCATCGTTAGTTGACTCTCACTTTGGCTAGGTCGCGCTAGTGTCGCGGCGGTATGCGCAGCCGACAACGACAGCAAATCACCCTGCAGGCAATGCATTGAAGTTTTGCTACTGTAAGAGATTGTTATACTGTGACTATAGTTACTTGACAATGTTTACATACATTGACATTGTGTACAAAAAGCATGTCTTTTTTAATTTGTACCACTAGATAGTTTACATTATATTGTAAATTGGTAATACCATAGCAATTAAAGCTGCATCCTTACAAAGCTAGGCAAAATAAATTTGCACAAATTTTTAAATTTAATTAAAACAATAGGCCTACTAGTTGCAAATAAAATTTTGCCAAGCTTTGCAAGGATGCAGTCACAGGGCAAAGTGAATTTATGTACTATTAAGATTGCAAAAATGTAAGAGGGTACATAAGCTTGGCATTTCTTTTAGATCTCATTGCTTTTGATTGTGTTAGGTTTGGCTGTATTTTTACAAGTTTTTGTTCTGTGTGGGATATTTAGTTTCAAAGATAGAAGAATGTATTTGTTACCTCCATGGCTTAGAGTCCACGGTTCCTTTCCCTTGATCATGAGACTAAATCCAGAGTATGCGACTCCACCAAAGAGACCAAGTGGTGTGTGGAATGATGGTCTACAATTCCTCACACTTTTTAACTCTTTCCAAATCCAACTGTTTTTAATTTTATCTTCATAAGTCTTGGGCTCAAAACTTTTAACTTCAGACTTGTTATTCTCATCAAATATTGCTTCAAAGGTACTTTCTGCTGCAAGCATGCCACTCTTCATAGCATTATGAGTGCCCTTGATTTTAGGAACATTCAAAAACCCAGCCCCACACCCTACTAGGCAACCACCTGGAAAAGTGAGTTTTGGAATACACTGGAATCCTCCTTCTACAAGAGCACGTGCTCCATATGCTATCCGCTTGCCACCAACAAATGTGGGCTGTACAGCTGGATGGTGTTTGAATCTTTGAAACTCCCTAAACGGACTTAGGTAAGGATTCGAATAGTCAAGTCCAACAACGAAACCAACCGCTACCAACGGTGTTGGTTCGTTCAAGTGATATAAGAATGAGCCTCCATAAGTATTTTTGTCTAGAGGCCACCCTATTGTATGTTCCACAAGACCTGGTCTGTGTTTTCCTGGTTCAATCTCCCAAATTTCTTTTAATCCAATACCGTAAGTCTGAGGTTCACATTTATCCCGAAGATTATATTTTTGGAATAGTTGTTTGGTCAGATGGCCATGACAACCTTCAGCAAATATGGTGCATTTAGCATGTAATTCCATTCCTCTCTCAAAATTGTCTTTGGGGGAGCCATCCTTGGCAATGCCTACATCATTAGTAGCAATCCCTTTAATGCTACCATCTTCATGGTACAAAAGTTCTGATGCGGCATACCCTGGATATATCTCCACCCCAGCCGCCTCTGCTTGCTCACCTAGCCACCGAACCACGTGTCCCAACCTAACCACATAGTTCCCATGATTATTCAGGGGCATCCCAGGTAGAATTGGAATTGGTATTCTTGAGGTAGCAGTTAAATAACCAAACCTATCCTCAGTGACTGGAGTGGTAAAAGGGGCCCCTTTTTCCTTCCAGTCTGGAATAAGCTCGTTCATAGCAATAGGATCAACACATGCCCCGGACAGAATGTGTCCCCCTACTTCTGCTGACTTTTCAACAAGACAAACTCTTAGCTCTTTCCCATTTTGAGTAGCTAGTTGCTTAAGTTTTATTGCAGCCGACATTCCAGCAGGACCACCTCCAACGATTAAGACATCTGCTTCGTCAACAAACCGCTCCATCTTTACATCTTTCCATCGAGGATCTGTTTCTCGAGGTACAATTGTGTAGTGGGTCGTTAATTTCGGCAAGACTTTATCCGAGTAGGTTCGTGTTGTTAGCCATGACAATCTCTGAACTGAAACAAAAATTGCTAAATGTAGGCTACTTAGGCCTAAGTTGGCACGTAACGTATATCAATACCAACAAGTCAAGTTTATCTAACAAAACACTCTCATCTCTAATAAAATTAACGCTATAATACTATGTTGGTCTAACAACAATGTATGTAATGTGTCCACTAAGTTTTACATAGGCCTAATGTCCCAAAAGGACATTAGTAGGCCTACAATAAATTTTATTGTAGGCCTACTTCATTTTGGTTTACACATAAAATTTTGTTTTTCATTATAGTATTAGGCCTACAAACAATAGGAAGGCCTACCTATTTCTTTCTAAATTTTGTGTAGTCACCAATACTTTGATTTTTCTTGTGGCAATCTAATGAAAATTCAAACGCCTCTAATATAAATTGAATTTTGTTCAAATGTAGGCCTACTATTTGACATTTTCACAAAAATTAGCTTGTTGTTTCTTAAATTATAATTTTGAATTTTTGATTTAATTATTAATTTCCTACACAAGTACTCAGGTGCATTGCCACAAAAAATTCTATGAAGAAACTTAGGGTATTAAAGGGGAAATAACCTCAAAAAATTATTTTTACCACGTAATCTGTACCTAGGCCTAACATAATAGTAGGGCTACTACACTAAAATGGCTGTTCAAAAAATTATATATTATTGTTTTTTAGTAGTAGAAATCTTTATTTAGCATTTGCTATTTTTACATGTACACAATACAAGCATATAATTTTACAATTTACATATTTTACATAGTCATTAAATTCAGTCCTCAATGGACCAGACTGTGCGTCTGTTAGAGTCTGTATTGTTAGAGGTAGGCACGTGAAAATAGCGTTTTGTGAATAGATGCTACAAAGCGCTATATTTTCACTTAGGCCTAAAACTAGTGATGTGAGTTTTCCGGAAAGATTCGATTTGGAAAATTTTCCGGGAAATTTTCCGTAAAAAAAAAAAATTTAATTTTCTATGATGTCCCCCATATATATTATACATTAATAGAATGACATTCATTGATTTTATGCATTTGTCAGCTTAGGCCTAACTAATAGAAAGACAAACTATGTCAGGTGTAGCCGCATAGGCCTATCACCTAACTCTTGTACATAGGCCTACTACTATCAGTAGGCCTATCGACTATCGAGAGCCGACACTGACAGTGACAACAGTGATGCTTGGAAATTGAGATTTTTTATAAAATTACGTGAAAATGCAGGAATGGGAGTGCGTCAGCGAGAGCGACTTGGCGTGACATGGTATTCTCCTTCAGTTACCTACCTTACCTCATACCTGAAGGCTACTTTATTAGGCGGGCCTTTGCCTAGGCCTATATTGTGGATCAATGTCCATCCCTAGGCAGAGGCCCTTAGACCAACTATCCTACAGACAGCCCACAGGCCACGCCTAGAAATGAAATGCAAATAAGGTCTATAAATAGGGATGGTTGAAAATGGTGTTATTTTTTTCAAAATTTTGTTTTAAAAAAACAAATTATGGTGTTTTGTGGTGTTATTTTTTAATTGAAAACTGTAATTACTACTACCGTACTTCTACCAACATTTTATAAGATATCAATTTTTTCTCAACTGAGCATTGTATGTCATTTTTACCGTGCTGTAAGCATGTGAATGAAACATTCTTTCACGCCGTGAAGCAAGCAATAGAATTAAACGCAATTTATTTTCGCTTGTTTTTGTTCATTTTGACGGGAATTGGGCTGCATTATCGAAAATTGATCAAATATCGTAAATAATGGTACTTTCCTGGCAAGAAGTGCACAATGTGGTGTTATTTCGCGAGTTGAGCCATAATTCGTTTTATGGCCATTTTATGGTGTTATTTCGCGATTTGATTTAAACTCCACACAAGGAGTAACATGGAGAAAACCAAAAAAATGCACCTAAAATTTGAAAATGACAGTTTTCGTTTTATCGCTCATTGCGAAAAACAACCATCCCTATCTATCTATAAAGCATAAAAGTATAAGAATGGGAAAAGTTATGGAAGATGAGAGAAGTACATAGGGATCTAAATAGGATTGATTCCCTTGATTGGAAAGTCGGTGATAGTGTGAGAGGCCAAAAGGCTAGCTAGCAGACCTGGGTAGTAACGTAACGGAAGTAACGCGTTACTGTAACGAAATTACTTTTTTCAGTAACGAGCCAGTAATTTAATTACAATTTCCTCAAAGTAACGGAAGAGTAATTTCACTACTTTTATCATTGTAATTTGGCGTTAGTAACGCGTTACTTTTGCCGCGGGGCCCGCGCCTTTGTGTATCAAAATCAGTCACTGGGCCAGTGCGCCTGCTGCCTTTCTACGTAGGGTATCGCCCGCTTGAACAATGTGCATGTGCATGCAGCATTTCCGACATTTCGTCGGTCTGATCGAGAGATTTCGAGTCCCGAGTTTTTATTTCAGAACCTAGCCATGTTTACTTTTGGTACTTCCGCCTATGACGAGCGCCGTTGACGACGTATTTATCTACTTCACATCAAACATTCAAGTCTGTGTCAAATAAATCGATAGTCGAATTGTTACACTTGTAGTGTAGTTACAACATTTCGCCGATAGATGTCACCCGCATAATTCATAATTTACTATACATCTATACGTTGATATCTACAATAATTACTCTGTGATAGGCCTCCGCTGGTTTTGAAGTGTGGGCGTGGATAACACCCTGTCTGAGACCCGCCATCGGCAGACAAAGCACTTGCGTCATACTCGTCCGCATGTCAGGTACATTTTAAATTAAAAAGTAATTTTTGAAAGTAATTTCACTACTTTTTTTCATAAAAAGTAACGTAATTTCATTACTTTCTTGGAAAAGTAACTAAATAGTAATTTAGTTACATTTTGGCTGAAGTAATGAGTAATGTAATTTCATTACTTTTCAAAAGTAACTTACCCAGGTCTGCTAGCTAGTATAGTATAAGGTGAAGAGTTGACAGGTTGGGAAAAGAATAGAGAACATAATATGAATTTGTGAAATAACCTTGGTTTGGTAATGTGTTGTAACTTGTGAGTTTTGTTTGTGTGTCGTTAGCTAATTTTTAGTAGCCACCATCCGCCTGGTTTGAGACTAGACAAGACATTTAGGCTGGTATGTTGAAAAAATCATTGCATTCATTCAGCATTGCATTTGCAATAATATCATAATAGGGAATATTCCACTTCCGCCAAATACTGTACGAATAGATTTTTTAGAAGAAGTATTTCGTCCCGATTACAAATATGTACTTTGTTTTTTCGTGAAATAATAATCCAGTGATTTATAGCCGTTTTAAAAGCAGCAGTTTTTTAAAGCGGCAAAAACGACTGTGACGTCAGAACTGTGTTGATCCAACGCCGTCTGAATAAACGTACATCCAGACCAAAGATGTTGGAATAGTATTTTAGTAGGATCGAGATATACATCAAGACGGCGGTGTTTTAAACAAAGCAGCGCCTAGCGTTGCCTACAGTAATGTAAACAGATGGCGGACATTTTACATTTAACGCCTAGCCAGAAAACGAGAAAAGTTGACATTGCAATCAAAAAACAAAACTGAAACAGTCCTAGGTCTAGGCCTAGGCGTAGAAAATTATTTAGGCCTATAATACCACAGTCTAGGCCAATCGTTCGTGTAGGATATAGGCCTTGGTATGTGAATACTAAAATTACTCACTTAACAAGCCCTTGGCTTAGCTTGCCAACCCTAACCTACACTTCCGTGTTCTGACACACATCCCGCACAAAAAACCTTACTTTGATCACTAATTTAAGCCTAGTGTAGATAAAGAATAGCATGATAGTCCTAGGCTGTCCAAAAATTCAAGACAGAATGCTCGTAATTCTTTATCACAATGATATCGCGAAATCTCCTGTCACATACGAAAAAAGAACAACAAAAGACGGTGAAAATGTACATCCCTGTGGAGTTGTTTGTGTTGAGCGGATGGGCGAGCACCGCCGTCTGTATGTAAATATGTACAAACATACGTACATTTAGTTTCCAATTGGCCTTGACTCAACACAGTTATGACGTAGTACCGTCCAAAGATGGCGCACGCTCGTTTTTGGCGCGCAAACTGGGGGTCCAATTTACTTCGTGTTTAAATTACACAAAAAATTTTTTTTTTAATAAAAAAAAGTGCAGTGACTATTAAGACATGAATACGAATTAAAATAAAATATAAAATATCAAGTGGAATATTCCCTATTCAATTGGTTTAGAGTTTTGGCAGTAGGCCTACCGAGTACAGTAACATCATGAAATACAAAATTGTGAAATCAGTAGCAGGCCCTAGAACTAAATACACTCTTAATCTTCTTGGCACAGAGGGATTTTTGCCTGACATTCAAATATGAGTTTGAATATAGGGTAAGGGAACTAGTTCTGGATCGGGTTAAGCAATATTACAATTTTGAGTATCAGGATTTTTTTTTTGTTGCTCCCACATACTATATTCTTATTGATTAACTTTCCGACAATGTTTGCAAAAGAAAAAAATTTAAAAAAGTTTACGAAGGTACTAAAATGAGCCAATTTAAAAAAGTAGTGCTTTGATCCAGAACTAATACCTGGGTATCAGTTGTGGATCATCAGCCTAAAACTTTTCAAATTGATATCAGATCCACAATCAGTCCCCGGATTAGTTGTGGATCAAAATTGTAATTGTGAATTATTTGCAGCAATTATGCTAACCACAATTTTTTTTCAATACAAAATTTCTAGACAAAGACAAGAGCTAACACCTGGGCATAAATTTTATAAGCCAAATATTCTAAACACAAATTTATATCAAATTCAAAATTTAAAAAAAAAAATATAAAAAAATTAGGCTAGACCAAAACATTTTTTTTTTTTTTTTAGATTTGCATCTGTAAAGACAAGCTCTAAAAATAAGTGTGCCTAAATTACTTTTAACTTCGTTTTTAAACACTATTAGGCTTACTGCATATGTCCTATTCATTTAACATGGTGTTACGATCCACAAAAACGGACAAAAACCTCTTATTTGTGGACACCCGCAAGGGTGCTTTGAGTAGTTGTACAGTAAACCTATTATAGTCAATTCTTAGCAAAACTAATAATAAAAATTCTGACAAAGTTTGAAAGCTGTGCTAATAACTGATGAAATATTACAATGATAAATGCATGTGTATATCAATTACGTCTGTTGCAAACGGCAACCATTTTGATAGCATTGTTGACTATTTGTACTGAAGTTGACAAATGACTCAACCTGGTGATGACAGTGTGCAATTCCAATGCTCCTTGGATCAATTCATCAGAAAAATATACTGACAGTGCATCTAGTACATTACATGTAGAACTTACACAAGCCCAAAGATTTTGATCCACAACTCAACCCCGATCCAGAACTAGTTCCCTTACCCTACAGTTAAAATTAATATTAAATATTAATTAATGTAAATGATGAATTATTATTATCATCTCTAGTCTAACACCTAAATGAAGAAAATAATGTAACAAAGTAATAAAGAAAATAGGCCTACAAATCAAATTGAAATCAACTAATTACCATTTTCAAACATAGCAAGTCAACCAGCACTTTAGCACAAATATCTTAGAGCTCATATATCTTAGATTTTATTGAAAAAAATAATAAAATTTAAAAAATAAGATTATGTTAATATTAAAGAAGTTGGAAATTTTCCGGAAAATTGATCGGAAATTTCCAACGGAAATTTTCCAAATCGGAAATATTTCCAACGGAAAATTTCCGACCCACATCTCTACCTAAAACTAAGGTTTTCTAGTCCTATTTTACTTTATTTTCCATAGTAGGCCTATCAATAATTTGTTTTTACACATCTTTATTCAGTTGATATTAATTCAATCTTCATGACTAAATTTCAAATTAAAAATCTGAAAAAAGTTCATACACAAGGTTTTGAAATTAGCCAAACAATAGATGCTACAAAACGCTATAAAATTACACTTGAAAATGCTATATATACACGCACCTCTAATTATTGTAGGGCCTAACTGTGATTTTACAGGAATTTTTCAATTTTCTTGGTCCAAAAATTTGCAGGAAATTGGTGTTTTGGGAAATTTCTTAAATCGGCTTTAACCTGCATCTTTTTTGTTCCATACAGATACTAAAGCATCGTACCAATCTAAAATGGCCCTTTATAACATCGTGTCTTGAAAGTTGAAACTGTGCACAAATATACACAGAAGTTTTATAGCGGGAATCGAACCCTGGACCTCCTGCATTGGAAGCAGAGACGCTAACCACAAGACCAACGAGCCACACACTCTGCATCAAACCATTTATTATGTCTATGCTTATAATTAACCTGCAGTGCGATTCTGTAAAATAGTTGCTATGATAGCGATAGCGATCACGGTTGATATGAAATATCAATCGTTATAAATTATCGTTATCGACCTGATTCTGTAAGGAAGTCGCTACGGCCGCCATAGGGGGCATTGGATAGCATAGCGACACCTTTTCATTCTCGTTATCATAGCGATCGCTACCGTAACAATCGTTAGCTATATCATTTTTACAGAATCAGTCGACACGCAAAATTGTCGCTAAAGTGCCGGATAACGATCGTTATCTTCCATAGCGATCTTACAGAATCAGACCGCTGAAACGTTATTTGATACGTGCTACGCCTATTTGAAGGAAGCCTTATCTCGATCTACATCTTGACGTGTAGGCAGCCTAAAAAAGGACTTTTAACCGAAAAGGACTTTCTTTTCAAATAGGCTAGTAAAGTTAAAGGTAGGGCTATTGAAGTTTTTTTTTGTTACTGAAACAGAAAACAGAGAAATAACCAGGGCTAGGCCTAGATGTTTGCTGAAACAAGGTCCACTGTAACCTTAACCTAACTTATGCAAAATACCTTAAAACCTGCATTGTCAATCAACATTCAAAATCGTTTAACTAAAATGAAGTCCTACATTAAATCAGAGAACAGAGTCATTCATGTAAATTAGACGGGGTAGGCTAGGGCCTAGCCTAGTATACGATTAGGGCTACAAATAAAAATACTTACAACATTTCACAGGCGAAGTAAACATGACAGTTGCCATTTTTATTTTGATGACTCGAGAGGGCCTTGCACCAAAATTTTGGGTGGATGATGGTTTCAGGTGTGCAGTGTCTCGTAGCATCCTACAGTAGCTTGTACAAGTAGTTACTAGATGGCGCGACGTGCCTTTGTGATTGAAAGTCGCCAACAACGAAGTCCGTACGGCGGCGCCACCTACGATATTCGGTTTTTCCACGAAGGGGTTTTCCCCATGTACACTGTACAGCTGTTGCTAGTTCCTTTTAAATCCGAGTAGCACTTGTACTTGAAGTCGATATATACGAGGCTGCTTCTGGTTTTGCCATTAGATCGCTCATTGCCACTGAGGGAGTAGTTTCACGTGTGAAGTTGAGTAATTGTTTCGTTCGTTGTGACCGTGCGGTGTAGTTAGTCTTCGTAGAATCACGTGAGGTTGTGTCTTCTGTGACTCATCTTCGTCTTTTAGTGCCGGTAAATATGCCTGTGGACGTCGCCATGCCGAGTTGCAGTAGGGCAAACTACCTTCAACAGAACGTCGAGACTACCTGCTGGAATCCAGAGGAGATGAGTGGGTCCATGACTCTCGTAGGACCAGGAAAACATTGTCAATCCGTCAATGTTAAAGTCTACAGGACCTCTTTGGAGCACTTCGCCGTTCTCTACCCACAAAAGAAGGTTTGTCGTCCTCTGGGAGTCCTGAACCTCAAGAACACACAGGTAGAGCGTCTTCAAGGGGAGAAGAAGGACGGTTTCGTCGTCAGACAACGCGGATTCGATACCCCCATGTGCCTCACCTTCTTCAGCGAATCATCTAGGGATCTAGAATCGTGGGTGCTCGCATTCACTTGCAGGAGTTCTCCAACTATCCACCATTCTTCGCTCCCAATAGTTGAAGAAGACGAAGAAGTTTAAGTCTACGCATCTTTAAGTTGTGTCACTGAATCAGTATTCTTCCCGAAGAAAAGTATTTACTTCTTTCTGCCTTGATATCATTCATTATCATTACGTTGCGAGTGTTGTTGGTGCTTCAAGGGGTCTCAAAAGAATAAACGGTAACGAGCTTATTGAGTGACTATAAACTGAGCAAGTACTGTCAAGGATTGTTCATATTGTGGTACCGAATGTGAATACGAACGAACCAAGTACCTATTGTGTTTAATTTATTATTCACATAGTTTTTAATGCTAATCGACCAAAGTGGGTAACTTTTATCGTACTGCAGAATACGTTCTGTAATCTGTCACTATTGAACATTTAGATAGGGTTGCCCTTTAATTCCTAATAACTACCTAGTATTAGGCTTAGCTAGTCCACTCTCAATCCGGACAAAATGAGTAAAAAAATTGTGTATTGTTGGCAAACTGGTCACAATCGTGAGCCACAAGTATTTTTTTTCATTAATAGATTCTGTTGGAAATTGTTTCACCGGAAGAATAATTAAAGCAGCCTGTGATATCAGATTTTATTTTTATGTTGGCAACAAATTAATATTTAATGTTAGGCGTGAATTTCGTACAATCGTGCATGTGTGTATAAATTCAAGTTTTTGTAAGTTTGTTCGACCTGTGGAAATGGGGGGGTATTGAATTGCGCTGCTCTCAAGAAACCAATCTCAATCTCGAAAATACAACGCCCATTTTTATAGCAGTGCCAGTGCAACACTGTCCTAAAATATTATCCTAAAGAACGTGCACAGTTGTATTTTGGCAGCTATTTTATTATATTTGATCAAACTTTTTTTTTAATGTTGCAACTTGCACAACAGTGGCGTCTGGCGTTAGCAGGCTACACCACTAATTCTTGACTGGAAATATTGTATTTAATAGTGTCTAATTAATAATTATATTTGTTTATCATTTGCCATTAAAATTTGTTATTCACATACATATTTCATTTTAAATTTTAAATTCAATTTCTGACTGAAAAAATAAACTAGGGCTTTGACCTAGTTTTGCAATTTGTTAATAATTTTTTTTTAATTTAAAATTTTATTTTACTTAAACAACGTGTAGTGTGGCAATGTATGCCTCGTGTGATTGTATTGTATTATGTATAATGATCCCGTCGTTACTTTTTGTAATAAAACAAAGAATTATATGAAAACTGTTTCTGAACCTATTATCTGTTATAAACCATTCACCATTCGATTGTAGATCCACCCACAGAAATACGTTACGTAACGAGTCCAAAACTCTGTAAAAGTGGTTTTTATTATTATGTTATTGAATTTCAGTACATTTTGGTTTTGTTGTGTAGGCCTAAATCTTGCATTTTGGGTTGCTCTATGTTTACGCTGAATGATGTTTTAAATTGCGGTACAATATTCATTTAAATATGAAAATAGTATAGGCCTTCTTGGGTCCGAATTCCGAAATCAAATAATTATAATATTATGATAAAGAGTTACCCATTTACAAGTAGACCTCTACAAGATTAATTTCATAGTTTGGACACTCCTGTAGGTTGCATTGTTCGTTGACGGCTGTGTTGTAGTGTAGGCCTACAGCACCAGTTCATCTAGCGCCCTAAAACTACTAATTCCTAATTAATGGACCGGTGCTGTACACTGTTAGAAATGTCATTAGACCTTTGACGTGACAATACGTTCAGCCCGTCCGTAATTTTACAAGGAATCTTTTATACTGTAGCGTAAAATAGAAATATGTGACTGAAACAATAGCAAAACATAAGATCCGTACTTTGCACTGCAACCTAGGCATGGGGTGTGGGTGTAAATTGATAGGCCTGGATAAAGATTGGCCTACCTACATTCTAAATCACGCATGATTTATTTTTTACAAATTATTTAGATCTAACACATAAAATGTTTAGGCCTAAGTGGAGATTTTCATGACCGGTGGAGTGGAGGCCCCAGGTATTATTATGCATGGTAGGCCTATGTTTGTTATATTGCCACTATATTATCATTATAAATGGCAATATATTTATATAATATATTTGTAATAACGTAATTCACGGTAATTTGTATATATGTATATTCTATAATATAAGGTACGATGTTTTTTTTAAATACAATATTTTGGCAAAAAGTGGGACACTCAAGTCATTATGCGTCTTGAGCTTGACTCAACTCGACACACAACTGGGTCGTTAGTAATGATTTAATTAAGAGGTAATGTGTGGTAGGTATCATGAAAGTAAAATAACCAACAGAATAAGCCAGTACCACAGATTATAGTACTCTTGTGCCAGTACTAGCCTATTCTTTGGAAAGTTTTTATTGGTATGAGGACAGAGGAGTAAGGACAAATTCGGTCATAAGCACGTGAGAAGGTCGAGGGGATGGCTACTAAAAACATAAATGTACACTTCCAATTTTCTTTTTTAATCAATCAAAATGGTAAAAAAAAAAATGAAATTAAAAAATCACCTAAAAATAAATCATTTTCTCTTTTAAAAAAATAAATAAATAAAAACATCACCGAAAACCCAACTACTTTAAAAAACAAAATCAGAAAAAATCACAGAAATACAAAAAAAATCAGCAAACATAACAAATCAATAAAAATAAGATATGATTTCGTAATTGAAAATCAGTGTGCACTAAAATGCCGAGTGGTCAACCCCTCCCTGGACAGGTAAAATATGACTCCAATTCAAGATCTTTCTATAAAGGGACAATAACTGAATCTCCCCAAAACTGGGGGGTCTTGTAGCAGTAATTTATTATTTTTATTAAAAATACACCGAACACATTGGTAAAGGGCCATGTTCGAAGCTGTTGCAGCAACCTAGAATCGAATCCCAGGCGCAGACATCTACACAAGAATATCATCGGAAGCTGAAGAGTGAAGACAACAATCTAAAACAATGCTGCATTGCAATCTATTGTCAGTTCGAGACGTGCACGGTCATCATTCGCTAGTCACATCACGTTTGCAATCAGAACGGGAACTGTAAACGTTTCCTGATAGAAAAACGTCTACAACTTGATCAAAGGCAATGGCCTCTGAGTGCATGGCGCAAACCGTTATGGCCGGCGATTCATATCACGTTCATTAGAATTGATACTATGGACAAAATTCGGGGAGGGGGGGAGGGTGTACAGAACATTAAAATAAGAACAAACACACATAAAAATTATTGGATGAGCGCAGCGAAGCCTTCAATTTCGCTTACTACCCCGAGGAAAATAGCTCGTGTGTTTTTTGTCTGTTCGCTTGCAAACTTGGCAGATCTAAGTTCAGAGATTTCGAAGCTCCCCTCCAATTTTCATCAAGATCGCATGTGCCGTTTGCCCGGTAGAGAGCGAACAAAAAAACACCGGAGCTATTTTTTTCGAGGTGAGTGAAAATTTGAAGTCTTTGCTTCGCCCATCCAAAAATTGAAATTTTAGCAATTAGAGTAGACGAATACACATTTACCAAAAAAGAGACACAAGAAACATTCTTCATTCCAGTACATTTTATGCAGGATTTCATCCATATTTGTAATTTGGATTAACATCTACCTAAAATAAATACCTTCCTTCCCCTTGCAGGGTACAAATATTGTGCATCGATACATACAATGCATTGAACTGGCGCAAACGCATAAGGGCAGCTTTCGCGCCCTAAAACATATCCATAACAAATTATCTGAAGAACAGATTACGATAGTTAAGTATTATTGGATGAGCGAAGCGAAGACTTCAATTTCACTGACCCCCCAAAAAATTTAGCTCGTGTTTTTGTTGTTTTTTTTTTTTTTTTTTTTTTTTTTTGTTTTTTTTTGTTTGTTTGGTTTTTCGCACGATTCCGGGCAAACGGATAATGCGATCTTGATGAAAGTTGAAGGGGACCTTCGAAATCTCTGACTTAGACGTGCCACCGTTTTTGGGTACACTCGAATAATTATTTCTCATGAATTTCGCGCTTTTACGATTTTTTTCGATTTTTAGTGCGATATTTTCTTGACATTTGGGCCGATTCTGACCGAACGGGTAGGGCTACAACGTTCATATTTCACATAAACATTAAGGTAATGGTGATGTATTGCTTTTTGAAAGAAAAAAATGAAAAGTTAGCCAGAATCTATAGAAATAAAGCTTTTAATATAAGTTTTTTGACTTTTTGTGCGATATTTTCGTGCCATTTGGGCCAATTCTGACCAAACGGGTGGGCTACAACGTTCATATTTCACATGGACATTAAGGTTATGGTGATGTAGTACCTTTTAAAAGAAAAAGTTGAAAAAGTTAGCCAGAATCCATAGAAATAAAGCTTTTAATATAAGTTTTTACGGTAAATAATACCAATTGACAGGTAACAAAAGAAATTTGACAACAATCACTTACAATGCGTAGGTAGCAAAACAAAGCACTTGAAAAAGTAAATATATCCCTCGCAAACTAAAAACTTTAAAAAGCTCATCCATCAACGCGGCGGGACTTTAGCGTTTTCCTAGTTTAGAAATAATGGGTGGCGTTGGGGAACAGCCTTTTTGCCCCCCTGCCCCTTAGTGACGACGCTTCAACACCGAGAATATAAGCATAAATAATTCACACGTACACATGTTACGTAAACGTTTTATAAAATATGATGGGTGCTTAGCTTGTAAACTGGTATGAACACGCATGGGACATGCACGGCACAGGCTATGTTGCACAACGCATGTTGTCTTGATAGATAAGACAGTGATAAAATGGAGCAGACATTACAATGTCAACCACAACTAACGGAAACGAAAAGTTTTATGGCTGGTTCCCTCGTTCGTTGCCCAAATAAGGAAACAATTATGTGATGTAAGTGAGAGTGACTTGTTGCCAGTTGCAAGAAGAGATGGACCGAAAATGATGTTCTAGCATAGCAGCTGCTACGGTACCTATGTGATACGCGGAAGTCATAGGCGATGCGTGGCGTGTACCAGGGCATCTTTAGGCGCTCCAAACTATGAAAGCAGATGCGCGCGTTTTCGACGGGTGATGTACTTGAATTGTAGCCAATCAGCCGGCCCATCGCCGTCGAAAGCGCGCGAATCTGCTTTCTTAGACCGCCACCTAAATTCGATGCTGTTCTTACTGCTGCCACATACTTTGATGTAGCGTTTTGGGACAGATTTCATTTTATGTTTTTCAAGTATTAAACGTAGAATTATATTTCGAAAGTAATGTAAGCCTAAGTAGTAATTGTAATCAATTGAATACTGTTAGGCTGTTAGTGTACAATCATGTAACAATATTACAAACCAGTAAAAAGTCGAAAATCGCCAACAAGTGTTTTCGTAAATCGTAATACACAAGTGCAAAGTCTCTTGGCAATGAATTTGTCAATATTTAAATATTACACGTAAAATATGATTTCAACCCTACAATTATCAAGAATCCAACTCATTGGTAGAGACAGAAGAAAGCTCCGGAAAAAACAAATTCTCATTCCTGCTATTATAAATTAGGATGCTTTTTCTGTTTGTATTCATAAAATATAGACCTACGTACGAGTACGTCATTTCCCCGTGATATTTTGTACGAGTAATCGCATCTTATTTAAACTTCAACAAAATTATTGAAATCTTCGTTAAACTTACAACGCTCATCCAAAAATAAAAGAATGGGGATACACCATTAACCTACTTTTTATATTTATTTATTTATTTGTTTATTTATTTATTTAACGCCGATCCAATTAAGATATACAAAAAATGTTTTACACAGGAGGACAACTAAATAAATCTTATTAAATAAATGCAGACACAATAATGAACTATAGTTAGGTAACGTTTGAAATAGTAAAACTATTACAACAACACTAGCTATAATATATTTATTGATCCTTAATTGATCATTACAATGATATTGGACAAGTCGTCAATAGCACACAATGACAAAGCAATGCAATACAATACAATAAAAACAGTAAACAAAGATTTAAGATGTCAGGTATTCATTGACGGAATAAAACGGGTTGTTTGTTAAAAGCTTCTTCAGTTCAGTCTTAAAGCTTATCACATTGTTCTTCTTTAAGTACTTGGGGAGCTTGTTATATAATTTGGCGCCTGAGATATCAGGTCGCATACAAGATAGGTTCAGGTGATGCTCTCCAATTTTAAAATTGTCTCTGTTGCTAGTAAAATGGTCATGGCAATCACCGTTTGTCGTTGTTAGCTTGTCATTATTTAAAACATATAAAATTGCATTGTAAATGTACAGGCAGGGCAAAGTTAAAATTTCCAGGTCTTTAAATAACTCCCTGCAGTGGGCATAACTGCTAGCATGGGACATATACCGTACAACCCTTTTCTGTAGTCTAAAAAGTTTAATGGTGTGGGGTGACAACCCCCAGCAGATAATCCCATCCCCCATACTGTAGTCTGGACTGGATATGTGCAAAGTAAACTAATTTAACAATACGTGTACTGCATACATCCATCAGTATTTTAATAAAACCTGAATAAACCTTCACCCCCTATTACTATAAGTTTTTTTTTCTGAAACGGGGCACTCAAAAATAATAAAATGGGTGGGCAAAACAGTGCTTTGCAGCTCAATGGTCTCAATGCCTGTCGCATCGTTGCAGAGAGAATGTATATGTTGAGTGAATTTGTTTACTAGATGAGTTTTGATCATTCTATTTACGACCAATGACCACTTGTTACTTGTTAGCACTTAGCAGGCAGGCAGGCGTGTATTGTCACGCGATAGAACAACACAAATCACGTGATCAAATAGCTGTAATTAAGAATGCCTTATCAACAAGTAACCGAATGTCAAGGACCTGCACAGGCGTTTCTCCTGAGTTTGTGGCATTCGTTGGAGTGTGCGATAGAATATACACTTCTTTAAATTATTATGCTGTATATTTTAATTGATAATTACCTTATTATTGCGAAGAGAGTATTGCCAACTTCACACAATCGATATCTCCAGCTTGCTAAATTTAGACACGATATTTAACCCTCCTAGTCGGGGCTGGGGAGGGATGAGAGTTAGTGTCTCTATGCAATGAGATGTGTAGAACGGAGGTTGTGACCATTGACACGAGGTTTGGTTTGATCAGTGATCGGGGACGAACTAGCGATATCGCTTGTGTATGCTGTGAATCTGACCACCCCGAGTCAACTTGTTTTGTATGTTGTTTGTCTGTCTACCTGACAAATGGCTCTCATCTTGATGAAATTTGCATATAATGCGCCAACAAATATTAATTAACAAGTTACAACAAGTGGTCCCGTTGGCTACGGCGCCCATCTGGAATGTGAAATATTCGGGTTCGTATCCCTGTCAGGTTGGATAATGTTACAAAGTAACCAAAACAACTTTTCAAAACAAAGTCAATAATTTAATACGCAACGCACATAGCTTTCCCAAAACTTGACCAAGATCGATTGTATTGCAAATCGATTTTGCAGTTCTCATGCAAACACACAATTAAAATCTTAATAATAATTCAGTACGTTTCGTGTACTACCCACCGCTTGCTCGATGACAAGACTGGTAGAAAGTGTATTTTAGTTGAAACAAATTTACTGGAGCTCGCAAGGTGAAAACTAGAATTAGTCCTTTGAAAATGATTGTAAGGTTTTATGTCTCTAATGTTTATTAATGCATTATTTAATCAAACATAACATCTTATCCAGCACGATATCTTCATAGAAAACCAATTGTTGTATAAAGAGCATGGCTCATTGTCTTGCCTATCGTCCTAATAAATCGAACGATGTGGTAGCTCATCAGTCTTATCATTCTTGTATTGTTCCAAGTTATGATGTTTGTTTTGCAAAGTTGAACAACCTTCCATGCGTTACTAGGGTTCTTATAAATACACAAGTTATGTTCCTAAATAACCTTTCGTGTATACACTTCACCAGGCGCGTAGGAACTCTCTTTCGAGTGTGTGGGGGGGGGGGGGGGGGCAACAACAAATCTTCTGCTGAGTTTTTGGGAAAAGGGACTATAAGCACGGGGAGGTTGGGAAACTTGCCCCCAACTACAGCGCCAAAATTTTGGAAAATCAGGTTTTAGAGTGTGTTTAGTGAGTTCTAAGTGGGAAGAATGCAATTTCAAATTAATGTATTTTTTGTCCAGTTTCTTCTTCAGGTTGTCTTGGCCATCTCCTTCTGTTTACAGCCTTTTCAAATTCCCAAAAAACTGGTGTCGTAACTTGGATGACTATTTTATTAACGAGGTCTCATTAATTTTTCTAGTTATTTAAATAATCGTTGTTTCATGCCAATGGTGCTCACTACTTTCGAAATGTTTGGCTGTAGCAATAAAGTGGTAAATGTGTATTTTAACATTTGTTTTGTGTTCTTGAGTTCGAATGTTTAAAAAGGTCGTTTTAGATCCTCCAAAGTAGATGTCACCACAATTAGGGTACTTGGAATTGCATAGACTCAGTCAACCAGGCTATGACAAATGAATGACATATTAGGAATAATTAGACGAGGGAGCGCAGCGACTCGAGTATTACAATTCAAATCAAACCACACTCATTCTGTGATTCTGGGAGTGTGTGTATACGTTAAAAATCAGCCGAATCGCTGAACCGATTGCGCTGAAATTTAAACATCCTTGGCTGCCAGCAATAGGTAACTGGATTGCGAGACGAATGGACTCCAGGTCTAAAAATAACTATTTTGGTGTGTAGTACACGCATAAAAAAATTTGGACCTCTATGTAAAAATGCACAATTGGTCCTAATGGTGTAAAATGGAAGCCGGACTAATCATTTTTACAAGGTTTCAAACTATGTTAGACGGTTTGACAACGGGATAAAAATACCAAGTGTTGTGACACAGGCCCTGCATCTTCATTCTTCCAGCCTCATACGTCATAACTGTCGCGTCACGAAACAGAATAATGACGTCACGAGACACATGGCACAGCTCCTGATCTTCCACCCTCATACGTCATAACTGTCGAGTCACAGAGCAGAATAATGACGTCAAGAGACACATGGCTCAGCATCTTCCAGCCTCATACGTCATAATACGTGTTGAACTGGGAAACACGGTGGTGTGACCTTCTGTAAGAGTATGACGCAATAACGCAGAGCGCTTGCAGAGTTGTCAGCACTATGCATAAACAGCTGTTAGTTTGTCGGGCATTTTATTATTTGTAGTTGGTTTGGTATTATAGGGTTTCTGTTGGGTTTTGGGTTGGGACGTCAGTAAAATACCAACGAATAATAATTCCATTGCATTGCATTACAACACAAAGCACATTGTACATACGAGTAAAATGACACAAGGTCAAGTAATTCACGCCTACAACCGAATGGCCATGCCAGGTCAGGTCACTGGCGCGTAGGAACCTTATTTGTAGTGGGAGAGGGGGTCAAAACCAGAAAGGATTGTAGTCTGGGGCGTAGCCCTAGCCGCCGGAGGCGCACTCGCCAAAGGCGAGATTTTATCGAAAGTCGATATGGCGAGGGGTAAAAACGCGTTTTAGGCATATTATAAAGATGAAAAGTTGTGAAATGTGAAGCAGATAGCTTTTTTGATGGGGGTGCCAGCAAGAAAAGTGGGGTTGTCAGCGTGGAAAGTGAAGGGGGTCAATTCCCCAACTCCCCCCGCCGTTCCTACACCTGCCAGGTCAGCGCAGGAGTTCAGTGCTTTTAAAAACGTACTTTCGTACTTTTGGAATTGCTTGCATGAAAATTGTTCACCTTACGAGTTCCAACTCCCGACTGATAATTTCATACACTTATTTTTCTTTCTTAATTACACGTTTCCATGATATTTTTCCTGCAAACATGAAACAAATATTTTTTGTCGATATTTACAATTCACCAAATGGGTCCAAAATTTAAAAAAACAAACCATGCACAAGGATAGGCATCACCTCTCAATATGCACACACAAACATTATTATCTTGATGGATGAAAGACGTTGTTCGAACAGAACGAACGCATATTTTTGTCTAGAATCGTGGCTTCCACGTTCCCATGCAGATTTGACTGTGATTTAGAACTTCGTCCACTCGAAAACAACACTGTCTGCCGAGAGCATATTCACATGCTAAGCTGATGTAGTGCCCGACACTATCAGTTCCGGTGCCGGGTTGAATGCCCGACAACCTCAGCTTACAGCCGCGGGTTGAAGTGCCCGACACTATCAGCTTACCGGTCGCCGGGGTTGAAGTGCCCGTCACTATCAGCTTACCGGTCGCCGGGGTTGAAGTGCCCGACACTATCAGCTTACCGGTCGCCGGGGTTGAAGTGCCCGACACTATCAGCTTACCGGTCGCCGGGGTTGAAGTGTCCGACACTACCAGCTTACCGGTCGCCGGGGTTGAAGTGCCCGACACTACCAGCTTACCGGTCGCCGGGGTTGAAGTGCCCGTCACTACCAGCTTACCGGTCGCCGGGGTTGAAGTGCCCGACACTACCAGCTTACCGGTCGCCGGGGTTGAAGTGCCCGTCACTATCAGCTTACCGGTCGCCGGGGGAAAGACCAACAAGGAAGTTTCGCCACAAAGCGCGTGCGCGATTCGGTTCAGAGAAGTGTTGATTCTCTCTTGAGAGGAAACCCACTCGACTCGACGTTACGTCACCACAGACGACTGGGAATTACGTGTAGGACATTACACTTACACTACGTCCGCTATGGCATAAAACAATTGTGTTATTGTTAGTTTGTTTTTTCATTCGAAGTCATTGTTGTAATTTGTTAATAATCGTTTTGAATCATGTGGATAAAATAATAACATTTTCATCGTTCTCAGTTCCATTGGCTCAAATGACTCCTGACGTAGTCTACGTTATATCTGCGAGTGGAGGATTGGGGGGCGGGGAGGTGGGGGGGTATAATGAGCCTTATATTTAATTGTTTGATTCTGCATGCTTGACGCAACCCTAATCTGCCATTCTAGTGCACCTCCCAAATCCCCTACACCAGGGGCGGATACAGGGGGGCGCATGACCCTATGTCGTTCCGATTTTCATTTCATAGTTAACTACCACTGTGACATCTTTATCTAATTTCATATTTTTAAACGTGTTTTTAGGCCTTCCACGGTTGTAAATTCGCAAAAAAATCGCCTTCTGCGACTGAGCTTTGATCGAGAATTATGATCACCAATAACAGCATATCACTACAAAATATCACTGTCAACTATCACTATAACCTTTTATGTAATTTTAGATTTTTAAACGTGTTTTGGCTTAAAACAATTTGCCGTCGACGACAAGGGACTGCCACCTTGGGCTTTACCAGCGAATGTTTAGACTAGAGTTTTGTAAGACTACTCTCCCCTACACTTCTCTATGTCAATTCCTTACTTATCTAACTAGGAAAACGCTTAAGTCCCGCCGCGTTGTTGGATGAGCGTAATTGGTGCATTGAGCTGCCATGTGTTGTGAATTTTCTGTTCTGTGAAAAAATCATTACTAAGTTGATGATTTTTTTTTAAATAATTTAAAATAAATAAAAAATAAACTTTATTTTTTTTTTTTAATTAATCCGTAATTTTAAAAAAGAAAAAATCGTAAAATTTCGATTTCCATAAGGAAATAATTATTTGATTGTGCTCAAATTTTACACGAATATATGAATTCATAAAATTAAGGTTTCTGTGAAAAATCATTACAATCGGATAAAGATGTAGGTGTTATTTGTCAAAGATTGTTTTAATAACCAAAAACCCGTAAAAATTGCGATTTTTATGAGAATAATTATTTGATTGAGCTTTAAATTTTCCACGAATATATAAAATTCATAGAATAAAGGTTCTGTGAAAAATCATTACAATCGGACAAAGCGTGTAGGTATTATAAATCGAAGAAATTTTTTAAAAATCGAAAAAAATCGTAAATTGCGATTTTTATGGAATTTTTTTTTCGATTGTGCTCAAAACGTGGCAGTTCTAAGTTCAGAGATTTCGAAGGTCTCAATAAAATTTCATCGCAATCGAGTATCGGTTTAGCCGGAATCGTGCTAACAAACAGACAAAAATACAAAAAAAGAAAAAAAAACATTCCGGATTTTTTTCTCCAGTGTAGTGAAATGGAATCTTCGCTACGCTCATCCAATAACAAGCAGAGGCAGCTATTTATGATAAAAACGAAATTTTCACCTGCAAAAACCGTCAAATGTAAATCATTTTTAGCACCAATTCACCGCTTTTGGTCAGAACAAAACCAAAGATACAAATAAGTTCCACCACAAATACCCCTCTCTGAAATTCTTATAACTACATTTTATTGTAATCTGCAATTCTTTCACAAGGTCCCACACCAAAAATTTCCAAAAATGTTAGGAGAGAGAGAGGGGGGGGGGGGAGCATTAAACTAAATAATGTTGAATTATTTTCAACATTAATTTACCACTTTTGGGTATAACGAAAACGAAAATTGACTTCTATTTTCCTGCCTGCGAAGATTCCATTCCACTACACTGGAGAAAAAAATCCGGAATGATTTTCTTTTTTCTTGTTTTCTGTTTGTATTTTTGTGCGTTTGTTAACACGATTCCGGCTAAACCGATACCACAGAACGCAAACATCCATGACAACATATTATGTCTATCGGGATATCTATTTCCATGGCATATAAAGTTGATGCTATAAATGACTTTTTCTACGAATAGTATGTAATTATTCATAGTATATTCTTTTCAGTTATGAAATAATTTGATGATCATAAAAATATATAATTAAGTAAGTATATAGCCGCGTGTTTTGAATAGATGTGGTTCAGTATAATAGTCGCACGCTGTTATTCAACTACCGAGGTTATTCAAGAGAACAATGGCATACTTCCTCATTCATAATGAAATGCGCAGTATTTAGTAAGAAGCAATCTGAGCTTATCTTACATCAAGGTCACCTACACCAGGTGTAGCCTGACTCTAGGAGGAAATTCTCCTTGGTTTCCCCTCAATCATAGATTAGGTCTTGACTCCGCATCCCACTGTCTGACTCTGGTCTGCCTTTGGGCATTGCTTCCCAATTCTCTAATACCGTATAACTACCAATGTAACAGTGTTGGAAAGTGATCTTCATTGAAACTTTGATCACAAAATATGCCATCGTCATTTTTGGGCCCAATTTCTGTACAATTGTTATCTCTTGCTAACTTGTTGTTTTTCATTAGGTCTATAACTAAGTTTCAGGTGGTTTCAACACGGCTAGCAAGTAGCCAACAGCTCGCGATCGAGAGAACCACATGAGAACATTATTGCTTGTCGAAACATGAGTATACTGTGGCTACTTTTGAGTGCAAGCATGGCTTTAATCATTTCCCATACGACGACCATTAAATAACAACGAACAAACAGACAAAACAAAACACCCGAGCTAATTTTTTTGGGGGGTCAGTGAAATTGAAGTCTTCGCTTCGCTCATCCAACTATTCGAGCAAATCTCAAATACACAGTGTTCTAAACTTACACCAATACGCTGACCAATTACCAATAACTGAGAGACTGAAACTGAGACCATGTTGGCTACGTGGTGATAACCGTTATGCAGTATGCACAGCAACGCATTCCGACCGGAAGAATAGAACTGAAATCTGCCACCGTACGCCATCATGCATGAGCTATATTGTTAAATATGGACTTGAACAGCGCGCCCAAACTATACTAGTAATATTTCATGTTGTTATGTTGGTAGTTTCTGTATTTCAATGGCGTCCGCGTCGGACGAGCGTCAGTGTTATTGTCTCGTGTTTTGCTTTGAATAAAGTGTCTTATTAATCCTTCTATAATTAGTTAGTTGTCAACTTCTCTGCAATATCTCTACAGGTTATGGGTACCAGACGTTCTGGACAAAATAACTAGGCTAATTATGGAGTCCGAAGACAGATTCAAAGTGCCACTGTTCAACGGCGATAACTTCTCGAATTGGAAGTTCCGATTGGAGACCGTGTTGGACGAGTTGGAGGTACTGCAATGCGTGCAGGAAGACACGGAAGAAAAGCTGAAAGCACTCGTAGAAAGGAAAGACATTGATGAATTAGTAAAGAAGGAGAAAAAGTGTCGTACACAAATAATTATGCGTATAGCTGATTCGCATTTGGAGTATGTCAAAGACTGTACTTCGTGCTATGACATTTGGTTTAAGCTGCGAAATACTTTTGAAAGGAAAGGCGTGGCTAGTCAACTACTTTTGCGTAAGAAGTTGTTGGTGATGAAATTTGACCCTGCCGTAGGGAATTTGCTAAGTCATTTCTTACAATTTGACAAGCTAGTGCGGGAGTTAAAACAGACTGGTGCTACTTTAGAAGAAACGGACATAGTGTGTCACTTGTTGCTAACGTTGCCTTCTGAATTTGATAATGTAGTAACCGCAATAGAGACTTTGTCATCACAGACACTGTCAATGTCATTTGTAAAAAATCGCCTCCTGGAAGAAGAATCCAAGCGCACATCAAGTAATGATGCGGGACATTCATCGTCATCAGTTGTGTTCAGTGCACAAAACACAAAGAAGTCGACGTTCAAACCAATGCAGAAGAAAAGTTTTCCATATGCATGTCACGAATGTAAAAAGGTAGGCCACCGACGTGTGGATTGTCCTAATCTGAAAAATTCGTCTAGGCCTAAAGCCCAGGTCGCAAAACAAGATTCCAAAGACCTCACGTTTGTTGCAGTGTCTGCGGCAGCAACTTCACTTCAAGTGAAAACAAGGTCAGGAACAGTGCAGTTTTATCTGGACTCTGGGGCATCTCAGCACATGATAGGCAGTGAGGATGCACATTTACTAGACAGTGTGGAGGAACTGTCTGACCCACTGAATATCACTGTTGCTTCTGGGCAGAAGGTTAGTGTGAACAAAAAGGGGAAGTTACACGTGTTAGTTGACATTGGGAAAGGGACTGAACCCTTAACAATACATGATGTGTTGTTGACCCCCTTTACATTTAACCTGCTGTCAGTGGGAAGATTAGAAGCGCGTTCTTTGAAAATCGTGTTTGAACAGGGAAAAGCTGTCATCTCGAAAGGAAATTTGAAGTCGCTCAAGGTGAACGAGTTGGGCAGTTGTACGGCTTCAACTTTCAACTGGCGTCAGAAGTGCCAATGTTATTGGCAGAGACTCCGGAACTGTGGCATGTGCGGCTAGGACACATAAGTAACCGTAAACTTAAAGTTCTAGGGAAGCAAGTGGATGGACTTGCAGTGACGACAGCAACAAAGAAGGTTTGTGAAACTTGTGTGAAAGGTAAACAAACAAAATTGCCCCACAATAAAGAACGTGTTCGTGCTCGACGACCCTTGGAGTTAATTCATAGTGACGTGATGGGACCGATCAAACCAGTTGCACAAGACGGAGCAAGGTATGTCGTAACGTTTATTGATGACTTTACTCATTTCATAGTAGCCATTGTTATAAAGGCCAAATCGGAGGTGCTGGAATACTTTAAGGAGTATGAAGCTATGGCTACAGCACACTTCTTGAACCACAAAATCAGTCGTTTCCGTTGTGATAATGGGACGGAATATGTAAATAAAGCAATGGAACAATACTTTAAGAGTAAAGGTATCCAGTATGAATGTACTGTACGATACACTCCCGAGCAGAACGGAGTATCGGAACGTATGAATCGCTTTATTATGGAAAAGGCTAGGTGTCTGTTACTTGACAGTAGTGTACCTAAGACCTTATGGCCGGAAGCTATTTACTCTGCAGTGTATTTGATCAATCCTGCCCCTACGATAGCTCTAAAAAATAAAGTACCAGCTGAGCTGTGGTATGGTAGAAAAGTTAGTATCGAAAAGCTTCGAGTTTTCGGTTGTGCCGCTTATCTCAGAGTTCCACGAGAACTCATCGGAAAATTGGACTCGAGATCTGAAAAGTGTGTCATGGTTGGGTACGCATCGAATGGTTATCGATTGTGGAATGAGGGTGACAAGAAACTGTACATCGGTCATGATGTTATCTTTGATGAAACTGACTACTTTTACAAGAGTAAAACGAAGGTGTCCAAGTCAGGCGGAGATATACCTAGTGAATATACAGACGTTATTCTACGTGAAGAACCGGAAAATGAAGTTCAAGAAATCCAAAGGGAAGAACCAGAAGTGACAACGGAAGAGAAAGAAGAAGACGATGTCATTAAAACACGTTCAGGGCGAGTTGTCCGTGCACCAAAGTACATGGATGAGTACACCGCCTTCGCTCTTTGTTCGTTCGTGGACAACGTGCCTCAGGCCTTTGATGAAATTTCAGGCAGAAGTGATGAGGTAGAATGGAAGAAAGCTGCTGAAGAGGAAATTAATGCGTTAAAAGAAAACAATACCTGGGAGTTAACGGATTTGCCACCTGGTAGGCAAGCTATTGCAAACAAGTGGGTCTTTAAAGTCAAAAGAAATGCAAGTGGAGATGTCGAGAAATACAAGGCTCGATTAGTAGTGAAAGGCTGTGCACAGAAAAGGGGTTTTGATTACAATGACACGTATGCCCCTGTGGCACGTCTTGCCACTGTACGTACACTTGTTGCAGTTGCTTTGCATAAGGGTCTATGTATGCAGCAAATGGACGTTAAAAACGCGTTCTTACACGGTGTAGTTTCGGAAGAAATCTACATGAAACAACCAATTGGTTTTAGCGACGGAAATAAAGTGTGTCGTCTAAAGCGTGCTCTTTACGGACTTAAACAAGCACCACGCATCTGGAATGCACGAATAAATGATTTTCTAGTGAAAAAGGGGTTTCACCGTTCACTAAACGATCCCTGTTTATATGCGAAAGAAGATGAAGAGTTGTATCTTCTACTCTATGTTGACGATTGTTTGATAACTGGAAGTCAGAGAGCGTAAAGAACTTGAAGAATGACTTATGTACTGAATTCCAAATGACCGACCTTGGTGATCTTCAATGTTTTTTGGGCATCAATGTTGAGAAGAAGGAAGATGGAGTGTTTCTACATCAGTCTAATTACTTGCTGGAAGTACTATGCAAATTTGGGATGGAAGACTGTCAACCTGTGAAAACTCCCTGGCGCTGGGAAGCACAGAAAAAGGAAGATAAGGAAGGTGATCAAGATTGCATCATCGGAAAGAAACCACACTGTGAACTAATCGGTTTCTTGATGTATGCAATGCTGACTACGAGACCGGACATTAGTGCCGCGTTGCATTATTTTAGCCAGTTTCAAACTAATGCGACGGAATGTGAGTGGAAAGGACTAAAGCGAATCCTTCGATATGTGAAAGGAACCTTGGACTTTGGTTTGTTCTACAAGTGTGGTCATCAACAACCATTAGTGGGTTACGCTGACTCTGATTGGGGTGGAGCGGCAGACAGGCGGAGTACTTCGAGACATTTAATGATGGTGTTCGGGTGCCCGTCAGTGTGGTCTACTAAAAACCAAAGTTCCGTAGCCATTTCGTCGACAGAAGCCGAGTATGTAGCTCTTGCGGGTGCAGCTGCAGAAGTTCTGTGGTTAAAAGGACTGCTAAAGAATGTACAAGAGCCAGTCGTGTTGTTTGAAGACAATCAAGCATGTATCAAGTACCTGGAAAAGTGGGAGGTAAAACGCTTGAAGCATGTGGATGTTAAATACCACTTTGTCAAGCGATTGGTGGAAGAAAAGAAGATTGAGGCGGTCTACATCCCAACACAAGATCAAAAGGCGGATATTCTGACTAAGGCGATCTGTGGAACTCGCTTTGGAGAGTTGCGGGACCAACTTTGCATTGTAAAGAACTTTGTGTTGTAAAGAACTTTGGGACGTGCTGAGGCGGAGTGTTAAATATGGACTTGAACAGCGCGCCCAAACTATACTAGTAATATTTCATGTTGTTATGTTGGTAGTTCTGTATTTCAATGGCGTCCGCGTCGGACGAGCGTCAGTGTTATTGTCTCGTGTTTTGCTTTGAATAAAGTGTCTTATTAATCCTTCTATAATTAGTTAGTTGTCAACTTCTCTGCAATATCTCTACATATATCCTGTTTTGTCTGTTTTTCTTTACCTGGTATTATGGGAATGATACACTGAAATCTGAGCACGTGCTCAGTCTCTTCGGCTAGTGACTAAACTCTATAGTAGACGAGGTAAAATACATGATAATTACTAACATAATACATCATCAATTTCAACTGTATACATAGTTCTCATCACATTTTCGTTTTTCGCATAATACATTGCACACACCTCAAGCATGCAATACAGTAGGCCTAACTAAGATTACTTTGATGGGAAAAAGCCTTGATTACTCCCAAAACAATTGAAGGTGTCATTTTTTATTTATCGGGTTGTTTCGTAGCGGCGGTAGTGATATCTTTATAGTAGTAATAGTATAGTATGATAGTCCAAGGGATTGTGCCGGTTCAAGAGGAAGATGTCTGCCGTCTGGGGTGGAAGACTACGAAATAGGAAAGTTGTCTAGCAAATGATAATCTGACAGTGAATTTAGGAAGCTTATTTAGGTTAACCAATCAAAAACTTTAAAGAAACAATAGAAAAAAACCTAACAAGAAACAAGAGGAATTTCACAAACTTCATATATCATATTTCAAGTCCTGAAGAAGAAGATAACATGGTCTTCGAAACGTCGACAGAAAGATATCACTACCGCCGCTACGAAACAACCCGATAAATAAAAAATGTCATCGACGGGTAGCAAGACATTAAAAGTTTTATAATTGAAGGTGTGTTTCAAATTGTCAGTTACATCATTTTTTTAGTATGTTTCCGGTAACCAGACTGCATTTTGTAAAGCAGCGATTTGGACGTGAACCGCAACATAAGCATTATTGTCAGATCACGAATAATAAAAGTGGATATACCTCGATTGATGAATAAATAGCCAACTTTACTTCTTTACAAAATAGTTTTGAGGACTCGGCCATACACACTAAATATTATCATTATCTTACCAAGTTTTCTCCCCTGTTATCAAAGTAGTCATTACTTCTAGTAGAAATATACATTTTCCCGAGAATTATGTATGTCGAAATAACTTCTCAGATAGGAAACGTATATGGTCAAAATTATCCCTATTCAGGTGACTTAGGCCTAATAAGTTTGATCAAAGAGTGTGGGGCGAAAGTAGGGAGGGGAAAGTTACGCTTAAAGACTTTTTGACTGAATTTAGTCCCAGCATTCGTCTTTCGAAAAAAAAAACTTGGGTACGACTCGTGAGCTACTTCTATCGGTTGCAGAATAATATTCTTGTAAGCAAACGATCAATAATATGACCTATAGAAACTTAACCAAAATATAATCGAGCTGCAAATCTTCACTGAGTTAAACATATTTATTCCCTAGTATCGAAATACTCAATGCTAGTTTATCATACTAATCGGTTGTATGTGATAGGATATAAAAAAGTTCCTACATAGATAATTCGTTAACCTAACGGATATCACAAACATGCACGTAGCAAGATGGTGAATTCAAAAGCTGCTTGTCATTATTGGAAATTAGGAACAAATTATTGGACTAAAAACATTTAAAAAGCGTAACTTTAGCCTAGCTTAGGATCACTTGCCCGAACCTAAACTAGCCCAGTAGTACACGACTTATCTGCCACCAGCCCACCACACATAAGAGTTTCCTAATAACAGTACAACAGGACGTGGAGATAACAGTGAGGCCTACCACAGTTTCCGACCCCATTCAGTCTAGTATAGAACAACACACAGAATAGCGAGAATATAAAGAAGTACCATTATTTCCTCAAGTAAAACAATATTCAATTCAAAGAAAAAGCTACCATTATTTCCTCAAGTAAAACAATATTCAATTCAGACGAGGATAAAGAGCTTTCATTATTTCTTTAAGGCTATTCCAGAGCACTCTTACCGATATTTTGAAAGTCAACGGAAAATGGCTAAAAGTTGGTTGGATGAAAGATGAACTTGAATAAAAAAGGAAAAAAAATAACTTTTTTTTTTGGACGGGACAAAAGCTCTATTTTGGCCATTATATGCAAATTTTGGGTCATTACGGAAATGAATGTTTTGGATGCAATATTTAATTTTTAGCTATGATTTTTTTTTATTGCTTCTACACACCTTTGTCTCTGGACTGAGTATAAGGGAAAATAATTTTCTGAAATAATGTTCGATGTACGATTTTTTTTGTCACATGGTACAAAAAAGAGTTTTGAACCGGAACACGAAAAAAATCGTTCATCAAAAGTTATTTCATAAAATTAGTTTCCCTTGTATTCAGTCCAGAGACAAAGGTGTGTTGAAGCAATAAAAAAAATCATAGCTTTAGATTAAATATTGCATCTAAAACATTCATTTCCGTAATGACCCAAAATTTGTATATTTTAGCCAAAATAGAGCTTTTGTCCCGTCCCAAAAAAAAGTTTATTTTTCCCCCATTTTTGTTAAAGTTCATCTTTCATCCAACCAACTTTTAGCCATTTTTCGTTGACTTTCAAAATATCGGTAAGAGTGCTCTGGAATAGCCTTAAGTAGAACATTGTTTAATTCAGACGAGGATAAAGAGCTTCCATTATTTCCTCAAGTAGAATAATGTTTAATTCAGACGAGGATAAAGAGCTTCCATTGTTTCCTCAAGTAGAACAACGTTTAATTCAGACGAGGAAAAAAGGTATATAGGATAAAGAGGGCACAAAAAGTATAATAATATTATGCTTGAATTAATGAAAAGTACAAAATGTGTCATATGATAATTTTTGATAAGCAGTGTCATAAAGACTACACTCTTTATTTTAAAATGGCGAAGTGAACTTTTCGTCTTCGTATTATAACTTGTGTCGCACATTTCATGGCTTTTAGTTTTATCAAAACTTTCCCATCGGTACGAATGAATTTTATGCATAACGTCTAAGCACATAATATACTTGATAATCTCAGTAATTTTGGGTTAATGAACAATATCATTATCTTGTTACAAACTTTTGTATGATGGTGTAACGACAGGTATTAGAGTTTTGCCCGGACTGTTGTTGTCCCGGGGGAGGCAATTTTTTCTATTATCATAATACTAATAGCGTCATAAACGCCATAAAACCAAGGTTAAACAGTTGGGTATGGTTTGAATTGAATTAAAATAGACTTTAAAAAAAGACAAAATGTTATCGTAGTTATTACCCACACATAACAAAAACTTGTAGAAATACAGCCAAACCTCACACACTCAAAAGAAATGAGATCTATAAAAGGGCCAAGCTCATCTACCCTTCCGCATTTGCGCATTTGTTCATTCATAAACGTACAGTGTCCCGTAACAACATCCTTGAAATGTTTGGCAAAATAGAATTTGCAAACTATTAATTTAAACGTAATCGTTCATCCAAATTCTTTTTTCTAATTCATTTAAACGTAATGGTCATGCAAATTCTATAGCATTTTACTTTTAGTAGCATTGGATTTTGTTCTCCCTGAAATCCCTGGACAAGCTTGGTTCCTATGTGTTGTGTACTCGTGAATAATATAGCCCTTGGACATTCCTCCAAACTTCCTTTGTCGTAAGCACCAAATTGATTGTACACAACAAAGAAAATATACCAGTCATTTGGGCGGTTTTCCGCCGGTTTCTAGTAACGATTTGCCTCGAAGGAACTAACTTACTAAGACATCCTCTTAGGAGTGGCTCCGGCATAGCTAGAAGATTCCAGGGAGGGTTTTTATTGTGATATAGCTAGAAGATTCCAGGGAGGGTTTTTATTGTGACACAATCGATTACACCAGGATAGGCTACACTCTACAGAGTAGGCAGGCCTACGTTTTCATGAATCGGAGTCGGACTCGAAGGTCCTTGGTTCGGGGTGCCGAACACTATGCTACTTGTGTAGATACCATTTCCTGCACAGTTATCAGTAATCAAACATGTTGTAATGCACAATGGCCTTTAGTATAATGATAGCTGATGAAAAACAAATCGTATTAGACTTTGATTCCCTGTTTGTGTGAGTGGTCTTATTTATATAACTGACTTGTTTTCCATTTCTTATTAATTGTCGTATGAGTTAGCTGATAGTGAGTGAAAACACATAGCCAGGCTGCTGATAACACAAGCAAACAACTTTGCAACGAACTCTGTTTGATTAAGAGCATTGAGCAATGACTAGATCTTTCGCCAATGTTAAAACCAAGTCAAATCAAACCTTTTCATTTTTCAAATAGGTAATATCATAGAAACTGGTTTAGACGAAACGTCTTCATTTTTAATTATTGTGGGTGTTATTTTGATTGCTTGTAACAGAAGACTATCTACTATATTATAAGAAGATATTGTAAAATTATGGACATGCCCTTCCACCTTGGAAAAGGTGCGTTTTACCAGAAATCTGTGATGCCAAACTTGGCATATCTATGCTAAGATAATGTTGTAGTTTCTCTGATAATCTATCTAGTTTCTCTGGTTGGTAGTGAGTGGTAGATGGCGAACCAGCCGCTAGAAACTTAAAAACAAAATGGAATCGTGACTTTTAACTCACTTAAAACAAAAGATGTAACAGCGGGAGATTTAAAATTGAACATTCGTTACTCGGGAACAATTCAGCAACAACTGTTGTCACCGACCAATTCTAACATTCTGAAGTGGGGGGGGGGGGGGTCATGTTAAAAAGTGAAGGGAGGAATTCCTCCCATCCACCCCTTCCTACGCGCCTGTGGCGAACAAAGGAAGATTGAATTAAAAGAAGCATAAAAATAAAATATCACTATTATCACGTTCGCACACAGTCCGCGTATCCCCTGTAAAACCAACCAAAAGAATGTCAACTTTCTTCAAGTCATGTCAGAAGACATTGCCGCATACTATTAGGTGGCTGGCTTCTTATTCATCAGTGCCAGAGCCAGAGCGATCGGTCGCATAAATAAATAAAATATCACATAAAACATGGCCATGAAATTATGCGAACACATTGAATTGCGCACAACCGAAATAGGTCTGTGGGTGATAACAAGCTAAGAATAGATAACCGTTACGTAAAACCTCAAACAAGGATAAGTTCTTGCGGCGCCGAGTTGTTATATTTCCGCAAACACTTGCCATAATGCGTAATCATTTTTTTGCTAGCTATTCCAAGTATTAAGAATTTCAAGGACGAAGAGGATACTACTTGAGATAAAGCAAATATTTATCTATGGATTGTGTAACGTCGTCTGAGCAATGTTACACGCGTTTCTTTGTAGTCGCCATACCCCATGTTATCTATTAATGCATACTGTGCATACTGTGCCAAGCATTTTTTAATGATTTTGAGTTTAAAATTTTTACTTTTTTACTACGAAAATGGTTGGCTTGGCGCTTGTCAACAGGTGAAATGAATCAAATGATCTTACTTCTTTTCAATGCGAAACTAGGGAGAAAGAATGAAAAGCTTGGCTCAACTTCTATATCTCACAGCATTCACAGTCGAAGACTTTGGAAGGAGAGCTTGGCTGCCATTTTTTTTTAATTGTTGTATTTGTGGGGGATAAGTAAGTATACAGTTACCAGATATCTGATTTAACATACCTTACTACAAGACCATACGGATACCATTCAGAAAATTTAATTTCCAGACACCATTGTGTATTTTGTTGTCCATTAGTCTCATTTCAATTTACACATATTATCTCGTTTTCTGCCTGAGTTAACCCCAGTTCCGGGTTTGCCCACATCAACGTTATTTCCGTACGACATTCGATTGGGAAGGACCGCACAATGGACGTCTAAAAACAATGAGTCACATGCGATATCTGAAGTTGATCCGATTGATCCGATCCGACAGCTCTCACAAATGTGTTTCTACCTGAAGCATTGTTTTGAGTCTTGAAGGAGGAATAATTACACTTGGTGTTCGACAAAACGCAAACAGACTCACGCAGACGTATGACGCATTAGATCTACCTGTTCACGGATTTGCCTTGGCCTTAGAGCTTGAACACACGAAGGATATGACACCTAATTAGATGCCATGGCCTTTTCACCGACTACGGAGTGACGTCTGCTGGCTGGATGTGGGTTACACCCATATTAGGTGAAAGTGAGCTACGTGCTTAGGCTCCTAGCCAGTGAGGTACATTACCAAGAGAATAAAAACACCGAGAAAAACTACGAAACCACTTTCATTCCTTAGCGCTTAGAGCAGTTGCATCTCATTCTCCTCTCACCAGCAGTTTATTTTTAGACGCGTTTCTATGGTTGGCTTGACCTAAAGGAGTTTGCAATTATTACCTAGATTAATCTTGCCTCTGGCAGTCTTGCTATTAGTTACATAATGCTAATCGTAATCATTGACGATAGCAGGAGCTTTAGACGTCATGAAGGTACGAATGCCAGATGGTTTTCTTTGACCAAGAATGCTTTTTTTATTTAGTTTTAATGCATGTGTTGTGCAAGAGTTTGGAAAAATAACATTTCATGCTTGTGTTGCAGTTTCGTGATAAAAAAAAGTGCAAAGGAATCCATCCATGAACAACCAACAATCCCAAGAATAAAATACATCTTTGTTCCACATTGCAGACGATCAGTGGCATAACTATCTTTGGGGGGAAACGACGGGGGAAACCCCCCCCCCCCAATTTGACCACAGAGTGGGGCGAGGGGAAATCACAATTATTCTGTGACAAGATTATGTAAACTTACAATAAAAGTAAATTATCGAGGAAATCACACTAAAACCTCATAAAATACCGCCATTTGCAATGTTTTTAAAAAAAAATCTAGGGCTATGCGCCCCAGATCCGTACTAGGTGCGGGCCATCCCCTGAAGACCCTCCATTGTACCAGGACACATACTTTTCCCTAAACAATTGTCTCAAGGGCAATGTTCGCTCCCCAATAAACAACGCTATAAGTTGTCCGAGTGTAATAAATAACACACAGCGGCCCGGCTGCGGCGCCCTAACGGTCAACTACCAAAATAACAGTTATTTTCGTCGCATCGCGTTGACAAATTTCGTTAGGATATTATGAATATGAACACGTTCTTGGATTAGGTATATAAAACGAAAGATTGCTCAACTCAATGTAATGATTCGTGGCAAATCAACTCGCTAACTAACGCTAAGCGAAACCAGCAGTCAGTAGCCAGCCCCACTGACATTTAGAACGTGATTTCTTGTTGAACTGCGTGATCAGACTTGATAGTTTTGTTGTTGAGGTCGGATTCGGCTCGGGTGGCTCGCATGATGAGTGTGGCTGGGAGTCGTTGCGCCGTGTCCGTGAGTCATCGGGTGACGCGCCACGGGGAACACCGACGATACGAGTGGGAGGCTGACACACAGAGATATCCTTGTACCATGGGGGGCGGTGGGGCCTGCAGCCCACATCATGGCGCGTCTTCACGCAACATGGTGTAAAAGATTTGGGATTGGGATGGCATTCGGGGAAAAAGTGTATTTTTCCAGTGTTATCAATGGCGTAGAAAAAGTGATTGAATACGATGCATTTTGTCAAGCTGAATGTGTTATTGTCTACTAGTCTGGAAAACAAAGAAAAGTCAGGGAATCTAGGGCGACGGTCGTCGCCCGGCAGACAAGCGAATACGGCTGCTAGGCGAACACCGAACTCCGGCCCTATATACACCTACCAGAGTTGGGGGGTTTTCAGCTATCTGCACACGCCGCCCCGAAAGAGTTACATCTTGAAACTCGGTATATGACCTGGTATGTGGGTCCATGACATACCAAAAAAAAAATCAACCCGATCCGACAACTCGTTCTGTGTTAAAAAAGGCTTCAACATCGTCAAATTCCTAAAGCTGGCTGGGTGGGTGGGTGGGTGGCATTTCTCCGCGGAGAGTTCTTTAGCCTACAGAGAAAACGGTAAATCTTAGAACTATGAAACTTGGACCACACTTAGGTGTATTTCAGACGCAGTGCCTTTTGCTTTCAAAACCAAAATCGGGTAACAGGGACCGGAGAAATCAAAATTTGGATGATAATCAAAACGCGTAATTACCAAGGCGTGGTAATTTGTACAAACTTGAAATTTAACATGCTATTAACCATTATAAATATCTTGCGTCCAAAACACAGGGGCTAAATTTGGGATGACCATGGGCCCAAAACCGACAAAAAACATATCTGAACTTTAAGAAATGAATCATTCAAAAGAAAACGCTACAACTGAGATGTTTTCAAACGTGGAATACATTTTGATATCTCTCATTCTTTATCACTTTTGAATATGGAAAGCAAAATGGTTAACGGGTACCGGAAAAAAACCAAAATTATCAAAAGTAGGTAATTCCGTACTCTTATGAATAATACGCTATACCGAGAAAACGGTTCATCTTAGAACTTTGAAACTTGGGCCACACTTAGATGTACCTCATTATAACAAAAACGGGCAATTGGGACCGGGGAAAATCAAAATCAAAATCAAAATCAAAACGCGTAATTACTCAGGCGTAGTAATTTGTACAAGCTTGAAATTAAACATGCTCTTAACCATTATAAATATCAAGTGCTTATGCTAGTGCGTTGGTCTTGTTGTTAGCGTATCTGCTTCCAATGCAGAAGGGCCAGGGTTCGATTCCCGCTAAAGTCAGAAGTTTTTTAAACTCTGATTTGGACTTAAGTCTATCAGTTCTTGTCTTAGGAGTTTGTAAACGGTGACTTTGGAGCCGTCCTAGCAAAATCAAAACGCGTTATTACTCAGGCGTAGTAATTTGTATACAAGCTTGAAATTAAACATGCTCTTATAACCATTATAAATATCTAGTGCTTATGCTAGTGCGTTGGTCTTGTTGTTAGCGTATCTGCTTCCAATGCAGAAGGGCCAGGGTTCGATTCCCGCTCAAGTCAGAAGTTTTTTAACTTCTGATTTGGACTTAAGTCTATCAGTTCTTGTCTTAGGAGTTGACTTTGGAGCCGTCCTAGCAACGAAGCACATAATAAATTCCAGAGTTGTTCTGGATCGGCCTTGTTGATTCTGGCGTTGATCCGCGGATGTTCGCACTGTCCATACCACTGATTGATATATTTCCTATTAAAAATATCGATCTTTGGTTGGTTTATCGCTCACTCGTCGATTGCGTCGGGGCTGCAGGGTTGCTTGGTCGCTTTGATTAAAGTCCCCCACTGAAATCAGTTATATAACTGAGTGGGTAGACTCTAAATAAAAATTTATTTATTTATTTATTCAAGGGGTATCTTTGGGGGGACCGTGGGCCCAAAAATGTAAAAAAACAACTTGAACTTAACAAATTTAATCATTCAAAGTCCATCATTCACACCTTGATAGCGAACGAACAAACAAAAAGATGTGATATCCCCCCAAAATACAAAAATTTGTAAAAAAGACGGCAGCCAAGCTCTCCTTCAAAAGTCTTCGGCTGTGAATGCTGTGAGATATAGAAGTTGAGCCAAGCTTTTTATTCTTTCTCCCTAGTTTCGCTTTGAAAAATGTAAGATCATTTCGCTGTTGACGAGCGCCAGCCAACGATTTTTGTGGTAAAAAAAGTAAAATTTTTAAACTCGAAATCATAAAAAAAAATGACTTGGCCATTGAATTTGGTTCATGGCCAAGAATTTTTTTATGATTTCGAGTTTAAAAATTTTACTTTTTTTACCACAAAAATCGTTGGCTTGGCGCTCGTCAACAGGCGAAATGATCTTACATATTTTCAAAGCGAAACTAGGGAGAAAGAATAAAAAGCTTGGCTCAACTTCTATATCTCACAGCATTCACAGCGAAGACTTTTGAAGGAGAGCTTGGCTGCCGTCTTTTTTACAAATTTTGTATTTTGGGGGATAGTTTATACTTCTGATGGAGTTTCCATAAAATTTCTCTATAACTCACCAAATCGAATCTACAAAATCCATTTTTTTCGGGACTAGCTTCAAGTTTGGACATTTTAAAATATACAATGTCAACCATAACATAACCAAATAGTTTTCTTATTCCATTATCAGTCAAATTTATAACCTTAAAAAGTTGGGTTGTCAATCTGGAAAACCTTGAACATGAGGCAAATACATGCTAACCTCAAATAAGTAGACACCATGGTTAGTAAATTCCTATGAAGAATCGGGGTGAAATCGTTTACACGTAAAATAAAAAAATATCCTTGTACAACTAAGTTGTTTTTGTAAGGAAAGTGTAAACTAATCGTGGAACATGGTTTATATTTCTTAATATTATATAATGTGACATCGCAAACTTAAATTGTGGGACTTCGTATATTTTAAAATTGATAGTTGCGAGCTCATTCTTGACGGTTGTAATCAACAACACTTCGTTTGGGTTGTTGCATTCCCAGCCAAATGTGGAGAAGATTATATAGAACATTTCCCACTTTTCAAACCGTCTTTGGTAAAATATCATTTAGCATCGAAAATATGAAGAACAATCTGAACTTCTAAGCAATAAAAATTTCCAATTTCCAATCAGACCAGCTGTTTAATGTACACGTGATCGTTGATACCACCTGTAGGCACCTGTAGACTTAGGTGTCACGGCTGCCACCAATGATTGTAAATTGTTTTATTGGTCGTGTTTTAGCTACGAAGTTGTGCAATGACATGTAAGCTTCGATACTTATTTTGGGGGGTACTTCCGTATATCCGGCATTTTATGCACATGGTGGTATGGTTGCATAAGTTTTCCTGTTTTAAACGTGTAACACAATTTTCCCTTCACACACATTCGTATATTGGTGTGTTTAACCAACACTTAACATATGGGAACACCTGTCAAATGAGTGTTTTTGCACCACAATAAGTAATAGGTCAGAACACACAAATGGCTCATATACGGCAAAATGGGACAGTAGCGGTGAACCATAATCTAAAAGAAACGCGAGAACGGTACTGGAGAAACTTTCTAACAGAATAATGTGAACTAATTTACAAAATAATGTTCATCTTCGAGTCCGTTGTCTCATGTAGGCACCCGTATGAAATACGAGTATACGTCGTTGCAAATGTTGCTGTGACGTTTCATTAGCTTTGGATTAATGTTTTAATACAATGCAAAAACTTGCAAAAAAGGGGCCAAGCCGAAAACGAGGAAGATACAAGTGGCTCAACTGCATAAAGTGGTGAGATCTAGAAGTGTGGCCAAGCCCATTATTTTGTTTAAAATAATAAATATATTTATTAATTATATAATAAATTAATAATATGATTATCAATATCCATATTATTATTTAACTATTATTATGAAATAAATATATTAACAAAAATAACACAAAACATTAAATAAATTTATTGAAACATTTACATGTGGAAATATCAAAATTAACAGACGCCATTCAAAATTAAAAGCTTGGTCGATGAATTTTTAACTTGGTTGTCGTTACTGACTAACCAAAACATAACCCCGTCTGGGCCCGGGGTAGAAATGGCCCAGAGCATGGCTCTGCTAATCGTAAAAGGCGATTCAAGAGAAAAAGTCCACATCGCAAACATCAGCTAGTAAGAGCGGAGTATATTACTCCCCGAAACTAGAGGCGAGCTCTGGCAATCGTCGTCGGGGACACCTTCCCTTCCATTGAGATCTCCCCGACGACGATGACAATGACACAACGAACGATGACAAAGACAATGACGACCGCGACGTGAGAAACCCCCTTTCCTCCCCTTACCCGTGGCTGGTTCTGACCAGCATGAGCCCCTCCTTCCCAAATCCCCTAGGCTAGAGTGGTGCATTATGACCTAACGGTTGACGCGTCCTTAATCCAAATAAACCAAACCACTACTTTTTTTCTAAAACCCACCAAACGCATTTTGAAACTTGATTTTCGAAATTTTTCACCTGCGGCGCTGTTGTTGAGGGGCTCTGCCCCCACACCCCCCGTGCTTGCACAACGAAAGTACATATTGTAAATTTCCCCCCCTTCTGTCAAAATTCCTGTGGGGGCTCATGCATGCCTGTGGCCTCCCCCCATTGTAAAATCTCTGCGCACGCCTATGTTGTGAAGGGATGTAATAACCCCCTGCATTCGCATCAACGACTGAGAAAATCTCGGGAAAACCTTCAGTTAGGATTGCCGGTCTCAAGCTCAACACGAATCAGAGTCGCTGGAGCCAACATGTCGGGTGTGCCGTCAGCCGGGACACGGACACAGCTTTGCGGCTTGCGTAATTCTTTGCACAACCGTGTGATCGTTAGTTCCAAGGAGAAACGCTGGCATTATACAGTAAATCTTACGTAGAGTGGCGTGATTGATGAAGGACATTTTCATAGTGAAACGTATACTCTTGTCTAACCAACCACCAGCATTGTAAAGTATCTTCGAAAAATAGTGATACTGCATGATTAACAATTATTATCATCTTCCAAAAGGTGTTGACTATATAGATAAGATAAGATATATATAGAATTAATAGAATATATCAGACACAACTACAAGAAATATGGATTTCGTCACGTAGTGACACCAATAACTCAATAAGACGGTAACTTTCGCCGAAAATGTTATAATGAAAAACACAATAGGCACTAGGCATTATTGACAGTTGACACATTCCGTGTAAAAGGTTCAATACCTATCTACTAGGCCTACAACATCATTTGAATGTACTTAATAGAAGACAAGAAATACACAGCTAAAATAATTGAGAAAATTAGAAAGGTAATCATGCAAGAGAATAGCTTTATCTATCTTCTATCTTTTATCTTCTAATTATCTTCTATCTTCTATAAATATAAAAACGAATGTATGTATGTTTGTCCTTTATGCATTACTCACCATTCATCCAATCTCCATGAAACTTGGCACATGTATGTATTTCTTCACGGGGAAGGTTTCTATGCTATCCATTCTGTAACTCCTCCACGTAGTGATCGGTGCCTGCAAAGAGGATACATTCGTTTTCATATATATACACTACACCATTCATCTGATCTCCATGAAACTTGGCACATATATGTATTTTTTGATCGGCGCTGCAAAGAGGACTCACCAATGAATTGACTTCGACACCGTAAGGGTTCTGGCATACGTTAAAATTTAAACACTGACACCGGTCTGTCTGTCTGTCTATCTGTTTGGGTTAGCAGGGCTCAATGCCTCTCCCTGGGTATGTGCAAGAGTTGGGCGATGGACACGTCAGCATCTGATCTAGACTTCATCCTCAAATTAGTAACCATAGGAGCAACAAAACTAACAGTTTATTTTGATTATTATTATGCAATAGTTTTTTTAAATAAAAATCTAAATGAGAATCTAAATAATATAATAGACGTGAGAATATCTAATAAAGGGTATAGTTATGCTTTCATCACCAGAGTAAAAGTATTGGTCGAACTGAAGGAATCTAGATGGGAACGTCTCACGAGGCGTTAGTTTCTAATAAGTGAATACATTGAGGTGGGGCTCGTTTTCTAAAGCGCTGAACCACAAGGTATAATATCAGGTAATAGCAATAACGAGATGGCCTCAAAGTCCAACTCGCAACCTTCTCGTGGTTTGGCCCGTGATTAGGGGAATTTTTCTCCCTGAAACTAATGGCGAGCTCTGGGTCGTCGTCGGGAACTTTCCCCTTCCCTTTGACTACCTCCCGACGGTGACGACAATACAACACGGTCGGATGATGACACAGACGGAGACGACCACGACGTGGGGAACCCTGCCTTCCCCATTTGCAATTGTGGCTGGTTCTGACCAGCACAGGCCTGTCCACCCCTTGTCCCCCCGCGTCATCCCTTACGTACCTCCCTACTTCTCGATTAGCCAAGTTGCATAAATATGAGACGTTAAGCAATATCCAATAATAATAATAACAATAACGAGAGACTAAACTTGGAAATTATAGGCTATTGAAAACAAACCTGAAGATGATTTTTTTACAGTTCCGCTTCGCAAACGCGTCTTATATGATCGATCAACGTATGAGCATTGGGCGTTTCTCCCTGCAAATTCAAACATTCGAAAAAAAAGTATAATGCGATATGCATAAAAAATTTATTTATTGATTGATTGATTGATTGATTGGTTGGTTGGTTGGTTGGTTGGTTGGTTGGTTGGTTGGTTGGTTGGTTGGTTGATTGATTGATTGATTGATTGTACGCAAACTAAAAGCATATTCATCCAAGTTCAAAAGTTTTTAAGATCCTCGTTGCTTCGAATGTACCAAAAGACGGTGGCAGTTCTAAGTTAAGACATTTCGAAGATTCCCTGCAATTTTCGCCAAGATCGGAGAACGGAGTACCCGTTTGTCCGGAGTAGTTAAAATTGAAGTCTTCAATACGCTCATCAGAAAATGTCTGGAGATAGGAGCAAGAGTACAACCGATAGGCCACGTTACGCACGATGTTACGCTCATAAGTATGGGGCCCATATTATACTGGGGCGGAGTTGAGGCTGTTCAAGATGTGTTGCACTCCGGAACCGGATACAGAAAGCTGGCTAGAGTCCCGCTAGACAAGCTGGAAGTGGATAACAGACAAGTTAAACGTACTTGGCGTGCGGACAATATGATAATGATTGGTATCATCAGGGTAAAGTTTTAATTTTAACAATAAGGTAGTTATGTAATATTATCGATACAAAAGTCTATGAGACGATAATATACCGCGTGTCATACATTCATGCATCCTTAATGCATTGCCACAACTTTAACAATGCATTATTCTTGTTATTTGTAACTAATAACTCATTAATCTCAAATAATTTACGTTTTTAAATTTGATTTTTACATTGTTTGAAATTGAAAAGAGAATTAGCTGAGATTTGGACTGAGAACATGCACGGCTGAACGTTTGCACGTATGAGATAATATTATGTGGTTGAGGTTCACACAGATCGTTTCATCAGCCGGGAAGTTAGCAACATCATTGGAGTTCCCTACGATAAACATCTCACTAGCTCGAACAGTTTGCGCGCGTAAGTGTAACAATAGAGCAAGTCGATTTCGTAATAAATTCTAATTATCATGATAAATAATGTTCCTTTAATATCCGTGACGTAAGGTTTTCGAGGGAACGCAATCTATGCGTTACAAAACAAGCGTAACGCTTTCAAGTGTTTCCCAGGTAAACGCGTCGGATCAAGAGTTCCCGCGCACGCTGCTATCTCCTGGAGAAAGCCAAGCTAGGCAGATATCCGCGCGTCTGCGCCGCCACAATCATTGGACATTGAGAGAGATCAGTCTTAGGAAAAGTGGGGAAAAGTTCTGGGTTTTAAAACTCGGCCGGATGCTGTTAGATAATTTTACTCGGTTTGACACTTTGGTCGACCATGAACGGGTGTCCTCGATAGCCGTCCGGCCGCAGGAGCAGCGCACCGGATTGTTGTGGCTCCATGAAGGCTGGGTAATGTGTGTTATGTAAAGAAACCATGTGCATCGAGCAAGCTGACATTGACGGGATACTATCTCGGGCCTTGTGTATTTAACAGGCTGCAAACTCAATGTAATGGGTTTCCACAATAGGTGGATCAGTTTTTCGCGGGGTAGATAACGTCAAAATGGCATATTTTTATAACCGTGAGGAGCAGAGCGCTGCCCTGTCTAACCGTTGCAGATTCTACTCAACCCCTTATACGAAGTCTTCCCCTTTAATCGACCGCGCGGTTGTCATTCGAGATGCGACCCTTGAATGTTGGGGAGGACTCGGCATCGTTGTCATGACGACCCCAGAAAGATATCCAGAAGAACCCGGCTGGACATTTCCTAGACGAAGTAGTCGATATTCCCTAGTTGTATGGCTAGAATATTTTGGTTATGAAGTCCGTAAAAGAATCCATCACACACACATACACACTCCACGAGCTCCCGTTGGTCTAGGTATTTAGGCCTATTCTTGTAATATACCATGGCGAACTCCCACACAGTGATCGCATCACTCAACCAACATTTTATTTCTGTCCTAACAGAAAAACATGGAACAAGGCCACCATAAACAGCAAAGTATATCAGTTACTATAGCTAGACACAAATGTAGTAGTAGTTCATATAGCTAAGTTTTATTTTACTTATTCCTAATAGTCCTCTCCTTATGACTGATAATAGTTCATAATCATTGATTATGCACATACATAGTAAGCCTATAAGTATCTTGTATTGTTGTAAAAGTGTATGTTTTGAATTAGTTTTAGTATTTTCTTCAAGTATGTAATTTTTCTTTTGTAAATACGTGTTTGATACAGATATTATGTATTATTTGTTATTTTGTTAAGTATTTTATTGTATTAGGGGTTGACAGGTACACATCGTACGGCAAATGCTATTTCTGTCATTCTCACATTCATATTTATAACGTAACACGTTCAAATGTTGATTAATATGATAATGCAAATGTGCAATGCAACTGTAGGTAAAACAATACAGTACTTGAAATGAAATTAAATAAAACGGCGGTATAATTCCAATTCCGGAAAGGAATAATATGCGGTTTAATTTCGACCGCCTATACCATCCTGACGCCTAATCCTAAGTTCTAGGATTTTCCTGGAATGCTGGGGTCGAGTCTTTAGAATAGCCCTTTTCCCTTGGCCCTTTGTCTCCCAAATTAGCCATGCAGCTACTACTTACCTTAATACTCCCAAATTGTCTGTATGTATTGTTATGTATTTTTTTGTGATTTATTATTCTGGGTAATTTTTACGATAGATAACTGTATTTTTTAAAATTTATTTTTGTTAAAATTATTAATATCATTTCACCCAAGTCGTGCATAGGTACTGCCATTGATACTGCAAGACTGTTATTTGGAAGGTCGGCGGCTCGATCCTGGTTACTTGCATGTCTTAATTCATTGAGGCAGATTGTAGGATTTAATTATAATAATAGCCCTACATTCCCCCTGTAAAGGCAGCTATACCCAGCTAATCACCGGTGATGAGCAATTGTTATCTCTACTCTGGACATGTTTCTTTCAGAGCACGCAGGCTACTGGTTCAGGGGGACATTCTATTATCAAAATGTTTTGTCATACAGAGACAAATTATCGTAGCTTGCATTATGTTGTTGCCTAAATGGTCGGTTAGTGAAACAGCTCTAACACTACACCACAGTAAAGGAAACACCAGACAGTCACGTTGTTATTGCATTCTGAAACATATTACTGTTAACACGTGCACTGAAAGTGGGTGATAAATGTGTATGATACAGCTGTTATCAGGTGACAAATAGCTGGGTAAACAACGCATTATTTGCCAAGCAACTGTCGTCATGACGATCAAATCAACACAGGCTGCACTGCGAGGGTAGGCCTATTTCTAATACAACGGCCACTGTTTCTTTCGCTTTCTTGAGGGTTTCTCTTGGAAATTACAATATTCTCAAGTGAGCCGGGGGGGGGGGGGAAGGGGGGGTGACCAGTATTTTAAAATAAAAACTAGGTATAATATTACCCTTCGTAGACAAAACCTACTCCGAAGTCCCAAGTCCCAAGCTCACCTCACGATACGGTTTGGTGACTGAATGTTGCATCAAGACAGCATTATTATTGTTATCAAACGTCTCAACAAGGAAATTGAAAGAGAGAAGTGGTGGGGGTATATTTCTAATACAACGGCCACTGTTTCTTTCGCTTTCTTGAGGGTTTCTCTTGGAAATTACAATATTCATTAAGCGGGCCGGGGGGGGGGGGAGGGGGGGGGGGTGACACGTCTATGTATTTTAAAATAAAAACATAGGTATATATTGTACCCTTCGTGAGGACAAAACCTACTACCGAGTCCCAAATCCCAAGCCACCTCACGAATACGGTTGTGACTGAGATGTTCATCAAGACCAGCAGTTATTACTTGTTATCAAACGGTCTCAACAAGGAAATGTGGTTTGATACTAGCTTGGTAACATCACAACACTGAAACTGGTGGATATATTTAACTAGCATTTATAAATGGTGGAAGTGCCGGGTACGTGAATATTTAAACTTTCGGGGGGGGGACCTCGCCCTCTAAGCCCCCAGGGTAATCAAAAACATTACGTATCATCCTTGTTGAGGGACAATATAAAAAAGTTTTTGAATCGGGCTTGGTGCTCGGTTGTTTCGTACGTGAATACGCAGACACTGACGGACAGAAGAAGGATGCATTTTATGCTATCTTTGATTCAGTATTCTGTACACAAATTAAATAAAACTGAGACTAAGATTACATTAAAAGAAAAATGTATGATTTACGAGGGAAATCTTACGTTAAATCGTTTATGTTTTTTCTGTGCACTCTCAAACGATTTCGCTAATCCACCAAGTGAAACTGTACGTGATCATGTTAATGAGCTGAACATCGTACATTAAAATAGATTATCATAAATGCTCGACTTGAACTTTCGTTCCGAGTTAGCCGCTCCGATGACTCGGGGATATAGCTTCTAATTGCGCGATGCCCCTCGTTCAATGTTTTTCAGACTTCATCCATATTCTGGCAGGGTCTCCAGCTTGGGTTTGGTTTGGTTGTAAACCAAATTATTCAAAATTGAATGAAAATATTCAAAATAATCTAATAATACACTGTACACATAATTATTATGATACAATAATATATCGCAGACTTTCACGGATTGAATATGCACACTTTGTATTTTTGGGTAGTCTGTGTGGTTTTATTTTATTTATTCCAACGTTTGACTAAATTGGAACAAAAAAAACGTTGGAATAAACAAAATAAAACCACACGGACTACCCGAAAATACAATGTGCACACACACACATATATATATGTTTGACCTTGGTTTTATAGTAGGCGACTATGACGTTGATATGTTAGTACTTTATACAGAAATTAAAAAAGTGACTATATACACCGGGGATCGAACCCGGGACCTTAGCTTACTAAGGGGGGCTATGCTAGGGCTATGCTCTTACCAACTGAAATATGCGGCCACCAATTTCAAACTGTCTAATTTTTGGTCTGTTTTGTACAATGATAATAACGTGTGTAGGGCAGATTAGACTGCCTTTTAAACTACATACGAAATTAACTGGAGAATTACAAACCATCTCTTTTAACCCGAGTTGGGAGAACATATGATGTTTAAACTTTGGTTTTGTAGTAGGCGACTATGAAGCTGTTATGTTAGTACTTTAGACAGAAATTAAAAAAAGTGACTACACCGGGGATCGGACCCGGGACCTTAGCTTACCGCGCTATGCTCTTACCAACTGAGCTATGCGGCCACCAATTTAAAACTGTATAATTTTTGGTCTGTTTTGTGTTCGATCCCCAGTGTAGTAACTTTTTCTCGCTTAAAGCGAGATTCGAACCCGAGACCTGCATTCGAGGCAAGCACTCGAATTACTGGACAAACGACACAAGATATGTATGATATGGCACGTGACTTTGGAGCCGTCCTAGCAACGAAGCACATAATAAATTCAGAGTTGTTCTGAATCGGCCTTGTTGATTCTGGCGTTGATCCGCGGGTGTTCGCACTGTCCATACCACTGATTGCTATATTTCCTATAAAAAATATCGTTCTTTGGTTGGTTATCGCTCACTCGTCGATTGCGTCGGGGCCTACAGGATTGGCTTGGTCGCTTTGATTTACTGTCCCCCACTGAAAATCAGTTATATAACCGAGTGGATAGACTCTAAATAGGCCCTACAATTTATTTTATTGGATGAGCGAAGCGAAGACTTCAATTTCACTGATCCCTCAAAAAATTTAGCTCCAATGTTTTTTTTTAATGTTTGTTTGCACGATACCGGGCAAACGGCATATGCGATCTTGATGGAAATTTGAGGGGACCTTCGAAATCTCTGAACTTAGACCTGCCACGTTTTTGGGTACAATCGAAGAAATATTTCTCATGAATATCGTACTTGATTTTTTCGATTTTCAGTGCGATATTTTCGTGACATTTGGGCCGATTCTGACCAAACGGGTGGGGCTACAACGTTCATATTTTACATATACATTAAGGTAATGGTTATGTATTGCTTTTTGAAAGAAAAAGTTGAAAAAGTTTGCCAGAATCCATAGAATAGAGGTTTTAATATGAGTATTTTTAGGTTTATAATAACAATTAACAAGTAACAATAGAAACTTGACAACAATCACCTACAATGCATTCACAAAGCACTTGCAAAGGAAAAGTGGTCCTACGCAAACTAAAAACTTACAAAAAAGCTCATCCATCAATGCGGCCGGACTTAAGGTCCTCCTAGTTTATTTATTTATTTATTAAGTAACAAGTCTTAAAGAAATAAAATGATGAATAAAGGAAGGTAGAAACTTAGATCTGCGGGCCGAGCGGTCATTACAAACCATGTAACGCTTTCTTCAGCTCAAACTAATCATGACCCATGTTTAAAACAGCAACTATTTACGTGAATATACATAATGCAATAGTAAGGTGTCAGTGTACTGAACTTTACCAGATAATTGAATAATTTGTATTGAATATTATTAGATTTATAATTATTACTGGTGCGAATCATTGTTCAATGCAAATTTGTAGTGTAGTTGATTAACTATGAGAAGCAAACTCAGTTTAAAAAGAACGGAATATATAACATCTACATCGTAATAAAACAAACGAAAGTAAAGTGCCATGATGACTCCACCCATAGTTAATTTGTCTGTTCCAACAGCTTATTTGTTTTATGTTATTTTTATGTTTAATTCGAAACTTAAAAAGTGCACATATCATAGCTATTTCCAGAATTTGATTCCAAAAAATTACTTAAAATGTAAAAATGCATACAATTTGAAAAACGTCGAAAACCCTCAACAAGCGGCACTTTACTGATTTACAATAAATCTTGAAATTCTGCTATACGATTGGGGCTCCCCGTTCATTTATCTATTTCGAAACTAAAACACAAATGTATTCAAATTCTTTGTGACTATAGGAATAGGAACATGACATCGATTGGTGATAAAACAGTACTATACTCAAACCGTGTCTTACTTGGCCCAGTACCTGAGCGACCCTTCTTTTAATTACATTCGCTTCGGCTTGCGGTCAATGGATAATCCCTAGAAAATGAAAGGGTCTCGCTCAGGTACTTGCCCAAGTAAGACACGGTTTGAGTATATTTATTTGCATCACGTTTTGACGTGACGTGACGTTACGTGACTCCAATGATACCTTGAAATTAATATGTGACACGTAGGCCTAACGCCACCTAACTATTGTGAACACAGACAAAATAAGGACCACATAAATAAATTTAAAAAAGTATAAGATTCAATAAGACGATTCAAGACAGTGAGTATGTACAATGATAGATGAAGAGGGTGGACAATACATTGCAAACAATAAAATTAAACCACACTCTTCGGAGTCATACGCCATGCACCTTTGCTCCAAACCATATACATCATTCACATATCGCAGACATGCTGTACAAAACTAATACAGTGAAGTCGTACGCCGTGGTCGAGACATTGAGAAAATCCACGTCTCAGATAATAACAACGTGCTAATTAAAGTTGCACAAGTTGTTGACTACAGAACCCGTAATATACAGACAATCACGAGGCTCACACGCGCGTCCGTGGTGCGTACTCGTTGTTTCCATACTCATGCAGAGAACCCGTAGTTGGATGAGCGAAGCGAAGACTTCAATTTCACTGACCCCCCAAAAAAATTTAGCTAGTTTTTTTTTTTATTTGTGTTTTTTGTTTGTTTTTTGTCTGTTTTTTTTTGCTCTCTACCGGGCAAACGGCATATGCGATCTTGATGAAAATTTAAGGGGACCTTCGAAATCTCTGAACTTAGAGTTGTATTGTTTTTGGGTACAATCGAAGAAATATTTCTCATGAATATCGGACTTTTACGATTTTTTAAAAATTTTAGTGCGATATTTTCGTGACATTTGGGCCGATTCTGACCAAACGGGTGGGGCTACAATGTTCATATTTCACACGGACATTAAGGTTATGGTGATGTAGTACCTTTTGAAAGAAAAAGTTGAAAACACTTGAAGAAGAAAAGAGATTCCACTTAATCTAAAAACTTAGAAAAAGCTCATCCATCAACGCGACGGGAGTTTAGCGTTTTCCTAGTATACAGACAATCACGAGGCTACACGCGCGTCCGTGGCGCGTCCTAGTTGTTTCCATGCGGAGTGTTCTTCGTGATCGTGATTTGCAAATTAAACTTTCCTTATGTCTACTCAAGGACGGATTTGATCCGGACGGGTACATATTAACAAGGTGGCTGTGTCCTACCAAGTGCATTACAGCTGGAACCTTCACCGGCTGGTGTAGGTATTCTTTACGTAGGTTCATAAATTTATTTTTGCATCTTTTCTCTACTGTAGATTCACATCACAGATTCAACTATTATTATTTTAATGTGTTTTGAAAACACCATCACTCGGTGATGAGCGAGCTCAGGAGCTGCCCTGCCTTCCGTCATATGACTTGATTGACTTTTATTTTGCTTATTGTTGATTGAGTGTTATCCATTGTCAACAAATTTGAGCTTCCTTCGAATTTTGATTTTGCTAATTGTTGCATCCGTAGCGCGATCTGTAGAATAACTAAAATAATAAGTTTGATTGATATAATAATAGGTTTAATGGAGGTATTTTGTCTTAAGTTCTGACACCAGTCAATTGCTAGTAGGTGGATATACAAAATGTTACAAGTCGATCCAGCAGGGACTCTTCCTCCGTAAGTCAAGCCTCAGAGCGTTGCAACAGCAAACTTGAGACTTGACCATGGTAGTTTTTGTGCGCTTGCTCAGTTGCTCTGTGGCTTATCTGCATCGCCTTTCAATTTTTTGGATGTGTTTGAATAGTATTCAATATTATATTATACTAATGTCCCCAGTGTATTTTTAATGTGGGTGCAGTAAAATGCTATTCCAGGCCAGTTCTGTTTTCAGCGCATGTTCGAAATTCTGTTCTTGTTGGGGTGCATCTGCATAAATAAAGAATGGGCTGTTCCGATGCGATGCTGGATGATACGTCGATAAGATAAGGCGCTACTAATTCTATTGGTAAGTGCAACCAAAATGAAATGACTAGATGAGAGATATTTATATATTTTTGTCTCAGTTGGTAAAAAGTGAAACTACAGTTGCCATTTTCAATTTAACTTTATAACAAGAAAAAATGTATGCAGGCCAAAAATTAAAGAATTATCTTCATAAACAATTCAATGTTGGTACGCGTGTGCAGATGCATGTTGGCTCCGTGGCGGTAAAGTCGCTCCACGCTAAGAAAGCAGATGAGCGCGCTTTCAACGGGCCAATCAGCGATCGTTATTTTAAATTGGGGCCTGCTGAATGGCTACAATTCACCCGTTGAAAGCGCGCGCAACTGCTTTCTTAGCATGGAGCACCTATAACTTAAAATGAAAAAGTTCTACAAATTGCTTTTGAAATTCAATAATATATTAGCCAATTTCCATTTTAGTTTGTTTGTTGAAGCAGATAGTTGTTTAATAATTAAACCAAACATTAATAATGTATTCATTATGAAGGTGATTGATTTTTTTTTTTTTTTTAAATAATGTATACACAAAAACTTTTTTTAAAAAAATTTGGTTTTTCATAAAAAATTTAAAAAATTTTTTTAAAACCCCCCTTTTTAAAACCCCAAAAATTTTTTAAAGAAATGAAAAAAAAAATTTAAAAAATAAAAAAAGTTTTTAAATTTTTTTTTTTTAAAAAAATTATAAATTTTTTTCTTTTTTTATGGTGGGAGATTTATTTTTTTTTCAGGTAATATTTTTCATTTTATATATTATGCTCATTTTGTTTCACAGGCTTTTATTAGTAAATTATATTGTCTTACTATCGTACATAATATACAGGCATACACAATATAAAATATGATCCTAATGTGTCTATACTAAACGATTATAAATAACAAAACGCGTGTACTCCAAATGAGCATATCTCTTGAATCTCTCTTGTTTTCTTATAATAATAGTTGTGTTATGCCATTTGAGTGCCCGATTGCTGTCCAAAAAGCAGCCTGTACGGCGGTAAAAGGGTATTTTATCCTTTTATTTCTTTCTAGCACACAGTGAAGTAATCTTCACAACAATGAAAAAAAGAAATGAAATCCGTGGTAAGTAAGGGTGTACAAAGTTATAAGGTTTTGAATTCCCGCGCCAAGCATGGAGTACGCTCGTAGATGGGCCGTAACGTCTGCGTGGCTTACGCAGTTTGCAGCATGCTCACCGTAGGCCGCTTTAAAATGGTCGCCTTGTGGCTCATATTTATCTCGACTGGTAAGCCTGGCTACAAAAATGACTGAACAGGGTTTTGACTAGGCTGACTCCTTAAACCGTAAACGTAAATGACCTTATAGTAACTTTTATAACTCGTCATTTCTTTTAATCTAGAAATCTAAACGATAACACGACTGATATGGGGCACGGGGAGCGCTCTGGTACAGCCAATGACATTCAATAATATGCTAGACTCTCAGTTGGGACGCGAGCCATCTTGAAAGGGAAAACAGCCGTCTAAATGTACGTAAATTTGTGCATATTTAAAACAGACGGCGGTGCTCGCCCACCCGCTCAACAACAAACACAACAAATTGTATTTTGCACTCCTTTCAAAGCCACTTCCACACACACCCGTAGCATGGCGGGGCTTCTAATCGGCACTCTAGCGCAGAGCGCTCGGGGTGAAGGATAGAGACTGAGCGTCTAGCGCTTTGCTACGAAACTACAGCTTCCTTTGAGTCTGCGCCACAATGCGCCTGAACACGATGACGTCACATTACTTTCACAGCGCCTCGTGTTGTATTTTGGCGAGAAGCCACATTCAAGTTTCCCTTGTAAAATATTGACAGTAATAATATGAACCCGAGCCAAAAAATACTTATTTTTAAGAGGGTACGCTGAGCTTGGCCCAACCCCAATGGCGCCCGCAAGGAACAGTGTTAATTGTTTTTCTGCTGACGGTTGGTATATCAATTGCCAAATTTTGAAATGGATGTTAATAAAGTACTTTTATATTGTTTTTCCGTAATTGGTTGGGCACAAAAAAAAAGCGTTAAAGATCATTGCGAGACATAAATTTTCAAAACGTGAAAAATGGGAAACCCAAAAAAAACATGGATTACAATTCTGGAAATTCCCACCAAACCGTTTATCTCACGAAAAAAAACCAAATTAACCTGCGCGTTCACATTGATTTAAACGTTGGGTTCCATTATGCAAATTTGATTTAAAAAATCTGTTCACTTGGATTAAATTCCCGAATTTTGACCAAAATTGAATAAATTTTTGTGATTTCACTAAATTTTAATTCAAATCAATGAAATTAATTTAGGAATAACGGGGTAATGTTTACAATAGATTTATTCTTTATAAACGTTAGTGTGAAATTTTGATAAATGGTTGTTATAAACCGTTTACCCAAAAAAAAATCCAGAAAGCTGAGCGCTTAAACTCGCCTCCGTTCTAGCCTCAGCATACCCTCTTACATCCCTCTGATATAAACCAACAAAAAACTTCTGAAAGTGTGAAATAAGTCATCATAGTTTGCTGAAAAACTACATTTATCCACAGGATAAGTTTATGGTGACAAGACGATGATTTATCTCATATTTGCAATCAACGGCGAACTCAAAGAGTTGAATGTTCATTATGACCTATCGGTGCCGTTATAGGATTTCCTATTCGTTCGCCTGGGGAACATATGAAACTTTGCCTAGTTGTCTAGAAAGTAGAAAGCATACACAATTTAATGTACAGCCGGCCCTAATCACGTGGATTCGAAATATATTTTTGTTTTTCAGCTAGAAACAATGTATGGAAATTGATAATGTTCGTCTTTTCAAAACAAAATCCGAAATCAATTTATTTTTGTAAATTTATGTCAAAATCGTTTTTAAAAAAATGACTACATTACCACTTCCGTGACAGCTGTGCAATTTTCAAACAACCGTGGTGTCAGACAGCCGAGTGAACAGCAAAATTTGCCTAAACGCATGTATATATTCTAAACTTCTGACTGCTACAATTAAAAGAGCAGCCGAGCTCGCAATCCCCAAAACCCAGATCTCCACTCCAGACTACATGATTCTACCACGTGGCATCGTCTTGTCCCAAAAAGCAGGCAAAAAAATCGAGCACGCAGACACTGGCAGGCTTCCGCACTCCTGATACCAAGGCAGAAATATAACTCACTGGCTGCTCTCCTTGAAAAGCCAGATTAGAGAACATCGCAACAGACATGGGAAAAAGAAAAACTTTCCACTTTACAAGTGCCGAAACCAACCTCCATCTGGGCCGCTTGCCCGCAAACTTCACGGGTGCGACTCCAAACCTCCCCTCTGCGCACGCCAGCTGGGAATAGTCCCTCAGCAGTTGTGACAAGGCTGAAGCCATTGCCGAACGTGCTTCATCAAAGTTTCGCGCCCAACCCTCCGGAAGATAGCTCACCAGATCTTGGAAGGATAACTGCTCTCTCGAGACAGGCTCGTGCCCCACCGTTTTCCCGATGGAAGATGTAATTACCCTTGAGGAGCTTATCAAACTCCTCAAGCCCTTAACACCAAAAAGGCTCCTGGAAACCTGATGGAATCAATTCCAGACTCATCTACACTCCCAGGACCCGCTGTGTCCCCAATCTGCTGGACATCTGCACTGCCTCCATGTTACTGGGCTACTTTCCAGTGGCTTGGAAGCGGCAAACATCAAATTTTTTATCTTAAAACCCGGGAAAGCCCTCCTACCGACCCTACTAGCTATCACCCCATCAGCCTCTTAAATATATTTGCAAAGATTTTTGAACGCCTCCTGCTTGTTCGACTAAAGCGCTTCACAGATTCACAGAAGATTATCCCTTCCTCTCAATTTGGCTTCTCTTTTGGCGTCTCAACAGATCACCAACTTCTTCGCCTTACCAACAAAATCACTCAAGGTTTTAATTGTGGATTGCATACAGCTGTTGTTTTTCTGAATATAGCCAAAGCTTTTGATACGGTCTGGCATAACGGGCTTTTATTTAAATTGGCTAAATTCAACTGCCCTCGGCATATTTTCTTCATACTTTATTATTTTTTATCTGATAGGACATTTGAAGCCTCTTGGATGGGCACCACTTCCTCTGTGCATCCTATCCGAGCAGGAGCTCCGCAAGGTTCTGTCCTCAGCCCCATTCTTTTTAATGTATATACTTCTGATTTGCCAGAGCTTCCCATGGAAGTTGTTGTTCACCTATTTGCCGATGATGACGCCATGGCCGCCACCTCACGATATCCACCACTGGCTGTTTCAAAACTCCAAAAGGGACTATCTGTTATGTCTGGACGGTATAGTAAATGGAGATTTGGGTTAAACCATCAAAAGACTTCAGCCACGTTCTTCACCAGGAAGCGGATCCAGCCACCACCAAAACTCTTTCTAAATGGTAAAGCAATTGCTTGGAGTTCATCCAACAACTACTTGGGGGCACTTCAAGACTCTAAGCTGACTTGGAAGACCCATCTGGACAACGTATGTGTCCGTGCTACTCACCCTGCAATCTATGCTCAGATCACGTAGCATTTTCAACTTCGGACCGACTTCGGCTATACTCTCAAATCATCCGTCCCTCAATCACTTACGCCTGCCCCATCTGGAGAGGGGCCGCTCAATCGCACATCAACCGTCTTCAAATAGTACAAAATCGCATCCTTCGTATGATCACTCACTCCCCACGCTGCACACCAATTCATCTTGCAAAACTTTCCCGATCGTTCTACGAATCATTAACATCAAACAACCACTCAGAAGTCCGCCGACAACGTCTTTCCCACCTCCTACAGTCTGATATGTACAACCGCCCCATAGCCAGTTGAGACCTACCAGAATATCCCTTTAAATCACAAAAACGCACATGAAGCACAACTCCGGCCGCCTCACAAGGTGGGCCATCATCCGTAGCCAAAAAGAGGCGGGTCTAAAGACTCGGTCTTACCTATAATAGGCTACATCTGTAGCTGAATGGTCTTTCCTAGCTAGGAGTGGGTACCCGAACCCGTCTTTTACAACGGCTCAGCCCTATCAGCTTCATGCTACGTAGACACATCTTTTACTGGCAACAGCTGAAGCTAAGCCCAAAACCCCCCACATCAATTCTGCCATTTATAGGCTTAAAAGCGTTCTCCCCTCTGGACACGTCATCATGATTCCACTTTTAAGGGTAAATATACCCGTTACTGTGTTTAAATCAAAAGTTAAGACAAACTTATTGCACTCAAACTGAACTGAACTGAACTAAACTTATGATAATAGTATCGTGTTGTGTGGTTGATTTCTTGTTACACTGGAAATCAGGGGAGCGGGGTTAATCTCACAAAACTTTACACATAAATAACCGACACCTTTACCAATAACGAGATCGTACTCATTTGTGTTCTCACCCCGCAAAGGACACACTATTTTGTTTTTGTATTCTTCTGTTGAAGTAGTTTCGCTCCCTCTTAGGCCCAACTGGCCTTAATCACGCCTTAAATAAAGACGACCAATCAATCAATCAATCAATGCCTGAGCCAGTGCTTGCTTACATATATATTTTGGATGAGCGTAGCGAGCGTAGCGAGCGAAGCGAAGATTCCATTTCACTACACTGGAGAAAAAATCCGGAATGTTTTTTTTTCTTTTTTTTTCTTTTTTTTTTTAGATTTTTGTGTGTTTGTTAACACGATTACGGCTAAACCGATACTCCGATTGCGATGAAATTTTATGGAGACCTTCGAAATCTCTGAACTTAGAACTGCCACGTTTTTGAGCGCAATCGGGAATTTTTTTCTCATAAAAAACGCAATTTTACGATTTTTTTCGATTTTTTAAAATTTCTTCGACGTATAACACCTACATGCTTTATCCGATTGTAATGATTTTTTCACGGAACCTTAATTTTATGAATTTAAATATTCGTGTGAAATTTTAGCGTAATCGAAAAATTATTTCTCATGAAAATCAAATTTTAACGGGTTTTTCTTTTTCTAAAACATTCTTTGACTTATAACACCTACATGCTTTATCTTATTGTAATGATTTTTTCACAGAACCTTAATTTCTTGAATTAATATATTCGTGTTAAATTTGAGCGCAAATCGAATAATTATTTCTTATGCAAATTGCAATTTTACGATTTTTTTCTTTTTAAAAAATTACGATTAATTAAAAAAATTAAGTTAATTTTTTATTTTGTTTTATTTAATAATAAAAATTAAGTTAATTTTTTATTTAATTTAATTTAATTAAAAAAATCTTCGACTAAGTAATGATTTTTTCACAGAACAACAGAAAATCCGCGTAACTCATGGCATCTCAATGCACCATATACGCTCATCCAACAACGCGGCGGGACTTAAGCGTTTCCCTAGTACTAGGAAAACGCTTAAGTCCCCGCTTTGTTGGATGAGCGTAATTGGTGCATTGAGATGCCATGTGTTACGCGGATTTTCTGTTGTTCTGTGAAAAAATCATTACTAAGTCGAAGATTTTTTTTTAAATAAATTAAATTATATAAAAAATTAACTTAATTTTTATAATTAAATAAAATAAAATAAAAAAATAACTTAATTGTTTAAATAATTCGTAATTTTTTTAAAAGGAAAAAATCGTAAAATTGAAATTTGCATAAGAAATAATTATTCGATTGCGCTCAAATTTAACACGAATATATTAATTCATTAAATCAAGGTTCTGTAAAAAAATCATTACAATAGGATAAAGCATGTAGGTGTTATAAGTCAAAGAATTGTTTTTAAAAAGAAAAAAAAACATAACATTTTGATTTTCATGAGAAATAATTTTTTGATTCGTCAAATTTCACACGAATATCTTATTCATAAAATTAAGGTTCTGTGAAAAAAATCATTACAATCGAATAAAGCATGTAGGTGTTATAAGTCGAAGAAATTTTAAAAAATCGAAAAAAATCGTAAAATTGCGATTTTTATGTAAAAAAATTTCCCGATTGCGTTCAAAAACGTGGCAGTTCTAAGTTCAGAGATTTCGAAGGTCTCCATAAAATTTCATTGCAATCGGAGTATCGGTTTAGCCGGAATCACACAAAAATACAGAAAGAAAGAAAAAAAAAAAAAAAAACATTCCGGATTTTTTTCTCCAGTGTAGTAAAATGGAATCTTCGCTTCGCTCGCTTCGCTCGCTACGCTCGCTACGCTCATCCAATAAAGACGTGCAACTGTTACTGACAACAAAAAATCACAAGGGTGGGAAAATCAAAATGTCAGCGACTACGAGATCCCGCGTAATACAGTGGCGGATCCAAGAAGGGGCACTTATCGCCCCTACCGCCCTATCAGAAGCCATTTAAAACACGTTTTTGATAAAACTTCCATTAAATAATTCCCTGCCCCACAGATCCCCCGTTTCTCAGGTTCATCCGCCCCTGGAGTAATATGAACTATAGGTGCAAGCACTGCCTCCTAGATGTTCGTCGTGGCTCCTCGCATCTAGGAGGCAGTGGAGCCACGACGAGCATCTAGGAGGCAGTGGGTGCCAGACTGCTAGCACAATAATGAAAAGTTCGTAGCAACTTTAGTCCCTTGTACTTGTTACTTGTGACTTCTTGAAAACAGTTTAACCATCCCAAATACGTTGTATATATTACAATAATCAGTTTTATCCGTAGCTCGTTCTCAAAGGCAAGGACCTCCTGGCTCCATCCGCTCCCAACAAGGCGGTCGGCGGTTCTACTCTGACGCTCATCAATCATCAGGCTCGACAAGACGTTGAGATACCCTCGTGCAATTGAAATAGTTGGCATTGGCAAGCGACAAGTGAACAACAAGACGCACCACGTGTCACCATGCAACCTCTGTGCTACACCTCAGCAGATTCAGCTAGCTACAGCCAGTTTTAGTTTCCTCTAGTTTACAATTACCAGTCATTCGTCTGTAGCAATTGTTAGTCAGTGTACTACTTATGTTTCCCTGTAGAAAAAGCGAACGAGTGGAATAGAAGAAAAGTCTTTGTTTTGAATGTAGGTCGCGTGCGTGAGAGCGTGTCGCGGCCAGCCAGTTTAGCGAGCACCGTGACTGACGGTGAGTGACGCAAGAAGTTGACTAGCTGGAGGCGGTGCTGGCGAACACGCACACAGCCTTTGTACGTAGGCTCATCATTAAATAATAGTTCCAGGGAGGCTGAATATAATATGTGAGCCCGTAGCCTCGAGTTGCTACGCCAGTCAGGGGGCAGAGGGGGCTTAGTCCCCTGAATATAATGTGAGCCCGTACCTCGAGTTGTACCCAGCTGTGCGGCAGAGGGGGCCAGCCTATTTTAGCCCGAGTACTATGGACCCTGGGGGCAGAGGGTTAGCCCCTAGTGAAAGTGGGCCCGTACCTGAGTTGATACGCCGTCGGGGGCCGGGGGCTTAGCCCAGTCAGGTAAGGGGGCTTAGTCCCGAAGTATGCTAGCTAGCCGGCTCAGGATGGCTGCCCAGTATAGTGGGGCCAGAGGGGGCTTAGTACCCCGAATAAGATATGGAGCCGTACCCGATTACTTGCCAGTAGGCGGGGGGGCTTAGTCCCTGAAAGGTAATTGAGCCTATAGCCTCGATCGTTGAGCGGTCGGGGGCAAGGGGGCTTAGTCCCCTGAATATAATATTGAGCCCGTAGCCTCGAGTTGCTACGCCAGCAGGTGCAGGGGGCTGGCCCCTGAGTACCTAGCCAATAGCTCGAGGCGCCCGGTGAGGGGGTTGCCCGATTGGAAAGGAGCCGAGCTAGGTGCTAGCCTCAGCGGACAAGGGGAGCTGGTAGTCCCCTGAATAATTGTAGCCCCGAGCCTCGAGTTGCTACCCAGTCGGGGGCGAGGGCTCAGTGCCCGATATATTGTGAGCCCGTACCATCTGAGTTGCTGCCAGTCAGGGGGAGAGGGTATTTTAGTCCCTGATTATATATGTGAGCCCGAGCCTCGAGTTGATACGCCAGTCAGGGGGCAGAGGGGGCTTAGTCCCCTGAATACTAATAATGAGCCCGTGCCTCGAGTTGCTACGCCAGTCCAGGGGAGGAGGTGGCCTTAGTCCCTGAATAATATGTGGCCGAGCCTCGGTTGTCCCATTAGGGGGAGGGGCTTAGTCCCTATAATGTGTAGCGGAGGGGTCGTGTCCCAGTGACAGAGGGGCGAGGCCTTGTCCCTAATATGGGCCCGGGCCTCGAGTTGCCACGCATCAGGAGGGGCAGGGCTTAGCCCTGTATATAGTGGCCTAGCCTCGGTTAATGTAGCCAGGTCAGGGGGTGGGCTAGTCCCTGGAGGTAGTCCTGAGCGTAGCCCTCGTTGCTACGCCAATCAAGGGGGCAGAGGGAGCTTAGTCCCCCTGATATAATATGTGAGGCCTGTACCTCAGATTGCTACGGCCAGTCCATGGGGGCAGAGGGGGCTTAGTCCCCTGAATATAATATGTGAGCCCGTAGCCTCGAGTTGCTACGCCAGTCAGGGGGCAGAGGGGGCTTAGTCCCCTGAATATAATATGTGAACATAGCTAAGTTGATATATATATATATATATATATATATATATATTATTGATTCATAGCAGTAGTAGTTATATAGTAGTTATATATATATATATATATGGATTGTTGTAGGTTTTCGCGGCCCGTCATAGGATAAAAACAAGGATCTTGGATCTTGGAGGAAGGATCTTGTTTTGATGTGGTTTCCCTATTTACCAACATACCTGTGAAGGAGGCCCTTGTTACTATTGAAGAAAGCTATGGCATACCGAAGGACATCATGAAGTTAGCAAGGCATTGCATGTCTTCTACATACTTGATCTATGAAAACAAGTTTTATAAGCAAGTGGAGGGAGCTCCAATGGGCTCGCCGCTATCACCAGCTATTGCCAACTTATTCATGATAGATTTTGAGAATAAGGCCCTAGCTGCAGCTCCTAACAAACCATCTTCTTGGATACGATATGTGGACGACGTCTATGCCATTTGGCCCCATGGTGTGGACAAGTTGAATGATTTTCTTGACTATCTAAATGGTATCCATTCGAATATTCATTTTCACCATGGAAGTAGAATCCAACGACTCACTTGCTTTTTCTCGATGTCTTGATAATAAAGAATGTTGATGGCAGTTTGGGACACACAGTCCATAGAAAACCCACCCACACCAACCGGTATTTGAATGCTGCTTCCCACCACCGTCCTTCAACAGTTATTTTCAGTGGTTAACACTCTAGTCACCCGGTCCGGAACCTTACTGACAAATCTCACTAAAAGAGGAATTTGACAAGCTCAGTGAAGCTCTATCACTCAATGGTTACTTGGACCGAGACATAACCAGAAGCGTTTAAACGTGAACTGAAGAAATCTGAGGATGATACTGAGGACAAGGAGAAACCACGGTCAAAAGCTTTTCTTCCATATGTCAAGGGTACCACAGACGTCATAGGTAGATCCTCAATCGTAAGAACTCGAAACCATTTTCTCCACTGACAGAAAAATCAGCTCCTTTTTGAGAAGTGCAAAGGACTCTGTTCATCTGGAAGAAAGAGGGGTTTATGAGGTTCCCTGTGGCGACTGCGATCAAAAGTACATAGGCCAAACAGGCAGACGCACAGCAGTGAGGATAAATGAACACTCTAATGCTGTGAAAGCAGGTGACAAGAAATCAGCCCTGGCTCAACATGCTAAAGCTTACTCGCATGTGATAGATTTCGACAAAACAAAACTTTGCCCTGTACAACAGCTCAATGCCACGTAAATTATCCGTGAATCTGTGGAAATTGAGAAACGGCCGCATAACATGAACAAAAGAGATGATAGCCAGAGCCTCCTCTTGCTTGAAACCTCACTCATGCCTCGAAATGTAGTCCGTAGACCTATTCAGCCAAATCCCCCAGAGGTGGTGCAAATTTCAGATTCCAATTCTAAGCACGAATAACATTTCAAAAGACAACCAATCAGGTCCTATGACGAGAAGCTGGACTAAAAAGGTTTCACTACAGTAATCTGTGCTATTTTGTTTCTCAATTGCCACCATCCGTATATTTTTTCTTTCGATATGACATCGCCGCCCCGCACCTATTTTCTATATAACCTCGCCGCCCCGCACCTTCAGCTGAGGCTATATAAGGCGGGCGCTGCGTGATTGCCAACCACTGTGACTGCAACCTCCGTAGAGTCACAGTCAACCTTGAAAATGTCTGACGTAGTTCAGACGAAACGTCGATGGACGCCCAGGTTCTGCCCTGGTTCATCTTATTTTCGACGCGGTTTTACCCAAGATTCTTGTTTTTGTCATATATATATATATATATACTTAAGATGATATAGGACATGCGTTTTAAGCAAATTGCTGTTCGCTCCTCGGTTTGCTCGGCTGACTGACAGCGGAGGTGGTTGAAATTTTGGGCAATTTTCACGGTTGCGAAAGTATAGGACTCTACGGTCATACTTTTAAAAAATTGTTTAATTTTTTATTTAATTTTTCACGATTTTTGATTTTGTTATGAAGTTCAAAATTGACATGTTCGTTATTTCTTCCTGGCTTTTGAAAATCTACGACGAATCAAATGCTTTATTGACAAATTTGCAAAGTTTATATACGTTGGATGCTTCTTGGCCGACTGCCAAATGTGTCCTCCTATCAATAGCAATAGCATTGAGCATTAGCGTTTGACTAATTGTGAAACCTTGTGGAATAACCTTCAGTCAGAATAACCTTTTAAAAAAAGTTTTGCTGTTGCAGGTGCCGACGTCGAGTTCAATGTAATATGAGATAATGAGAGGTTTGCCCGGTCCGGCAGAACTGCTGGGTACCTTATAACATTGGAAATACGCAGGTGCGTGTGAAAACAGAAAACCGTCTTGATTAACTGGGGCTGGAATCAAACGAGAAACGACCACCTTGCATAAGGGCATTAATTGCGATCTCCATCGTTATTCAAATACAATTGAATTGGTAGAATCACGTCTCTCCCCTCTCCCCCCATCCAATGCCCCCTCACCGCTCGGTAGTTGCACTTGCACACGCTCAGCCATCATCAACCTGTTGCAAGAATACGGCACTGGTGTTATGTTTTCAATGTAACCATGTAAAGCGGGGTGGTGCTCGCTCATCGCGCTACGCGTGTGCGAGAGAGGCGAGCCTGCCAGACAGCGTGGTGCCTGGCGCAGAAACCCAGATGACGTCACGCCCGGCTCCTGGTTTGTAAAGAGGTCACGCGAACAGCACGCAGACACATCCAAGGCGAGTTATAATTGGCGTGTGCTGTGCTAACGCCGACTTTCATGTTGCTGTGCTAGCTCGCAGCACTCACTCGTGGAATATAAGTCGTCAAGACTCAACAAGAGATTCGGCTCTGGACGATAATTTGAAAGTCGAAGAAACATGTCTGAAAAGTTTGCTGAATGAAAGAAAATTACACAATTTTTTTCTGTTATTTTAAAGACCTTCTTTCATTCATTCATTCATTTCATTTCATTCAAAGAAGGCCTTTAAAATAACAGAAAAAATTACACAATTTTATTTTAAAGGCCTTCTTTCATTCAGCAAACTTTTCAGACATGTTTCTTCGACTTTCAAATTATCGGCCAGAGGTGGTACAATAGCCTTCAACATTGTATTATCATTGGATTTGAATGGCAGTGGCACAATACGAAATGTATGAGGCCAACAAACATGCTATATTCCACACATGCTCGAATCCTTGCTTGTGGATATAAACGAGTTGGCATAATACGCAATAGTACTGCATCAATTTTATGGTGTTTCATTTCGCAATCGCCTTTTCCAGTCGCGTTGATGGATGAGTGATTTGGATTTATTTAACCTTATTTTTCTTTGTGTGCGGTTACGTGTTGTAATTGTTATCATGCTATAATATGAACGTAACATGTTTATTCCACAACGCTGCTGTAGCAATCAGTGAGGGAGAGGCCATGTGAGGAAGGATGCCACCTTCCCAAAACACGTTTTACTCCCAAAGAGAAATGTGGCTAGATTTGCAACTTTTCATGTTTTATTTTGCTCAAAATTAAAAACCAACAAATTTCTAGAGGGTGAGCGCCCGTACCCACTCTTTATTCTACACGTTGATGCACTTGTTCAAACTTTGAAGTCTGTGAGGTGGGGGGGGGGGGTACCACCACATTCTTCAACGCTTCCTTCACATCGTCCTGTTCTTCCTCTGTATTATCTTCTTCACTGTCTTCTTCCTCAGGGAATGTACCCGTACAGTTTTATCAAGATCGGAGTAGCCGTTTGCCCGGTGGAGAGCCAAATACCACGAGAAAATCGTACTAATATTCGAAAACAATAGTAAAAATAAACTTTTTTTGATTGCACCCAAAGACGGGGCAGGTCTGAGTTTAGAGATTTCGAAGGTGAGCTCAAAATTCCGTCAACTCGTATCAGCCGTTTGTCCGGTAGAGCGCAAACAATAAAGACACAGAACCCCCAAGCTATTTGTATCATTTTAGCTATATTGAAGTCTTCGCTACGCACATTCAATTATAAACTGTATATATTTCGTGGATGCTTATGTGACAATTTAGTTTTAATTTTGTTCCTATCGTTGACAAAAAGAAATCGAACCCAGATAACTGATTTGATTCTATTCTGGCATTACGTATTCCGTATTCGTGACGAGTAGGCCTCATAGGGCGGTGTTTGCATAACAAATAAGAAGCATAATCGATACAAATTGCCAGGCCAACAACAAGACTTGTTATTGAACACAAAGAGGACTAGAAGTAGAGCCATGAGCGTATGAGTGCGATCCATGGCAATTATTCATTGGCGGACGTCATCAATCATGTACAGTCGTTTTGAGAATTGTTCTTCATCATGCGAACAAATCAGATGTTTTTTTTTCAATAGCCAATCAATCCCATGCGCGCAGATCTCATATGAACATATGATGCCAGCCAGCACTTGCTATTATTTTACCACACTAGCAAGACTCATCTAAAATGAGCTTTTTCATATAACGGTATCTTGGTGGCGCAAATGTACGATTTAGAGTTTCCGCCGACTTTTGTGATGGATTTGGATTCATTAAGTTTGAGGGCGCGTCAACGGTTAGGTCATAATGCTACACTCTAGCCTAAAGGGGATGTGAGGAGGAAAGTCCCATGCCGGTCAGAATAGGTGAGAACCGCCACGGGTATGGAGGGTGAGTGGGGGGGGGGGTGGGGGCAAGTCACGGTCGTCTAGACTAGTTCTAAGCAAGGCTCAGAAAAATGTCAAGCAAAGTAGAAACGGATTTCCTTCCATAATGATGCACTAGAAAACAAAACCATTGTGGGAATTCTCAAATTTGAATTTTTTAATCCCTAAAATTAGGGTGAAATAGAGCATTATTTTCATATTGCATAATTGGACAAACAGGATAACTAAAATACTGGAGGAAAAGTACTGTTTTGCTACCACTCAAGTACAAGTAACCATTTTACATGACATCTTGGTGTATTTTCACCAATTTTCCACAATTTTAACCCCTTCCCCACCAAGGTACCTATTTCAATATAAATTACTGGACTGGAGGTATGTATCCACACACTATTTGTTCCACAACATTAGTGTGTACGTGCGCGACAAAGCGAGTGAAAGTGAAGCACGGATGGCTTTGAGTCCTGCTAGCTCGACCTGATAAGCTCGCGCAGAACCTCTATACCCGGGGCTGTGGTTTGCACAAGTACGTCAGGCAACTTACAATGTGTGATTGGCTTTATCAGAGTATAGTTTTAAAATTTGCATAGTTTTTTCCCATTTTTTAGTAACCGACCGAAAATAGGCCAACAAAGAGGTATTTTTTTAACGATAATATCTAAATTGTTGAAATATTCGCTGATCGCGTCATGAGCATACCTAAAATGTTATATTTTTGGTGTAAAAATTTGAGATCGAATACTGATCCAGGATATAATGAGTAGAATTCGCTGGATTTAGCGATTTATACTTTACTTGTCTCGAGCTCAGCCAACCGTCTGAACACATTTAGTAATAGTCACGAAAACACGTAAAAGCGACGACTTATAGTTTGATTTGTTCACCTAGAAAATAATAACAGGTATTATTTTGTATTTCACGGCCACGACTCGAATCTATACAGTAAAGTTTGCAGGTGCAACTTCGGAATTTGTAGACGGTGACTTTGGAGCCGTCCTAGCAACGAGGCACATAATAAAATATAAGGTGGTTCCCAATCAGCCTTGTTGATTCTGACGCTGTCGCCGGTGGAATCGTGTCCAGCTTGAATGATCGGCGTTTCCTACCAAAATATGCCGGTCTCAAATTGGTCATTGTTCACTCGACGATGGTGTCGGCGACTGCAGAGTTGGCTTGGTCTGCTTTAAATTTAATGTCACCCACTGAAAATCAGTTCTGTGAACCGAGCGGGTACACTCTAACTAAATACGAATTTATTTATTTATTTTTATTTTATAAGCATGTTGCACAACATATAGGTCCCCAATAAAATAGCATTTAAGTAATTGATTAAAAGTTACCAGAACCATTTTTTTGGTAATAATACGCTATGATTTATGCTTGTGTTTGTGTCATACGACGACAATGTGTGTTGCGCAACTAACTGTTCATGTTTTCGTCGAGTCTGGATGAATAATTCCCGGTATCACTTCACGGCAAACACAAAACAATGATAATACGGTTTTCCTGGTAGCGATCAGTCGGCACACGCAGAGAGCGTGTTCGCAGGTGACGTAGCTGGTTACACCATGGTGCATCCAGTGCTCGGTACCTATCTAGATACATTGTTGTGTGTATCTTTACCTATTTCTAGATTCTCGGGTGAAACCGCGTCGAAATGATGAGCCACTGGGCGTCCACCGACGTTTCGTCTGATCTACGTCAGACAGCTTCAGGATGACTGTAACTTCACAAAGGTTGAAGTCACAATGGTGACCGGCAGTTACAGGCTACAGTAAACCTGAATCCCCCCCAAACACAAAAAAAATAAAAAAATAAAAATAAAACGGCAGCTAAGCTCTCCTTCAAAAGTCTTTGGCTGTGAATGTTGTGATATAAAGAATTTGAGCCAATCTTTTCATTCTTCCTCCCTAGTTTCGCATTGAAAAGAAGTAAGATCATTTCGCCTGTTGACGAGCGCCAAGCCAACCATTTTCGTGGTAAAAAAAAGTAAAAATGTCAAACTCAAAATCATAAAAAAAATTACTTGGCCATTGAATTTGGTTCATTATGAGAACTTTAAAAAGTCAAAGGCCAAGTAAATTTTTTTATGATTTTGAGTTGTGATTGTGATGAATGTGATTGTTAAAACTGATGTAACACAATTCATTAATCAAATTATGCAATAATCGTTTTATGCCTTGGATACGAATATGGATGATTGATAAGGATCTCTAACGTAAAATTTATATCTACTTTTAATACACGGTAGTATACATAGTTGTAAATCTTAGGTTAATAGTTAAAAAATGATACATTTTGTATCTACTTTGTGTGTGGTGTTGCTGAACAGTTGTAGGAACTGTGAGAAGAAGAAGACTTCCACCAAGGTGCGTAAGTAAGCCTCTACACCTGGCTCCTCACAATAATATATGATTGGTAAACATTGTATGTAACCTAAAGAAGATAATAAACAGGTATATGTAACATCTATATTCATTTACCAAGACATAACATGGTGGTAGCGGGTGAGATGAATGCACAAAACAGCAAAAACAGCGTCCCGCAAGTAACACGGAGAAGCCAAATAGCTTAGAAGGAAGATATCACACACGACGCACAAACTCGTACTCACTAGGGAAAACCACAAAAGTGAGACCCAACAATGTCAGACACAGAGGAGGTGGAAAGTCAAGGTCCAGTAAATTCTTAAATTCTGGACGATATAGTAATTTCCAAATACCCCCACCAGAGAACTTTGACTGCTCAAATGGTTCTGAGTGGACGAAATGGATACGCAGATATAAAAAATTTAGAAAATCTTCTGGCATTAAACAAAGATCAGAAGATGAACAAGTAAGCCACCTAGTGTATACTATAGGGGATGATGACGAAGATATCCTTGCGTCATTCAGACTTTCGGAAGAGGATAAAAGTAAGTACGAAATTGTCAAAGGAAAATTCGATACTCACTTTGTCAAAAAGAAAAACCTAATTAATGAAAGAGCTAAATTTCATAAAAGGAATCAGTTGGAAGGTGAAACTGTTGATGCCTTCATAAAAACACTGCAAACAATGGTGAAAAGATGTGAATACCAAATCCTGGAAGACGAAATTTTAGGGGACAGGATAATAATAGGAATCCTAGATGGTAAAATTGAAGGAAGACCTAAACTACAAGCACCAACTAAGAAATTGTATGAACCGGGTAGAGTACCGATGAACACTCTCGGAGAGTTGTACGCTAGCAGTTGCAGGCAAGACTTCACAACAAGAGGTATTTGTGGTGAGTGACTTGGACAATCCACAACTCGGAAGACCAGCAATAGTCCGTTAGGAGTTCTTAAATTACAAGAATCCACGAGGTAAACTGCAGCCAAACATGCAAGGAAGAATTTCCGGAAATATTCCATGGACTCGGAAAGTTACCGGGATTACACACAATTCGCCTAAAAGAGGACGCAAAACTATTTGCAATCAACACTTCACGCAGGGTACCAATTCCTCTTATGGACAAGGTTAAACTTCAGCTTGAGAAGATGGAACAAGAGAACGTCATCTCGAAGATTGAAGAACCGACCAAATGGTGTGCTGGCATGGTCGTCGTGGCAAAACCAACTGGAGTTAGGATCTGTGTCGACTTGATCCAGTTGAACAAAAGCGTCCTTCGAGAACGTACGATCATGACTGCAGTTGATACAGCGCTGGCGGAGATCCAGAGAGACGCGAAGGTATTTACAAAAATTGATGCTAATAAAGTTTTTGGCAAATTCTTTTAGATCCGGAGTCGGCAAAACTTACAACATTCCTGACACCCTGGGGGCGCTATTGCTTCAATCGATTGCCCTTTGGCATTTCAAGTGCTCCAGAAGTCTTCCAGAGCAAGATGTCCCAGATTCTGAAAGGTCTTGAAGGTGTTGTATGTGTAACAGACGACATACTCGTCTACGGTAAGGATCAAAGGGAACATGACATGCGCCTACGTAAGGTTCTTCAGAGAATGCATGATCGAGGTGTCACTTTGAACTCACCAAAATGTCTCTTCTCTGTGCCTTTGCTAAAGTTCTTAGGCTACATAGTCGGAGAAGAAGGTATCAGTGTTGACCCCGAGAAAATAAAAGCGATAACTGAGATGCCAGCTCCAAAAGACGTCTCAGAGGTAAGGAGACTTTTAGGTCTAGCAAACCAAGTCCTAAAGTTCCTGCCTGACTTAGCGGAAATGACAAAACCAATACGGGACCTACTCGTAAAGGACACCCCGTTTATTTGGGAGCAAGCCCAAACTTCAGCATTTGAACTAATCAAACAAAAGCTTGTTTCAGCACCCACTCTTGTTTTCTACGACGTCAACAAGAATACTCGACTCACAACAGACGCATCCTCATATGGCCTAGGGGCCATCCTGGAACAGGAAGTCTCAAAGGACATTTGGAGGCCGGTCGCATATGCGTCGAGGTCGCTGAGAGATGCGGAGACGAGGTATGCATCAATCGAGAAAGAGACATTGGCAATCACGTGGGCATGCTACAGGTTCGACCAATACTTGCTTGGTAAGTCATTCCATATCCAGACGGACCATCTTCCTCTGATACCCATTCTGGGAAGAAAAAAACCATTAGACGAGCTATCTCCTCGTTTATTAAGGCTCCGAATGAAACTGATGCGGTATGATTACACCATATCACATGTTCCTGGTAAGCTACTTTACAGTGCGGACGCTTTGTCAAGAGCTCCAGTGGGAGAAAAACCTACAAACCAAGATATTGCCATGGAAGAAGAGGTAAAAGCATACGTGGTACAGGTGCTGTCTGATATTCCAGTCTCTGTACAGCGTTTAACTGCAATCAGAGAGGAACAACTACGGGACCTGGTATTGAAAAAAGTATCACAATACACCACAAGCTACTGGCCTAACAAAAACATGGATGATCCAGAACTTCTTCCGTACTATAAAGAACGGAGAAACCTTCTATACACAGAGGGGACACTTTTATACTGAGATAGATTGGTTGTCCCGAAATCTATGTATCAAGACATACTGAGGAGAATCCATATTATAGGGCACCTGGGAATTAACAAGTGCAAGGAGCGAGCAAGAGCATCACTCGGGTGGCCGCGCATTTCAAAACACGTTCAAGATGTGGTAGAAAATTGCCGTGAATGTGTGGAACACCGACAGAACCACCCAGAACCCTTAATGTCCTCCTCCTTTCCTGAAAGACCCTGGCAAAAGATAGCAATGGACCTGTGCCAGGTTAAAAATCACCATTATCTCATCATCGTGGACTATTTTTCCAGATTCCCGGAATCAATCCTTTTATCCAGTACTACATCCAGTGCAGTCGTCAACGAACTAAAGATAGAATTTGGACGGTTTGGTATTCCAGAAGAAGTTGTGTCAGACAACACTACACAGTTCAAATCAGTCCAGTTCAAAGAGTTTTCACGAGCATATGAGTTCACACACACCACTAGCAGTCCCGGATTCCCTTAAAGCAATGGAATGGCCGAACGCACAGTGAAGATGGGTGAAACTGAAATCCATACTCAAGAAGTCAAAAGACCCCACCTTGGGACTTTTGTCTTATCGTACTACTTCCTTGGAGAACGGATACAGTCCAGCAGAACTACTAATGGGAAGAAGACTACGAACAACCCTACCGGTGTTTCCCGAGACACTATGTCCAAAAACAATTGATTGGGAGTCACTACGACAATAGGAAAGAAGCCTTAAAGAAGACCAGAAAAGAAATTACGATCAACGTGACCGTACACCATCTCTAAAAAAGTTCATCGAGATAGATACGCCAGTCTGGCTGACGGACATGGGCCGTTACGGGACCGTATCGGGCAGATGCGAAGAACCTAGATCGTACAAAATCTCTACTCCTCAAGGGGATTTGCAAAGAAACCACAAACACCTATTTCCTGTCCGGGAACTGCCAAATGAAATGGAAAACCTGGCGGAGGAAGAAGAGAACATCCAGACAGCTGAACAGCTTACACCAAGACGGTCGACCGAACACCAACCGAGTGGAGAGCAGAATCGACCCGTCGTTGATCCAGATCCGATCAACAACCAAATGTAACAAAGAGAGGTAGACGAGTAGTACCGCCTAGTAGACTAAACCTACAGACAATCTCCAGATTAATCATGATTATGATAATACAACTTATGATTGTTTTCTTTAGTATGTTGGTTTCAAAATAATTAGATTAAGTTACTCTTTGATTAGATAATTACTCATGTTAAAATATGATTCAGACTTCAACATAATTATATTAAGATACTCTTTAATTATGCCCCTAAGGGGGATGTGTGGTGTTGCTGAACAGTTGAAGGAACTGTAAGAAGAAGAAGACTTCCACCAAGGTGCGTAAGTAAGCCTACACCTGGCTCCTCACAATAATATATGATTGGTATGGATAAACATTGTATGTAACCTAAAGAAGATAATAAAAAGGTATATGTAACATCTATATTCATTTACCAAGACATTACAGTAGGAACGTTAAAATATAGTACATTGTCATAGTCTTATGTAATGTTGTATAATTTTTATATTTTTATATTATATTATATTTTATATTCATATTTTTAAATATAGTACATAGTCATAGTCTTATGTAATGTTGTATAATTTTAATATTTTTTAATTATAAATATATTTTTTTATTTTTATTTTTATACTATAAAATTGTATAAATTGGATGTATAATTTTAACATGATACGCGACGTTCTTTTGTTACGTGGGGATAATTATGTAATAAGGGTAACAGGTACGAAAATACTACGGGGCAAATGCTCTTTCTGTTGCTCTTGAATTCAAATATTTTATTTTTATAAAATGGCATGTGAATGCAAAATATTAACTTAAAAAGGTCTATTCAGGCTCAAATGCCAACTTCTAATTAAATATCTACTTGTATTTATTTATCTATGGCTCCAATAGACAACAACAACAACAACAACAACAACAACAACAACAACAACAACAACAACAACAACAACAACAACAACAACAACAACAACAACAACAACAACACTAGAGTATATATCAATGGATGTAACTAACAAAACAATATAAAAACATAATATTACTAAGTTCTCTCTGTTGACAACTTCAGAGCCCGTCTAAAAAATGTGTACGGATATCGGCTAACGACCCTTTGCTAAGAAGAGACTGAGTTGAGAGCAGTAAATTGGTGTTGGCTTCATCGCAATGACGCAATTTCCTGGTATACAAACTCAACGCACTAATGGGCTTATTCCCAAAACAGTCAGACTATATTTACGTAGCCTACAGAGAACGTTGGATCTCTGAGAAGTCAGCTCGTCTGGGTCTATCTTACTGAGAAATACTGATGTGAAGCGATACTCTTTGCCAGAAAACACAATTTTGTTAGTAATGTGATGTCAAGTCTATTTTGTGACATTCTAGAACATATAATGCGCCGCAGTTGTTGGTTGGCACGAAGATAATGTCACTCAAAACTGTATTGTTTGTGTTATATTCTGGTCACAACTCGCAATTCGCGGAAATATTACCGCAATTTGTAACATTCTTATCTTCTGTGTTTTATCGCTTTCCCAGAGCAGGAAGATATCTTTCCTTTCCATTTGCGTAAGTTTCTTAATATTTATTTATAGATGGTGTACATATTATATCCACAAGTTATAACAAAAACCACATGCGGTGAAATAGCCCACATTTTAAAATCTTATACCTCCGATAGAAAGTAGAACTAGGAAGCTTCGCAAACGCCTTTTTTTGTCGCGTTGATGGATGAGCTTTTTTATGTTTTTAGTTTGCATGGGATCTCTTTACATTTGCTTTGTGTTTTCTCTTTGTGCTTTTTGAACGCATTGAAGGTGATTGATATCAAGTTTCTATTGTTACTTGTTAATTGTTATTATATACCGCAAAAAATTATATTAAAACATTTATTTCTATGGATTCTGGCTAACTTTTCCAACTTTTTCTTTCAAAAGGTACTACACCACCATAACCTTAATATCCATGTAAAATATGAACGTTGTAGTCTCACCCGTTTGGCCAGAATCGGCTTAAATGTCACGAAAATATCGCACTAAAAATCTAAAAAAAATCGTAAAAGAACGATATTCATGAGAAATATGTCTTCGATTGTACCCAAAAACGTGGCCTGTCAGTTCAGAGATTTGGAAGGTCCCCTCCAATTTTCATCAAGATCGCATATGTCGTTTGCCCGCAGTGGCGCGCTGAACCCTTGAATCGAACAGGAGCAAGCCCCCTCTTACAGGACCCACCCACCCTCACAAATAAACACATGAATGGGGGGTCTGGGGGGGTAGCCCCCCAGGTAACATGCGGGTCCGGGGCGCATAGCCCCGGAAAAATTTTCAATTCCTAGGGTGTGTTTGGTGCGTTTTAACGAGTTTTAAGCACTAGAAAATACCTTTTTGGTAACAGAATACAAACCCATTACATGCAAGAAAAAAACAAAATTCATCAGTCCTCCAAGACGTTTTCATTGTTTTTAATTTTCACGCCCCATGCAACATGCGGGTCCGGGGCTCATAGCCCCGGAAAATTGTTTAATTCTTAGGGTGTGTTTGGTGCGTTTTAACGAGTTTTAAGCACTAGAAATTACCTTTTTGGTAACAGAATACAAACCCATTTCATGCAAGAAAAAAACAAAATTCATCAGTCCTCCAAGACGTTTTCATTGTTCTTAATTTTCATGCCCCATGCAACATGCGGGTCCGGGGCGCATAGCCCCGGAAATTTTTTTAATTCTTAGAGTGTGTTTGGTGCGTTTTAACGAGTTTTAAGCACTAGAAATTACCTTTTTGGTAACAGAATACAAACCCATTACATGCAAGAAAAAAACAAAATTCATCAGTCCTCCAAGACGTTTTCATTGTTCTTAATTTTCACGCCCCCTGGCTGGTCTGGTCCCCATTTTGCACTTAGAAATTTGATCAATAGATAGGTTTGATTTCATTTGATTTGTTTAAACAGATTATTGGATGAGCGTAGCGAGCGAAGCAGCGAAGATTCCATTTCACTACACTGGAGAAAAAAATCCGGAATGTTTTTTTTTTTTTTTTTTTTCTGTATTTTTGTGTGTTTGTCAGCACGATTCCGGCTAAACCGATACTTCAATTGCGATGAAATTTTCTGGAGGCCTTCGAAATCTCTGAACTTAGAACTGCCACGTTTTTTAGCGCAATTTTACGATTTTACGATTTCTAGAACTTATATCTCATTCACAAGTTTTTGGAAAACCCTTTGGAAAACAACTATGTAGATATAGTTTATTTTTAATTGTTTACAATGTCCTAAATATGATGAGGTAAATAAAGTATGAAATAAAATAATAATAAAAAAAATGGGGTGGGTGGGTCCCCTCCGGGGACCCACCCACCCACCCCCTTTAGGACCAGGAGCAATTGCTCCTGGTCTTATATGGTCAGCGCGCCACTGTTTGCCCGTACAGAGCGAACAAACAGACAAAAAAAACACCCCAGCTGAATTTTTTTGGGGGTCAGTGAAATGGATGAGCGAAGCAAAGACTTCAATTTCACTGACCACCTAAAAATACTAGGAAGCTTCGCAAACGCTTTTTTTAGTCGCGTTGATGGATGAGCTTTTTAATTATAAAATGTTAATATTAATTGGATGAGCGAAGCGAAGACTTCAATTTCACCGACACCCCAAAAAATTTAGCTCGGGTGTTTTTTTTTTTTTTTTCTGTCTGTTTGTTCGCTCTCTACCGGGCAAACGGCATATGCGATCTTGATGAAAATTTGAGGGGACCTTCGAAATCTCTGAACTTAGAATTGCTACGTTTTTGGGTACAATCGAAGAAATATTTCTCATGAATATCGTACTTTTACGATTTTTTTCGATTTTTAGTGCGATATTTTCGTGACATTTGGGCCGATTCTGACCAAACGGGTGGGGCTACAACGTTAATATTTCACATGGACATTAAGGTAATGGTGATGTATTGCTTTCTGAAAGAAAAAGTTGAAAAAGTTAGCCAGAATCTATAGAAATAAAGCTTTTAATATAAGTTTTTTGATTTTTTGTGCGATATTTTCGTGCCATTTGGGCCAATTCTGAACAAACGGGTGGGGCTACAACGTTCATATTACACATGGACATTAAGGTTATAGTGATTTAGTACCTTTTGAAAGAAAAAGTTGAAAAAAATAGCCAGAATCCATAGAAATAAAGCTTTTTATATAAGTTTTTTACGGTAAATAATACCAATTGACAAGAAACAATAGAACACACACAAGGCTGTGAGAAAGAACTAAAATCTATATTTTCGTGCTATTTGGGCGGATTCTGACCAAACGGGTGGGGCTACAACGTTCATATTTCACATGGACGTTAAGGTAAGGGTGATGTATTGACTTTTAAAAGAAAAAGTTGAAAAAGTTAGCCAGAAGATATAGAAATAAAGGTTTTAATATTTAACACCTCAAAAAACTCAAATTAAAACCTTTACTTCTATAGATTATGGCTAACTTTTTCAACTTTTTCTTTCAAACGTCAATACATCACCATTACTTTAATGTGCATGTGAAATATGAACGTTGTAGCCCCACCCGTTTGGTCAGAATCGGCCCAAACGTCACGAAAATATCGCACTAAAAATCGGAAAAAACACGTAAAAGTAAGATATTCATGACAAATATTTATCGATTGTACCCAAAAACGTAGCAAGTCTAAGTTCAGAGATTTCGATGGTCCCCTCAAATTTTCATCTAGATCGCATATGCCGTTTGCCCGGTAGTGAGCGAACAAACAAAAAAACACCCGAGCTAAATTTTTTTGGGGGTTGGTGAAATTGAAGTCTTCGCTTCGCTCATCCAATTATCGCTTGTGTATTTTTTGTTTGTTTGCTTTTTTTGTCTGTTTGTTCGCGCTCAACCGGGAAAACAGCACATACGATCTAAAGGAAAATTGGAGGGAACCTTCGAAATTTCTGAACTTAGACCTGCCACGTTTTTTAGTACTAGGAAAACGCTAAAGTCCCGCCGCGTTGATGGATGAGCTTTTTAAAGTTTTTAGTTTGCGTGGGATATCTTTACTTTTGCAAGTGCTTTGTTTTGTTGCCTACGCATTGTAGGTGATTGTTGTCAAGTTTCTATTGTTTCTTGTCAATTGGTATTATTTATCGTAAAAAACGTATATTAAAAGCTTTATTTCTATGGATTCTGGCTAACTTTTTCAACTTTTTCTTTCAAAAGGTACTACATCACCATAACCTTAATGTCCATGTATAATGTGAACGTTGTAGCCCCACCCGTTTGGTCAGATTTGGCCCAAATGGCACGAAAATATCGCACAAAAAATAAAAAAACTTGTATTTAAAGCTTTATTTCTATGGATTCTGGCTATTTTTTTCAACTTTTTCTTTCAGAAAGCAATACATCACCATTACCTTAATGTGCATGTGAAATATGAACGTTGTAGCCCCACCGGTTTGGTCAAAATCGGCCCAAATGTCACGAAAATATAGCACTAAAAATCGAAAAAAATCGTAAAAGTACGATATTCATGAGAAATATTTCTTCAATTGTACCCAAAAATGTAGCAAGTCTAAGTTCAGAGAAAACGAAGGTCGTGTCAAATTTTCATCAAGATCGCATATGCCGTTTGCCCGGTAGAGAGCGAACAAACAGACGGGGAAAAAAAACAAAAAAAAACACCCGAGCTAAATTTTTTGTGGGGTCGGTGAAATTGAAGTCTTCGCTTCGCTCATCCAATAACCGAAGAAATATTTCTCACTAGGAAAAACGCTAAAGTCCCGCCGCGTTGATGGATGAGCTTTTTTAAAGTTTTTAGTTTGCGTAGGATATCTTTACTTTTGCAAGTGCTTTGTTTTGCTGCCTACGCATTGTAGGTGAATGTTGTCAAGTTTCTTTTGTTTCTTGTCAATTGGTATTATTTACCGTAAAAAACTTGTATTAAAAGCTTTATTTCTATGGATTCTGGCTAAATTTTTCCACTTTTTCTTTCAAAAGGTATTTCATAACCATAACCTTAATGTCCATGTATAATATGAACGTTGTAGCCCCACCCGTTTGGTCAAAATTGGCCCAAATGGCACGAAAATATCGCACAAAAAGTCAAAAAACGTATATTAAAAGCTTTATTTCTCTCGATTCTGGCTAACTTTTTCAACTTTTTCTTTCAGAAAGCAATACATCACCATTACCTCAATGTCCATGTGAAATATGAACGTTGTAGCCTTACCCGTTTGGTCAGAATCGGCCCAAATGTCACGAAAATATCGCACTAAAAATCGAAAAAAATCGTAAAAGTACGATATTCATGAGAAATATTTCTTCGATTGCACCCAAAAACGTGGCAAGTCTAAGTTCAGAGATTTCGAAGGTCCCCTCAAATTTTCATCAAGATTGCATAAGCCGTTTGCCCGGTAGAATGCGAACAAACAGACAAAAATTCAAACAAAAAAATAAAAAAAAAATGACCCGAACCAAATTTTTTGTGGGGTCGGTGAAATTGAAGTCTTCGCTTCGCTCATCCAATAACCGAAGAAATATTGTACTTTTACGATTTTTTCGTTTTTTAATGTTTTATTTTCGTGATATTTGGGCCGATTCTGACCAAACGGGTGGGGCTACAACGTTCATATTTCACATGGGCATTAAGGTAATGGTGATGTATTGCCTTTTGAAAAAAAAGTTGAAAAAGTTAGCCAGAATCCATAGAAATAAAGGGTTTAAACTTTTAATGTGAGTTTTTTGAGGTGATATAATAGTTAACAAGGTAACTATAGAAACGTAACTACAATCACCTACAATGCCTTCAAAAAGCAAATTTTCGGGCCTCCATTTTGGATTAAGGACGCGTCAACCGTTAGGTCATAATTAGGGCTAGGATTCTTATTGGATGAGCGAAGCGAAGACTTCAATTTCACCGACTCCCCAAAAAATTTAGCTCGGTTGTTTTTTGTTTTGTTTTTTTTTGTTTTTTTTTTGTTTTTCCGTCTGTTTGTTCGCTCTCTATACCGGTCAAACGGCATATGCGATCTTGATGAAAATTTGACACGACCTTCGTTTTCTCTGAACTTAGACTTGCTACGTTTTTGGGTACAATCGAAGAAATATTTCTCATGAATATCGTACTTTTACGATTTTTTTCGATGTTTAGTGCGATATTTTCGTGACATTTGGGCCGATTCTGACCAAACGGGTGGGGCTACAACGTTCATATTTCACATGGACATTAAGGTTATAGTGAGGTATTGCTTTCTGAAAGAAAAAGTTGAAAAAGTTAGCCGGAATCGAGAGAAATAAAGCTTTTAATATACGTTTTTTGACTTTTTGTGCGATATTTTCGTGCCATTTGGGCCAATTTTGACCAAACGGGTGGGGCTACAACGTTCATATTATACATGGACATTAAGGTTATGGTGATGTAGTACCGTTTGAAAGAAAATGATGTAAAAGTTAGCCAGAATCCATAGAAATATAGCTTTTAATGTAAGATTTTTACGTTAAATAATAACAAATTAACAAGAAACAATAGAAACTTGACAACAATCACCTACAATGCGTCGGCAGAAAAACAAAGCACTTGCAAAAGTAAAGATATCCCACGCAAACTAAAAACTTTTAAAAAGCTCATCCATCAACGCGGCGGGACTTTAGCGTTTTCCTAGTGTATTTAAATATTTTTATAAAGTTCTCTAAACCTATGCCCATGATCAATTCTTCACCGATTGTTCGATTGTGATCTCAAATATATGTTTTTTTAATAAAATATTTTTGCATATTTTGTTATATTTGGTTAATAAATACATATTTCTCCTATCCTTGCCATAATCACATATTTTAAACAAAAATCCACTATTCTTTATCGAGAACTGTAAATTTACTTTCCAAACCATTTTCAAAATTGCATTAACTGAACTCGGCGCTGTCTAAAAATATTAGGTACCAAAAACTTGTTCAATAAGTGCTATTCTAAAAGGTGATGGACACTTAGCCCCAACGAGGAAGAGTTTTCGTTGTCTGATATTGCGAATTTTAAGTTTGCACCCGTTACATCCTGTGACGTAGAGCAAAGTTTTTCGCAATACAAAAATGTGCATTCAAACCGACATTCAATTAAATCTTAACATTTGAAAATGTGGATTGTGGTACACTGCAACGGGGGTATATAAAGACAAAAGTTAGTCCAAGCTCCAAGGTGGTATTAAAAAGTGACAATGTTACAAACTGCTACAATATGTTCAGCAACAATAAAATTGTTTTAGTGCCAACGTTTTTTTTTTCTGGTATTATATTGCACCTGACATGATTTGATTAATTTATGCTCATATTGTACTGGGAAGACTGATGGTGCGTAAACAATATTTTTGAGCACTTTATTTTGTATTTTTAAGCAAATATTTTTGTATTTTTAAGCACATGTTTTGATGTTTTTAAGCAAATATAAAATACATATTTTGACGTTTTTAAGCACATAAAAATCCGAGCCCTAGTCATAATGCACCACTCTAACCTAGGGGGGGGGGGGGGGAGGGGGCCCATGCTGATCAGAACCAGCACGGGAAAGGGGAGGAAGGGGGGTTTCTCACGTCGCGGTCGTCATTGTCTTTGTCATCGTTCGTGGTGTCATTGTCTTTGTCATCGTCGCCGGGGGGTCGTCAAGGGAAGGGGGCAAGGTCCCCGACGACGGGCCAACAGATATTTTACATTAAATAAATAAATCAAAAAAATTGTATTAATTTAGAGTCTACCCACTCGATCAGTTATATAACTGATTTTCAGTGGGGGACAGGTAAATCAAAGCGACCAATTCTATTAATTGGTGTTACCATAGCAATTAATACTCCTTTTAACAAATATCCTCATTTAACAAAAATGATTTTGTAATGGGACTTGAAAAAGTAAAGTGATCCCACACAACTCATAAAAGAGCTCATCCATCAACGCGACTAGAAAAAGCGTTCGCGAAGCGGCCTATTGGAGTGACATGCAAAATTACACACAAGGTCGATTGGTGATTGGATGAGCGTAGCGAGCGTAGCGAGCGGAAGCGAAGACTTCAATTTCACTGACCCCCCAAAAAATTTAGCTCGGGTGTTTTTTTTTTTTTTTGTTTTTTTGTTTTTTTTTTGTTTTTCCGTCTGTTTGTTCGCTCGATTCCGGGCAAACGGCATACGCGATCTTGATGAAAATTTGACCGGACCTTCGTTTTCTCTGAACTTAGAGGTGTATTGTTTTTGGGTACAATCGAAGAAATATTTCTCATAAATATCGTACTTTTACGATTTTTTTCGATTTTTAGTGCGATATTTTCGTGACATTTGGGCCGATTCTGACCAAACTGGTGGGGCTAGAACGTTCATATTTCACATGGACATTAAGATTATGGTGATGTAGTACCTTTTGAAAGAAAAAGTTGAAAAAGTTAGCTAGAATCTATAGAAATAAAGGTTTTAATATTAGTTTTTCAATTTTTAGTGCGATATTTTCGTCACATTTGGGCCGATTCTGACCAAACGGGTAGGGCTACAACGTTCAGATTTCACATGGACATTAAGGTTATGGTGATGTAGTACCTTTTGAAAGAAAAAGTTGAAAAAATTAGTCAGAATCTACAGAAATAAAGGTTTTAATATGAGTTTTTTGAAGTTTATAATACCAATTAACAAATAACAATAGAAACTTGACAACAATCACCTCCACAATGCATTCAAAAAGCACTTGCAAAGGAAAAGTGCAAACAAACGCACAAAACGCAAAAAAAAAACGCTCATCCATCAACGCGGCGGGACTTTAGCGTTTTCCTAGTGTAGGTAATGTGGCAGTGTATGTCTGGTCTGTGAAGATGATCTCTGGTGGGTATCGAATTACTTCCCTGTTTTTTTTTTTCATTTTCTAAAATATGCGAGTCTGTCAGTCTGATATATACAATGTCTGCATGGAGTGGATCATGGATGTCAGTCGTAGGAAAATATGAAACTTCAGAAATATTGCACGATTAAAATATTTTTTCTACTAAAGAACTGAGCAAAATAATGTCTCATTTAAAAAAAAATTAAGGTTGGTTGGAAATTTAAAGGCGGAATTAGCGTAACTAGGAAAACGCTAAAGTCCCGCCGCGTTGATGGATGAGCGTTTTTGTAATTTTTTGTTTGCGTTTTTTGCGTTTTTTTGCACTTTTCCTTTGCAAGTGCTTTTTGAATGCATTGTAGGTGATTGTTGAACAGAGTTTCTATTGTTACGTGTTAATTGGTATTATAAAGCTCAATAAACTCATATTAAAACCTTTATTTCTGTGGATTCTGGCTAACTTTCTCAACTTTTTCTTTCAAAAGGTACTACATTACCATAACCTTAATGTCCATGTGAAATCTGAACGTTTTAGCCCCACCCGTTTGGTCAGAATCGGCCCGAATGGGACGAAAATATCGCTCTAAAAATTGAAAAACTTATATTAAAACCTTTATTTCTATGAATTCTGGCTAACTTTTTCAACTTTTTCTTTCAAAAGGTACTACATTACCATAACCTTAATGTACATGTGAAATATGAACGTTGTAGCCCCACCCGTTTGGTCAGAATCGGACCAAATGTCACGAAAATATCGCACTAAAAATCGAAAAAAAATCGTAAAAGTACGATATTCATGAGAAATATTTTTTCGATTGTACCCAAAAACAATACACCTCTAAGTTCAGAGAAAACGAAGGTCCCTTACAATTTTCATCAAGATCGCATATGCCGTTTGCCCGGAATCGAGCGAACAAACAGACGGAAAAAAAAAAAAAAAAAAAAAAAAAACACCAGAGCTAAATATTTTGGGGGGTCAGTGAAATTGAAGTCTTCGCTCCACTCGCTACGCTCGCTACGCTCATCCAATAATAATCACAAATCAAAGACAAAACCAAATTGATAAAATAAGTTTTACACACTAATTACACCACCTGCCGCCGGGATGGTCCAAGAAGAGTCCGACAATCTCCGTGACATAAAAGAAATGTACCGATACATCGACGTCAGGGTGGTGGACTTATGGATCTATTCGTTGAAGATCTTTGCTTGATGCACGTGCTCTGCTCGCATCTCAGCCCATAAGGTGCATTTAAAACGACCTGGACAGAAAATTTCATAGACATTGGATGAGCAAAGCGAAAACTTCATTCCAGTGACCCCCCCAAAAAATTAGTTGGAGTGTCTTTTATTTCTTTTCTGTTTCTTTGTGCTCTACCGGGCAAACGGCATATGCGATCTTGATGAAAATTTGAGCGGACCTTAGACATCTCTGAACTTAGACCTGTCACGTTTTTGGGTATAATCGAAGAAAAATATTTCTCATGAATATCGTACTTTTAACGATTTTTCCGATTTTTTATGCGGTATTTGGGCCGATTCTGAACAAACGGGTGGAACTACAACGTTCATATTTCACATGGACTTTAAGGTTATGGTTATGTATTGCCCCTTGAAAGAAAAAGTTAAAAAAAAGTTAGCCAGAATTCATAGAAATAAAGGTTTTAATATAAGGAGCCGTCCTAGCAACGAAGCACATAATAAATTCAGAGTTGTGCTGAATCGGCCTTGTTGATTCTGGCGTTGATTCGCGGGTGTTCGCACTGTCCATACCACTGATTGCTATATTTCCTATTAAAAATATCGATCTTTGGTTGGTTATCGCTCACTCGTCGATTGCGTCGGGGCCTGCAGGGTTGGCTTGGTCGCTTTGATTTAAAGTCCCCCACTGAAAATCAGTTATATAACTGAGTGGGTAGACTCTAAATAAAATTTATTCATTTATTTATTTATTTATTTATTTATTTATTTATTTATAAGCATACAGGAGCCGATTCTTATCAAACGGGTGGGGCTACAACGTTCATATTTCACATGGACATTCAGGTTATGGTTATGTGTTGCCATTTTGAAAGAAAAAGTTAAAAAAGTTAGCCAGAATTCATAGAAATAAAGGTTTTAATAGCATTTATACCATGTATTTAACAAGTTACAAGTAACTATAGAAACAGAAACTTTACAACAATCACTTACATTTCAATGCGTACAAAAAGCAAGTCTTTGGGCCTTAAGATATTTTACATACTATTGTCAATTACCATAGCAGTTAAACTTCTTTATAATAATTAACCTATTTTAACAAAAATTAATTTTGCAACGAAACTTGAAAAAGTAATGAGAACCCACGCATACAAAAAATAAGTAATCATTGGACAGAAAAATTCAATCAAAAAAGCTCATCCATCAACGCGACTAGAAAAAGTGTTCGCGAAGCGGCCTAGTTTTATGGACCAATTGTTTTTTTTGGCTTAATATTTCAATGTTATTTAGGATTTTCGCCGTCAAACGTGTTTTAGCCTTTTAGGCCAGCAAACGTAATAATTACAGTCTCAAAAAACAGACCCCCCCCCTCCCCCTCCTAACATGAGGGACGTTAGAATTGCAAGGACCGTCGCTCCAGCAAAAAAAATTATCTAGGAATATTTCTGATACTCCTCCCTCCCCCCCTTTCGAAGATGTTTGAAGTTGGCACATAAAGTCATTGTCATAATATCAATCTTTGTTCATATCATACAGTTCAAACTTTTACTTTAAGGCTATTGTACCACCTCTGGCCGATAATTTGAAAGTCGAAGAAACATGTCTGAAAAGTTTGCTGAATGAAAGAAGGCCTTTAAAATAACAGAAAAAAAATTGTGAATTTTTTTGGGCGGGACATAACTTCACTTTTGGAAATTATATTTAGATTTTTGGACAAAAGTGTAATATACAAGACTAGTTCAAAATTAAATTTTGAGAATCGGTTTTCTGGACATAGTTTCTAAACACCTTTAGCTATAACTTGACTATAGCTAAAAAAGTTTTCTGAAAATAACAGTTGGTGTGTAAAGTAAGCAAGTGTACAAATATGAGTTTTGTACCGTTTGAAAAAAAAATCGTACACCAACTGTTATTTTCAGAAAACTATTTAAGCTTTAGTCAAGTTATAGCTAAAGGTGTTTAGAAACTATGTCCAGAAAACCGATTCTCAAAATTTAATTTTGAACTAGTCTTGTATATTACACTTTTGTCCAAAAATCTAAATATAATTTCCAAAAGTGAGTTTATGTCCCACCCAAAAAAATTCACATTTTTTTCTGTTATTTTAAAGGCCTTCTTTCATTCAGCAAACTTTTCAGACATGTTTCTTCGACTTTCAAATTATCGGCCAGAGGTGGTACAATAGCCTTAAGTATGCCTACGCCTACCTATTTAGGTAAACAAACATCGCACCAGCAGGCACTAAAAAAAGCAGAGAAGAGGCTTCGAGTCTCACGACCAACAGACAGAAAGAAGAAGCTGAAGAACTAATAAAATTTGTCAACGACCCCCCCCCCCCCACCGCCATTGCGGTTTTATTTTAGGTATAAAGATGCCGTTAAACCAATGTCTTGGGCTTGGGGCATAAGTGCAATTTATGTTAAAAAATTATTATGAAATGAATAATTTTATATATTTCGAGGAGGAATGTTGAAACTAAAGGTGAAATTGCGACGGAAATAATAATTCCAGGCACAAGTGTAAAATTTACGACATTAAAAAAGTGCATCCCTGGTGGGGATCGAACCCACGACCTTTGGATTAGAAGTCCAACGCGCTATCCTCTGCGCCACAGGGACTGACAGTTTTGGAGTCGAAAAAGACACCATATGAGCTCATGCCCTTATTTTGCAGTCAGATTATTTTTTATTTACGTCTTAAATTATCATAATTGCGTATTAACACATTTATACAATCTTTTTAAAGCTCAGTGTAACCAATAATCTCCTCAATAAGCAGGTAGGGCCAGTCTAGGCCTAGTCAATTGGACCGTGGCCTATGCCATAGAAATACGTTATTCTCATAACCAAGGCGGTGAAATAGAGGGCAGCACCGCAGCACCGGTTTGTTTTCCTCAACAGCTGTGACATCCGGCGTCTTGGCATTTCGAAGTTTTCTGTTTTATTTGGAGGTTAGAAATGTAAACATTTAAAATTTGTTGTTTTATAGGTCGAGACCTAACCTTTTTGTTGTTAAAACGTCTGTTACGACAAAATCTCGCATAGGCCAAGGCTAGGTCTAGCTAAAATGTCTGAGATTAAAGTTACCGATTTTATGAAAGATTCGCTTCAGCTATCTTCTGAAGAGTTCTGTCGTCAACTTTCTGTGTGGTAAGCAAGCCAAATTTAAACGTCATATATCTCAAGGTAGGGCCTAGGCCTAGGTCAATTACTAGCTAGGCTACGCTAGGCCTAGGGCCTAGGCCTAGGTAGCTGTAAGGGTTCGTGGATCTAAGCCTTACCCTAGGGGCACTCTTTCGGTTGGTGTTCCCCAACTTTTCAACACTGCAATTTTAGGGGAAAAGTAGGTTAGGGGGAGTGGAGGGGGGGCACGAAGCGCGTACGTTTTAATAATGATACTATTGTGAAATGTACGCGCTTCGCTCCCCCCCACCCCACTCCCCCTAACCTATTTTCAATGTTTGGGTCCAACCGAAAGAGTAGCCTAGCCTAGGCCTACCGCCCTGGCAATGTTAAATAGGCTAGGGCCTACGGCTAGCCTACACAACGGTCTAGACCCTAGGCTAGCTAGGCCTAGGCTTCTTAATTCCTGTGAAGAAAATAAAAGGCCTAACTTCTTTGGTTGGGGGGGTCCAACTTGGTTATAGGATAGGCCTAGGCCTACCGGACCTGGGTTTACTTTCCCCGTGTATATTGATACGTTGGACTGGACATACGAAATCGCTAATAATTCATATGTTGGATGCTCGCTTTTGGTGGGGTTCTCAACGTATCAACAATGTACGTACAACCTAGGCCTAGTAGCCTATACGTTGGGATCAAAATAGGTATAATCTTTCACTAAAATACCTACTCCAAAATACACCATTTAGTGTGAAAAGGCTAGGGCCTACTGTAGGCTAGTTATTGATACTAGGAAAACGCTTAAGTCCCGCCGCGTTGAAGGATGAGCTTTTTTTAAGTTTTGGTATGCGTGGGATCTCTTTACTTCTTCAAGTTCCATTGCAAAATCATTTTTGTTAATTTAGGCTAATTTTTATAGCCCTAAACTAATTGCTATGGTAATTAGGCCCTAGAATGTTAAATAACTGGAGGCCCAAAGACTTGCTTTCTGACACGCATTGTAGTGAATGTTGTCAAGTTTCTATAGCGTAGTTACTTGTTAATTATTTTTAGGCCTAAACCTCATATTAAAACCTTTATTTCTATGGATTCTGGCTAACTTTTTCTTTCAAAAGGTACTACAGCACCATAACCAGAGTTGGGTAAGTTCCTTAAAAAATGGAACTAGTTCCAGTTACAAGTTCCTCGTAAGAAAATGGAACTCTTTCCAGTTCCAAGTTCCTCTAAAATAAAAGGAACTAAGGCGTTCCTAAGTTCCTTTCCAAATGGAACTAAGTTCCTAAAAAGTTCCTTTTTTTCAATAACCGTTCTTCTTTAAATCTTCTCGTGAGGGTCAATGTAGGTATCCAAATTACTACTTAAAACCAAGTATTTGCAAAGAATGCATAAACTCTGTTTGAGATTTGGAGGAATTAAATATATGGATGAGTATGTAGGCTTTCACGACCTGTGAATCAATTTTGAATGATCTTTGGGTTGATGATGCACTGCTCCACGTTTCGCAACCAACAAGGGTGGTGAACACGACACAACGCAACAACCCAAAATATCATTCAAAACTCAAGGGTGAAGTTTAGCTGGCAATGCGACTTATAATGGTGAGAAACCCATGGGGGATGGGGGTTGACCACTGAGTGTAGGAATAGGGATGGTGGTATGACAAGAATTTAGAACAATAGAGGCGAATTTTAGATTTCCTGGAAATGGAGTATTTTACAATCCCTTCATCTTGTAATTAGTAAACTATGATTTGACTCTTTCATTCCTTAAATTTACACAGTCAAGTTATAAAAAAGGAACTTATGAAAATAAGTTACAGTTCCTGGAAAATTGGAACTAGTTCCTCCCTTAGTTCCTTAAAATTGGAACTAGTTCCTCCCTTAGTTCCTTAAAAAGGAACTAGTTCCTAGGAACTGGAACTGTTTAGTTCCGTTCCTACCCAACACTGACCATAACCTTAATGACCATGTAAAATATGAACGTTGTAGCCCCAACCGTTTGGTGAGAATCGGCCCAAATGTAACGAAAATATCGCCCTAAAAATCGTAAAAGTACGATATTCATGAGAAATATTTCTTCGGTTGTACCCAAAAACAATACAGCTCTAAGTTCAGAGATTTCGAACGTCCCCTCCAATTTTCGTCAAGATCGCATATGCCATTTGCCCGGTAGAGAGCGAACAAACAGACAAAAAAACAAACAAGAAACAAAACACTCGAGCTATTTTTCTTGGGGTAACAGAAGTGAAAGAAAAAAAACAAAACAGTAGGCCTAAGTGAAATTGAAGGCTTCGCTTCGCTCATCCAACTAAGCAAATATAGTTGTGAGAAGATATTAAGTGCGATACCACAGTGATTATTGAACATAAATTTTGTTGAAAAAATCAATCGTGAGGAGTTAAGGGAGGCTCTTCTCCGACTTGCTTTTTCCTGCCTTGTTGCCTTCCATATAAGATTGTGACCTGGCTAAGATGGCCAAATTGAGCATGGCAAAGTAAAGCAAAAATCTTACATGTTCTAGAGGATTGAGCCGGAGGCAGGGGCAAGTAGGCTAAACTGGGCCTCTGGCCAAAGTGATAAATTAGTAGGTAGCCAGAGTAGGTAATTAATAAAGTAGTAGGCCTAAGGGAAGAAATTAAGAGAATTAGGCTAAGTATATACCTACTAAAGTATAGGCCCTAGGCCTACCTACTCCCCCACTGAAAATCAGTTGTGGGACTGAGTGGGAAGACTCTAGGCCTAAATACGGATTTATTTATTTATCTAGGTGCCCGTTAGGGCGCCGCAGCCAAGCCGCGGTGCGCTACACACTCAAGCACCTTATACACCAAGCAGAGTTGGGGTGATTTCGAGGTGTTACCCAGCCGTCATGTAACGTAATGTGAACTTGAAAACTATCACAATCGAGGGGATTTAGGTACCTGACAACACATGCAAAATTTTATTGGGGTACGATTATTCCTTCTTGGTGAAAAAATGGCTTGAAACATGCTCAAAATCACTTTAAGGATGTTAGCTACTGCTACTGCCTACTACTGCCTACTACTGCTACTGCTAACATCTAATACGTCGGCCCGCGATTCTGACCAGACGGGTGGGACTACAATGTTCAAATTTTACATGGACATTAAGGTTATAGAAATATAGTCTCTTTTGAAAAAAAAAGTTGAAAAAGTTTGTTGGAAGGCTTCCAAATAAAGGTTTTAAAATAAGCCTTAAACACTTGGCATACAATCAACAAGTAACCATAGTTACTTGACACTTGTTGACGGTATAAGCAGAGTTAGGCGGGAAAGTGCGATACGTAAACAAATAGCGGACATTTAAAATTTTTCTTCTTTGTGTGGAACGAGAAAAGGTGTCATTATACTCTCATAAAACAAATCAGAAACCGTCCCTGGCCTAGGCCCAGATGTGGAAAATTATTTATAATGCAAAAGTGTAGGTCTAAAGTTCCATTTGGCTATAGGACTAGTAAAATTCATACTTACATTACATGTTTGACAAGCCTAGCCAACCCTATGCCAGCACAACATTGTTCTGATATGAACTTGCTCAACTGTTTGTTTACATAATTGCAACAATCAAATCATTTCATACAACTTGTCTTTCGATTGGCCCGCGTTTATGAAGGCACTGCCATCTAGAATAAATATAGAACTTTTTCGAGCTCTTTGCTATACGCAAATCTTTTTAAAGTGTTTGGATTTCGTGATACTCTTTCAACCATAGACATCCTATATAATTGGCTAGACCAGCAGTCGGTGGTCCACTTCCGGTACAATTAGAAGCCATCTTAAAATGACAGTTTACATGTTAATCAAATGGGAGCGATTTGTGGCCAAATAGTTCTCAAGATTGCCGCCAGGTTGACAGGTAAGCATACTAGCCTTTAACACCAAATGATTACTAAATTCCCTTATGCAATCACTTCGTATTGTTTCTTTTGTTTAATACCATGCTGCACAAGCTAAAACCATATCAAAGAATCCAGTAAAATACTTTATTGCATTAAAAAAGCATAAATTAAAACACCAAATCGCCATCTTGAAATGGGCCGGTTGAGTCTTCAATTTGCTACGCTCGCGCCTGTGCGGAGGTATAGGAGACTGCTAATCTAGCCTACTATAGGGGTTTAATTAATATCAATGCTTTCAACTCACAACCCATGACGTTTTCCACGATACCGTTCAAGAATACCAATTCCTTCGAAAACGAAAACGACTTCGTTTTCAAATTGCGTTTTCAACTCATCTCCCACGAACTCAAGAATTGGGGTCCAGTCCTTATACCGTCGTTATACCATGGTTATACCACCTATACCCAGGATGTACATGAATCCGGGTCTAGATATTTTACATCCCATATTGTTACTGCTAATACCATAGAATTTAAATCAACTTTGATAAAAATATTATATTTTAGCAAATAATTTTGTAATGGAACTTGAAAAAGTAATGAGATCACACACATAACAAAAACTTGTAGAAATACAGCCAAACCTTACACACTCAAAAGGAATGAGATCTAAAAAAGGGCCAAGCTCATCTACCCTTCCACATAAACGTACAGTGTCCCATAACAGCATCCTCGAAAAGCTTGGCAAAATAGAATTTGCATGTTATTACGTTTAAATTAATTAGAAAAAAAGAACTTGGATAAACTATTACGTTAAATTAATAATCGCAAATTCTATTTTGCCAAGCTTTTCGAGGATGCTGTTATGGGACACTGTACGTTTATGTGGAAGGGTAGATGAGCTTGGCCCTTTTTTAGATCTCGTTCCTTTTGAGTGTGTAAGGTTTGGCTGTATTTCTACAAGTTTTTGTTATGTGTGTTTTATTTACCACAAGTGGCTGCTAGAATATTATTATAAAATAAATCAGGGTTAGGCCTCGATAGGGAAGGAATCTAACTAGGCCAAATAATGCTAATCAGGGAATCAAGATATGGGACCTAGTAGGCGGTAGGCCTAATAGAATCAAAACACCCTGCAACAGGGGTGGAAAATTACCGCTCGCCCGGGCGAGTAAAAATTCCACGCTGGCCCCTAAAATACCCCGTTTTTATTAGGGGTAATGTGGGTAATTGGAAACGCCCTTTATAACGTCTGTATGTGAAGTTCAAATTTTAAAAAAAATGTTAGATAGCATGGTCCAGACTACTATGGAAAATGTGCAAGTACTAGTTACAGCTTCTTCTGTTAGATGATGTGCATGTCATACACAATGCAACAAACCTCTAAACAAAAAACTTGTTGCAATTTGAACCACATCTCAAAATTGCCCCTGTTATGGTCCTTATTTTGTTTTTAAGAAATTTATTCGAGAATGGAAATTAATTTAAACACATTAGTCAACAATATAGTACAGGTGAAATTTAGATAATTACCATAGTTTCTCCTGATAAGCAGTGTTTCCAATTCCCCTATTATCTCATACTTGGGGGTAATTGGAAACATGAATTTGGTGTAATTGGAAACACACAGGGAAATAGGAAACAAAGCCAAAAGATCCATGTTAATCTATGGACAAATTTCAGGGGTAAATGTTGGTGCCATGATTTAGTTTACATCCCAATGCACAATTTTGCTCATTACGGTACATTTTTTTCTCCTATCAATACCCTAGCCTACAAATAAGGTCAAAGTTTAAAAACACTAAAAGTGTTTCCAATTACCCACATTACCCCTACTCGCTGTCTAACGCGGGTAAGCCGATAACGTGGGTAACTTTTGTAGTGTGAACGCACGAGAGTTGCAACGCTAGTTGGAATTTCAACCCACGTCGATACTCGGAGTTACTCGCGTAAGCTTTGAAGATGGCCGACAACACTGCTACCAGCTGATTGCAAGCGACGTAAACAAACTACATATAACTTCAAATATATACGCAATATTTCGCTTGTTGATTCAAGACAATTTATCTATTAACTATAAGTAGAGCCCAGACCAATCAATGCATGCATTACCGCCAATCCCTTAATATAATAAATACATTTTAGGTTATATTAACATTGTGTTGCGATTGCGGACGACGGTCAGTGAAAACGCAAGTCGGTTACGCACGTCGTTTCAACCAGCGTTCCAAGCGAGTAATAAAAACGGGGTCTTAACCATCAAAATGTTTTGTTTTTTTAAATTTAACAAACACCTTGCAGCATAATATATTGGTGAGTGTTTAGACCCCAGCTATAGGCCTACCGCAATGCTGCTGGTCCCTACTTATTTTTCCTGGACCCTTACTTTTTAATGGATTTGTCCACCCCGGCCCTGCAAGGTAGGGTCTATGTGATAAAACAGTCAAATCAAGGGGGATCGACTGCGACGTCTGCCTAGGGTGGTTCCAACCAAGCTGTGCTGGGGTATCCTCTGAGGATTATAACTAGGAAAATGCCAAAGTCGTTGTTAGACGAGTGAATGAGTGCCCAGTAGCATTCCCTTTCTTCCCCCTACCTAAGGCCTCCTAGCCTATTATAGGCTACAGTACGTACAATTGACGCACCCTTATACCAACTAAACTTAAAAACAGTATTATTTATACCAATAGGGCCTATAATTACTAGAGAGGTGCATTATGGCCTTACAGTTGATGCGCCCTTATAGGCCTACCAACTAAACTTTAAAAACCTATTATTTATTATACCATATAATTATCACACTTAAATGCAAATGTTCCCGGGTACCGTACTCAACTCATGACTCGCTCACTCGTCATACAACGACTTTAGCGTTTTCCTAGGTTATATAGTTGGCTAAGGCGCCCTTATACCCAAAATGTGGGAGACCTGGGTTCAATCCCCTGGTCGGAAAAGATTTTGGTGTGTATTTTTTATTTAAAAAATTATTAAACATATTTTGAAATGCATATAACGCAGTGTAGTCTATCATCTGTGACAATTAGGGATGGGAAAAAGCGTATAATTTCCTACACGTTTAACCCCTTGAAATTTTCGCGTTTAAACGTTTTAAGTACTATTTTCTAAAAAAAAAAAAAATTAATAAATTTTAGGTGGGCGGAGGCCTAGGTTTTACAACAAAAATCGTAATTTTGTACTCATGACCTGCCAACGAGTACTTTGATTTGATTGGATTGGATCTTGCTTAACGTCTCATATTTATGCAACTTGGCTAATCGAGATGAAGGGAGGGACGTAAGGGATGACGCGGGGGGTCAAGGGGTGGACAGGCCTGTGCTGGTCAGAACCAGCCACAACAGTATGGGAAGGGCAGGGGTTCCCCCACGTCGTGGTCGTCTCCGTCTGTGTCATCATCCGTCCGTGCTGTCATTGTCGTCGCCGTCGGGGAGGTAATCAAAGGGAAGGGGAAAGTTCCCTGACGACGACCCAGAGCTCGCCATTAGTTTCAGGGAGAAGAACTCCCCTAATCACGGGCCAAACCACGAGAAGGTTGCGAGTTGGAATTTGATGGCCCACGAGTAATTAACAACGGTTTTATTCTCACACTCGCATTTAATGACCCGGCACTTCCACCACATGTGTGCAACAGACAAGATGCCTTAAATATAGACTGGGACCCGGCACCTCCACCAAAATTACGCACTTGTAGAAAATTTTCGGTCTAATTTGTTAACCTGTGTCTAGGCCCGGCCAGAATCGTGTTAACAAACACAAAAATACAAACAAAAAAAACAAAAAACTTCCGGATTTTTTTCTCCAGTGTACTGAAATGGAATCTATCTTCGCTACGCTCATCCAACAAATTCTAGTATTGTATTATTTATGCCTTGTTAATGTTGCCACTGTTGTAATTTACTTTGTCATAACTAGCCTAACTTGCCTAGAAGGACAAAACGAGTCGTGGATTAAGGTAACAAACAACTTTAAATTAGCTGCAGTCGTCATCAGCAGGTGAAAAGTTTTGTCGCCCCCAACCCTTCAGCTGGGCTTTAACCTTTAATACAGTACATTTAAATTGCTTCTAGGTTTGAAGATAGAGGTGTGATATCAGATCTTCGAGCACATTTAAGGAGCCATATGATTACAGCTTTGCGGGGCACCTCTATTGGAGCAAAGCCTTCACAGAAGACAACCTCACCAAAATTTCAAGCCATCAATCTGATTATAGCCGAGTTCCTATTACAACAAGAACATCATTACACATTATCGGTTTTCACTAGTGAAGTTCCTCTACAAGAATTTGCCCATACACCAGTGATAAACTTGTCTGGAGAAAATGTAACAACAAACGAAGGACTGCCAAGGTTCCATAGGAGAGATCTTTGGGACATTCTTGAAACCATTGGGCTTTCACCCGACTCTGATGAAAGTAATAGAGTATACAACATGTATCAAGAAAATCAGGGAGAGGCATTACTCACCTGTATATTCCGGATTCTTCCCGCTTTATCTAAGAAGCGGTGCAAAAGAGATGCGAATGGTTCTACAGACAGTGTTAAGGATCTACGTAGTACTGGAGAAACTGTCGGAAACATTCCTCTTGTTCAAAACACAGAAACAAATCGGGATATTTCAGTTGAAACACTCAATGAAGAAATAATAAACATTATTAATCAATCCAATTTGAAAATTTATAAAAAAAGCAATTTGCAAGACAAAATCAATCAATTGATAAAGCTTGAAGGTATAAGAGTTCGTCGGGATGCAGAAGAAAAGTATACGCAAGAGCTCATTGAAAGAGAAAAGTCAATTCAAGCAAATCTTATACAAAGAGATAATTTGTTTAAACTCTGTTTAAGCCAGTCTGAAGAAAAAGTTCTAAAAGAGAAAAGGGAATTAGACAAAGGAAAAAAAGAGATAGCTGATGTTGCAGTTCAGTTGCGTGAAGGCCATGCACATATCACAAGAAGTTTTAATGAACTAGAAGTAAGTTTCTGATAAGTTAACATAGGGTACGTTCCGAAAGCTGTTGATTATGCTTTGGCACTGGCATTCTCCTGGACATAAAAGTATCTATACGCATGATATACTTTCGGAACACCTCGAGCATTGGCATGGCTGTTTCGGGGAGGCGTGCATGCGCGCTGTTAACATATTTTAGCGCAATTTTTAGGTTAAGTCCGTCATATAGGGCATTTAAGTTATTAGTGAAATAAGAAAGTGACTACGTAAGTATACTATGCTTAGGGTACCACTTAACAAGTGTTTTGCTGATGGTATATTTAAAAAGTAACTTTAAAATTTAAAAAAAAAGTTCCTTATTGATAGTAACTTTCAACGATAAAAGTTACTGCTGCAAAAAAAGTAACGCATTACCCTTAAAGTTACCAAAAAAAGTAATGTGTTACATTCAAAAAGTTACTAGGGTACTCAACTCTGTTGATTACAAGGCCTACTCAACAACAATATCTCATTTAAAATTTTTGTGGAACCTTGATCAAGGAGATTCGGTAGGCCTACACCTTGTGGTCACGACTGTGTGAGTTGTCTGACATTTGAAACATGATTGATAATAATGAAGAACGAACAACATTGTCGTTAAATGAAAATTAAATGTAGGCCTACACATTTTAGCCAAGACTGTTTTCAAACAAAATATATTTGACGTGGCCAACTGTCCAAGCAATTAATTTAATTAGCCATTTGCCTGGTTGAGACCAAAAAATAACGGAAAAATCGTAGCCCTACTAAGAATTTAAAAAATCTTTTAAGTACAATATAGGCCTACATGAGAATTATTTCTTTGATTGTAGGTACCCAAAAACGTTGCAGGTCTAAGTTCAGAGATGTTGAAGGTCCCCTGTAAATTTCATCGAGTTCAGAGGAGCTGTTTGTCTGGTAGAGCACAAGTAACAGACAAAACCACAAAAATAAAAAATAAAACGCCTAGAAGTTATTTTTATTTTATTTATTGCCACCAACAACAGAGCAAGCTCCACAAGTGTGATGTAGGCTTTTACATTAAATTAATTAAATACTAAAGCACAAAAATAAAAATTATATAAACAAATCAAACATCTAAATAGGTCAACTCAGGTGTGCAAAAGAACATTTACCAATTTGGCAATTATACTAATCGAAATGCAAATAGAAAACTATGAAGATTACAATGAAGTTCCTTCGTCAAGAACGTTGGAAGAGAAACTTTTTAAAACATTGAAAATTTTGATGATTTGTGGCAATCAATTTAATTATCAGGGTATCAAAATTGTGGTCGCTGCTTTCATCCAATAAACAATAGAAGATTTTCAAAATCACGCTAGCAAAGCATTACGGAAGAAGTAGTACTTACACGCTAAATGCCGTATGCTCGGGTGTGTGGAGTTCTGCGTTTCTAACACAGTCAGTCTAGTCCGCCACAATCCCAAGCAGGACATTTAGGCCTACATGTAAATTCTCTTTCTCCCATAATGCTTTGCAACGGAGCGTGCATGCGCAGTTAATTCTAAAAAAGGTCTATTACACATATTTGACTGGAATGCAAAAATTGAATAATACATAGATAATATAATTTATTGATCTTTGATGGAATAATTGTATTGACAGGTTAGTTTATATGTGAGTTGATATTTAAATTCTCCATTTGAAAAAATTAGATTTTTAACATTAATAACTATGAGCTGGAACCACCTTGTTTTTAGGTTGTCCAAAACTTGGTACCGGCACGTAGCCTACTCCTTTAGAAAAGTACCAAGGGGACCAACGGCTTTTGTCCCATCCGAAAGAGCGGTGTAACTTTGACAGTCATGTTACTCCACTAACCTAGTGTAATTTAAAACATTGCTTGTGATTACAGGAGCGCCAGGAGATTTTGAGAATGAGAGAGGCAGAGATGGAGCGTCTACGACAACTTGAAACTGCTCGTTTTGTTGAACAAGCAAATGAACTTGATATCCAGAAACGGCAACTAGACCAGGAATTTAAAAGGTTTGTGCTATCAATAATCTCGGCAATAAGCTGAGCTATATTAATTTGATGAAACTTTTAGAGCAGGTGAAGTTTAGTTGTAATAAACTCTATTGGACTATATACAATGCACTTTAATAAATAAACTAGAAAAACGCCAAAGTTGTTATTACACGAATGAGTGAGCCATGTGTTGAGTACCTACCCGGTAACATTCCCTTTCTTCCCCCTACCTACGCCTATCATATCATATCGCCTATCATAGGCTAGAGTGGCGCATTATGGCTTTACAGTTTACGCGCCCATATATAGTACCAACAAAACTTAAAACCCTATCATTTATACCTATATATATTATATCAATCAACTTAAATGCAAATGTTCCCGGGTACCTACTCATCACATGACGACTCGCTCACTCGTCTAACAACCACTTTCGCGTTTTCCTAAACATATTTTGAAATGCATACAATACTACATGGAAAACATAGCCAGTACAAAATACGAGTAAAGATTGCAAGGTTTACTCAATCTCCAACGGAAAAAATTTCTCATTTGGGGTTGCAAAATTCTAAATTTGGGCCTACATGATCCCCGGTGCAAAATTTCAATAAAATGTTTAACCATTGCGTTTTTCTACAATTTTAAACATTTTTTTCAAAACTTTTTACGACAAACCATTTGTTACAAGAAGACCACGACCGGGGTGCGTTGTAAAATTTCAGCTCAACTCCCCCGGCTAAAAACATTTTTTAAAACATTTAAGCCCTTACAACGAAGAGACATGCGTGGCCGTTTTCGGTGTTTTTTTAAAAGGCAAAACCAAATTGGCGGGGGCGAAATAAGGACTAAGGAGGATAAAACGTAAACAAACTATGCCTAGTTGCATGGTATCCAATGCACGTGTGGCTGTTTTTCAACCTTTTTACAAACGTAACCCAATGGTGGACATGTATTGTTTTGTTGGTCCTTAGTGTTAATCCCTGCTTACAATAAAGATAATTTGATAGGTTCAAAGCTTTATTCCTGGTTCTGACACAGGCTTTTCAACATCCGAATGATTTTCCCTCATTCAATCAATATGATAGGAGATTATACGGTATGGTACGGCGACTTTTAGCCGTCTTAGCAACAAACGTATAGTTTAATTAGGCCCCTTAATGTAAATCAGTCCTCGTATGTAGTGCTTAACTCAGTTATTGAGTAAGTAGGCGCATTGAGGCGTATACTACAAAATTATTTTTTCACAGACTTTGAAAGCAACGACAATTAGGTAATTTACGTTATAAACGAGGAAATTATTGGGAAATTTAAGACTACACGACCTTCCCCCTATAGATTTAATTTAAGGTAGGCACTACTCTAACATTTTTTTAATTCAGTTAACCACAAAAAAATCAACAATTTCACGATGGTAAGGGGGCAACCTGGCCCCAAGGGGGGCAGGAGTGGAAAACGCCTTACCCTAATAATAAGTTTTTAATAAATTTTGGGTATTCAAAAAAGAAACCAAAACCAAGGTTTAACCGGGTTATTTTGAAAAAGGCGGGTACAAACTGAACAAATGAAAATTTTAGTTTGACAAAAAAAAAAAGATACCAACGAGTTGATTTTATGCCTTATAGGAAAGTGGGAAACTAAAAGGTGGTTTAGAAATATTTTCCAGAAAATTTTCCAAATGTCAAATTTTAAACCACCCCCAGAAAGGTAAAAGAAAAATGGGAATTATTTCAAAACAATTGTAAAATTATTTACGGGCCCCAAATTCCCGAGTATCTAAAAAAAGAAGGAATTAAAAACTAGCCAAAATTTTTTGGAAGATAATCAAACAAAAACAAAATCCATACCGCCCCATCCCCCAAATACAAAAGTAAATTTTTGATTTTTTTTAACCTTTTTAAAAATTTTTGGGCAAGTTGGGGGCATGGGTCCAAATTCTCTGTTTTCCAAAATATAAAAACATGGGTCCCCCCCAAAATTAAAAAAGAAAGGGGGTTAATGCCAAATTAGGTTTATTCTAGTACTTCTAGTAGATAATAGCTGATAATCTTATGTGCATATTACATGTTTCTTTTTTCAAATAATACATTGAAATGTAAATTGTATCTAGAAACTGGATGTTGTAAATGCTATACTATATGCCCTGTAACAGAGCAAAAGAGCTCAAAACATGGTCAATAAATAATGATAATGGTAATACGTTATCAAGAACGAGAATTCATTCGATATTTGGAGGACTACACTGTACTTCATTCATCTAGTAAATTTAATTGAAGGTGAGGCATCTACTCTAAATCGGGTTTACTTATTGCATTTCAATGCACAAAACAATCAATAATTTCAACAAAGTTATGTTATTTAGGGTGGTCTAACTCTAGGCCTCCGTAAGGTTTACGTGAGTGAATCGCCTACAGTAGTAAGTTCTAATATTATTTTTGGGTAATTGCGATCCAAGAAACACAGGCCAGGCAGGTTTACGATTATTTTTGACAGGCGATACAAAACTCGAAAAAACTCGTATTTGTACCGTTTGACAAAAAAAAACGTACATACCAACTGTTATTTCAGAAATCTATTTGTCCTTATAGCTGAAGTTGAAGCTAAAGGTGTTTAGAAACTAGGGAAACGCCAAAGTCGTTGTTAGACGAGTGAGTGAGCCATGTGTTGAGTACCCGGTAACATTCCTTTTCTTCCCCCTACCTTAGGCCTCCCTAGCCTATCATAGGCTACAGTGGAGCATTATGGCCTAAAACTATGACCTAAACTTAAATACCCTATTATTTATACGAATATTATAATCAAACTTAAATGCAAATGTTCCCGCGTACTCAACACATGACTCTCTCACTCGTCTAACAACGACTTTGGCGTTTCCCTAGTCGAGTTGGCTAAAGCGCCCTTATAGCCGAAATGTGGGAGACGTGGGTTCAATGGTCGGGAAAGATTTTGTAATTTCTGAATTGTATTTTTAAAATTATTTAACATGTTTTGAAATGCATATAACGCAGTGTAGTCCATCATCTGTGGCAATACTATGGAAAACATAGCCAGTACGAAATACGTGAAAATATTGCAAGGTTTACTCAATCTACGAGCGGAATTTGGGGGTACCTTGACGTCCTACATTCGATTAACCTTGGACACGGCATTTCACAGCCAGGTAAATAACAAACAAAAAATATTATTTCAAAATGAAACCATTGTCGTTAAAATAATTCCTATGCCTTTCAACGAATTTTTCAGTTTTTTTATTTCTTGCAGGTTTAAATCACAACAGATTGTACTCATTTTGTTAGCAGTTCTCAGTTACCTGGTCACGGATGTCTGTTTAAAATTTCAGCTAAGTCTATTTGGCCGTTCGGCCGTATGGGACTGGACAGACAGACATTTAACATTTAACATTTAACATTTAACATACAGAATTAATCACGCCAAGGACCGATCGAGTAGCGTTGTAGACTACGTTCGCTGCGCTCACTCGTCTAAATATCCAGAAAACATTCTCAAAATGTAATTTTGAACTACTAGTAAAGTGGTCCCAACAAAAGAATGCAGGTGGCTCGAAATTATTTTCTCAACATTACAACTTAGTCAACTCTATTCACGCTAACTCAGCGTGGATCTTGCACACGTAGGGACACTGTGATCTAGCACATAATTTTTGCTTGCGTTGGTAAAAGATATTTCTCTTTCATACACAAAGGCGACATTCCATTTACCGCACATTCATTCAACCCCCACCACTACCAAGCATCTGCATTCTTTCGTTGGAGCCTACATGTGCTGGCTACACTTTTGCCAAAAAAAAACGTAATGACCAAAAGTGAGGTCATGTCCCTCCCAATTTTTTCTTCTTGTTTTTTGTTATTATGTAAGACCCATGTGGTTTCATTGAGAAAACTTTTCACACATGTATCTTTGACTTTCAAAATATTGGAAAGGATAAAGGTGGATACAATAGCCTTAAGGGCTATGCTTGTTGTGATGTTCCCAATGATTATTATGTACTAATAATCATTTGAATGATAATAAATAAATAAATTAAAAGGGTATTCACAAACTGAAACCATGCACAACTGCCATGGTAAATTGGTAATGGTATGTTTTAGGTTGGAGGAAGAGCAAGGCGAGACACAGTGTTTACGGAGTGGGATTCACAAGTTAAGAAGAAATCTTGATGCTGCAAATCATGCATTGTCTGAATCACAGTCTCAACTTGTTATTGTGGATGATTTGCAACATCAATGTGCATATCTAAGAAGAGAACTGCATTCCTCCAAACACTATCTTAAACAACTGTCGTCGATACGCAAAAAGTCCTTGCAGCAAGTTGATCAAAGTCAGCAGACTGATCGTCAACGGGAAGACATTTGTAATGATAATAGTAGTTTAAAATACGATGTAAATGTGAATGAGATATATCAGCAGCTACAACAAGAAAATGCAGAACTTCGAGCTCGTTCGCACCAGCAGGAAGAAAGAATTAACGAGTTGACAACACGGGCCACTCACCTTGCCATGGAGGTTGAGTTGGCACAGACGGCACTTGCTTCGGCAGCCCGACCTAATACCAATCATTCTACTTCTGATCTCAATGAGAATCCACCGCCTCCTCCGCCACCTCTTCCCCCAAGGACTGTCGTACCAGTTCCCTCGTACCTAGGAGGGGGAGAAGACCTTGTTGGGCAATCTCCTGCTTTACATGCAGCAACCCCTACACAAACACAGAGACCAATCGAGTCAAGAGAAGCTCGGAGAAAACCACCCAGGCGGTTGGTTATCCATAATCCTACCAGCTCTGATGAATCTAGCCCTACAGATGAAGTGTTACAAGAAGCACGGAGGCGACTTCGAACTTTGGAAGAAGAAAGTGCGGAAGTAGATAGAAGATTTAGAGAGTTTAAACAAAGGCAGGCATCATTCTTTGATACTGCAGCCTCAGTCCTTTGCCCTGATGTCCAAACCCCACCCCTTCTCAGTCACAGATTCAGTGATTTGGGAAATCATCAATCGAGAAGGAACCACACCCCATCAGTCCCCCTTGCTTTCTATGGAGCTTCCACGAGTGGGGTCCCCCACTCAAGACACATTGACATGAGTACTATACCATCATCCATCAACGACTTTCATGGAGCTTCCAGTAGTAAACTCTCTTCCGACATTAAACAGTTTACACATGCCAATATGACACCATCTTTTGATAGAATTTCTGATATGTTTCGATCATCCACATCGAGCGACAGTGATAGCACTCGCTACTTATTTTCTCATCAAACACCTCATTTTAAAATACCTCCATCATTTACAAGACAAACCCAAAGAAATGAAAACACACCTATCAGAAATGAAAAATTGCTTGCTACAAAAGAATATTTTAGTTACCCATACAAAAAAAAGGAAGGTTTTAGTGACATTACAAGAGGAACAAAGACTTCTTCTCTATGTACCAATCCAAAACATACCAAACAACAATCTAAGAAAGTACAATTTATCCCGAGTTCAAAAGTTGCATGGTCAACTTCTCCAACAATACCAGATGGCGAGCCTTCTCTTCCTAAAATGGATTTGACAACTATAGCTCAACCAAACATTACCAATTCCTCTTCTTCTTTTGAGAATATGCAAGAAGAAGATGGAAGTGCAGTTGATAGCAATGAAGCAGTTCTTTCATCCCCTCACACTGAAAATAATTCCGTAGAAAGATATGAGCTCCAGCAAGTGTTGCTAGCTGATCAAACAACTATTGAACTAGAAGGCGAGTCGCATAACGTTCCAAATACCGACAAACAATGGGCCAACAGACTCGTAGAAAATCGTGATACTTCCGTTCTTCCGGATGCATGCCCAACCATAGTAATCCAGTCAGAAGATCATTATGGATCAACAGCTCAAGAGAATGCAGGTAATATAGTGAATCATTTGTTACCTCAACATGAAAATAAGCCACTCTTTGAAGCTGATTCCATAACGCTAGTTGACAACAAACTAGAAATAAGCAGATCAGGTGATGCACCTGAACACCTAAATACCAAAGGAGTAGTGATACAAAGTTCTAAAACACAAGATTGCAACAATGAGCCACCTGATTTTCAAGAGGGAACTGAAATGTTGGCCAAGCTGGCTGAGACTCAATCGAGCTCTGGAGGCTTGTTTGCAGTCTCTGTGGGCAAAATGTCCGTCTCCAGTATTGCGCTCAGCAGTGACACACAGTCTGATGAAGTACGGTCAAATCATGCACAGTCTGATGAAGCACGGTCAAGTCATGCACAGTCTGATGAAGCACGGTCAAGTCATGCACAGTCTGATGAAGCACGGTCAAGTCATGCACAGTCTGATGAAGCACGGTCAAATCATGCACAGTCTGATGAAGCACGGTCAAGTTGTACACAACCCGAGGAAGCACAATCAATCAAGGTCCCGCCAAGCACTCGCATAATCATCAACGCACAAATCAATAATGCAAAAATTAATGTTGCACATGTAACTGACTCACAATCGAGTGATGCAATGTCTGCACCAGATGAAAAAAACCTAAGTGAAGATGATTTTTGGGATTAGCTCGATTCTAGAAGGTTATTTCATGTGGTCAGACCAGAACTGTAATGTAACGTCATCAGCAGGTGAAAAGTTTTGTCGACCCCAGCCCTTCAGGCTGGGCTTTATGTTCTCTATGCTTTCTTAACCTGTCAACCCTTCTCCAATCTAAACCTGATATTAAAATAAAAATTGTAAAGCTCATATTATTTTACAATAAATGAATAAAATCAAAAATGGCCGTATGGGGCTGGACAGACATACATTTAACAGACACATTAGTCACGACGAAGACCCGATCAAGTGGCTATATATATATATCCTCATTTGCTTCGCTCACTCGTCTAAATAGAATGTAAAATATCTCAAGGCCCAAAGACTTGCTTTTTGTACGCATTGTGGGTGATTGTCAAGTATCTATAGGTTTGTTAACTTATTTATACACCTGAAGACTTATATTAAAACCTTTATTTCTATGAACTTTTCCTTTCAAAAGGCACACCATTACCATTATGTCCATGTAAAATATGAACATTGTAGCCCCACCCGTTTTATTTATTTATTAAGGACAACAAATAACAATACATAGTTACAGTTTTTGACAGTTTTCACCGTGTAGTCCTTTTTTGGTTTATACACTAGTTCTTACATAAGTATTTAACGTAATATATTTTACAAAATAGTGTATAGCCTCTAGTATATTATACCTACTAATAATAAAATGCCATTCATCATGGCCATGTCAGTAATCTTTCATCACATTGTCTCTCATATTAATACGTACATAGGCCCACTGCCACTGGTCAAATATCACGAAAATATCGCATTAAAAATCGTAAAAATTAGAGACATTTGAAGAAATATTTCTCATAGAAATCGTGATTTTACGATTTTTTTCACGGTTTTTAATACAATATTTTCGTGACATTTGGGCCGATTCTGACCAAACGGGTGGGGTAACAACGTTCATATTTTACATTGACATAAAGATTATGGTGATGTAGTGCCTTTTGAAAGAAAAAGTTGAAAAAGTAGGTCAAAATTCATAGAAATAAAGGTTTTAATATAAGCCTTTTACAGGTGTATAATTAACAAGTACGTAATATCAAGTAACTATAGAAAAAGTAATGAGACCCAGTGGCGTCACTTGGGGGGTTTGTGAGGGGCGTGTGCTCCCCCAATCGCAATCTGCGCCCCCCCCCCACAATAATTTCCTTGTTCTCCTTTTTTTTCAATTAACAATTCACAGTCACAGCTGCACTTTAGGCAAATTATCACTACTTAAAGGGGCTAAAAACCCAAAAAAATATTTTTTACCACGTGATCTATAGCACAATACTACACTGAAATGACCGTTTAAAAAATTATATCTTGTAACTGTGATTTAAAACCAATTTTTCAATTTTTTTTAATCCAGAAATTTACGAAAACTAGCAGGGGCGTAGGAACGGGGGGAAACTCCCCCCCCCCACTTGTTGGCTTGACCCCCCAGTGGGGGGGGGTTCAAGTGATTTGCGAGACTAGACTAGCCAGTCTGATTTTAGACTAATATTGATTATATTTTATGTGCAGTGTTTGTTTTCACACCCTAGCAGACTGTCGACCGATTTAAGTCAGGTAATCAATCTTCAATGCAATATTAGCTTCAAAATGCAACCCTTATTCAAAATTAAAATTTGCCTGAAAACGTGTTTCAGGCCACCTATCAAGGGCACCTTTTATAAAAAAATCCCGCCTACGGCGAAAGAGCCTCCGGCGGCCCAGACCCCGGTTTGCCAACCTCACCTCAAAGCCAACTTTAGTGTGACCCCCCCACTAAAAAAATAGTTCCTTCGCCACTGAAAATTAGTGTTTTGGGAAATTTCTTAAATCGGCTTTAACCTGCATCTTTTTTGGTCCACATAGATACTAGAGCATAGTACCAATCTAAAATGCCCCTTTATAACATCGTGTCTTGAAACTGTGCCCAAATATACCCTCAAACACGCAAAAATATGCATTCCAAAATCACACCCCATCTTGGTAATCAACATATTTTGACCGAACTACTTGCCCAAATTACAAAACAAAATATAGGGAATTTACAGAAAAGGCTGTAGAGTACGTCAATAATGGCCAATATTTTTTTGGATCAAAATCCTCCAAGGTCACGGGGCATAAAGATCGTCCCCATGTTATTTCTTATGGGAGATTTTTGCCGATGGGACCTAGCTCGAAAAATGTCATGTTTGACAATTTTTTGGGAGGTCATGGTGGCCCCAATAATTTTTCTGTTAATTGCTAAATTCATTACTAGGTAGCCTGAATGAAATATATTTTTTGAGTTTAGCGGTTAAATACCCCTTTAAAATAATTTATCTGGCCAAAATGGGGAGGCCAAAGTCTAAGGTTAGGTTAAATTTTTTGCGCCAAGTGTACTTAAATGCACGATACTGCCTCTGCCTACAAGCGTGTAGTAGCTCTCTGTGATAGTGATTCTTAAGGCAGGGGGTTGTAGTGGCGGGGTCCTATATTCCGATCTCACGGTGAGTTGAGTTTCAATCTTTTTAAAACTAATGATGTACCGGTGGTTAATTTATTATTAAAATACACGAGATTTAAACAAAATCTTTGATGTTAATTTTTAATTTTTTGCCAATAGTTTGGAATTAATTCATACGACAATTAAATTGTCTAATTGTGAAGTGTTTCATTTCCATCTTTTGTCCGAGCCCAATAAAATGACGAATTTATTCATAGAACAATAATTAGTAGTTTACTGCGTTTTAGAGCAGAAGACTGTTCTGAAACGCACTGATTTGCATCAAAATTACCTTATAATTGAAAAACTATGTACTATAGGCAAGCCTCTCAGAGCCCCTCCTTAAATAAATTCGATCATTTGAATCTTTCCTTTGTATTGTCCGAAATCATCAGTAACAAACAAATGTGTCTGCTATATGCTAAATTGAGAATAAGATCAAATAAGATCATGTATGCTGTGAGTTGTAAGCTCGTACACAAACTACAATGTTTTGGTATTGCATTCAGCCTAACGCTTTTATCTAAAACGCACCAAATGCACTCAAAAAATCTGATTTTCAAAATTTTCACATGCGGCGCTATTTGTGGGGGGGCTCCGCTCCCCATACCCCCCATGCTTAGTCCCTTTCCCACAAAAGTACTTGCGCCCCCCCCCCCCCAATGTCCAATCTCTAGTGACGCTCCTGATGAGATCCCACTTAAAAACGTAATCATTGGACAGAAATATTCCCCAAAAAAAAAAGCGTTTGCGAAGCGGCCTAGTTTATTCATTCCACAATCTTACAATCAAAATAATATCAAAAAGATGTTAGTACAAAATTATAGTGGAGCCTATTTAATGCTATTTGACCGCGTTTTTCTATTTTCCAAAATATGCTACCAAGTCAGAATATAGTGAATGGCTTTGAAACCTGGCTCTTTTAGAAAATCAAAACTTTTTTTCCAAATTTTTCTGATCCGGTACACGGTCAATATAGCCACCTCAAAATAATTTCAAACTTCAATTCCCCAAGGTACACCATTCAACGTAGGGTGTTGTGTTTTTGTGGCATTAATTTTCAACTGGTTTTCTATAGTCTGACTGAGAGAAAAAAGATTTATTTTAACAATTGTCTTTCCTGCGAGGAAAAAATTCGCAGGAAAGACAATTGTTACAAAAAAAAAAAATTTCTCTCAGTCAGCCTATAGAAAACCAGTTGAAAATTAATGTCACAAAAACACAACACCCTAGGTTGAATGGTGTACCTTGGCGAATTGAAGTTTGAAATTATTTTGTGGTGGCTATATTGGCCGTGTACCGGATCAGAAAATTTTGAAAAAATATTTTTGATTTTCTAAAATAACCAGGTTTCAAAGCCATTAAATATAATATTGACTAGGTAGCATATTTTCGAAAATAGAATTACGCGGTCGAATAGCCTTAAAGGCATCAGTCAATTTAACAATTATAAACAAATTAAACAATCCTCAAAACAATACAAAGCAACTAAAACAGTAACAAATAAACAAACTACTTACACGTACAAATAAATAATTATATTACTAACTGGTTATGAATCAAAACTTATCCATTAAATATTCATTAATACTATAGTAGGCTTTAGCGATAAGAAATGATTTTAAACTATATTTAAAGGAACGTAAGTCTGTGATATCTTTTATAGAAGTTGGTAATTTATTATACAATTTAATATTAATGAAGTCCCGGAATTAATGAGATTGAATTTTTTTGTGTCGTTGATAGAGATTGTATTTACTTCTTGTGTCATGGCTGTGAATGGTGGTGGTCATGGTAGTGAGAATTGGCCGGTAGTAAAATTCATTCATGTAGACTCGAAACGGGCCAGTACTTTTGCAGAGTTACCATTGGCCATCAAAAAGATGGTAATTTCGCGATAACCAAGAGTTTCCAGGGTGTGAGAATACACTAATATGGAAAATCGTCCAAGTTGTACCAAATTAAAAACATACTAAATATTATAGTTATTATTATTATTATTATTATGTGAAAATCGTTTCCGGTCACTCCTTAGTCCCCACACGCACACTTCAAACCCAGCGAATATTGTGACTTCAAACATTCACGTATATGATCGTTTAACATTAATATAACCCATTTGATTGCGGGCTAGTAAAAATGCTCTCTTGCTAGAGGACTATTGTTGCCACTAGCCCGAAGGGCTGGTGGCAAATGGTAATTTTGACCCCTGGACATGTATATCTTATATATTATGTTAATAGCTATCTATTGACTATGAATAAATAAATACTTCATTTTACGCACAAGAATGTTTTTCATGTGCTTGAAATGCCTAAAATTGGGAAAAAAATTAAAACAATGCATCACCATGTGGGTTCTAGATAATCAATATTCAAACAAATAAATATAAGACTATAGGTTTTAGTTCTTTATGAAGATACTTTGTAAGTATGTACAAGTTTTGGTGTCACTGATATTTTAAATGCTAGGTAGGGTATAGTACATGCACTTTATCATTAAATCATTTTATGTTTACATCTCAAATAGTCGACTTATTTTCGATTTAAACACAGTATGTTCCCTACCTTATAAACTAAAACTTAATACTAATGTTAAATTACAATTATAAAATACCCTCTCAACGAGGTATGCATTGTATATTTCCACGTATCACTATCAGTCACCATCACTGTCATCAAAGGTACCACTATTTTGATCACTATCTTCTAAACTGGCCTTTTCAGTGTATGTTGACCCTTTATGTTTGATCTTGGTGTCAGTGCTTTTAGCCGTACGTGCGCTTGACTTTGCCGAACGTAGGCTCGACTTTGCCGAACGTTGGCTCGACTTTGCCGAAGGTTGGCTCGACTTTGCCGAACGTAAGCTTGAATTCGCCAAATCAGTGTTTGATAGTTCAATTTCTCTGTTGGATGCTTCTTCCCCTTTTGTTGACGAGTCCTCATTCGCCATTTTGCTATGTGAAAAAACGACTTGGTTTTAAGCTTAGCCCTCACCAAGAGTAAAGTGTAATGTTTGATCTGCCGTATCAAAATGTTGCATTTGAGCTAGAACTGTGAAAGAAAATATTTATAACGAGAACAATATAAAAAAATACATACATAGGCCTAAATAAGTTTGGTGAGGAGGATAGAAGTCTGTTTTTGATAACTTTAGGGAAAGATTAGGCTAATTGATTGGAGAAACATTAAAAAAAAAGTCTGAATCCATTTCATAACCAAGCATATTAACAATAAACATAATAATATGTAGGGCAACAGATATTCACTTTTGAACATGCCTTGGTAGCAATTGTACCAGTATTTTGTATGCTATTGAAAATTAGCTAAAAAAAAATGATGATTGGTGACCTATCATTTCAATAGTACACATACAGTAGTTGGGTCTGCCCTCTAAGTAATAAACAGTGATTCTAAAAAGGCTGTGGTGTCGAGTTGGAATGAAGGAATTGTATAGCGGAAAAGAGTTAGCTGGAGATTGCAATGGTGGTGGGTGGGTATGCTAATGTATTTCGACATTGAGGGCCAATGGTAGAGCTGATGAAAATTTCAGACCACTCTTGGTGGCTAAGCGGAGCTAATATCACACATTATATTTTCGGAAGATCGATGGTAGAAAATAATAATTAATTTGGATACCTCTGAAATTGTGTTGCTGGTGAATGAATGGGGAAAGGATAAAAGAATCCAACAGCTTAGGTACCTGAAACTTGTAGATGACTGTGTGAGATAAGTAGACATAGATATATACACTGGGCATGCACACGATAATCAATATTATCGATCAATAATCATTAATCGATATAATTGTGATAATTGATAACCAAAATTCATTATCGATTATCAAAATATCAAGCAAATGGTGAATAATGGCACGAACCAAACTCTAAATACGGAGAATATCTCGCGTTGTGCCATGCACTGGCTGGGCTGATGGTGTCGTACTAAAACCTCTAAGAAAAGAAAAGAAGAAAGACAAATTTAAGCTGCGGAAATGAAATTTTTAAGGAGTGTAATGGGAGTAACGAAGATTGATAAGATGAGAAGCACGAAGATAAGGAAAGAACTAGGAGTCGAGAGTTTAAACTTTAAGCTCGGGAAAGAAAGGCTGAGGTGGTTTGGACACATGAAGAGGATGCAGTATGAACAAGACGCAGGAAACAAACAGAGAAAAAGAGGGAGGCCCAGACTGAGATGGGAAGAAGTTATAGCAATGGATTTTAAAAGGAGAAATGTAGCTTGGGAAAGGATTAACCAGGAAAGATGTTGGGAAGAACGAAAAATATGGCAAAAACTGGTGGAGGTCCCTGAGGAAGAAAGGGAAGTAGATGATACAGAGGAAGATAAAGATGATGTGGGAGAAGCGTCAGGCATGGCCCCGGGGAGCCAAGAATGTGGTGGGAACCTCCCACCCCGTACCCGACTTAGTTGGAAATAGGGCTCGATATTAATTAATTGAGCCAGTTCTTCCCCAACGGTTGAGCGACCAAGGCCACCACATACGCCGAGACGTTCAAACATTTGTTTGGGTGTATATCTATGTCTACTCATCTCACCCAGGCATCTTCAAGTTTTAAGTAAGCAGATGGAATCCTTTATTATTTACACACTCTCTCTATTTGAAATTGTGTTGCACATCAAGTACCGTAGGCAGTGTCCAAAATTGTTGTTGTAGTAGTAGTAGTAGTAGTAGTAGTAGTAGTAGTAGTAGTAGTGTGGTGGTCGTGGTAGTAGTAGTAGTACTAGTAGTAGTAGAAGTAATAGTAGTAGATGTTGACACTTGGGCAATAGCTTTGACAGTTCATTGCATATATTCTGTTTTGATCATTGAATCTCCCATTTTTGCATAACACGGGAGATTTATCATTTTTTTCTAACATTGTGAAAATGGATTTTCGAGTAGCCCTGGGCATGAATATAAATTGTTAACATCAACATGACAGGCAAAAAAACTATGTTAAATTGTCAGGTCAAAATTTGTCTCCTTCGATAGCAAATCTAAAAACATAAATTATAAATTTAAAATAATAACCAAAACGTAAAGATGCAAATTTGAATAATCTATAATACATTTAAATAATTTTGATACAATTTCTAATATTTCGACACATTTGTCCATAACAATAATGATTACCGATTTAGTACGGATACACAATTAATTCCACTAGAATTTCAGTAAGTGTGAATCGTTTTCATATGTGGCTCACCTTCCTTGGGGAGGTGCCGACGAGTATGAACTGTTCCTCATTCCCATGCCAGTGAGAGTGGAGCCGGTCGTCTCCGTACCGGAACGCCGCACGATGGTATAGTTAGCGGTAGCACTGGTCACGGTCGGTCCAGACGAAGTGAACGCACAGTGCACAGTCTGTTGCCCCGGCTCCGGGCCCTCCGTTATGCTGGGGGCCGGACCCTGGACGTAGCTCATCCTGGGAGCACTCGCATAGTTCTCGACCACACTCTGACTGTAGGTTCTCGAACCCCTGTTTTCCCACGTGGCCCGCTTCGAGCCGTAATCCGTGGGCTTGCGATACGACACCGGCGGAGGCGGGGGGCAGTAACGTGCGAGAGGACAGATCGGGGTGATAGGGGCCAGCGGGGTGCGCGTGATGGCTCCGGGCGGGACGGGGTAGCCTCGATGGCACTCGGGTCGCGGAGCCGGGGTAGCACACGGGCAGAAGCTACTCACTCGAGCTGATCCTCTGGGAGGATAGGAACTGGGATCACAGGATCTGGGAGAAGGAAACATGGACATTTCAACCGACACTAGAACAGCTTCACGACTTTCAAGTTAAAAGCGTGCTTAAAAAATTAGATAAAATATTGATTGATAAATGATAATGCATATTATATACTATATGTGTAGGGGCCTACTATAAATAAATCCTACGACAGATACCAAAATTAAACATAAAAATATATGTATTACAAATTACAATTTAAATCAGCAATACTGAGTAGTAATAATAATAATAAATTTTTATAAAAAGTAATACAGTCCCTGGCCATAAGACCTGTAGGAATTTTCCCTCCATGGATTTTCACTTCTAGATCCTGTTAGGGGTCGGTAACCTTTTTGTCTTAGGAGCCAAAATTATAGAAAATTTGAGATTGGTTACTAGTAGGAGCCATTGTAGGATCATCATAGAGAAAAAAATACCGCAAGGAATATTAAGCTTTATTTTTATAAGATAAAAATGCCCAACAAAATATACTTTTAATATAATATACACATTTATATCATGGAATGGCTGGTTCAATCAATGAGATTTTTGTGTTTGAATCTTTGACACAAGTATTTGAAAATCTTGTCTGTATGTAGAAAGTTTTAACTTTAGGGCTGATGAAAGGCGTTTGTCATTTTAATGATTTCCAGATTTTTTTAATGAAACAATTAAAATTCAGCCATTTTTCTAAGATTTTTGGAATTTCTAATTGTGAATTTGAAGAAAGTTTGGAAAATTTTGGATTGTGAATAAAAGATTCATTTAAATTTAAGTTAAAATGCAAATTGTAATAGCACACCTAAAACTAGATTTTATTCTGAAAATTTTGCACATTTTAGATTTTGTGTATCTCAAATAGTACTAGAACATAAGCAATATATTATTAAATTTCCGGGACACACCAAAATTCTAGGCGCTATTTGTCCCATTGGCATGGGGGAAAATTTCTTTCTTTCTTATCAACCAAAAAAATAAGAATTCTAGGTCAAATTTAAAAAAAAAACATTTACCCACATTTAATTTATAAAGGGGATCATAGTAAGCCCGAAATGGAAGGAAGAAGTACGTAATAGAAGTACGGGAAGAAGGAGATAGGATAATAAAGATAAGGATGAAAGTCAAACATGAGGAATGGGACATAAATGTCCCACAAGTAGGATGTGACCTGGAAGCCATAGGCGTTCGCAGGGCCCAGGCCGGACCTAATGTATCAACTTCGAGCCCGGCCGCACCGGGTTGGGTCCAGAGCAGTAGGCATTATAAAAATTGTATGCATACAAGTAACATGTTTCAAAGTAAAACTTTTTAATGGTCTCGTATAGCCTATGTATGAATGATTGTAAACCTGTCCTTTTCCGTACATTGTCAAATACATTAAAAGTAAAATGCACAAAATGTTTTTTTTTTTTTTTAAATCAAAACATTCCCTGCAGGGCCAAGGTAGCTAGCAGGGGCGGATTGGCAAGAAATGCCGGGATGCGATCCTCCCAAATAATTTGTAACCTATGTTTTATTTGAATGAGACAAATAGTTCTATAGGGGCCACAAAATGCCACGGCAACGTCCTAAAATCTCATCGTAGGCTACAAAAGCTAAAATATCAAACCAAAAAAATTTTGACAATGGCGGCTGGGGCTATGCCCCAGACCCCAGCTGAACCGCGCCACCTAGTTTTGCTCTTGTGCCGGGTCTAATGTTGGAGGCTGCGCACGACTATGCTGGAAGCTAAAGAAAAGTTTGAGGAAAAGCTGAAAGGGCTAACTGGAAGTACACCGTACAAAAGTCCTTTTGTGTTTTAATCTATTTCTCACCGATTTACCGGGCATAGTTTGATACTAGGCGTGAAAATGAGGAAATCAACTGGTACTCGAATAAGCAACACACAAACCACGATTTTGTGACTTAATCGTTGCCTCTGCCAAAAATATAGAAGACACCTTTTTAGTAGAGGATTGAATGAAAAATATTTTTGCTATCGCAACATTTTGTCTATCTTCAACCATTTTGGAGATAGGCCTATACTATAACAAACACATTTTGGCCGCCATTTTCCAATATGGCGGCCGAAGCTCCAGTCCGATCATAGGGGAGTTTTAGTATCTTGTTTAGGAAGGTGTAAGGAAGGTCTCTGCAAAAATTCAGCTTATGTGCTCTAAAAATTCTTAATTTGACAGGATAATAATAGCAGAAAACATGAAAAAGAAAAGTATTTTTATTTCATGCTTTGTCATCAATAAACAGTTGGACTTCTTTCTCTTTTTACTTTTTGAACTTCCTAGTGTAACGCCCTCTTACTCTACTAACAGGATCAGAAGAGAAAATCCATGAAAAAAGGTCAAAATTCCTACAGGTCTTTTGGCCAGGGACTATGAAAATAGTCATAAAGTTAGTAAAGTTTTACCTACTTTACTAAAATGATACTACTTAATGGAATTTAATTTACCTATAATTGGGAATTTAAAACACGAATCAAATGCATACAACATACCTTCTAGATTCCTCCGACATTCGCGCTCGCTCAAACTTTTCATTAGTAACATCACGACGAAGCTCAGAAATTTGTTGGCTGTATTCAGCAGCTTGAGTTTGATATCTTCTAACCTCTGCCGTTTCTGAATCTCTGGAACAATGGTTAAACATCATTATATCCCAACTCTAGGGTTAAAATAGATGTTTGTATTTCTCCAGTTCATTTTGTATGTAGTATAATAGGCAGTGAAATTTGCTCTACACACATTATTAACAATGTATAAACAGATCAAGAAAGACATAATTAAATTGGTATCTGCATAGCTCAGCTGGTAAGAGCATGGCCCGGACAGCCAAGGTCCCGAGTTCAATCCCCGGTGCAGACACTTTTTTAATTTCTGTCTAAAGTACTAACTGTTAACATAATATAATTTATTAAAATACAATAATATTTGATATTTCGATAATAAAAATGCTATCAAATTGCATATTTTCTGAAAAACTGAGCGTGATATCATGTTTGCCCCGCTTACGCGACCACCATACAATCGCCATTCAGTTAGAGCCTTGTGTGATTGTGATTGACAATAATTCAACATATTTTTGCAATCATGAAGAGACAAGTTGATACATTTACCGTAATCTTAATAAGGCCCTTGGCCAGTAAAACTGGCATCATTTAAAAAGATATTATGGTTTGATAATATCGATCAATAATGCAGTTCCAGTTTTTCAACTATTGGTTGGATGAGCGTAGCAAGCGAAGTGAAGATTTCATTTCACTACACTGGAGAAAAAAATCCGGAATGTTTTTTTTTCTTTCTTTCTTTTTTATTGTATTTTTTTGTGTTTGTGAACACGATTCCGGCTAAACAGATACCTACTCCAATTGCGATTAAATTTGCAGGAAACCTTCGAAATCTCTGAACTTAGAACTTCACGTTTTTGAATCAAAAAATTATTTTTCTTATAAAAAACGCAATTTTATGATTTTTTTCGATTTTTTAAAAATTTCTTCGACTTAGGCTATAACTTCTACATGCTTTATCCGATTTTAATGATTTTTTCACAGAACCATAATTTTATGAATAAGGATATTCGTGTGAAATTTGAGCGCAATCGAAAAATTATTTCTTATGAAAATCGAAATTTTACTTCTTTTTTCTTTTTTAAATCAATTCTTTGACTTATACACCTACATGCTTTATCGATTGTAATGATTTTTGCACAGAACCTTAATTTGATGAATTAATATATTCGTGTGAAATTTGAGCACAATCAAATAATTATTTCTTATAAAATCAAATTTTACGCTTTTTTTCTTTTTTTAAATTACGATTTCTTAAAAAAATTAAAAATTAAAGTTTATTTTTTATTTAATTTAAATCAATTTTTAAAAAAATCTTCAAATGAGAAATGATTTTTTCACAGAACAACAGAAAATCCGCATAACATATAGCATCTTAACGCATCAATTACGCTCATCCAACAACGCTCCTGTAAAAGTGTTTGCGAAGCTTCCTAGTAATTATAATTTTAGTGTTGTGAATCTCTTATCATTAGCAAACTATTCATATTTATTTAAAAACAACCCTTGTTAGTTGTAACCTGTATGCATACTCATAAATGTCAAGTCTGTTGATTAAAGAAGGGATTTTTTGACCTTACGAAGACGGCCATTACGCACTTGAATCACGACTTAGCAAAAATGGAAGGCCTAATTGAAAATTGCACCTAAAGAACAAAATATTATCAATATCATCAATGCAATATCATAATTATGATGCATTAATACTTTGGTAATCACCAATTGTGGATACTTGTTGCCAGAGTAATAAACAGTTGAACTGTGGTTGAAGTTTAAAAAATGTGTGATTCATCCAGGTTAATCCTACAATATCAAATACCGACAGTGTTGGCGCTCGACTTCGGGAGGAGGTCCCGGGTTTAAAGACCGTCGAGACCGGCAATCCTGACAGAAGGTTTTTTCTGAGGTTTTCCTCAGTCGTTAATGCGAATGCAATGGATTGAATCCTCATAAACAGCCCTCGGACATCCCTTCACAATTATTGTCCTATCCGCAATATACCTAGTTAGTCACCCACGACACCGGTTAAATCTGATGTGTACCCTACAGTGGGCATCCTACAAAAATGTAATTATTTTACAGTACCAAATGTTGTTTTGGATTTTATGGGGTATGCAAATCTCAAGTTGTTTCATATTGATTGAACATATCTTCTTCTTCTCAAATGCCCACATTTGGCCTATGTTTCCATCATGCTAGATCTAGTCAACCAATAAAGACAAGCCTCTCTTTCCTTCTTTTTCATCATACCGTCAGCAGAGGCGGATTTATAGGTACTCGCAGTGCGCGCAGGAGCAGGGCTCCGGGTGGCTGAGGGGCCCCTGAATCCGCCATTAGAAATATATATATATATATATATATATATACATATACCAATATACTCAAGTGGAGCTATGCCATACATAGAATACAATTTTTGTATTGTGTATTTTGAATCCTTATTTAAAACTCCCAGTTAAAAAAAAAACACCTTCATATTGTCAGAAATCTCCCAGGCAGGAGTCTGCCTCTGAAATGTGTCTGCTATATGCTAAATTTAAAATAAAACCAAACGTTAATATGCTGCCATGTATGCTGTGAATTGTAAGCTTGATTTGACAACAAAACAAATTGATGCACACAAATTACATTGTTTCGGTATTGCATTCAGCCCACCACTTTTTTCTAAAATACACCAAAGCCTGATAATTTTTTTTGCAATTGTGTACTAAATCCGCCACTGCAATAGGGCCCAATAACAGGCTGCGCGCAGGGCCCCAATAAGTGTAAATCCACCTCTGACTGTCGGGCATTGCGTCACGCTCCCGTGCCAGACCGGCACATGTGTACAGATGTTGTCTGTCATGTTCACCATTTCCACACAATCTGCAGGTACTGGTTTCAAACACTCCCATTTGGTGCAGATGCTTCCCCAACAGGTCATGTTGTGTCTTTAACCTGAACTGTGCTGTGTCTGTTTGTCTGTCATATATTTTGTTGGGTCTTTATGGCTGTGTGCCTGCCATGCTTTGTCTAGTCCCTTTTCGACCAATTCTTGTCTAGTTTTCTTGGAAGCTGCAGCATTTACATGGGCTTTAACTAAGCTGTAAGTTAATGATTTACTCTGTTGTAGCATTTTGCTGCCTTGCTTAGCTAAGAAGTCCGCTTTCTCATTACCGTATACTTTACAGTGTGCTGGTATCCGCTGAAGCTTAATACCTCGTTAGTTGTTTGCATTGTGCAGTCTTAGAATTTGCAGTTTGCACTGCCTTACCACAGAATCCACCACTTCCTTGTTGACTAAGGCTTGTATATTGCTGCTTTTGAGTCTGTTAAAATTACTATTTTATCACTGCGACAGTCTTTAACTTTGTACAGGGCCTTAAGAATAGCAGTCAATTCTCCGTCATAGCAGCTACAGTTTTTCCTGCAGGGTTGATGTATAATGCAACTACAATTCAGAGCTTAAAATGTACCCGTCCTGATGGTCTAGTGGTTAAGACGCCTGTCTGGAATGCGGGAGATCCGTGGTTTGATTCCCTGTTGGGGCGGACTTTTTTAATTTCTGAATTGTAGTAAATAATATAAGATTCTTCAAAGTCTCTGCAATGTATGCCTGCCCCAGCTTGGCCTTCACCTGGGGAAGCCGAGCCGTATATGAAAATGCGTAGCCAATGCTTTTCTGGATAGTTCTTATCTTATTAATTTATTATGTATATGAGTTATTGAATTGTCAGTTTTCTCAACTCCTTGTCTATACACAATGTCTTTTTCCTACCCAGTCCATCCACTGTCAATTCGTGAAGGACGTCTAGTATGGCAATGTTTATATTTGGTAGGGGGATGTTTTCTCTCTCTGTGTGTTTCAGCTGCCCAATAAGACCTTCCTTCACCTCTTTCACTGCTGTAATAAATGTTTTTGTGTCTTGAGATGTTTGTGGGGTTCTCTGTCCTCATTCCAGCTGGTTTAGTCTTTATCAGCTTCTCATACAGGCACAATGCTGAACTGTTTCTTCTGGAAGTTAGTTTTAGCTTCCATGGCAACATTTGGATTTGATTTAACACCTCCTGTGATTATTCTTAGGGATTGATTTTGTACCCTGTCCAGTGCATCTGTGGCTCCTTTGGTCGACGTATCAGTATAGGATTGCCATATTCTAGAAGAGGTCGCATGTATGTTTTATATGTGGTATTTCGGGTATCCTTGTTTGCCCCCCATTGTACACCAGCAACTCTCTTCATCAATCTGTTATTTGTTTTGTTGTCCTTAATAAATGGCGAACTCATTGTTATATATTAGGGCCTAGATCGAATCCAAGAGATTTTTTTAACATATTTTACAACATATGGAATGTAGCAAAATGGTAAAAAAATATATATATAAAAAAAAAATAAGAATCTGATAAAAATAACACTGAAAATCCCCTATTATTGGATAGGAATCACCAATAGCAGTACTTGCAGTCTCTGTGGTAGGGAAAAACAGGTCTTAAACACCAAATGGATGCCCTTCCACCTCGCATGAACTGTGAGGAAAGAAAGGCCTGTCTCTAATGGAAACCAAGTACAGTAAATGCATGATGGCCCATTGATGGCCTAGTAAGTAAAAAATGCGGGCATATGAAAAGAAGAAGAAGACTCAGGTTTTAGCAATGGAGGGTTTCATTCAACAGCACAACCAGTTAATAGTAACTAGTATGCATACCCCTACAGACTATGGTGCTATAGCAACAGCCTGGCCATAGTGGAACATATCCCACTTTGTTAGAGCACCTAAGTAGTAACTACTATTGCTTTTCCCAAAATACACATGACTTACAGCCTTTCCTGCAAGTCATCCATCCTGCGATGTAATGTTGCTACTTCGGCTTGTAATTCCTGGTTTGCCATTCGCCCTTCAATAGTTTCTTGGCGACTTGTTGCAAGCAAGTCTTCCAATGACAAAACTGTAGCTCGATCTTTGGATAATAGTTCTTGGAGATGGTTTTGTTCGTCTCGCATACGTGACAATTCATTTTCAAGCTGAAATCACAATTAAATGTTTTGCTTGTGTTGACATTTGGGTACTGTTTGAAATACTGTACACAAACCGGTCTACTGCATTTAGTTTTCCTCCAGCATTAACTATAGTCAACTGCAATATTTCCCTAATAAATTATTCAAAAGTTTTACACAACATTACAAAGAAGAATGTATAAATATTTTGCATGCATATAGTAGTTGAAAGCACTGAAAAGTATATATGTTCATTCATCGAACCTTAAAAGCACGGACTCATTTTATTCATTTTAGGCCAAACCAGTGCAAAGATAATCTCAAACATGGCCGATGGCAGCCATTTTTGATTTAGGGCTCTGGCGGAGTATGCCCACACTTTTGGGAGAGGCATGGGTGCTTATATTTTTATTTAACCTCTATAGAATACAAATCCAATGAGAAACGGACCTTCGCTCTCAGTGGTCACGGAAGTGGCAAAAATGACCCTACTACTAGGTAGATAATAGAAGATAGATGGATAAAGATCGACTCATGTACTGAGGCAAAACACTAAATAATAAGGTTTAGGAATAGTTGTTGAAAATACACTAGAGAAAGGATCTGGATAGATATACTAGGCCTATATAGGTACTAGATATATTGTTTTATTTTTATTCTACATTAGTATGCAGTAGTAGTATGCACAATAATATAGGCTAGTCCTAGTACATACAATAGTTATGTGGTTAAAGTACATTTACATTACAAAACTTTGTGTTGTACAGACAGCTGGGAATTACTGAGATTGAACTTCATACTACTATTATAATCAACCCTCCAAGAATCACATTGAGAGCAACTGCAGGTACGTCAGGGGTTTGGTGCAAAGCCCCAACCGCCGGAGGCATTTATTAATGTGTAAAATGTTGTATGGACCTTGCCCTGCCTGTATAGGCAGGGGGGCTTAGCCCCCCTATATTTTTTATTTTTTAATATTTGTACTTAATTGTTTGAAAACAATTATTATCTGGTGATAATATCCCGATTTAGTCATCTGGTCATAATTTCCTGAATGAAATCAGTGTATTTCAGAGAGGGATCGATCTAAGCTTGATATACCCTATGTAGTGGTAGAACAAATGCCTAGTGCAAAATGTTATACTATTATTTCTCTAGTGAAAAAATCAGAAATTTTCCGCTCTTTTAAAATTAAATTTTCCTCAAAACATTTACAGTAACTTTGGGCGGGTATGCTTCCTAGTAGCAAAGTTTTGAAAAATAAAAATTGCTAGAACAAGCAGAAAAACAGTGTTAAACGGAACTACAAAAATTGAAAATTTTCAGCTTTTTCACAAAAACACCACTTTGAAAAAATCGGACGGTAACTTTGGGCTCCTGGCCTGTCCAAAGTTGGGAAAAGTCCAAATTATATGGGCCAGATAAGCAAATTGCAAATTGAGATAAGAGCTTTTCCTTTGGTATGGTAAGTCTATTGGAGATTTTTTCGCTCTTTCATAAAATCACCATCTTTAAATAATCTTATGGTCATTTTCTGCCCCAGGCTGTCGAAATTGTGTTGATAAATTAAAAAACAGTGCGAATTGTAATAAGAATTGTTTAATTTCGTAGACTTATTAGAAATTGCATCTTTCACGTAAATATAATTTTCAAATCATTTAAATTTAACTTTGGGCCCCAAAGCTGCCCAAAGTAAGGACAAATTTAAATGTTGCAGAATTTTTTGGATAAACAAAATAAAGATACAAATGGGAACTTGGATAGATGCAAAATTGTCCATTCTTTCATAAAAACACTTTTTCAAAAGAATCTGATTGTAACTTTGGGCCACAGGGCTGGCAGGGGTAGGCCTAAAGGTATACGGTATATGTTTGGACTAGAACAATAGTAAATTTTCTGTTCTTTCATAAAATCACTTTTTTTTAAATCTGGTGGTGATTTTGAGCCCCATGGTTATGTATCCAAAGTGGGGAAAATCTAAACTTACAAATTAGCAGAATAATGCTGCAATTAGGATTAGACTAATCGGATTTTTTTTCGCTCTTACATAAAAACACCATCTTAAAAAAATTGGGCGATAATTTAGGCACTACATGGCTATCCAAAGTAGGAAAAGGAAGCTTAGGCCTATCTGACTTTGGATAGCCATGGGGCCAAAAAGGCATTAAGTGTCCTCAGTGTTTTATGCAACAAGTGATTTTTTAGCCCCCGAGGTTTTACCCTGAGGGCGACTATGGCCTTCCGCGAAATCAGCTGGTTTTATGAAGTTTGTTGTATCATTTTTTAACGGGTGATCAACAGTGCAGAATATGATGTGTCTGAGTAGAAGTTTTGTAACTTGCAAACCTTTCAAAGCACTACAATAAAATTGAGGCTAAAATTTTCAAGGGGTGCGCAAATGAATATACTTCTCAGTGTGTTTGCTTTTAAAACTGACGTAACTCTGAAAATAAAATGGGAATTGGATTCTTGAATATCAATGTGGGTTGTTTTCCGAGATTGATGTTTGATAGCTCAAATATCAAGCATAATCAAGTAAGATCATACTAAGATAAAAAGTATAAAAAAGTCATGACAAAGTAGTTATTTGGGGAATATAAACATGAAAAGCAGTGATTGAATAAAACAATAGTACACAATTTTTGTGCATTCAGCATTCGCCCGTACAGGTGCCGGTCATTCCCTAAAGGATTTAACTGATCCGTACGGGCAAAATAAAACAAAATCAACTGTGGCTCAATGTTTTAAGAAGCCGGCGCCTATGGCCCCCGCTGTAACTCAGCTGGTTTTATGATTTGTTGGATTATTTTTACGGGTGATGAGTGAAAATGTTGTGTCTGAGTAAGAAAAGTTTACTTGCAACCTATCAAAAGTCACTCACAAATTACAAATTTGCGAGTAGAATTTTGGAGCATTGATTATAATATTCAGTTGTGTTTGCATCTTTAAAATGACTATAAAAATAAAAATTGGGAATGATACTGATACTATCTGTTGTGTGGTTGTTTTCCTGTGTTTATTATTTGTCATCAACTCATCATGCATATCAAAGTCATACCAAGATAGAAAGTATATACAAGAGTCAGTTAAATTAGTACTATTTGGGAATATTTATAGTACGGATGAAATCGGGCCACTTCAATTGAAATACAGAAGTAACACAATTTTTACTTACTTACTTACTTACTTACTAAGAAAGGAATATTATGTCTGAATACTGAGTGGTTTCAAAATTTAACTGATACCCAGAAATACTATGACTTTGAGGAAATCACAGTTGGTATTTACTATTTACATAATATCTATTTGATAAAACTTCAGGCAATATCTCTGAAGTGGTCCGATAAGCTGGTTATGGTATTTCTATGAGGTCATGGTGGTCATATAAGCTGGTCACCGTTATGGTATTAAAGAGTTTGAATTGCGAATAGTAAGAGTAAAAGAGTTGTAAGGAGGCAAGAATGTTACTAATGCAATGAGTTGTTTAGAAGCAAGATTAATAAATAAGGCAAGACAGGTACAAAAAGAAGCATAAGCAGCATAATTTTGAAGAATATTCCCTTCCCAACAATTTTGGTTTTGTTATCATACTAGAGCTAGGATACTCAGCTAGGAATGAATGACCTTCTGACCTTCTCGACCTTTCAATGGTGGCCAAGCAACAAGATATAGGCCTACATCAAGTCTTTTAATTTTCAAGGCAAAATTATTATTTTAAAAGTTCCGCTATACCTACATGTTCAATTGAATTAAAACTAATAATTTAATAAACAAAAGATTTTAAAAGTTAAAACTTTTAAATGTCTCGCTACCCGTTGATGACATTTTTATTTATCGGGTCGTTTTGTAGCGGTGGTATTCATGATATTCTTGTCGGCGTTTCAAAGACCATTTTGTCGTCTTCTTCAGGACGTGAAATATGATATGAAGTTTATGAATTGACTCTTGTTTCTTGTTCTTAATAATAACAGGCCTAGTGTTTAAAAATAAGTTTAGGAAATAACTAATAAGTTTCCTTGCCAATAATTGCAAAAAGTATTTTGTACCTTCCTTGCTCAGATGGCTCTAAAAGCTACGGAATCTTTGAGAACAGAAATACCCCCCGGCGGCTGGGGCTGTACCCCAGACCCCTTATAGCCCACGCAAGTACATAGTGCTCATAATTTTGAGGTGTTTCAGTTTTTTTGCTTTTGATTGATCGTCACCCTAGTTCAAGTATTTCCAGAGCCTCAAACTCGGGCGGCCATTGCACGACAGCATTTTTTGTTTTTCTGCGTTGTTTGTGCCGAGTTGATTACGTGACAATTTTCAAGGTCATTCATTCCTAGCTGACAGACATGCACAGAGAGAGATAGTTGGTGGCATTTATCATTTCGACGGAGTTCAGCGATGGAGTCTCCCGCTCCCGGAAATATACGAGTTACAATGTTCGACCACGCGACCTGATCATTAGCCGAACTCGCATAAACCTATGATGCGGGAGCGATCTTTTGTTTCATTGCATCCTGTCGACAACTGCAGCAACACGCGACCCACAAAAAGAACTATTAAATAAACTTTTTTTAAAAGTTAAATGTTGGTTCAACTTACTTTTAAAAGTTCAAGGTAATCTATTTTATAAAGAGTTGGTTCATTGAAAAGATCAATGAAAAAGGCAAAACTCTCAGTAGATATAAAGTTTTTTTCCCCAACATCTGCTGCTAATTAATCTGGATTTCTACAATTTGTCACTCTTAATCTAAAAGATACACTCACTTAAGACACAAGCCTAACCAAGTAATAAATTATTTAACGATACGAACATGCATCTTGATGACTTCTCCCTCACTGTTCGCCTGAATCAAATCATCTTTCTGACTATCTAGTTTGACGCACAAGTCACGAACTGCGGACAAATCTGCTTCAAGTCTTGATTTTTGTTCTGCATGGGACTGCAATTGAGTTTCCAAGCCAGCAATGTGCGTTGACAGATCTGAAATCTGAAGTTTCACACCTCATTAACATAACTCAAAGGTTTAACGTTGGATGTGTTATATTGTTTGTTTCTAACAAACAAGTATGTACACACAATGAACTGGTATGTAAGCCCAAAACACTATGCATGCTCACAAGGTGATAGATGTATCGATTTCAACTAAAGGAAGTGTATATAATGCCAGGTTTAAAAAATACATAGTCGGCCATGTCTCTTCGCATATAAAATAATTTTATTAAGTAGTTATTTATCATGTTGACAAGTCACAAAACAGGCACAGGTAACCACTTTGACAGACTACATGTAGCTTATGGTGAATTCCACTGGCCGTACTGGACCGCACCGCAGTCTGTGGCTCGTATTCCAGTAGCATTGCACACGGAATGAGAGTATAACGAGTGCTTGTCATTGGGAAACACCTTTAATCATGAAAATACAGTAGGCCTACTACTGGTGGCCCTTATAAAAACTTTAGGCCTAATATATTAAAATAGATAATAATAATAATCAATATCCATATCCAACACTTTTCTAAAGACTATAAGAAGCTGGTGTTTGCTGGTAGTGTCCTCACTACTAACACCCTTGTTGGTTTGTTTTGCACAAAAGTATTGTTTTAATTTAAATAGTATTATGTTTACTGTGGGCTTAATATAAATTAGCTTAAGCAGAATAGTGGATACTATGTATGAAACAGAAACAAACAAGCACATTTTGCTTCCAATATTATACCATGTAAACTTAACAGTACACCTTATAAGTAACAAAGTCTCTCTCCATTCTCCATTGTCATACCATAACTTAGATATTTAATTATAATAGGCCTAAAAACACACAATAAAATATTAACATAAAAATATGAATGATTAATTTATAAATCTAAAACTGTGTGCTACGATAACAGAACTAAACTAAGCGAGTTCAGTGACTGGCTACAGAATGAACATACCCTATTAAGCAGGAGACTAGGACATTACACTTCTTTTTGTAAAGTAATACAGATAATCTTAACATAGTACAAACAATAATGAGGGCATACTACATAAATTTCAAAACAAGACTTTTTGCACAAACAATCAGTTTCCTCAATTCACCCCCTCCCGTCCCACAGATCGAATGACTAAAAAAGGGAGGGACTATATGGAAATGTGCTCTTGATATATGGTATTGAAAATGGCAGACAGCATTTGCGTCGGTATAACCATTACTACATAAGTGAAGGATGATTTATTTTGTGATAGAAGGACGTTGATAAGTAACCCAAATTCTAACACTCTTATGTATCAATGCAAGTGTGGTTTGTGTCATGCAAAGCAATTTGGTGCTAGTTCACATGCTGCAAGTGACAGTGGCAATGTGGGTAACTGTGCGGGCAGTGGCGACAGTGTACCTGGCTCTCGTAGTTGCGAACAAGGCTGTCCTTCGTGTCCAGTATCACCTCGAGGTCAGTGATTCGATGTTCTGCCGAGCGGAGCGGTTCTTTGCGTCTTCCGCCTCTTGCTCGAGGCTGTGGTTGTTGCTCTCCAGGACGGTTGCTTCCATGCTAAGGCTGCGGAAGTGCTCCAGCAATTCACTTCGCTCGCCCTCCTGCAACATCATGCGTGTAGTGGGGGAAACAAGACCTAGAGCAATCCGAGTCTCAAGTACCAAAGCGTTCCTCTGAAAGTTCCGAGGGTTGCGCGTTGCATTTTCATTTACTTTAAAGGGAACTGGAGAATTTTTTAACCTTGATAACTTTCAACGTAACGCTTTGGTAATTTAAGGTTACTTATCGCAAACTAAGTGATTGAAGGTGTCCACCCGGCCTCACCTTCTGTTGCAGAACCTCCTCGGCCCGCCTCACTTCGGCCACATAGTCCTGAAGCTGTCGCTTGAGATTCTCCACCTCCTGGCGCGACAGTTCCAGCTCGTGATTGGCCAGGCGGACATCTTGCGTCGCGGCAGCCACGTCGTCGCTCAGTCGTCGGATCTCGCGCAACGAGTTCTCGTGTGTCCGCTGTAGCTTGGTCAAGTCCTGGCGCAATGCGTTCACCTCTGCCTCACTGTTGCGAACAGCCTGCTCTTTGGCTGCGTTTTCGTCGAGAATTATGCTGGTGGAACAAGGACACTTGATTTGAGTTCTGGTTGTCTCGTTATAAGCCACAAGTTGGCTATTGTATCGCTCTCTAACTGATAATTTAAAAGTCAAAGGAAAATGACTAATACATTAGCAAAATGAAAGAGGGTTTTGAATATAACAGGATTTTATTTTTATTTTTTGGTGGGGTGTCTCGTAACGTCCCTGTCTCTGTGCAATTTTTTTTTACACAACAATACCTTCCACCTCCTTATAAGGACACAAAAACAACAACAACAAAAACAACAACAACAACAACAAACACAAACACAAACACACAAACAAACTTCTTATTTGTACCGTCTTACAAAAAAAATCGTACATCAAACGTTATTTCAGAAAACCGTTTTCCCTTATAAGGAGGTGGAAGGCAATGATGTGTAGAAACAACATTAAATAAATCATCGATCAAAATTAAGTGTAGCACCTAGCTCAGTGTTTACACTTTTGTCCCAAAATTTGCATATAATGGCCAACAGGGACGTACAGTGCCGCCCCAGAAAAATAAGAAGTATAATTTCCTGTTATTTTGAAGATTGATTTAGCTAAGATCAGTGGTGTCACTAGGTTTTTTGTGGGGGGAGGCGTGCGCCCACTTAAACACAATCCGCCCCCCCCCCAATAATTTCCTCGTTTTCCTTTTTTCCCCCAACTAACAACCCACAGTTGGTCAGCCTTTAAAAGGCACAGATTTTCACCAAAATGACCTTGAAGGAGATTTTTTTTGGATAAGCGTAGCGAGCGAAGCGAAGATTCCATTCTACTACACTGGAGAAAAAAATCCGGAATATTTTTTTTTTCTGTTTGTATTATTGTGTGTTTGTTAGCACGATTTCGGCTAAACCGATACTCCAATTGTAATGAAATTTTATGGAGACCTTTGAAATCTCTGAACTTCGAACTGCCACGTACGAAAAATCGATCAAAAAATTATTTTTCATGGAAATCGCAATTTTACGATTTTTTTTTTCTTTTTTGTTTTTGTTTGTATTTTTGTGTGTTTGTTAACACGATTCCGGATAAACCGATACTCCAATTGTGATGAAATTTTCTGGAGACCTTTGAAATCTCTGAACTTAGAACTGCCACCTTTTTGAGTGCAATCGAAAATTTATTTCTCATGAAAATCGCAATTTTACGAATTTTTTCCGTTTTTCTTGTTTTTTCTGTTTGTATTTTTGTGTGTTTGTTAACACGATTCCGGCTAAACCGATACTCCAATTGCGATGAAATTTTCTGGAGGCTTCGAGATCTCTGAACTTAGAACTGCCTCGTTTTTGAGCGCAATCGAAAAATTATTTCTCATTAAAATCGCTAATTTACGATTTTTTTTAAATTTCTTCGACCTTTAACACCTACATACTTTATCCGATTGTAATGATTTTTTCACAGAATCTTAATTTTACGAATTAACATATTCATGTGAAATTTGAGCGCAATCGAAAAAATATTCACAAGGAAAACGCTTAAGGCTATTCCAAAGCACTCTTACCAAAATTTTGAAAGTCAACGGAAAATGGCTAAAAGTTGGTTGGATGAAAGATGAACTTGAATAAAAAAGGAAAAAAATAACTTTTTTTTTTGGACGGGACAAAAGCTCTATATTTTGGCAATTATATGCAAATTCTGGGTCATTACGGAAATGAATGTTTTAGATGCAATATTTAATTTTTAGCTATGATTTTTTTTTATTGCTTCAACACACCTTTGTCTCTGGACTGAGTACAAGGGAAACTAATTTTATGAAATAACTTTTGATGAACGATTTTTTTCGTGTTCCGGTTCAAAACTATTTTTTGTACCATGTGACAAAAAAAATCGTACATCGAACATTATTTCAGAAAGTTCTTTTCCCTTATACTCAGTCCAAAGACAAAGGTGTGTTGAAGCAATAAAAAAAAAATCATAGCTAAAAATTAAATATTGCATCTAAAACATTCATTTCCGTAATGACCCAAAATTTGCATATAATTGCCAAAATAGAGCTTTTGTCCCGTCCAAAAAAAAAGTTTTTTTTTTTCCTTTTTTATTCAAGTTTATCTTTCATCCAACCAACTTAAGCCATTTTCCGTTGACTTTTAAAATATCGGTAAGAGTGCTCTGGAATAGCCTTAAGTCCCGCCGCGTTGTTGGATGAGCGTAATTGGTGCATTGAGCTGCCATGTGTTATGCGGATTTTCTGTTGTTCTGTGAAAAAATTATTACTTGGTCGAAGATTTTTTTAAAGTAAATTAAATTAAATTGCAAAATTTACTTTTTTTTTTATTTTTTTTATTAATCATAATTTTTAAAAAAAGGAAAAAATCGTAAAATTTCAATATTCATAAGAAATAATTATTCGATTGTGTTCAAATTTTACACGAATATTTAATTCATAAAATTAAGGTTCTGTGAAAAAATCATTACAATAGGATAAAGCATGTAGGTGTTATAAGTCAAGAAATTTTTAAAAAAATCGTAAAATTGCGATTTTCATGAGAAATAATTTTTCGATTGCGCTCAAAAACGTGGCAGTTCTAAGTTCAGAGATTTCGAAGGCCTCCATAAAATTTCATAGCAATCGGAGTATCGGTTTAGCCGGAATCGTGTTAACAAACACACAATAATACAAACAGAAAAAAAAAGAAAAACATTCCGGATTTTTTTCTCCAGTGTAGTGAAATGGAATCTTCGCTTCGCTCGCTACGCTCATCCAATTATGAAAATTGCAATTTTACGATGTTTTTATTATTTTTAAAACATTCTTTGACTTATAACACCTACATGCTTTATCCGATTGCAATGATTTTTTTACAGCACCTTAATTTTATGAATTAATATATTGGTGTGAAATTTGAGCGCGATCGAAAAATAATTTCTTATGATAATCGCAATTTTACGATTTTTTTCGATTTTTAAAATTTCTTCGACTACACCCTACATGCTTTATCCGAATATAATGATTTTTTCACAGAAGCTTAATTTTACAAATTAATACATTCATGTGAAATTTGAGCGTAATCGAAAAATTATTTCTCAAAAAATCGTAATTTTACGCTTTTTAAAAAAAATTACGCTCATCCAACAACGCGCCTGAAAAAGCGTTTGCGAAGCTTCTTAGTTTATTAGCATTTTATCACAATCTTCCGTAGATCGCACAGGTAGGCCTACAACAAACTGAAATCGATAAAAAAAAAAAAACATCACATAAACCGTACTATGATAATACTACCAGTATTAGGCCTAAGTTGGACATCCATGATTAATCGTTAGAATTCTAAACGTAACTTGTATAAAAGAAACCGGCACGAGTTTATGGTAATAGCTATACTTACTTAGGTCGCCGAACAATTAGAGCGTATCGTAGCCAATCTGGTTATTATGTCCCCCAAGGTTGTCGTCGTATGACAGAAATCGAAATATGAAGTCGATTCGTTTGACTAAATTCCAAGTGTGCCTTATGGAGGTGAAAGCTTTCAATCATATTGTCTAAGCTAAGGAGACGAGGCGAGCCCGCTTGTTTAGGGCAAGACTCAAGCGATCGATTACTTTACGAGACAGATGCACTTCAAAAATATAAAGAACGTTAAAGGGGCTACTACTACACCTAGTCATTTTTTTATCACATAATCTATAGCATTTTACTACACTAAAATGAGCGATTAAAAAATTATATCTTGTAACTGTGATTTTACACGAATTTTTCAATTTTTTGATCCAGAAAACAGCGAAAATTGGCGTTTTGGGAAATTTCTTAAATCGGCTTTAACTTGCTTCTTTTTTGTTCCACATAGGTATACTAGAGCATCATACCAATCTAAAATGGCCCTTTATAACATCGTGTCCTTGAGAAACTGTGCACAAATATAAATCAAACACGCAAAAATATGCATTCCAAAATCACACCCCTTCTTGGTAATCATCATAATTTGACCGAACCACTTGCTCAAATTACAAAACAAAATATTAGTCAGGCGGCATACCTGGCGATATCCACGGAATACTTCAATTTTAGTATAAAAGCATGAAATTTGGCATGATGATCGGACATACCCTACTGATGATTTAAGGAAATGGAGCCAATCGAAAATTTACCCAGGAACCCTTCAAATCAAAGATGGCGTCCAAACATGGCATAATTTAAAAAATTATGGTCCTATGTTATTCATTTTCACATTACGCACGTACTTTCAAATACTGAATATAAATTTGAGGTTCAAATTAACTTTTTTAATCAGAAAACCTCTCAAAATTAAAGATGGCGGCCAAAAAAAGTTTGTCATTTATTAACGGATTTCATTGAATTTCGGTTTCTACACGTATATTGAGCTGCTGACATTTATTGGTCACATAACCTAGAAAAAGTTTGAAAAAGGACGAAACAAGATTTTGTAATGTGATTATTTACTTATCACTGGTAGCCAAACCTGATAAAAACACGCTAGTACGTATTTAACATTAATTAGTGTTTGCTAAATACGTACTAGTGTATTTGCTATAGCTTTGAGTTTGATCGTTACGCTTTGTGCCAATTATTTATACGTTATTAATTAATAAGGAATATGCCTACGCCTCAAGTTATTGTAGTCAGACTTGCTAGCAACCAAGGTAGCCAGCCATGCAGCCGCCTGTACCACAAACCGGTCATAGAAACCCACGACCCACCAGCTGATCCTAGGTCGAAGTGTCATCAAACGAAAGTCGCATTTTGTTTCCTAGGTTTCTAACCCGCGTCGCTGAAACACACGCGGAGGTTACTTATTTATAGCAACCAGGGCATGGTGGCCGTCTCTCCCGGTGCACAAGACAAGAGAGAAAGTGCACAACTGTTACGACATTCTCGCGGGTGACGCCACGGGATTAGGTAACGACCCCAGATGACCAGTGGTCCTTGAACCTGCGCGAGATCAAAGAAAGTACGACCTTAACCACTATCAAGTCAAGACAACTCGCGTGGAAATGGAAATTATATTTATAACTTAAACCGTGTATCCGTTCAACCACTTGATTATGCACTTTTGTGTATCAATTTTCAAGTCACGGTTGGGTAGACAAAGCTGCAGCGAGAGCGAACGCATTCTGTGACCACTGAACATGCGAGTGCACTTGAGTGAGTGAGGCCAGGTCTCTCTGACACGTCCCCCTCCTCAGCCCTACTCTCTGACCCTCCCTTACCGTAATGAAACTAGGGTTTCGTCATCGTTGTCCTCCGCCATGGTCGCCTCGCCCTTCTGACCACGGCATCTCCTATGTTAGGTCGACGTCGATGTTACACGGTCATATCTCGGCGGAACTGCACAACTTCGCCTGATCACTTTACAATTTGGCGTCGAAAGAATATATCACCAAAACATGAGAAGTCAAATCAAAAAGCTTCCGCGATCCTCTATGGAAACGGAACCATTGTTGTTTACGGTCACTTTAAATTGTTGTTTAATTAAATTAAGTATTGCGCAATAATGGCTTCGTTAAATCACTCGTCGATTGCGTCGGGGCTTGCAGGGTTGGCTTGGTCACTTTGGTTTACTGTCCCCCACTGAAAATCAGTTGTGTGACTGAGTGGGTAGACTCTAAATACGGATTTATTTATTTAATTATTTGTAACACAAACAACACCCCACAACACATTCACGAGTGTATTTTGCTGGTATTGGCTCAGTGTTGGTACAGGGCTGATCAATATTTCCGGCAGGGCGCCTCGTCGATACTCACAGAATAATGATAATATTGGGATTGTTTTGAAAACCAACAGAGGTAGCCGCCGAATCAGTGCCAAAGATTCTACTTTCTACTTAGGCTAACACTACACAAACATACGTGGGGTTTTCTGATGGCAATATTTTTAAATTTGAACTTTAAAAATCAAATTGAAGTGTACGAATTATCTGTGAAATCCCGGAATTATGTGTAGGGCCTATTTTTGTGTGTTCCCACAACAGTCTACAATCTACATAATTCTATTTTTTCGGACAAGTACTTGTTTTCGTAGGTACACAATAAACCATGAAAACCAGTTGTATGACCGAGAGAGTAGACTCAAAATACGATTTTTTTTTTATGTATTTATTTATACACAAAGTAAACCGTGCTGACTCGGGCACGCCTGAAATAAGCGCCCTCGGGTATTCCTTCCTAACAACCGGAACACCCTAATTCTAGTTAGTTACATGAAGAGAGCCTATATACTCAGCAGTGGGTACAAAATACTAGGCCGCTTCGCGAACGCTTTTTTTAGTCACGTTGATGGATGTACTCTCCCTCACATAGCGTACTAAAGCGTAGTGAAGAAATGTCTCTCCTGCCCAGCAGCAATATATGAGGAGAGGGTTAAGTTCCATTGCAAAATCATTTTTGTTAAATTAGAATAATTTTTATAAAGTATTGCTATGGTAATTAGAATGTAAAATATCTGAAGGCCCGAATACTTGTTTTTTGTACGCATTGTAGGTGATTGTTGTCAAGTTTCTATAGTTACTTGTTATATTACTATTATATACCTCAAAAAACTTATATTAAAACCTTAATTTCGATGGATTCTGGCAAACTTTTTTTAACTTTTTCTTTCAAAAGGTACTACATCACCATGACCTTAATATGAACGTTGTATCCCCACCCGTTTGGTCAGAATCGGCCCAAATGGCACGAAAATACCGTACTAAAAATCGAAAAAAAATTGTAAAATTACGATATTCACGAGAAATGTTTCTTTGGTTGTACCCAAAAACATGGCAGGTCTAAGTTCAGAGATTTCAAAGGTTCCCTCCAATTTTCATCAATATCGCATATGCCGTTTGCCCGGTAGAGAGCGAACAAACAGACAAAAAAACACAAAAACAAACAAACAAACAAAAAAACACCCGAGCTAATTTTTTGGGGGGTCAGTGAAATTGAAGTCTTCGCTTCGCTCATCCAATTAGTTCGCGTTAAAAGTGCTTAGTTGGCCGGGTGTAAGCGTGAGAGTGTTAAGTACCTATGTAGCAGTAGCATCGCGCTCGTGACACATGGGCCGAGTAACAATAACTCATTACCATTACGTGCCTTACCCGGTCCTGCGGTCCATGTTTATCAACCACCTGTCATCGTCTGCCTGCGTCGGCCATAGATTATTGTGAAACCTTGAACCGGAAATGAAGATTCGGAATACTTCCGTGTTCCGGGAAAGCGGAACTTACTTGGAATAAGAGATGAGTTGCCTAGAGTCTAGACAACATCTTTACCTACCGATTACTATTTCGAGGTTGTGACTGACGCGCCATGTTGAGCACCGTAGCGCAAGTCCATTTCACCCTCCACCCCCACACACACCAGAGAAAACTTCCTCATACCGACAGATCTGAGATGGTATAAACCAAGGTGTACTTGATCGAACTCACAAGGTTCTCTTGATCTCCGCTCTGGCGGAGGTTCGTCGAACTCACAAGGTTCTCAACTCACAAGGTTCGACTCTGGCGGAGGTTCGTCGAACCTTGTGAGTTGAGAACCTTGTGAGTTCGACGAACCTCCGCCAGAGCGGAGATCAAGTAGACCTTGGTATAAACAGAGTCGATAAAGAAGTTTCAAACTTCTTTATCGACTTTGGTATAAACTAGGCCGCTTCGCGAACGCTTTTATTAGTCGCGTTGATGGATGAGCTTTTTGAATAAGTTTTTAGTTTTCGTGGGATCTCTTTACTTTTGCAAGTTCTTTTTGAACGCATTGTAGGTAATTGTTGTCAAGTTTCTATTGTTAATTGTTAATTGTTATTATATACCTCAAAAACTTATATTAACACCTTTCTTTCTACGGATTCTGGCTAACTTTTCCAAATTTTTCTTTCAAAAGATACATCACCATTACCTTAATGTCCATGTAAAATATGAACGTTGTAGCCCCACCAGTTTGTTCAGAATCGGCCCAAATACAAAAATATCGCATTAAAACTCGGAAAAAAATCGTAAAAGTACGATATTCATAAAAAAATATTTCTTCGATTATACCAAAAAACGTGGCAGGTCTAAGTTTAGAGATTTCGAAGGTCCCTTCAAATTTTCATCAAGATCGCATATGCCGTTTGCCCGGTAGAGCGCGAAAAAAACAGACAGAAAGAAAAAAACACCCGAGCTATTTTTTTGGTAGTGGCGGGGGGGGGGGGGGGGGGGGTTACGTGATATTGAAGTCTTCGCTTCGCTCATCCAACAATGTTATTCTAAATTTTCTCAATTACTTTCGCATTTTACGGTCAGGAACAATAAAAGTCGACGCGTCGGTAAACGCGGGAATGGTGGAGAGGAGTAGTAGCCTATAGGTTGTGGGGTGGCCAGGCGATATCAGTCCCACGGCAATATCTCAGAGCAAATGTGGATCTCTATACCCGACTTTTGGTCAGATGGTAATTTGCCTTAAGTATTGAGATAAAACAGAAATTCTATAATATTCTCCATTGAAACGGAAAGTGCACTTTCACATTTTTTGGCTGCATCACCTTGGATCCGCCAACTGAACCACGGTAAATGCCCACCAAATATGAAGCGCAAATGGCCGAGAATTAAATACTCATGTCGTCCAAAGCACTCCACTTGAGCCCAGGCCTCACGGACGAGGACATAATCGACGTCATTGCCGACCGCCATCGACCGGAGGTGGCAAACACCCTCATGGCGCAAAGACTGAAACTACTGCGTCGTCTTGACGAGAGCCACAAGCGCGGGCCACCTTCCACCACCGACGTACAGAGAACACGACAGACCTCGCGGGATTGGATTGGATATTGCTTAACGTCTCATATTTATGCAACTTGGCTAATCGAGACGAAGGGAGGGACGTAAGGGATGACGCGGGGGGACAAGGGGTGGACAGGCCTGTGCTGGTCAGAACCAGCCACAAGCGTATGGGGAGGGCAGGGGTTCCCCCACGTCGTGGTCGTCTCCGTCTGTGTCATCATCCGTCCGTGTTGTCATTGTCGTCGCCGTCGGGGAGGTAGTCAAAGGGAAGGGGACAGTTCCCCGACGACGACCCAGAGCTCGCCATTAGTTTCAGGGAGTGATTTAAACTCCCCTAATCACGGGCCAAACCACGAGAAGGTTGCGAGTTGGACTTGGATGGGAGGTCGACCGAAACAGAATCTACAAACTGGCGTCAACAGTCAGCAGGGGAAGAGGGCAAGAACAACGCCCAGCCCCAGCGCAGCAGTGGCTATAGTGGCGTATACCACCGGGACGACAGACGATGACGACACAGTGACGGCAACGGGAGTCGAACAAGAGGACCACGGGCCACGAGAAGAGAAGGCATCACTATCAGCGTGCACCACATCACCACCGAGGCCAATGAGTCAATGGCCTGATATCCCTGACAACGAGACAGACATCGTACTGAAGAAGGCCCCTGAAATACAAGGAACCTTCTGCGAGCTTGTTGAGGCGAAGACTCGGACAGCGAACTATCGTGTCTTATCTACGCGGAACTTCTGGAAACAAACACGAATATCCCGACTCGAAAAGTACCAGTGCCTGAACTAACATGGAGGGAGCTATAGGTACCTCGACCCAGACCGCATCTACTCAACTCCTGTTCACTGTTCGAATACAAGAGTGGTGCCTGGGCCTGGGCTAACGAAACGTGTCATATTTGGATCTTGGCGCAAGGCTCCGTCCACTTTCTAACACAAAGACGTCCCCGCCACCAGCACGTGCTCAAAGTTCCGGCCAAGCCTTGCGCCGGCAGCGCCAAAACGCAACGCACCCGATCCGATTGCGAATTCTAGTAATCGAGGGTTACGAAACGGTGAAAGCACACACTTCGATGATAACATCTTCTCCTCCAAGAGATAAATTAGCCGCTCGACGTAACCACGCAGTGAGAAATAATAAATTAAGTTGCGTGATTATCACGTGCTATTACAACAATAGAGCACATATTATCTGCCTGCCATTACGCATCATCATCTTTCACCAAGAGGAAAGGGAGAGTGGGTAAGGGTGGGGTGATCGGTATGGCGTGCTCGTGCATGCGGCCGGGTGAAAGTAAACAAGACAACAGTCCGACTTGGCGATCTCGCTAAACCGCACGCATGGCGCACGAGCGTCGGCGATGACAGCATCGCCTCCACTGTGACATGGTCCACAGGCCACCGCTCAGCTTCGTCATCGGCTGAGGAAGATCCTCTCACCCAATGGTAAGTCACTAAAGCGCGCGGCCCGGCATCGGCATGTAGCCTACCCCTAGCCCGGGCCACTTCGGCCTACTCATGCTTTCAATTCACAAACCATTCATCTTTTAATTTATTACTACCATTTCACTATTATGAATCGATGACTGAACACATCAATAATTATTCAAAAGTGAATACATTTGTTGCCAACATATTATCAAGGTTATTCAATAGGTACCGATTTTTAAGCCAAGCCGTCGCTGCAACTGCAAGAGGCCAATCACATTTTGTCCGGTGTATTTAGTGTATATATAGAAGGACTTGCTCAATAATTTCCAGCCTTGAACTGGTCGCTAGACAAACTATAATCACCGCTCCACCGACGGATCTACTAAGTTATCTACTATGTGAAAGAACAAAGTATTGTTGAAGCAGTAAAAGGAATGAAAAGTAGGAATGGGTGTCAACCCAAGGTCTCCTCTCATTGCACAACAACCTTGCACGCTCAGCGTGCTCTGTTCAATATGGGGTTTTCGTTCATTGGAGATAAGAGAGTGCCACACACACAACTTGCAAACTAGTAACCGATGTACAGCACCTAATTGGGAAATATCGTTATATTTGGCTCAATATACGAAAGGTAAAGTATGACATTACATTCACTTTTAATTATATCAGATTTTAACAGTTGGCACCATGCAAAGAATTTTGTTAAAAAATTAATTAATTAGCAAAGATTAATATGCATTTATGATTTTGTAAATAACAGTACAAGATATCTAAAATCGGTAATAAGCCTATAGGCCTATTATTATGGCCATCGAGTTTCAATGTTATGACTGGTCAAACTAATTTGAATGTGAAGAAAATAATTATAATCGTGTATTTTTTATGATGTTACATTAATTAACATTAAGGCTATTGTATAGTCATTATCGGCCGAATGAAAAATTTAAATTTTCTTAAATAATAGTTGTCAATTATCAATTATGATGCCAAAGCTATTTTTTTTTGGGGGGGGGGGAGTGAATAGTACGCTTATAAAGACGATTATTATTATTATTATTGATTCATAGTAATTGTCGTAAAAGTTTACCCCGACTGGGGTTCGAACCCAGAATCTCGGCAACCCCAGTCGGGGCAAACTTTTATGACAATTGCTAGGAATCTATAACTATGTCCTGAAAGCGGCCTATGCTAAAAACCTTATACTATAAAAATTATTATTATTATTTTATTATTATTATTATTATTATTATTATTATTATTATTATTATTATTATTATCATTATTATTTATTTATTTAATCAAACACAGAATTTACATTCCAGAGAATTCAATGATGTATAGGTAGCCAGGACATATTCCTGCTCATAATTTTTGGGTTGGAAGGCTGATTTTTGTTGCTAGTATTTGTATTTGTAACATATGGGCCTACTCATGTCTAGAAACCGAAAGCAAATTCACGAAGCGAACATTTTTTATATCTTTGAACTCAAATAATTGTTGTTTTTGTAATTTGAACTTTGAAGTGTATTTTATTGATTGATTGATTGATTGATTGGGAAATGTGGATCTTACTACTTGCATGTTGGATTCCACAGCCATGAAACACATTGGTAAGCTATATTTGAACAAATGGGTAAAATAAGAATGTATTAATAATGCGTTTTATTATAAAACCATCACAAAAATAAGTTTTTAAAGATAATATTGTTCAAAACATTACTTTTAGTCTTCCTGGGGGGGGGGGGGGAGAGAGGGAGACAAGTGCCCTCCCTGCCTTTCCCCCCAATGGGCGCCCATGGGGCCAATGAATATTTCAAACATCAGTGTTCTAGAAGGTTGGAATATGACAACAGTAAGAGATTTTACAGTTTGACAGTTTTACCAAGCTGTCGCTGACCGTGGACCAGTCCATTTATAAGAATAGTGTAATAAAGTAAGCACAAAGATTTTGTATTTTTGAAAAAGTGGAAGTGCATCCCGCAGGAAGAGTGGTGGGACACGGGACACACAGTTGAAAATCCTTACTCCTTAGCCTTATACTACCTTGCGAACTGTTTATATTTCCTTAGCAGAATCAATAATTTCTTGTTATAGTCTATCCGCTGAAAGAAACAGCAGCCGGGGTTTTGGAAAGAACGGCCGTGAATAGATCCCAAATTGGTCAGCTATTAGCCACACAATGCCATAAAGGAGCCGAAGCATAGCGAAGGGTTGGACCTGCATGGCACGCGCCACGCTTTTGCGACTATCGCATACAGGGTTGCCAAGGTTAAAAATAATAACATTAAAATAGAATATAAAAGTTAACTCATCAAGGGCGGGATAGATAGGGTGGTCACTGGTCAGTCATCCTAGCAAAAGTGGCAACCGCGCGGGACAAACCGACGATGTCAAGCAAGGATTGCACAAAGGAGGATATAACACTTTACATGATTGCTTGTCAATCACTTCCATTAGCATGGGGCAATACGAGCAACATTCACTTAAAACCCATTAAAGTTCTACAAAGTAAAATGTTAAAACTCATTATACCAGATCACAATAAACGTTTTCCATACGCATGACTTTTACACTATCATATCGCTTTTTATTGCCTGTTTCATCACTGTATCGATTTTCGCCTTTTGAATAAATATTATTTTAGTGGCACCTACAAAAAAAATCACATAATGAGCATCAATATGATACAAGATTTGTGTCAAACATTAACTTTGATGTTCCAGAATACGTCAATAAGTACGGCCAGAGAACTCTTGAGTATTCCTTTCTGCATATGTTTAATCAATTACCAGAGGACATGATAGATTTGCAATCGTATAGTGAGGTCAAAAATGAAGTTAAAACATTACTTACTTTGTTCCATACTTTTTTTTTGTTCATAACTTTTAATTAATTTTTATTTAAATTCATTTAAAAACTGTTTCTTTGTTGTACAGTTGCGTTTTCTGCGGTGTTGGAATGTTTACGCCTATTGTGACATATCAAATTCAATTAATATATTTCAATGTAAAGTAGTATTCTCGTTATTGTATAATTATTTATTTAAGTTTTAATTTAGTCTCTGAACATTATTTGTACCTATTAAATAATGAAATATTTAATTAAGTGTGTCTGATCCATGTATAATACAGCTATTCATAATCCACAGACAAGCCACAATTGCAATATTGCAATTTTTTATAAAAAAATATATATTATATTATTATTATTAATAATTATGTAGTACAAGCCTATATAATTAACAAATAATATGATATTTTCAATTTCAGTGGCATGCAGAGTTTTGCTTTGGTCCCCCTTCTCCTCCCCCTGATGTGTTTGAATGGCGCCGTGGTGCCCCCGCCCTGGGCCGACCCTCGAGCCAACCCCTGTGCCCTGCGCCCTGGAGGCTGGCAGCTGCTGCACTGGCCGAGTGACAACAAGTGCTACCGCATCTTCTCCGTCGGAGTGCCTTGCCCAGACACTATGGAACTTGGTACACCTTTAGCATTAGCAACCGCAATCAGGGACCCACGTAAAAGTATTGTTTTCCAGTTAAAGTTTTCACATTTTCATTTGAAGTAAGCATTAAAGAACTACCAAAACCACAGAAGCCAAACAAAACAGACGAGTCTAGGTAGACTGGAATACAGGGTATTCAGCGTGCAGGCGTGTAGAGGTGGGCGGCGGCGAGGTGATGTCATCACCCGTCCGTAAGCCGTACGTATTAGGGAGATGTGTTCCTCACGACTGCCGGCGAGAACCAAGCCATACGGCACGCGCACATAATGGCTCTAGCACAGTGGTCTTGGTACAGAAAACAGTGCTCTAAAGTCCAATAATATTGAGCAAGGATGTATTGAATAACTGGTATAAATATCAAATTGCAACTGGATCTTACTCTCACTGTTGGCTCCTTGTAATATGACAAAATAAAAAGTTCAATACTATACCAAACTGCACAGTCTGCAGCCCAGTAATCCAAAACTTATCTGGGCAAGATTTGGATTAAATTCATAATGAGCCTACTAGGCTATTTCTTAAGTGAGAGTAGGGTAATCAATAATTTCTTGATAAGCACTTTACTTTCAAACTTACTACATTTATAAACAGAATAAGATTTTACATTGCATTCCTACTAAACACATGTCTCTTGATTTAATAATAAATGCATGCTTGCTTTAACCCGGGAGAAGTAGCTTACGGGTTTTACCTAAATACGTACTGTCAAAATTTAACCACAACATTGACCTATTCAAATGCCCGGTCATTTAGATTGCCAAGCTACTAACGTCGTGGCCTTTTGAATGATTTAAAAAAAATTGTAATAACATGTTTTTTATCCAGCAATATGCAGTGGATTAATTACCTTGCAGGATTTCTAAATTTTTCAACTTCAAAATGTTTCATAACGCACTTCATATTTTTTCCTTAATCTTCCACTGTTTTTTTGTTTAATATGGTTTTATATACTAGCAGTAAATATAGAAGGAATCAATGTCAGGTATCATTAAAGGCGGTCTGACATGGAGATGGTCAATTTCAATGTAGTATTCTAGACACTATTTAACGTCAACATGTGGCAACATTATAGCTGTCGAGTCAGCATGTGTGTGCACTTGACTTTACGTCTACTAACGTATGACGACATTCTGGCCTAGCCACTGGAAGATGATCGAGGTGGCAATATAATGCTGCACGACAGTAAGCGTTCTTCATTATATCATTCGCGCAACGAATGGAAGGATAACCAAAACGCATATACGTCCAGTAGAATATTGCGGGGGTTGAAGCTGCCTGCTGGACTCGCCCCAAAAGTCGATGCGGGAGACAAAAGTGAAAAGTAAAATGCATGTGTTTGCATTAAATTATATTGGAAAGCTCCTAAACGACATAATTCAAGTCTGTTTGAGCAATGCTTTTAAACGATTATTCAGCTCCTTGTATTCTTTGCATGCACGTGACGTCATATGCATTGTTGACTGACATATTGCCGTACGTCAGGGATTGCCATCTCAATGTATAGCGGCCATATTTCCGAACATGAAGGCATTGTTGAAGACAAACAAATGACGTTAATGAATAAAAAGAATACAAAAATTGATTATGCTGGTGCTTATTGCGTATCAGATGTAAGAATGATATTACACTGCCGCTTCTATCAGCGTTGAGTGGTTAGGCCAGTGTGACGTCACACACTAGTAGGTGGAAAAGGGAGACCAAGTAACTAGAGAACATGTTGACTGACTTAGAGAAATGCAGTTTTCGCTAATCTTACTTATTCCAGATTTATATCAACTTTGCTTCCCCATGCATTCCTTTAACAGATTCATTATTTCCTTGTAGTAAGTTTTAGTAAATTATGTAAATTATGGTACAAGCATATTTAAAAGTTATAGTAGTTTGTTTTGTCAATAAAAGTTTATGCAGTCAAAAAAAACCGCGCATAACTACTAACGTAACTAACAGGTGCGCAATTACTTTTAGGTTAAGCTAAAACCACCTGCAGAATTCAAATGTTTCCTTCTAGTGTTATTTAAATTTAGAAGATTAGTTTTTTGGGTTTATTTGGACTAAGTCAACCGTTAGGTCATAATGCACCACTCTGGCCTAGGGGACATGGGGAGGATGGGTCAATACTGGTCAGAACCAGCCACGGGTAGAGGGAGGAAAGGGGGAGTTCTCACGTCAAGGTCGTCATCGTTTGTTGTGTCAATTGTCATCGCCGTCGAGTAGGTCGTCAATGGAAAGGGGAAGTGTCCCCGACGACAATTAACAGAGCTTGCCTCTAGTTTCGGGGAGTTATAACTCCGCTCTTACTAGCTGATGTTTGAAAGGTGGTCTTTTTCTCTTGAATTGCCTTTTACGATTAGCAGAGCCATGCTCTGGGCCAATTCTATCCCGGGCCCAGACGGGGGTAGGAAATTACAAAAGTACTGTATTCTATTGATTCATACTAAACCAGCTAAAAACATGTTTTAACAACATGCTTTTCTTTTGAATATTCCCAATGATGCAGGTCCTAGTACAACAGGGAAAGCAGAATGCCGATGTCCTCCTAGAACGGCACAATCACCACATGATGCCAACTGCCATGAACTGTTTAAACAAGAGCCATGTACAGAAGGGCAATACTTTGCACCTGTACCTGCCACAATATCAGCGTCCACAACCACAGGGTACGAAAATATTCCAACGTTATTCAAAAGAGGTGACTCACTCACGGTAACGCCTCCTTCGCATAGCACCATCTTAAACGATGAGCCTGTATTTCTAATTTATTGTCTACCGACTCTGGATGAATCCCAACGCTACTTCTACCAGGAGCCAGAACCCATGGAATGTTTTTTGCTCACCCCACTTAACATCTCAAATCTGACTTGACCACGTGTTAGTATGCACCTTGTGAAACAGACCCATGTAGTTTTTAGAGGACATTTTGTTTTTGAATGTGCGATCATTGAAACGCTTATTAACTACTGTCTTTAAATGTACATAATTCGATCGGGACTCGGTTAATCGTTTTTATTCTTTTAAATGCTGATTTAAAGGTAACTGTATGCTTTTGCTATTATATACAATCAATTTTTAATAAACATATGATTTCATTGTTGAGAAATGCAGACACGGCAGAAATAGTGTAAATAATTTCACTAAAATGTGATTCGACATTTTTTTACAGCTAGTGAGATGTTTTTATACTTGATTATGATTTAAAAAATATATTTATGAATTAAACCAATATAGTAGTAGTAGTTTTTTGTGTGTGATAAGCATTGAAGGATGAGCATTTTCAGTGGATTGAGTGCCATTTATAACTGTTTTTAATCCAACATCATTTTGTCAAATTGTTACTGTTAGCATAGAATTATATCTTGAAAGTAATTGGTTAAATGGTAAAATAAAATTATGCTATCAAATGTTTTGAAGATATTTTACATAATAGTCGATTTTACAGGATTTTCAGTTTCAAAAGTGGAAAAAGTGAAAAAGTGCAATTTTCACATATCTGACAAATTTATTTGGTTGCACTTAAATTCTTGGTAAGTCTAATATTAGAGATTTAAAAGGATCTCTGAAAATTTCACCAAAATTGCAGTAGTCGTTTGTCCCAGAAAGCAAAAACACTCAAATGAGTACAAATAATAGAAAAATATATAAAAATTTATATTTGATGATACATCTTTACTTGTTAGCAATAAAATAACTGTCATGTTGTAGTATTTACACATTGTACTTTATTGTGGTTTGACTTTGATGGTATAGTAGTGATTAATCTATTCTCGCAAGTATGTTCCATTGTTTGGCCAATTTGAACCGTCATTCCAAGGATAGTGGCAGCCTTAAAGCTTAACAATCGTGCAAATCGTGTAGAAAGTCAGATTATTATCATAGGGCCCACTACGGACTTTTAGATGGCGTCATCGAGTAATGTCTATGTGAATATAGCGTCGCCAGAACGAACCGAATATTCACGAGCGAGGTCGATAACGGTAGGTTTCTTCCAGACCCGTTGATTTACTTCCGGGTTTCTTTGTGCCTCGTTGAGTAGTGTCAGTAGTGAGAAAGCGTTTCAAAGATCGCACATTCAAAAACAAAACGGCCTCTGAAAAAATATATACCACAATTCAAAGTGACATATACTACCTAGGGCTGTTTCACAAGGTGTATACTAACACGTGGTCAAGTCAGATTTGAGATGTTAAGTGGGGTAAACCAATTTCATTTCAGAGGCCCTACAGGAATTGGCTCCTGGTCTAACTTAGGCAGACTTGCTCCACTGCTGCCCACTTGTGGTGTCATTTTATTGTTAAATTAGCATCTAGGCTCTGGCTAGTTGGCAAGAGGGAGTTTTGGGATATGTTCTCAGCACCTGGCGCTGATTTCAGTGGGGTTTATTCTGGGGTTCACTCAACCAATCATTTTTACCTTTTGTTAAAATAATCATGTATAAAAACATTTAAACTTGATACATTCCAGTTTGCACAAGTGGGGTACATGTCGCGAGGTTGAGCGCTGCTCGCCGGGTGAAGTGTTTTGGGCAAAAGATGGCCGATGTTATCGCAAGCATAGCCGTGGGCCATGCCCAAGAGGGGAACTCTTGTCTAACACTTCTTCTGGCTTGGGCGTGTGCCGGTGCGGCTCGGACCCCGCCCTGGCCCCCTACTTCTCGGCCGCCACGCAGTCCTGCCACCAACACTACACGCGCGGACCCTGTGAGCAGAAGGGCTACCTGTTCCTGCCCGGGAACAAGTGTGGCTGCCATCAAGGGTTGCCTCAATATCACGTGCAGACGGGGAGATGCTTTGAGATAGGTAACATTTATTACTACATCTTAACCAATTTAGATTTGGGTTTAGAAAGAGAAAAAATATGCTAGAATATGTTTGCTTTTCAGATTTCATGAATTCAAAACTATTAAAACTTTCACAGCATGACAATTTCACCAAAGCATTTAATACAATAAAGAAGAAAAAAAATAAGTTTTTAACCATTGTGTTTGCTTGCAAATATGTCTAACTGAAAACCAAAACAACCACTATTTTTCCTGAACCAAAATAAATGTTGAACGTATATTAAAAATATCAGAAATAAAAATGGATTTTCTTATTTGGTTCAAGAGGACAAGTCTTGAGACCACGCAATTTGAGTAACAAGGTGAGTCTATGTCACCTGTGACAAAAGGCAGATGTCGTTCAGTAGTTTTGTGACCAACTGACTTGATTTCTTCGGTGAAACTCCACTTCCAACAAAACGTCAATTGGTGAACAGAAAACTTTGTTATAAAATAAAACCAATTAGGCAATTATCATCAAAATAGTCTATCTTCTTGTGATGAAAGCAGAGTTGCTTAGATTTTCTATAGTTCAGTTCAGTTCAGAAAAATGTTTATTCTCAAGAAAAAAAAATAGATACAGAGATAATTGTTGCGTTCATGATTTTGTTTTCAATTGTGCAAATTGAATCAGTCCGACAAATTCTTTTATTAAGACTAAAAAGAATAATAAACTTGATGTATTACAACAGTCACGTTAATAAAGTACTAGAAAACGCTTAAGTCCCGCCGCGTTGTTGGATGAGCGTAATTTGGTGCATTGAGTTGTTAAGTGTTATGCGGATTTTCTGTTGACTGTGAAAAAAAAATCATTATTAGTGATTTTTTAAATTAATTTAAATTAAATAAAAAAAACTTAATTTTTTTTTTTTAATTATTCTAATTTAAAAAAAGAAAAAAATCGTAAAATTTCGATTTTCATAACAAATAATTTTTCGATTGCGCTCAGATTTCACACGAATATTAAATTCATGAAATTAGGTTCTGTGAAAAAATTATTACGATCGGTTAAAGCATGTAGGTGCTATAAGCCAAAGAAATTTGGGAAATCAAAAAATTCCAAAAATTGCGATTTTTTAAAGAGATTTATCTTTCGATAACGCTCAAATTCACACGAATATATCAATTCATAAAATAAAGGTTGTGTGAAAAAATATTACAATCGGACAAAGCATGCAGGTGTTATAAATCGAAGAATTTTGTTAAAAAATCAAAAAAAAAATCGTAAAATTGCGATTTTCATGAGAAATAATTTTTCGATCGATTTTTCCCCCCGTGCAGTTCTTCGTTCAGAGATTTCATAGACCTCCATAAAATTTCATCACAATTGGAGTATTGGTTTAGCCGGAATCGTGTTCACAGACACACAAAAATAAAAAAAAAAAAAAAAAAAAAAAAAAAAAAAAAAAACATTCCGGATTTTTTTCTCCAGTGTAGTGAAATGGAATCTTCGCTTCGCTCGCTACGCTCGCTACGCTCGCTACGCTCATCCAATAAACATATAAAAGCCGGAGTAAACATTTTTTAAATTCATGTTACATACTATGACATTTCCTTGGGAGGTATAAAATTCTGAACATTTTGGCACATTTTTTAGTTTGCAAAACTTGGCAAAGTTATCCATATTTTAGTCAAAGTTAACAAAAAATTATGTTATAAAAAATTAAAAAAATATGATATCCCATACAAACGGTCAAAAAAAAACATTTACAACATCCGCTGTAAAAATTTAAAACAAAGTAGTAAATAAGTTAGTATTACGAAGTACAGTTCGCTAGCTTACGTATATAAAATCATTAAATGAAAATCATCTTTTTACACATTGTTGGCTAGCAAAATCCGTTACGATTTTAACTACTAACTCGAAATAATAAATTGAAAAAAGGCTGTAAATGTGTAGGATTTCATTTAACGACAATGGTTTTGTTCTTATCATTATAACCGAATCATGTTTGTCAAGCTGTGGGTGCATGTAGTGACCAAGGTGTATCGAATCTTAAACACTCAAGGTTCCCCATCATACCGCTGGGGGATTGAGTAACCAATTTTTCCCCCGTGCTGGATCCAGGGGAGGAAACAGAATGTTACCGGGTACTTAACACATGCCTCGCTCACTTGTCAAATGACTTTGTCGTTTTCCTAGTACAATTGACGACTCGAAATGGGCGGAGCTTAAAACGATCGATAGGTCACGTGACTAGTATTGGGTATAAATCCTCATTTCACAAGCTGGCGCCTGCTGAACGGCGCATCACTTATCACGCTCTAACTTTTATTCTTTTCATTATTTGGACAACACTTAAATGAATAATATTTAGCAAACATATCATTCCTTGTAATAGCGATTATTCCGATTGTTTTGACAAAGTCGTTAGCTTGTTATGACAATGAACGCATCACACAAGTGAAAATTATCAATGACTTAAGTTTTCTCATTAATTAATTTGACAAAAAACTACTGATCGGATTTCGACAAGGATTCTTTGTAAGAATGCATCAGACTGTTAAGACAAGAAATATACTAACTTTCTAGATAGAAAGTGCACTGAACGAAAATTTACAGCATAGAGTAATATGCAGCGTGCACTTTTTCACGGCTCATCCGCACGTCAAGAGTGCGTATTTTAGATAAAAACACATACCCTGCATATTACTCTATGCTGCAAAGTTTCGTTCAGTGCACTTTCTATCTAGAAAGTTAGTTTATTTCTTGTCTAAACAGTCTGATGCATATTTTTAAAGATGTCTCGTCAAAATCCGATCAGTAGTTTTTTGTCAAATAAGTTATTGAGAAAACTTTAGTCATTGATAATTTTCACATGTATGATGCGTACATTGTTATAACAAGCCAACGACTGTGTCAAAAAAATCGAAATAATTGCTGTTGCTAAATATTATTCATTCATTCCAAATAATGAATAGAATAAAAGTTAGAGCGTGATAAGTGTTGCGCCGTGAAGCAGGCGTCAACTTGCGAAATGAGGATTTATACCAACTAATTCCGCCATGTTGCCTCGTGACGTCAGGAGGCGGGTACAATTCAAGTCGTCAATTGATGTCACAACCACAGGCAAGCAAAACAATGAAATATCTTTCCAAGCTGACCCAAGTCACAAAGTTTCACCAATCAACTGAAATACCTTGTGGTTTGAAACAAAAGGACATTCATTTCGAGTCACCACACATTTTGTTGAATTCCTTAAGACTACAGATTTTGCAACATTAAGCGACTTGTAACAAACGAGGAGATTTCATGGAACAAACAAAATGTACATCTATAGAGAACTTGTAGACCTAATGGGGTATATGCAAGAAGTTCAAAAATGCTAATTAATGGGTGTTTACTGATGCATTTTAAATTCTAAACACAAAAAACTTGGTTTGAACGTTTAAAAAAAAGGTATTCTATAAGAAAACTGTGTTTGAAAATGCGTAATTTTCAAATGCCGCCGTGGCAACCGATAACGCGCTCTGATTGGTCGTGACGTCACCCGCCATGTAAGAGGCTCGTAGAGGTAGTGGACTTGCTTGGTTGACGTGCAAATCCAATACGCAGGCCTCCGCCTACCATGGCAGAATATTATGGATTCAAGGAAGGCAGAGGCTAATAATATTAATTAACCAGAAGTCTCTGATTCTAATAGGTAAATGAGTAATTAACCATACTTCACTGCCATTCGATGATAACGTACAAACCTACCCAAATTAACTTTCCCGCAAAACCTCTGTGCGCGAAGCCACCCTAGGATTTTCAAGTATAGGTTTGGCTATTCGGCGCTTAGAAGGGCAATGTATACAAGAAAATATATTCATGTAATTTATACAGTAAGACACATGAGTAATTTATCATAAAACAATGCACCATAAATTAATTCGAATAATCGTACAAACATAGATTTCCGTTGACATCAACAGTACCTCAGAGATTCGGTTTTTGGTCTGAATTTTTTATAGCGGGCATATAGCTCGCTCTAAATGTTTCATTCCGCACTTTTATAGACTAGAAAATAGTTTAAAGGCTCACGCGATCATTATAATTAGTCTATACTATTTTTGGCCAACCACAACTATGTTATTTACAACCGTGAGGTAAGCGATCAGGATTTTCACTTCACGTAGATTTGTGATACGACGCCTAGAAAGGTTAATGTATACAAGTAAATTATTCAATATTCAGTAATTTAATACAGTACAGACAATGAGTAATTTTAAGTATCCTTAATACTATGCCACCACTTATTAATTATTAGTACGAATATACGTACCAAAAAATTATGTTTTCCCGGTTTATTAACCCCAGATTGTAGGCCAGTAGGCCGGCATATAGCTCGGCCTACACAAGTCATTTTGAATTTGTTATATACTAAAATCTTTTAAGGCTCACGGTACATTAATTACTAACATACTTTTGGGCAACACAACTCATTTAATTTACCACCGTGAGTTACGATACAGAATTTTCAAATCTTCACGTAGGTTGGCTATTGACCCTAGAAGGTAATTTAAAAACATAACATTCGTGCTAATATACGTTATTATTACAATAATCATTATAATACAAATGCCACATAATGATAACGAATATAACGTACCAAAAAATATGTTTTACCGTAGTATATTGCCGGGATATAGCTCGGGCCTACAGTTATATGTGCAACCACACTTCCCTAGTTACATGTCGATTTACGCCTGCAAATCTTTGGGAACAGCTAAACTACAGTTTAGCTAGGTAGCTACACAAGTACTTAGTGCATAAAGGAAAACACAATACTTTAACTTCGGATCAATTATTGCTGATTGCCGCGAAAGCAGGGCCCATGCTGGTGTTATCCAATGCGTCCAGCTGGTAGCCTTTAATGGCCTTGGTGTTACGTCACGAAAATTGCGCGCAACCAGGTGCGTTCAAACGCGTAAATTTGAGCCAAGAAACTAAAAACATATACGGGACAAAGGCCTAAAGATGAGAGATTTTTGGGCTCATTGGGTGCTAGGGCTCACGAAAAAATAATCGGAAAAATTGTCAGAATGGTATTAACCAAAAATGTGGTAGAATAGACACAACAAGAACAATGAAAAGGGCTGTAAATGTTAGATTCTTTAACGCCCAGGCTTGCAACTTTGATAGGCGTAAATCACTTGCTAGCGACAGCGAGTACCAAGTGTAGATTCCGATTTTAACAGTCACCGTTCCCATCTTAATACTCTGGGCGGATATCAACGATTTTCCCCCGTGTGGCCTACAATGGAGAAAAAATGTTACCGAAATTAGACGCCTACACCAAATAACTCTTTTGCTTTTTCTATTAGCAAATACGTTTCAAGGGCGAGCTTAATCGATCATAGTCACGTAAACCGATTGGGTATAAATCTCATCTTTGGCACCAGTAAACGGTAGTTTCGGTTAACTTCTTGTTGCATTATTTGGAACCACTTAAATAATAATTAATTTAACCTTTCCTGAATAGCGATTTTCCGATTGTTTTGCAAATCTGTTTTACAATAAACGTCACACAACTGAATTCAAATTTAATAAGTTTTTCATTATTTTTTGACAAAAAATAAACTTATCTGAGTCTAAAGGATTCTTTGTAATGCATAAATCTTATTGCAATGATATAACTTATTTTTAAAAGTACAACAGAAAATTTACATGCCTAGTATATGAGGTGACTTTTTTCAGGCTCATCCGCTTAAATGCGCATTTTAGAAAAAACACATAACTGTATTTCTATTCAAATTTGTTCATGAGCACATTTCTTTAGTTTCAGTTGTTTCTTGTCTAAACAGTCTGATGCATATTTTTAAAGATGTCTTGTCGAAATCCGATCAGTAGTTTTTAACAAATAAGTATTGAGAAAACTTTAGTCATTGATAATTTTCACATGTATGTTGCGTACATTGTTATAATAAGCCAACGACTGTCGTCAAAAAAATCGAAATAATCGCTGTTACAAAGAATGATATATTTGCTAAATATTATTCATTTAACTATTGCCCAAATAATGAATAGAATAAAAGTTAGAGCGTGATAAGTGTTGCGCCGTGAAGCAGGCGTCAACTTGCGCAATGAGGATTTATACCAACTAATTCATCCATGTTGCCTCGTGACGTCAGGAGGCGGGTACAATTTAAGTCGTCAATTGATGTCACAACCACAGGCAAGCAAAACAATGAAATATCTTTCCAAGCTGACCCAAGTCACAAAGTTTCACCAATCAACTGAAATACCTTGTGGTTTGAAACAAAAGGACATTCATTTCGAGTCACCACACATTTTGTTGAATTCCTTAAGACTACAGATTTTGCAACATTAAGCGACTTGTAACGAACGAGGAGATTTCATGGAACAAACAAAATGTACATCTATAGAGAACTTGTAGGCCTAATTGAGATCAAGAAAATGTGGAAACAAATAAAGGTACAACAACAAGAACAATCGTCATAAGCAGGCGTCGAAATTAATGCTCGCCCGAGGCAAGCGAAACTTTGATCGGGCTAGTAAAAATCACATTGCACTAGCCCGACAGGCGAGTACTTTGTCCAGAGTTCCCTAGTACAGTTGCCGTTCAATAAATCTTAATATTTTGTGCCGGATACCTAACGAGTTTCCAGTAGTTGTGCCCTCACAATTATGAAAAATCGTTCCAAAGTATGTCGGCCTACACCAAATAAACTCCTAATTTAGGCTTATCTTCTAATTAAGGCAAAAAGTCGTTTTCACGGTCCTCCCTAGTTCCCCACACCCACACGACAAACCCGGCGAAGTATGATCGTTTTACACCAATTAAACCTATTTGTTGGGGGCTGGTAAAAATGTTCTTGGGCTAGAGGATTATTGATGCCACCGGCCCATTACAAGTTAATTTCAACCCCTGGTCATAAGAATATCTGATTTTGCACATCAACAATATCTGTCTATTGTTGCCAATGCACTTGTCAACACAGATTGAACTTCTTGGTTCTTGTTAATGCAAAATGCTCTGAGTGATTGTTTTTGCCAAATGTTAATTTATTTGTCAGCCATAAGAAGAAAGGTGAATACCTTTTGAAATAGGAAATACTATTGCATTTGTTAGTAAAATTTATTATTTTACACCCAAGAACAGTGATCAAATAGAAATACCTGTTCTATGAAGTTTAACTTTTAAATAAATGTTAAGACGTGTCAGTTTAAACATTTAGTACCAGTTTTAACAGTTTGTATATTGTACATTCAATAAAACTAAAAGTAATCATGAGCCAACATTTGTTTTATGTTCTCAGGAAGTGTTTCTCCCTGTCCACCTGGACAACAGTTCCTTCTACCTGAGAGCAGTGCAAACTCCACCAGCCACCACGCCCACTGTCGCTGCAAGGAAGGGCTCGTGCTGTGGGCCGACGGCAACGCGTGCTATCGACTGTACACGCGCGGACCATGCCCCCCCGGAGAAATACTAATCAACGCTACAACCTGTGCGCCCATACCTTGTCGTAACGGACGGCTCTTCTTCCCCAGTGTGCCCGCCTGCTACAAGGTGGGCACACAGGGGCCGTGCCCCGACGGCCAACTGGTGCTATTCGAGTCCGTGCGGATATCGGTCAACGGCATATCTTACAGAGGCATGTGCGGCTGCTCGGGTCCAGACGGGACGTGCAATCAAGTCGTTAACGAACATCGAACAAGCAACGTGGTTTGCGACTTTGCATCTGGCTTTGTAAAGATGAATAATCGGTGTCATAAGTTTTACTCCCAAGGACCTTGCTCGAACGGCGAATGGCTGGTTCCCGAGGGTGATGGGAGACAATCGGAAGACAACGGGAGAAAACGGCAGAAGGCAAAGTGTGATTGTAAGCCAGGGTTTAAACGACTCAGACTTGAAGGAGACGGTGAAGAATGCCAGTCGCCAACAGTTGTGCTTGCAAGATTCCTCAACCTGAATCGTAGTTCTGAGCCAATGATAACATGAGTTCCTACTATCTACCAAAAAGAATACCAAATAAGTATAGAATTGAACCGAGTTGAATTTATCAGTGACTTTTTGGTCATAACTTGCTATTCATGTGTGAACACTCCCTACAATAAGGAAGATGGGAGTAGTTTTTCAAGATCACAACAGAAATGCATTGAGTATTTAAGAGAGTAATGAACAAATTTGGCATTTAGCATATCTCTATTTGTACGTCCAGAAAGCATCCGATGTACTGCAGGCACATATAAAAATTGTGGAATCTTTTTAACAAAAATCCAAAATGGTAACAAACAATCAATCTTTTTACAAAATCACTTTTAGATAATAGTTGACTACAGAGCCCTTCATTTTTGCTTCCATGGCATCTGTGCAAAATTACAAAACAACGGTGATGTAGGCCCTAAGTCAGCTAAGCGAACAGGAGTTTTCAAAAACGTATGTCCTTTTTTGAGAACTTAATTTAATTTACTTGCAAATATAGAAAAACCCGCTCCTACTAAAATTCAAAAGTGATTTGGTGACGGGTGATGTTTTACTTTTTAAAGTAAGTGATGTCAAGATATGAATGTGCGGTTAATGCAACAGTGTTACCCTGAGCTTGATAGGAAATACAAGCTAAGGAACCATGTGGAAAGTAAAAGCCACAAAGACATGGAAATGAAAAAGATGCAAATAAAACTAGTTTCTAGAATGTACAACTTAGTTCATAATTTTGACTTCACACCCAAAAATTCCTGATTCTATGTAATAAAATTGCCAAACTAAATTCTTAATTTATAAAATCACTTTAAGGCTATTGTATTACCCCTCTAAACAATATTTTAAAATCAAAGCACAATGACTGCAATCTTAGTTAAATGAGTGAGGGTCTTAAATATACCAGGATTTTTTTTTTTTTTGGGGGGGGGGGGGGGGCGGGACGTAAGTACCTATTAGCCATTATATGCAAATTGAGGGACAAAAGTGGAAATACTGAGCTACAGTTAATTTAGAGCTAAGATTTTTTTATATTGTTTCTTTTCTACACATCATTGCCTTCCACTTCCTTATGAGGAAAAACAATTTTCTGAAATATCGTTTGATGTACGATTTTCTTTGTCAGACGGTACAAAAAGAGTTTTGAACCTGCGGCACAGCTTGCCTTGGAAGAGTTTGGTGGCTGATTTAGAGTTGAAGGTCACATAAATATACCAACATTACAAGGAAACGTTTCGGCTTGAACAGCCTTGTTCATCAACTCCCAAGGGTGAACTAGTCCGTTGAAGCGGAAACGTTTTGTCGTAATGTTATTTATTTGTTTAGGCCTATATATTTATGCGACCTTCAACTCTACACAGCCGCCAAACTCTTTCAAGGTAAGCTGTTGGATCCTAGCCTCCTATCAATCTTCCCCCACCCAACACTAAACCAGACTCTAGGCTAGGGCTGCCAATCGTCCGGAATTTCTCCGGACAGTCAGGATTTCATTTCAACACATTTGTACGGATGGAGGAATTGACCCGTTCCGAATATCACTTTGTCCGGAATTTGTAAAAAAAAAAGCTTAGGCCTATGTTCACTACATATTAAGAAGCTTTGCAAACGCTTTTTCAGGCGCGTTGTTGGATGAGCGTAATTTTTTTTAAACGAATAAAGCGTAAAATTGCGATTTTCATGAGAAATAATTTTTTGATTACGCTCAAATTTCACACTAATATATTAATTCATAACATTAAGGTTCTGTGAAAAAATAATTTCAATCGGATAATGCATGTCGGTGTTATTCGTCTAAGAAATTTTAAAAATAAAAAAAATTGTAAAATTGCAATTAGGCCTATCATGAGAAATAATTTTTCGATTCCGCTCAAATTTCTCACCAATATATCAATTCATAAAATTAAGGTTCTGTAAAAATAATCATTACAATCGGATAAAGTATGTAAGTGTTATTTTTTTTTTTTTTTTCCTTTGCCGAAAGCTTGATTTTTCAATCATTTTTCTTCCTGGCTATCCAGTAAATATGTGCTTCCTTCTCTGGCCCGCTCAGGTTATTTGGCAGGGCGTCAATGTCAGATTTAAGTGCGGCGCAGCTGAAGAGGTGCGCTCTGTCCAGAAAACCCGATGTACATAGTTTGCAAGTTGCTGGTTCCTTTGTGATTTGAAATCGACTCAGGTGGTGCTGCAGGACGTCATGTCCTGTGGCCAGCCGGAACTGCGCTGTTGCCACCTTTCTTGTCCAGGATTTGTCTGGCCCTTTGAGGACCTCGTCCCGCCATGGTTTGTGATACATCTTGGCCTCTTGAAGTCTTCCATAGGATGTCTTGAGGCCCTCCTTGGCAAGGTTTTTGGCAGAGTTGTAGGAGATACTCGCCGTGTCAGGGGCAGACTTCTTTGAGCCCAACTTGGCTAAGTGTTATGTCGAAGAAAAAAAAAACGTAAAACTGCGATTTTCATTAGAAATAATTTTTCGATTAAGCTGAAATTTCACACGAATATATTAATTCATAAAATGAAGGTTCTGTGAAAAAATCATTACAATCAGATAAAGCATGTAGATGTTATAAGTCGAAGAAAATTTAAAAAAATTTAAAAAAATCGTAAAATTGCGGTTTTTATGAGAAATAATTTTTCGATTGCGCTAAAAAACGTGGCAGTTCTAAGTTAGAGATTTCGAAGGCCTCCAGAAAATATCATCGCAATTGGAGTATCGGTTTAGCCGGGATCGAGTTGACAAACACAAAAATACAGAAAAAAAAAACATTCCGGATTTTTTTCTCCAGTGTAGTGAAATGGAATCTTCGCTACGCTCATCCAATTAATATGATTTGTGTATGATCCTCTAAAAGCATTATTATTCATCCTCTCAATTTTCGATGTAGGCTAGAATCACTCGCAATATGTTGTTAACTTGGTAATTTGTTCTCGATCTCTGCCATTCTGTTGCCATCAGCTGCTCTCTTTGTCCTCGACCGCCGCCCGTACGTGGCCGACATATAGCACAGGCACAAACACATTTCGTTTTGTCGGACTACTTGTCGGATTACTTGTGCTTGCGATGTTCATTGTTTAAGTTCTGTTCACGTTTTGAATTTTGTATTGCTAGGCGTATATCTAAATATCATTGACACCATTTCTTAAAGTATAAAACAAATTTAATGCCTAAGATGTTCATAATTCACAACACTCTAATTTCTGTAAGTTGATCCTGTGTTCCATACTTCCTTTTTTTTAAATCCAAAGTTCTTTAGCTGAGTGAAATGTATGGTTGTAGTAAAAACAATGAGGTGTGCCCCCTCCCCCCAAAGAGGCTTTGTCCACAATTCCATTCCTGTTAAGTTGGTAACCCTACTCTAGGCACTATCAACCCAAGCAAAACATAATGTAAGTTACTTATTACGCAAGCAGCCATGGATCATGGGAATCTACCTGAGCACAAGAGTGGCTCGCTGTACATACTGACAACGAGCCACGGCATGTAATAATAATGTTGTGAGCCACAATGAATGCATTGATGAGTTCTAAGGACAAGTATGGAGAAACAAGAACAATGTGTTGTACTCACTCGAGTTTCTTTTCTAATTCCACTTGTTGGTCTTGCACTTGGAGGAGCCTGTTTTCTTTTGCCTTCAACTCCTGCTCCAGCTGCGCTGCTCGCTCTGTCTTGTTGTCGATGTGGATCTGGAAAACACAACCCCGATTACCGGCGAGTTACACCTGCGGTCTGATTCTGTAAAATCGTTATGGAAGATAACGATCGTTATCCGGCACTTAAGCGACAATTTTGCGTGTCGACTGATTCTGTAAAAATTATAGCGATCGCTATGATAACGAGAATGAAAAAGGAGTCGCTATGCTATGCTATCAAGATACGATAAATGGCGGCCGTAGCGACTATTTTACAGAATCAGGTCGATAACGATAATTTATAACGATTGATATTTCATATCAACCGTGATCGCTATCGCTATCATAGCGACTATTTTACAGAATCGCACTGCTGGGTTGCAGATAATCATATGGATTTGGTGTTGGTTGAAGAAATCATAGAGAAAAAAGAAGAAAATTTAAACAGGTTTTTTTTGCCCTTTTATTTTAAATTATTTATTTATTAATAATCAACCCAAATATCACGAAAATATTGCATTAAAAATCGTAAAAGTACGATTTTCATAAGAAATATTTCTACGATTGTGCAGAAAAAGGGGCAGGACTAAGTTCAGAGATTTCGAAGGTTCCCTCCAATTTTCATCAAGATTGCATATGCCATTTTCCCCGTAGAGCGCAAACAAACAAACAGACAAAAAACACAAACAAACAAAACAAAGCTAAGTTTAGGGGGAGGGTAAGTGAAATTGAAGTCTTTGCTTCGCTCATCCAACAAATGAGTAATTTTATGCAATGTTATAGTTGTTTTTTAAAATTATATTTGCCCCCATTTTCAAACTAATGCTCAGGTATGGGGGAGCTTAGCTCCATTTAGGTGCGGTATTTCAATGTCCAGTTAAAGTGGTAAGTAAATTGAAATGAGAAAATAATAACTTCTTATTATCAGCTATCAGAAGCCTTGAAAATATTTGAATTATTTACCCTTACTCTACCTGACTAAATGGCAGATAAATTTTAACAAGACATTGAAATTCTGGACCTTTCTCAGGCTATTTTGTCTTTCTTAGCTGCCGGTGAGCCAGACCTGACATGACTTCTTCAGCCTCCTTTTCATCTGACAACTCTTCCACATCCTGCTGGCTGCTGATTGTTTACCAAATCTCTCCATTACTTCCCATCTTCCCACCATCTTCTCAATTCTAACTCCACCCGAGACACGTCTCTCACTTCAATGCTTTAATTTGTTCAATCCAAAAATCTATTGGTCTTCCAACTTATCTGCTATTTCCTGCTAACCTTGCAAACTCTCTTCTTGGCATTATTTCTGTTTCCATTCCATTCATGTTGTACTATCATGTTTTATATAACGACATGATTCATGATATACAGTCAAAAGTCATTCAACGAAAGCCATTATTCCGAAATCAGTGTTGAATCCAGCTATGATCCCGGGGGGGCGAAGCCCCCCCACCGGGAACTGTCATTTGCCCCCCCGGGAATAAATTGACTTCATGCACTATATATTCCTCCATTTTTTAAATATCACTTTGCCGTTTTTGAAAAGGCACGAACATAGTGCTTTGAAGGTTGTTAAGGTTTATGCTTGTAACTGTTATTAAATAGGCAGACACTACGAAAAACGTGTGGGCAACTCATGAGGCCAAGAACTAGATTTGAAAATGTATGGTCATTCGAAGGGCTCCGATTTCTGTTTAGGGAATTCCCAATTACGTCTTCTTTTGTATGTTGGCTCGCACTCGCAGTCGCGCCGCGCCTTGAGAGGATATGCGCTTGCAGGACTGATACAGACAAGTATGTTGGGTAAATGGTCAGTGTACTTTTCGATGCGAAAACACTATTATCAGGTAACAAATGCGTAGGCATCCTGTAAATGGATAGGTCAACGCAGTTTTCCTTGTATATTAGGCTAAACACTGATACTTGCTTCCTATTAGGCAAATTTTACAAAATCATGCTGTGATTGGTGGGAAAAAAACAGTTTTTCACCCTGTTTGGAAAATATTGTATTTGTTTTTGTTGCTAAAATGACCGTTTTGTGAATCTAGCGGTTTGAAGGTTAAATCTAGCGTATATTTAGGAACTTTGAGCGTCCACAACACACAAAAACTACAATATTTTGGTATTGCGTTCAGACCACAACCTTTTTTCTAAAACGCGCCACACGCACTCTTAAAAACCTGATTTCCAAAATTTTCGCCTGTGGCGCATTTGTTACCCCCCGTACTTAGTCCTTTTGTAATACCCCCGGGATCTTAAATAGCCCCCCGGGATGAAAAGTCTGAATTCAACACTGTCCGAAATTATTAACATTATAACGGAAAAAAATTATTGTCCCACCTTAATTTCTATTTGTCAGGGGAATAAGTGGAAAAATTAGGCAAAAATAATACAGGCAACAAACTTTACAGTGTGATAGGGTGGTATGAGTATAACGATCAAATTTTGGTGCGGCTAAAAATTTTGGTCCCCATAGAGTGTTTTCCAGTGAGATCTGAATTTTGACATTTCAATATTTTTTTACAAAGTTTCCGGTCGATTTATGACTTAAGGGGCTATTACCCCCCAAAAATTATTTTTTACCACATAATCTATAGCATAGTAGTACTCTAAAATGACCGTTTAAAAAATTATATCTTGTAACGTGATTTTACACAAGTTTTTCAATTTTTTGATCCAAACATATTTTGTGAAAATTGGTGTTTTGGGAAACTTCTTAAATTGGCTTTAACTTGCCTCTTTTTTGTTCCACATGTGTATGCCATTTAAATATTGTAATTGTTTTTGTTTTTTTTTGTTTTGTTTATTTGGATTAAGGACGCGTCAACCGTTAGGTCATAATGCACCACTCTAGCCTAAGGGGGGGGGGGGGGGAGGGGCCCATGCTGGTCAGAACCAGCCACGGGTAAGGGGAGGAAGGGGGGTTTCTCACGTCGCGGTCGTCATCGTCTTTGTCATCGTTCGTTGTGTCATTGTCATCGTCGCCGGGGGGTCGTCAAGGTAATGGGGCAAGGTCCCTGACGGGGATTGTCAGCGACGGCCTTTGGCTTCGCTGAGTAATATACTCCCCGCTTACTAGCTGATGTTTGCGACGTGGACTTTTTCTCTTGAATCGCATTCTACGATTAGCAGAGCTATGCTCTGGGCCAATTCTACCCCGGGCCCAGACGGGGGTATTGTAATTGTATTGAGGTTCTGTATTAAGGTAAATAATGGTATTGTAATCTGTAGATAACTTACTTGTGTAACTAACGGTTAATTGAGGACAATTTATGTAAGGATGCCCGAGTGTGAGCGATTTACGAACTGTCAATGTAACTGTTTAAATGTTCCCGCATGGCCCTGAGTAAGCATGAATGCCGCGAGACGAAGACAAAGACGACTAGACGTATCCGTAAGTGAAGGTGTCATTATTGATTTTGTAAGGGAGCGTGGGGTGCCCCGGATCAAGCGTAACAACAAGTAGAAGCGTTGTGTCCGATTCCGGTTGTTGTAGCCGTAATGTGCGTTACTGTTATCCGAAGTAAAGTGTGTCAAGTGTCCGTTTCATCTTAATAAATATGTTTATTATCTTATCGCCTGTGTCCGTGTTGTGTTTATTGAGTAGTAGAATATCTAGCAAGTCAGTGAGTAAGGTAGTTGAGCAATAATTAATTACACACAAGTTAAAAGTGATAAAAGTTTACTAAAATGCAATTTATTGGATGATTTTGTAAATATGTTTGCATTTATTTATTCTTTGATATATATATAAGCTTTTATTTAATATCAATGTAGACTTTGTTGTTTCGTTTTTAATTTTTTTTTTACCACCACCGGGGACTTAATTTCTGTCTATTATACCAACAATATATATATATATATACTAGGTTGCCGTTCGATGTGAAATCGTGATCGATAATCGGAGGCATCGAATCGATTATCATATCGAAATATATCGATATCATAGACCCAAATCGATTATCATATCAAATTCCAAATTGAGCCTAGGAAGCAGAAACACGGAAGAAACATCACGAATTCATATAATTGGGCAGACTGACGCTAGAGAAGTTCACGCCACAACAGTCGAGCCGTACTGAATACATCGCAATCGGCCGGGCGATGTTTCGTATCGCTTGTATCGCGCTGCGAGCGCATGCGCCTGGCGGGCGGTGGGCGTGGCATTATACTTGAGCAGCGATTGGCTACTCCGCAACCAATCGGCGCGTTGATACGACAGCGCGGCGTTTTTAAGCATGGTAAACGGCGAATCACATCGATGTCACTATTTAAATCGATAATCATATCATATCATATCAAAATACTTGAATCGATTATCATATCATATTACTGATATCGATAATCGATCGATATTTTCGATTATCGACGGCAACCCTAATATATATATATAATTACCAGCAGGCCATCTTTCTCCTGGTCCAACTGTGCCAGGCTGCCTCTTAGAATGGTTCGCTCATTCTTCAGCTGAGCCACTTCCCGGTCAAGGGCCGCCCGGTCTCGCTCCAGCTCTCGCACTCGCTCCTTAGCGTTGGCGAGCTCGCTTTCAGCCTGCGTTAACTGACCTTGAGAGTCGGCTAAAGCACGATCGGTCTGTTCTTGAAGTGACCTTTAAGTAACAATTCATGGTGACATTAAAATTTAAACAATAGATCTAAACAAGTACTAGTATTGTACAAACAAAACTAGTCTTAAATAAAATAAATTACTTTTTAATGAATCCTCTACTAGGGAAAGTATACCTACCTAATGATCTTTAAACTTTTCTTTGCAACAGTTAAAAAACACACACTCTTACTTCTGCAATGCAAAAATGGAAAATATGACTGTGCAACCATTTGTAATATTTTTTAACTTATCTTCTTTTCAAATGCCCACAATCGGCCCACTTGGCCATCATATGTTGCAGACTTTAGTGTTATCGAATGGAGACAGGATTCCCTTTGTACATGCGTCATACCATCTGGCATTGCGTCGAGTTAAAAAATCATTTCACAACTTAAAAGATGGCGTAAATTCTGTTCCTAATACCGCATAAAATAAAATATAAATAAAAACAAATGCATAAATATTTGGTTAGCGTCTACCCACTTGAATTACAGAATTGGTTTTCAGTGAGGGCATTTTTATTTTTTTACTGTGAAACGATTGTTTGCCACTCACTGTGATTTATTTTGTCTTTAAGCTCCCAAGGGTTTAAAAATCAAATGACACAAGTAGATGCATTGATGCAAAACAAAACATACATCAAGGCCAGGGCCAGCCCGCATCTTCTCAAGGTCTAAACTATCAGGAACTAGGCCAATTGTTCTCTCTGAAACTATAGATCTCAGGTACCTAAAACCCACCTCCAACCTCTTTGTTCAACTGTGGCTGGTTCTGTCCAGCACGGGCCTGCGCCTGTCCCCCAATACCATTTAGGTAAGAGTGGCATAATGAATGTGCCTGAACTTATTTCAACATGTTCTTATCACAATGCAAAACTGCACAAGTAATATAAATTGAATTAACATGTGGATTTAGGATTATTTTAAGAAAAATCCTCCGATTTATATTTTGAAATTGGAAAAAAAGCGTAGCAGAGCATGGAACATGAATAAGCACAGCCAACAGAGTAGTAATGGAACATTAAAGTAAAGCTCTATACACACAATTACTGTGTTTTTACAAGAAATGGTGGGAGACTTTGCCCAATTTTTCTGGAAGCAGTTTGATGTTTGACATTGACATGTCTCCACAAGCAACATCACAATTCTATGCTTAGGCCTAACTACCTGCTACAGCAACAGCAATGTAATTATGTCTAGGATTTATGACAAAGGTGGAATTTTTCATAAGTTTATTTAAGAATTGGAATTGGCATTGGTACCGTCATTAGTAAAAAAGGTGACATGAGTACATTTCTAACATTCTCCAACGGTCGGTGACCAAGGCCGCGGAGGCCGAAACGTTCGACATTTATGTAAATTGTGAATTTTTAATCGTTAATTGGATGAGCGTAGCGAGCGAAGCGAAGATTCCATTTCACTACACTGGAGAAAAAAATCCGGAATGTTTTTTTTTCTTTCCTTCTTTTTTTTTTGTATTTTTGTCTGTTTGTTAACACGATTCCGGCTAAACCGATACTCCGATTGCGATGAAATTTTATGGAGGTCTTCGAAATCTCTGAACTTAGAACTGCCACGTTTTTGAGCACAATCGAAAAATTATTTCTCATGAAAATCGCAATTTTACGTTTTTTTTTTTTTTTTTTTAATTTCTTCGACTTACAACACTACATGCTTAGTCCGATTGTAATGATTTTTTCACAGAACCTTAATTTCATGAATAGCATAGGACCCGATTAAAGCGGAAGTGACGTTTTTTAATTGCCTACTGTGAGAGTGCAGCACTGATGTTGCTGTAATCATTTGTTTTCGGACAATTTTCACTTGGAAACTGGATGTAAACAATGATGTTTGTTTTCATTTGAAAGTAAATTTTGAACGAATTTTAAGCCAAATAACTGTACCCATGGGGACAATAAAATAAAATGGGATTACTAATTATCACCTTTTCCCAAAAGTCGAATGTAATGGCCTTCGACAGAACAATTTATTGGACAGATGACAGAATGATAGGCCGTGGTTTGAAACTGTCCTTTGTCTTTGTTTGTCCGAAGTTTGTAGGCCTACGCAATTTTATTGTTTCCACACAACAATCAATAACCAAAAATAGATTCGGGTCCTATGCTATTGATATATTCATGTGAAATTTGAGCGTTATCAAAAAACTATTTTTTACGAAAATCGTAATTTTACGACATTTTTTGATTTTTTAAATTTCTTCGGCGAATAACACCTACATGATTTATCCTATTGTAATGATTTTTTCACAGAACCTTAATTTTATAAATTAATATATTCGTGTAAAATTTGTGCGCAATCGAATAATTATTTCTTATGAAAATTTCAATAATACGATTTTTTCCTTTTTTAAAATTACGATTATAAAAGAATTAAAAATTAAAGTTTTTTTAAAATTTAATTATATTTAAAAAAAATCTTCAACTTAGTAATGATTTTTTTCACAGAACAACAGAAAATCCGCATAGCACATGGCAGCTCAATGCACCAATTACGCTCATCCAACAACGCGGCAGGACTTAAGCGTTTTCCTAGTAAATATATGTGAACCTCGTCTCAAGCAGCTACCTACATCCTTTAAGGTAACTGTTGGTCTCCTCTCTCCTTTCCCCAACCACAAACACAAAACTCTCATTAACAAGACTCAGAAAAAATTAAATTAAATGCAATTAATGTTTCGACAATTTCTTTGGCCTTTAAATACACTAGTACGCACACTTGCTACATAATAAAATATGATTATTTAATTTAATGAAACTTGTGAGCGAGCCCTCCGACTGCTGGGATACGGTACTTACTTGATTTGCGCGTAGAGCATCCTCTGTTGTGTGAGTTCATGCTGGGACGTCCTCAGGTTATCCCTGAACACTTCGAGTTGCTCTTCAAGATTATTAATTGAAGCTCGCTGCGCCCCTTGCGTGCTCATGAGCTCACGGCGCTCGCCCTCCAGCTTGCGCACTCGCTCCTCGCTCTCGATGATGGCCTTCTCGAGCCGAGCGTGCTCCGACACCTGAGTCTCTGTGGCAATCTGAGAAACACTCTCCCCTCTAGAGCCCACTCAGCAAACATACTACACCGTATCTACGTCAAGTTTAAGGAAATACATTGTGTTGGATACATCTTACAAGGTTACAACTAATTATAGCTAAAACAAACCAACAAGGATGTTGACAGCTCTATTGTGTTGTGGGATCGATGTTAGCAGGGAATAGGCGTGTTTGAAGAAAGGAGATGGTAGATTCATGGGACCACTCACTGTGCTCACTGTGCATGCTTGGGCTTACAGGAGCAAACCCAAGGAACAAGCAACTTTCTTCAAATTCAAATCAAATTATAGTAGCCTAATTGAAGGATTTATTTATATCAAAAGAATTTACCGATACCATTTAAATTCTAGAGCTACGGTATGATTTGCAAAAGTATTTTTACCACATACATGTATATGGTAACATAACTATATCATCAACAGAAAGGTATTAGCCTATTTGTATTTGCTACAGAAGGCACAGAAGTAGAACACCGGGAAGTGATCGTATATCTAGACATATGCATAAATCAAGAAACAAAACACGCATTATCCCTCTCAAATGCATGAACACCTATATGTTATATATATATATATATATGTCCTCAACATAAACCCCCACAACTCCCCACTATCAACTTCTTATAGGCCTCCTCAAGTGCAACAATCAATATTTCTTCATCCAACTTCTCCTAATGAGATTGCAGGCATCATAAAAAATCTTGGAAACAAAAGATCAGCTGGGATAGACGGTGTCCCCACTTACATTATAACCAAATGTTATCGCTTAATTGCACACCCTCTCTCACTCATCATCAACACATCCTTCACATCTGGTATCTTTCCCGATAAGCTAAAACAAGCCAGAGTGATCCCTCTCTATAAACAGAAGGGAAAGAAAAGTGACCCAAATAGCTACAGACCAATCTCATTAATTTCTACGTTTGCAAAAATTTTTGAAAGAACATTTCACAACAGATTTAATGTCATTTATTGATAAGCACAAGATTCTCCCTGCCAATCAACATGGCTATCAAAAAGGCAAATCACTATCACTGCAATGTTCGAATTTCTTTCAAATGTTTATTCAGCCCTAGATCGCGGTGACTCTGCGATAGGCGTGTTTTACGACTTAAGCAAAGCTTTTGACACCATTGATCATAATATCCTACTCGGTAGACTCCACTCAGTTGGCATTAGAGGCATAGCTTATGACTGGGTAAAATCCTATCTGTCTAACAGAGTACAAGTAGTAGAAGTTAAGGATATTGTCAACAAACACTCATGCCACTTGTCAAGTCCCTTCCACGATACCTTCTTAGCGGTGTCCCGCAGGGCACTATTCTGGGTCCAGCATTTTTTCTTCTCTATGTAAGTGGCATGCCGGTAATCTTTGATTTCGGCTCGTTAACACAGTATGTGGACGATTCCAGCCAACTCTTTACAGCACCTTCCCCCTTAGTTAACAATCTTATCAAAATGGCCAACAAGGAGGTAGATAACAATGTCCAATTACTGTACCACAAATCTTTTAGCTCTTCAAACCTCCAAATCATTTGTCTTAAACTTTCATTCTCCACACTCTCCAGTAAACTCAAGCCCTCTAATACGTTCTAAAACTCAAAAAGCATTGCTTTGCTCCGAGTTAGTTGAATTCTTAGGTCTAGCCATCACAGCAACTCTGGATTGTCTCCCCAGATTGAAAAGTTTCGTCTAAATTGAGAAGTCGTTGCTTCATGCTTAGAAAGCTGAAAAAAAATTGTAAATTCGCAAACTTTGCTAGCGGTATATTACGCTCATATCCACTCGCATATAGCATACGGGGCTAATGTTCTGGGCGCCTCATCGCAAGCAATCCGTGTCTTTCGCATTCAAAAGCGAGCCATCAGAATCATGGTTGGAGCCAATAGGAGAAAATCCTGTAAAGAATTTTTAGAAATCTAAAATACTGACTCTTCCATGTATCCTTATTCAAATCTGTGTAATCTTTGTTCACAATAATCCTGAATGGTTTCCCCGCAATTCACAAATTCATCACCATGGCACACGCTCGCAAATCAACATTCATATCGACTCTTTCAGCAAATCCAAGTTTACCAAAGGACCATTGGCTCTATGCTCAGCCCTCTATAAATTACCAGCAGACATCAAACTCATAAATACAAGCAGGCACATAATTTTTAGGGCTAGAGTAAAATCATTTCTGCTTGACAAATGTTTTTATTCTATTGATGAATTTGTAATCAGAATGACTCACAAAACTAAACTAATAAACAGTCTTTTATTATGTCAGCACCCCGCACTATGCCTTGGGTATGTTATATGCTTGTCAGTATAATGTTTTGTCTACTTAAACTTACCCTTTTATGTTATTAACTTTTGTTCTAGACTGAATTATAATTATTATAAGTATTTTAAGTATGCTCTACCTAGAATAGATACCTAAGTATATAATGTATATCTGTGTATAAGAGTATCTACTATTTCACACTCTCTTCGGAGCAGTGCATATCTGTACCATGTACACGATCAATATGAAATAAAGAATTATTATTATTACTTACTACAAATTGGCAAATGGTGGGTCAGACCACACATTCAAATACTGTACAACCGGTTTGTTTTTTTAATCTAAAAAAGCAACGTCAACGAACAAGGCTCAGCAAAAGTGGGCATGATAGAGCCATTTCAAGATTAAAACTGAGATTCTAATGATATTTTGAAGACTTGAGAGTGTATTTTGAAGCTAAACAAGTGCACTTATGTCCATTTAAATTATGGCAACGTTCATTTCCTTGATCAGACACATGGTTATATTATAATGGTCAATGGTCTCTAACAAATGTGTACATCTCTAGGCCTTTCTGCTCGTCAAGACTTGTGTTTTAGGTTTAGCCCTAAAAACACCTCTTTGTCACAAATGTGAGTTTAACCGGTTGTCTTATTAATCTGTGGAATGATGAATACAAAAATACAAAAAATAAAAAGTGACCAAGTGAAAATAAAGTTGGGCTTTATCCAGCCTCACGGCGCAAGATTCGTCGACTATATTGTAATTTGATCTTAGTTGTTAAGCGGGTTACTGGTTAGGTTGAGCCTAATCTAAAAGTCATACCATCATGCATTTGAATTACGTACCAACACTATTCTCATCATTATTAATAGATAATAGTAAGAAATAGTAAAATAATAGAGAAACCTTGAGTCTCTCCCTGAGGGCGTCTCTCTCTTCTTCGAGCCTCTGCACATCCCCACGAGCCATGTCGCGCTCTCGTTCAAGCCGTTTGACCACCGCCTTAATCGACGACACGCCATTGTTGTCAAGGGGGGGACACGGTCCGCACGAGTTCTCCAGACGCACACTGAGGTTGTGTTTCTCACGGGATAGTTCACGAATCGTGTGGCGGGAATCTAGGACGCACTGTTCTTTCTCCTCGAGCTTGCGCCGCAGCTCGCAGTTCTGCAGGCAAGTTGCAAACATAACAAAATGAACCTCACCTCACAAAATATCTAAGTAAAAAATGAAGATAGTAGTAATGGTATTTATATTTTACACTGATTTTCAGTTTGTTACATGCAGCTTAGTAGAATCATGAAAATTCAACCCTTACCAGGAGAAGCAGATGCTAGTTAAAACACGTCCGTACTAAAAGTACAAGATTCACAACGTGCGCAATGCATTGTGGATTAAAACGCACAAAAATGGTGTATTTTGGTAAAAATTTAACACCGGTAATTTGTGTTTTCGTATGCAAACTGATACTTTTCAACCTCCTTTTTTATTGTCAATTTTAATTAATGCTAATTCATAATTCATTGCGTCGCCTACCGTTTGCTTCGATATCTGCCAACACGATATATAGCTTCAGTTAATTAAGTAATTAATGAAAAAGCATACATTACACAGGCCGACCATACCGATATAACCATGGGCTTCCACCATTTTAGTACACAAAGTCAACAATGTAGGCTCGTGATTGTAAACCGGAAATATCTTAACGTGATCATGACCCCCTATATAACAGTAACTTATCCTTTCAAAGAAAGCCATGGTAGAACAATGTTGAAATTAACAAGTAGGTGGAACAATACAAATCACCATATGGAAGTTATAATTAAATGTTAAACAATAGGTCTAATAAAAAAAGAATGTATGAAGAATGCTAGAAAATGTAAATTAAGTTTGAAAAATTGTATTTGCAAGAGCCAATTTGAACCGAATCAAGTTAATACAGTGCTACGTACAACAGCTAAATATTAAATAACAGTTTTTATTTTAATTATATGTTGACTAAACAAAATAAACTAGAATACAAAACAAATTTTATGTTTTATAACAGCACAAGTGCCCATGCAAATCAATTATCATTTATCAATTATATCTGTGCGTACTATCATGATTCATGACTCATAATTAGAGAGGGGTGTAACGAGCATTTTAGCATTAATTTAGGCAATTGGAAAGCTTTCAAATCTTAAAATAAGCACTTTGTGGCAATTGATGAATTCTCGTTCCCCAGACCATGACCAGACAGGTCATGGGATATTCTTGCACTTGAATGGATGAACAAAAGCTGATTTCAAAGAAAAACCAAAAGGTAATTCAAATAAATCTGCAGTAGCTATGACTATGAGCATATGGCTTACTTTTAGATTTTAAAGAAGTATATTGTAGACTTGTAGAGCTACCAAAACATCTTGAACTTGTTTAATTGGCATAACACAAAATGCTAATTTCACCCCACCTTTAATCATTGGCAATACCAGCACCAAGGAAAGAATAATTAAGATAGTATAACAACAAGATTAAAACATCAAGCAGAGAACCAAAGAAGTATAGGTACAACCGTAGGCCTACATCCACAGACATTTAAAATAAATCAAGCTTCAACATAAAACCTCTTTCTCTACCTATGCAACTCTTCTACACTTACCTTGTAATTTCTGTGTCTAAATCCAATCCATTTGTCAATATGCTACATACATTATGATGACGAACAATAGTCACTCACAAAGCCAAGAGTAAGAAGGTTTATGCCTCAACTTTGATTTATGTCATAGGCTGTTACAAGGTAGGCAACTTAAAACATAATTTTGGATTCTTCCTTACAGGCTACATATTTAAAAATTGATTAAGTCTTAGTAGTAGAGCTATGACTAGTAAATTTAAAGGTAAGTGCCAACTGATGAAAAGAATATGCAATGTGCCAAATGTACAGGTGCATAACCAAAACCAACAACAACATTATAAACCAACTGTAGTTAAAACAGGGATGTTTCAAGATATTTGGAATTCAAATTTAAATGGGTTCACTACTTAACATTAACATTTAACAGCAATTTATCAATGTAGGCCCAATAGAAATAAATACCTAGTGGTGTTGGAAATTTGGTTTAAACAATTTGGAGCTGATCATTTTCTATGATTTTAGTGAAAACATCTTCTTTCTATCTTACAATCATTCCACAGAGAACAAAAGTTTTGGGAAATATCCTTGGCATCAGATTTTTAAACAAATGCATTGCTCATTATTTTAAGTAACGGTATTAGAGCATAGTAGCCTAACCATATTGTTAGATCTTTATTTTTATGATGCCCAAGATCAATGGTGGAAACACCCCTTTTTCCCAACTAAATTAAGTTGAACAAAGAGTAGCGATTTATACCGTATTTTCCTGATAGCAAGCCTACCTTTTTTGACACATTAGGCATTACTTGTATTTCAAAAGGGAACCTTGGCTTTGAATCAATGGCAACCAATGGGGATTTATTATTTACATGGTACACTTTTTTGTTAGATGAATCTTTTATCAGGGGTCGACTTGCATTCAGTTTTGGCTTGCAATCGAGTAAGTACGGTATTACACATACAACATATGGATAGTATGCCTTTAGGAACTTTTTAAATTATGTGCTTTAAAATGTTCTGAAGTACTATACAGATCTTCTAATTTACTAAAAACTTAAGAGAACATAGTTAATTCCTGTGGAAGGTTATGCTCAGGCTGTGTCCTTCAAATCAATAGTGACTTAACTGGTAGCAAACTACGAGAACACATCCGAGAACCAGAGACAATATTTTTATTGATAAACTATACATTTTAACTACAGCCTATATTTTAAACTAGTTTGCAAAATTGTCAATTTATTTAATGTATTGAGGCAATAGGTTTAGCTGCAGATACTATGTACTTTGATAAAAAGGTGGTTTAGGTAAGCCCTCAACTGGTTGTGCTATCAACACCATCAAGTGTGACGATCAACATATTTGTGAGATTAAAGGAGGTTGGTCACACTTTGACTTTGAGCAAAAACTCTTTGGTTGCTTCATTGATTTGCACTTGATCAACACCTGAACACATTTTTGTCAGAAAACAATCTTACCTCATCAATAACAGTAGTGATCATGATAAGATGCACTGTAGCTATATAACCACTCATCAAGCATCAACCAACACAAACTTCAAATAATGTTGAGAAATGGAAGGTTGTACATTTACTGTATTTTAAATGAGAAAAATAGTCACTCAAATTTTTAAAATTACCGTACAAGGTAACATTTTTCTTTCAGCTCTATTGGCCTAGAGTAGTAGTCCAAAAGCAGAGACATCATGAGCTGTACTGTTACCAACATGACCAACAATGCAGGCCTGTCGCCTGCCGATGACCTCCACGACAGTAGTTTTAGGTTCAGAACTTTCAGGGCCTGTAGATCTCACTCTAGTTTTCCAAAGCAGTACATCCAATACAGGCAATACTCTATACAGCACATACTACCAACACATTGTTTTTAGGGTTCTAACTAGCTTGCCCCATTGTCACTCAATCAATATTGGCAAACAAGTTGTATGTTCTATACTTTGCAATTGGTAAGCAAGTGCAGGTTTCAAATTGTTAATTCATTAATATTTAAATTTAAAGACATAAGGTGACCATGTTTTGAAAGTTACAAACTGGAACAATTACTTAAGTGTAAGCATAATATGTACCCCACGGACCATTAATTTCAGGGTTTGGGGCAGAGCCCCCAGCCACCAAAAAGGCGATTTTTTAAAGATATATTTGAGTCCAAGAAAATAGCGTTCTGACATGAAAAAAAAAACAAAGATAGCTAACTGTCAAAGAAATTTTGTACACTAAGACATGTTCAACTTGAACTGCAAACACGAACTGACCACTGAATGATTATTCACAGTGAAAAAGATGCAAATACTTGAACAGACCCTAGGTCTAATTGCTTCACCATGAATTTCCAGGACAATTCTCTGCAAAACATCTATCCCAACCCACAATAATATTGTAGTTAAATATATTTCATTTCACCAACCCTTTCCAACGACTTTGTTAAAATATTCTAAGACGGACGATCTCGGTTTTACCAGCAAGACATTCAAACGTGGGACTGACTGTCCATGGTTCGCTATCAGCGGCGATGTATGCCGCGAGCTCTATGCAGCCTGGCGGTGGCCGAGCAGTGACATCACTATACGCGGCCCACGCGCTGCGCAGGGCTATAGCAATCTGTTACAATGCAAGTACTATATGACTTAGCGACCTAATCTTTTTTTTAATTTGACTCAAATTGAATCACGGTACCTTCTGAGAAGCCTGTTATGCAAACCGAGACAATTCCTTTAAGTCTATGTCAATTGTTACCGGTACATGTGAAATATTGTACCAATAATTACTTACAATACTTTCTTGTTTCTCAGGATCATTACCAAGTTGATCTTTTAACAGTTGATTTTCTTTGAAATAATAATCTCTTTCTGTTTGCAAACGCTCAATGGTGGCATTGAAATTTTCTTTCTGGAAAAAAAAGATACTGTCACATTAACATGTTACAAAATTTTAAATTTACAAATTTAATGAAATCCTTTTTTAAAAGTTGGCCACAAATGCACTAGAAAGTAGCGAAACAGACCTGCTCATTTTAATATTGACTGGTAGTATTTGTTCGTTTATGGCGTCAGCGTCAACCTGGTTTGTTTACCGGTATATAGCATAGAACTTTAATAAATTTCCTTGATTATGTTTGGAGCATTTTAATAAGTTGGACACATTCAAACATAAAAAACACATCCTTAATTTACTAGATACCACCGGACAAACAGCTACTAGCTACTACTACAACTAGCTAGGCACATGTGCTACACTAGCTCTTGCACATGTGCCTGTGCTATAGCCAAGAGCTTGCAACTTGTAGTATTGTTTCCTTTCGTTTTCGAATCCCAGTCACAATTAGTAGGGCAGCCTCTCTCGTTGCTACGGGTCTTGGTTCAAATCTAGGGTAAGATGATTTTTTTGTAGCCCAAGCACTAGATCTAAGTGATAGCCCCCTTTACTGGTTCGTGTATGTTATACTTTCACCTTCCTTTCTCTAAACCTTATTTCTTAGAATGAATGAAGAGACTGGGGTGGACGCCCAGTCTCTGCACTGGTTCATCATTTGATGCGGTTTAACCCAAAAACCTAGTATTGTACTACATACAATCGGGAGCCGGGAAAACCTACAACAATCCATATAAAAGTATATTTTTGTTGGGCCGACGTTTCGATGAGATTTCACTCATCATCTATATATATGATATTCTACACTTTACGGTAATAATCACGCAATATAATATGTTTTAAAACAAATACTATTTAATAACTCTTCCGACGTTTCAATAAGTTTCATTTTCAAGAATGCATGGCATAAAAACAATAAAAACAAAACATCAGCATTACAATAAAAATATAAACAAACAAAACCGCCTTACAAAGGCAAACTAAATAGCAAGTAAAAAAACAAATCAAATGCAGTGAAAACCTTGCAACCACATCACTGTATTAAGCTCTTTGCTTGACTTCTAGTCACCCTTCTCACAAGCTGATTCTATATTATAATAGGTACACAATACATAAAATTTTCAATGGTTGTAACTTGTAAAGCACGTCAACTACACACGAAAACTAACCGATTGCAACAAAAAACTAAAAAGAGTTTTAGACCTCATTTTGTCTAAATTGCAAAAAATTACAAATTTGAGATTTTGAAAACTTAATTTGAGTTTTCAAGTAGGAATTTTTCATTAAACCAAAGATTGTCTATCTGGCCAATGAGTGTTGTAAGCTGTATCCTATTCCTAACTAGTGATTGGCTATACAAGGTAAGGAGAAGAAGTACATACCATGAACGTGTTATCACATTTATCAGGAGAGGGGTTGGAAGAGGTAGATTCAGGAATTCGTTCAGCATGCCTCACTTTCTGTGTTAGGCCTAACTGCTTCACCTGTGTTTCGAAATCTTCTCTCTCTCGGTCCAGTTTCTCCTTCAGGTTCGGGGATGGATCCCTGGACACGGGCTTGGAAGATTTCTTCGGATCCGGTTGTATAACACCTAAATGTGGAATGGAGAGTTACCTGATTAAATTGGTTAAACCAAGTAACATGGGAATACAATACAGCTAAAATAAAAATAAGACATTGAAAGGTGTAGCTAAGAATGTAATTGTGCTGATGAATGAAATTTTGATACTTTAACCTTTTCTGTGCGGCCATCGAGTATACTCGATGCCGCCATCTTGTTTCCCCAGTGCGGCCGTCGAGTATACTCGATCTGGGGTAGTTTAGAAACGCGCGCGCTTGTTGCTGCTGATAGATATAATCGATTGTAAAAATTCGATTTTTAAACTGTGCTGCACTCTATGTGCAAGCTGTTTAACCATCTTCTAGTTTGGTAGTTTGACCACAGATGGCTCTGTCAGTTATTTCAGTAGTAAAAATTGGCAAAAACAACAAGTGAAGATAATAATGGCGACTGGAAAAGGTTAGGATGATGAAAGAACACAGTTTTCAGGCAAAATAGGTTGTAATTAGGAGGTTTATGATCACTATTCCGACTTGGTTAGCAATCATAGACTTTGAAGAAGGTAAAGGTTGAAATAATAGAGAAGTAGAGGACGTTGTCAGTAGGCCGAGTTGACGAAAACCAGCTCACACTTACGTAGGCCATTGCTAGGCCTAGTGCAATTGTCACATGTAAATAATAGTCTTGACAGTATAAAAGCAAGACAATCTAAACAAGGTGTATAGTGTAATGAAATTTACTTCATTTCAAGGATGATTAAACATTTTGATAAGTTAAATATTACTATCAAATACAAGTGAGAGAAATTGACTTTTTGCTCAAAATAACCCAGCACTGGGGTGTTGGGTGCTCCGTTCAAAACCCAGCATTGAAAAGGTTAATACTGGAAGCAAAAATAGCAGCCAATTCTAGAACATTCAACATTAAGCAATAAGCAGTATACTAATAAGCAGTAATAACAGGGGCCAAGCCTATTTTCCAAGTCCACATATTAAAAATAAAAAGTGGAAATAGCTGAAAACTGAAACTGAAACATTTGTTTATTAAATTCCACACCATTAATGCAGACTGAACGCATGGATATATTCTGGAACACTATTTGACCACCAATTTTCACCAAACAAATTTTCAACCTTAGGAGGTTGTTTAGAAAGGATATGCACAAATGGCTCTATCAGAGTAGTTCATAATATTGTCCACTTTTCTGATTAACTGACCGTAAATATGCCCTAAAAGACAATTCATTTGCAATTTACAAAGCTTACGTAGGAAAGATTTATTTAAAATGTAGACGTGTTGGCTGCTAGATACGCGAGCATATCTATTTTAAACAACCAATCGAATCATTTTGGAATTCAATTTCTTATGATATTAGAAGCCAGTTTACTGACCTAGGAATTGTACAATTTAAAAGTAAAATTGAAGCAATGATAATGAATCAAAGAACAAAGAAGAATTGATTTTTACTATTTATTTGTGGTTCATTGTCTGTGTGTTTGTGTAATGTTAATTTCTCTTCATAAGTTTTATTTATGATTTTGCTATTCTCTTTGTTTGTTCATTATTGCTTTGATTATGATATAATCAATGTATTTTCAATGATATTTTTCTGCCTAGATTGTCTGGTTGCCGCCCACTGGTGGAGCTTGCAACTTGAGTTAGGTGTCCTGTATCATTGCTGTGATCAGTTTTTGACTTGATTTCAAATAATTATATGTCTGATATATTAGAGTCAAGACTTTTTTGTATTAAATTGTTATCAAGATTTGAAAACAAGAATGAAGATTCGCATTCCGTTGTTTCTTCCGCGGAAGTTTAATTACTCCCTGATTTGATGTTCCTGATTTTTGGCAAACCTCATATTCGTTTGAGTGAGATCGTCTAATAAATCAGTTTTTTCTTTCCTTTTTTCCTTTTTTTTTCTTTTTTCTTTTTTTCCCACCACTTTTTATATTTGATTCATTAATTAATTGCATTTAATATACTTTTTGAATTTGTTACCAAAATTGTTGTGTTTTAATGCATTGTTGTTGTAATATTATTATTTCAAATATTTACTTAACTGTAGTTCATTGTTGTGTCTGCATCTATGTAATAATTTATTTAGTTGTCCTCCTTTGTAAATAAGTTTTTTTAACTGAATAGGATAGATGTTAAATATATAAAAATAAAAATAAAGTTCCAATATTTTGAGGTAAATATATTAGGCGTAAACAAGATAATAGTGTAGTAAGTAAAAAAAATATTCCAGAATATATGGCAAGCAATTTTAAAATGCTATTTAAATTTTAAAATCGCGACTTGCTAAACACTGCCTATTGAACAAACGCTCAAACACTGCCATCGCTTCTACACCTACAGGTAACTGCTATCTCCTCAAGCTCAAACGCTCAAACTCAACGAGTTAGAATGCACGCAAAGAGTGAATGCAGCTGCCTGGTGTTTGGAGAGAACGTAACATTTCTGGGGCAGTGACACACAAAAACTTTCAACATGTTAGCATAGGTTCGTGGGACTCCATGAACGCAGTGAATATTTCCAGAGACTAAGTAAATTAAGCTCCAATATTTTCTAGAGGTATGAAATGTATGTGGTATGAAATGTGTTATGTTATAATTAGGGGTCCAGGAAAGATATTTTTTAATTGAAAAATTATCCTCAATGAAATTCAAATTATTCTTTATTTTGCTTTTTCGTTATTATTTTTTTAATGTCACTACTAAATGCGCCTTTTCTGTGCGATTAAAATTGCTAAATATCAATCAATTCAGGCAGGATTGATTAGACATGGTTAGTTTGGACCAATGGCAAAAGATGCGCAAAAATTCGACTTGGTTTATTGATTTTGACTCGATAGTCGGCAAGTCAAAATCATTTAATTTTTCATCCGTCAGGTAAAGACACTACAAAACACTGACAAAATGGTTGTATTAGTGGAAAACCGTCAGTCTATGAATTATTTTGCGTGATTTTTCCGCAATTATTACTAATAAAATGGTTAATTTTGTTGATAGGGCAGTAAAAACAAAAAAGCTTTATTTCATGTTTTCATGCAAAAATGGAAAATTTCGGCTTTTGGTGCGTTTTCAAATTGCATTTTTTTGATATCATAACTCAGTCATTTGCCATGAAATCTTATGAAAAACCTGTTTCAGGTATTTTTAAGAAATTTTATTTTTTGATGATTGCAAAATCCCTGGATCCCTAGTTATATAATGTTTAGTTTAAGTAATACAGAGTCTACATACTTTTAATTGGCTTCTTGAGGGTGGTCTTTTTTTTCCGAATAGTAATGGGCTTCTTATTGCTCGAGCTAGAAGCAACATTCCCTCCCTCCATCATATCAGCCCGAGCAGACTTGTGTCCTTCTGCTAATAAACGACTTTCAAGGTCTGCAATTCGTAGCCTCTGTAGGTTCATGGCTTGTGACAGACGATCAATCTCGGTATTTAAGTCTTGTTCTGCAAATAGGGAAATGATGCAAGCTCATTTTGGTTAATAAAGATTACTACTACAAAAAAAACTAAATTGATAAAACAAGCACTAAAACAATTGGGACATAATTATTCAAGCATAGGTTGCCATTTTGCAATGGCAGCCATCCCGCCAATATTCCACTACAATTCAAAAGTTTGTTGTAACTAATTTGCAAGTTTTTTTCCCCCTTGTGCGTAGTTGGTCTCTTCAGCCATTCTTCTGTCTTGCTATCCAATATAAGACTGCCTCCTTTTCTGTCCTGCTCAGTTCGTCGGGCAGGGAGTCGATGTCACTCTTGAGGGTGGCGCATCTAAAGAGGTGCACTCTGTCTTGATCTTCTAATTTACCAAGTTTACAGGTGGCCGGTTCGTTGGTAATGTTAAAGCGGTGCAGGTGGTGTTCCAAGACGTCATGACTGGTTGCAAGCCAGTCTTTGTCTGGCCCTTTCTTGATCTCGGTCCACCAGTGTTTCAGTCATGCAACCTCTTCTGTGGTATTCCTGGTATTCCATGGTTGACTTGATCTTGATTGACGTTTTTGAAGGAGAGAGCGCACTGGTGGTTGCGGTGCCTTTGTGACACTTTTGGACCAGAAGTCAGCTTTTTCATTCAATGTGATTTTGCAGTGGCTGAGGATCCATTAAGCTACCAACAGTGTTTCCCTGATGGAGGCTGGCAAGGGAGTTTTAGAAAAGTACACATACACATAAATGCAGGCATTTGTCAATGGTAGAGTATTTTAAAATATAATTACAAAAATTTAAAATAGATATTGTTAGTGGAAATAGGGGCACTTCTGGCAGTCTGTAATTAATAATGCAAGGGTTAAATCCACTAGGCCTAATTAGTATGAACCCCAGTTATATTTTGTAATCTGGATTTCCACCAGTTTTAATCTGAACTTTAGATTCAATTATCTGTGAATATTTCTGGTTTTAATATTCAGTTTAAAAACAACTGGAAGAAAACATTCATTTGGTGAAACCGGTCCTAAAACAGGTATTGTTTTAATAATTCCAAGTACCAAGTAGGCCTACATGCAGATGTTGAGGAGAGAGAACAGTGGTTAGTGGTTGTAGAGAGATATGTGGTGGGAGGACAGGAACAAGTGGAGAGAGCTGGTGTTGCAACAAGAGAATGGGGAAGAAGAAGAGGTTTCGAGCTTGGCAGGCCGGCGCTGATTCGGTGATGCCCAAGATCATTTGGTGGAAACACCCCTTTCTTTACCTAACTAAATGATGTTGGAACAAAGTGGAGTATTATATAAAATATAAATATATGTATACATTTTCATATAGGCTACATTTTTATTTTAATGCCATGCTATTATATGAGTCAATTTGCAGCCATTCATTGTTCATTCAATCGCATGAGCGGTAAAGAAGTCTCCTATTTCAACACCCCCTCCCGCCATCACCTTGGCCACGTTGAGTCATGGCACATGGCAGTGTGGGTCCGGCCTGCAAGCGAGCAGTGAACAGCGGAGCGCCAGTCAGTTGCTTGACTGCTCCGCTCTCCTAGTCAAACACATATTACCGACTGCAGTCGTCTTTCAGTAGGCCTGGCCTACTTATCAGACCAAATAGGCAATAGGGACTCGGGGAAGGCTCTTGATTTCCTAGGTGGGGGTTAATTATTATTCAGAGAACGTGTAATGACCAATGAGAATATGTACTATCAATACGTAAATACAGATTACAATTGAAAGAGTTAACATGTACATTATTTTGTGAGCAGTCTGAACATTAACTGAAACTGTCCACACTTTCAGGGTTCCTTCTCCTATCTTTATTTTATTTATTTATTATATCATATGATCAGGGTTCCTTCTCCTATCTTTATTTTATTTATTTATTATATCATATGACCCTATCATATTATAAGAATATAACGTTTCTTTGTTTTACTACTAAGATTGAAAACAGAAACCTCTGAACAGAAGGTGTCTTGGAAAAACTTGAGTTACAACCTACCAATGACGGTGAACTGGTTGATCCGGTTGTTCATCTTCTTCTTGTCTTCAAGTGTATTCTCCAAGATTTTCTGAAGACTTTGTTTCTCATTTCGAACTGCCTCCAGTTCAGCTTTGCATTCTTGGTAGTTTCTCTTCTGTTCAAGAGCATCACGTTCAAGGTCATGAATTTGCTTCAGGCTTTCCTCCAGCTGCTCCTAAACAACCACATTCAAAAGTTTCACCGAGAGAAATTTGCTCTGTTGCTTAATATTATTGATGACTGATGAGCCCTATTTATTCTCTTAAGTGGTTATTTACAATTTGTTAGATGTTGAGTTTCTAAATAATGACATATTTTTATTATCTTATCTTATAGTATTAATAAACTTTATTCTGTACTTTAAAATAGCTAAAAGGACACATACACAAAAATTGTTTTGTTGTATATGAAATGTAGGAACCTAATATCTCCTTAATAAAATAGAAATTGTATTCCTCTTTCCTTGCCTGTCTGTCCATGCAACAAGTTTCTATTGTTGGCCAGTCATTCACCCTAGTGCTAGTGTACACAACAGAGCACCCTACTACGTTTAACTTTAAAAAGATAAAAACACATTAGAAAACCAGATTCCATAATAAATAAATGTTTGATATATTACAAAAGCCGGTGAAAGGGAAATAACACTGGGTTGTACACTCGAGTTATCCAGTGGTCGATTATTTTCAATGACAGGACAACTCTAGAACAGGTCAATGATACACAATTGTTTTAGGGATGACCATAGACGAAGATTTAAGAAGCTGGAACAAACACACATAATTATTTTTAGACAAAAAAAATAGGTTCACAATTTTTGTTCTAAAATCATTATGCAAAAAACTGCATTTTGGACCCTGTAATAAAAAAACTGCAAAAAGTGAAAAACACTCACGTAGGCCTACGGAATCAGCCTGGGGAAAACTCTTCAACAAGGATTACAGATAAAATATTATATTACAGAAAAGGGCAATAGGAATAATAAATCGGTACAAGCTTAAACCAAGGGGCTCGTGCCAAAAACATATTAGAGCACTGAACATTATTGCAAAGCCTAAACTATATTTATAAATCAACTCAATAATAATTTAAAATATACAGTATGCCTACATAAATAGTTTGGGGCATAGTTAAATACAAAAAGCCATCAAAACATAGATACCATAACCATACCATACCATACATAACCATACTGCCATTATGGTTATAATGCCGGACAAAAAGATAATTTTCACACACAAGGCCATAACAAATAGATATCAAAATAAATAAATAATTAACACAAAAAAATAGCCTACAGTTAAACAAAAATTGTCAACTGTTAAATCTTTTCAATTTGACCCTGAATTTTGTATTTATTTATTTTTTATTTGAGGTAGGCCCTACTACCTTTATTTATATACTTAGTTGGATGAGCAAAGCAGACTTCAATTTCACTGACCCCCCCAAAAAATTAGCTTGGGTGATTTTTTTTCGTCTGTTTGTTTGCTCTCTACCGGGCAAACGGCATATATGCGCTTGATGAAAATTGGAGGGGACCTTCGAAATCTCTTAACTTAGACCTGCCACGTTTTTGGGTACAAGGAAGAAATATTTCTCATGAATATCGTACTATTACGATTTTTTTTTCAATTTTTAGTACAATATTTTCGTGACATTTGGGCCAATTCTAACCAAACGGGTGGGGCTACAAAGTTCATATTTTACATGGATATTAAGGTTATGGTTATGGTGATGTAGTACCTTTTGAAAAAAAAAGTTGGAAAAGTTAGCCAGAATCCATAGAAATAAAGGTTTTAATATAAGTTTTTTTAGGTAGGTCTAGGCCTATATAATAACAATTAACAAGTAACAATAGAAACTTGACAGCAATCACCTACAATGCGTTCAAAAAGCACTTGCAAAAGTAAAGAGATCCATTTATAAATAATAATAATAATTTAAATAAATAAATAAACTAAAAACTTACAAAAAAGCTCATCCATCAATGCGACTAGAAAAAGCGTTTGCGAAGCGGCCTAGTAGTTAATACATCAGGTAGTAAATATTGGAGTCGACTCATACCCTTGGGAATTGAGTAGGAGTCGACTCTTGGATCGACTATAAAGATGAGGTAAAAGAGGTTGACCTTGGCCAATGTTGAACACCCTCCTATCAGGCCTAATTTGTTGTAAGCGGCATGGGATCAAAATAAAGTTCCCAATTATTAGTGGCTGGCCTTATATTCTACTAGGAAAACGCTTAAGTCCCGCCGCGTTGATGGATGAGCGTAATTTTTTTAAAACAAAAAAAGCGTAAAATTGAGATTTGTTTAACAAATAATTTTTCGATTACGCTCAAATTTCACACGAATATATTAATTCATAAAATAAAAGTTCTGTGAAAAATTCATTACAATCGGATAAAGCATGTAGGTGTTATAAGTCGAAGAATTTTTTTTTAAATCAAAAAAAATTGTAAAATTGTGATTTTTATGAGAAATAATTTTTCGATTGCGCTCAAAAAGAGGCAGTTCTAAATTCAGAGATTTCGAAGGCCTCCATAAAATTTCATCGCAATTGGAGTAACGGTTTAGCTGGAATCGTGTTAACAGACACAAAAATACAAAAAAAAAGAAAAAAGAAAAAAAAAACATTCCGGATTTTTTTCTCCAGTGTAGTGAAATGGAATCTTCGCTTCGCTCGCTACGCTCATCCAATAAGAGGGGACCGGAAAGAATGTAATTACTATAGGTAAATCACCCTACAAAGTCAGGAAGAAAGACTAATAAAAAGTGGTGGAAAGGAGAGTTTACTAAAAAGTTTGAATAAGGTAGGTAACACCGTCGTCGTAAACACGTTTACCTGTATTTTACAAACGCGTTTAGTGTTTTCTTTTACAGTGGAGTTGCATTCAGCTTCAACAGCTAAAGCCATACGGTCAATATCACGCATTTCCTGCTCAAGTGTTTTATTATGGTCAGCTAATTTTACAGCTCTATTCATAGCTTCGTGTTGTTTGGAAACGGCTTCTGGAAAATAACACAAATTTTCAGGAATAGCACAATAACAGTAGGCCAACTTTATAAATAAGTCATTCATTCTGTTGTTATTTGTGCCTAATGTTGTTTTGCACACACATCAGCACACAACAGTCAGCTTTTTGTGGTGGATAAAATGGCAGAAAGTACTTTAGAATAAAAATTAGAACTTTGGTTAGCTAATTGGGAGTAAAGTAATTTGCTACTAATATTTAAATTAGAGTACTAGCCATGGAATAGCATGTTATATGGTATACAAGAAATCCCATGACTATTTTTATTAAATTAACATCATATATATTGTAACATTTTGTATTGAAATTCTAATTGAGATAATTTTCATTCAGCCACTTATACATTTTTTAAATTTAAAAATTACAAGCAAGGCAATCCTAAAAATTGGGTTTTGAAGGTCAACAAAATAGATTCAGTGTTCTCCCCAGAGCCTGTTAGCCCGACATAACGTAACTAAAAAAAAATTTGTTGGGCCTACGTATTGCAATAATTGTTACACTATGAAAATTGTGGAAACTCAATAAAAATCTTAGAAGAAAAATTTTTTATTCTGATTTTGGTGGTGGTGCCGGGTTGGTAGCAGAAATTATTTGATTTCAATGAAAACATTCATCTATTGTTATTTGTTTAGCATTTATTGTTTATTTTGCACAGGAAAACGATCCATTAGGGGTTCAGGGTTTTACTGTATAGTGTAGTGTGTACCTATGTTCCACAAACACAAAAACTTGTAAATAAACAGGCAAACCTCTCTCAACTAAAATAAATGAAACCTAAAAAAATGACAAGCAAATAATTCAATAGAAATTCACATTAAATCAAAATTACGCAAAATAAATAAAATGCTAAATAGGCCTATACGGGTAATAATTATTCAAATATCAAAAAAATTGAACCGAAAAAATTAAGTTAAATCAATTTCAATCGTTCACATAACGATTATGAATAATGTGTTAATGTTGTAACATAGTTCAATCCACATTGAGGTTGTTGATAATTTTAAACAGTCCAACATATAAACTAAAACATTTTCCGGAACAGAAAAACACGGAAAATTCATTTTTGAGGTTCTAAAAGATGTTTTAGTTTACATGTTAGACCGTTGAAAATTATCAACAACCTTCAAGGTGGATTGAACTATGTTAGGCCTATAAAATTAACACATTTTTCATTGTTATGTGAACTGAGGAAATCTTAATAACACTTGCCAAGCGCTCGAGTTCCGTTAAATGTGTGACAAATATTCTTTAAGTTGTAGGCCTACTCGTTGTGGCAATAGGACTACAGTGTTTGCACACCCTAAATACAAAGAAGAAATAAAGTAGGCCTAGACTATAATATCAACCACATTTGAAATGCTCTTACCATAAAACCAACTAAAGTAAGTTACTATAAGAGGGCTTCAAAAACCTCTAAAACTCACCAAATCAAACAAATATTCTAAAACAAATACGGTTTTATCCATACCCTGTGAATACAGAACCCAGCAATATTTTTTTTGAATAACCATTGAATTTATTTCCTGTGGAGAACACTATAGATGATAATGATAGACTTATAGGCCTAGTGATAAGTGATAAATATTCAAAATTAAAATAAAATTTTTGCCTTTCTTCTTCTGCTACTATAGCCTAATAGTGGGAAAATAAAATAAATAATAAATAAATAAATTGCCGGCTGCACATCAAGCTATGGGTCCTTATACCTAGAATTGATTTTTTCTCATTTTTCTAAGGTAGGCCTACACCATCCATATAAGGTACAAAATTATTTCAAATTATTTTTAATATACCATAGGCTAAAATAAGCAGTAGCAAAACTAAAACATACAGAAAATACAATAATAAATAGATGCCTCACCTTTCAGTAGATTTTCCAAGTCAGTATTCCTTCTCTCCAAAGTATTTTTATCGACCGTTGCTTTTGAGAAACGTCTTTCAATGTCTTGGTAACAACAATCATTATTTACAGCTGAGATAGGACGGCCTCCTTCCAGCATAACAGTTAGCCGCTGGATTTCCCTATCTCGATTATTTAGCTACGAGAAAATTAAACTAATGGTTTCAACTTTTAACAGTTAGCACACAAAAATACACTACGTACTCTACTAAAATAAGAAAAAATTATTTGTAGTATAAAATTACTTTCTAAAATATTTTTAGCTAGAAATTATTTTCTAAAATATACAATAATTAGTAAGGTAGGCCTAGTTAACAAAATACAACTCATGCTAGGACCTATATGGCCTAGAAAAGGAAGAATCCAAAATTAAACTAGAACCAAAAATGGTGCAGCCACTGACAATAGTGTTGCCTACCTGGTTTTGGAACGTAGAAATTATCTCTGATTGTTGTTTACGCTCTTCTTTCAGTAAATTTACCTCGCGAGCAAGACAAGCCACCCGTTGATCTAGATACTCGCTCATATTAGCTACATGTGGATCTTTAGCTTGAGCATTAACACTCCAAAACCGTTCCTGCCAAGGTTTTCCTGGCTTCAAAGGAGAGTCGATTTCCAAGGTAGGTCTGCAATTTATCAGGACACTCTTTTTGCCACCAGGCGTGGTAATAGCTGCCTTTGCGTTTCTGGTCTGTAGCTCGAGGATCTTGCAGGTTTTTCCAGCTGACTCAACCTCAAGGCTTTTGAGTCGAGCTAAATGTTGCGAGTTAACAAACTCGAGGTCAGAGTTCTCACTTTCTAATTTCCGTAAGCGAGATTTTAGATCTGAGGATAACAAAAACCATAACACTAATTGTTTTTTAATTGCAAGAGAGATATATAACTGCATGAACTTTCATCAATCCAAAGAAAACATTACCTTTATGTTTCTCTTCAGACTCCTCTTTTTGATACAATAACTTTAGGTGTAAATCGTTACATTCTTGGACGAGTCTACTGTTGTCATGTTTGTATGGTTCAATACCATGCTCAAATTGGCTGCATTCCTATAATCCATGAAAATGTAGAAAGTAAATCGAGTGTTCTCTGCAGTAGCTAGTAAGCAGGGCAAGTTGTCTGGCATTTTGCTGCCTGGCAAATTAACCTGCTGCCAACACTACCAGCATCTTAATAAAAAAATTGAAAAATCTTAAATTTACAAAAACAGTTTTGCATGATTCGAATCGGGGGATGACGTATCAACCAGTTAGTCAGGCTCAAACACATAGTTTTCCTAGTGAAGTACAATACTATTTTGTACTTTATTAGACCATCTCTCTACGTTATGCTTCCATGGTCAGCACTAACAAGCTAGATCTTTGATCAGCAGTCAGCAAAAATAAGGATGTGTCTGAAGGGTCCTTAAACATAGCTTATTCATGGTCTGATTCTTGTTTGGACGTCATCAATCATCAGTGATGTCAGAAGCAATAATAGGCGTGAGCAGAGGTTTTCCGATGGTGACGGATCACACTTACCCCTAAGAACAAGGTATGCTCTAAGCATACACCTTACCTTGTGTCTCATCTCATCTGATTTAATTGCCAACATTATTGAGTTTTTCAACCAAATCAAATCAAGTCAAGCTTTATTCCTTTATCTTCTCCTTACATACATGTTATACAATAGTAAATAACGTTAAACAACAACAAAATGCAAATAGGACATTGAAAGAATCCCCGCAACGGGCAACACTGACTGTGAGCGAGGGCTATTAAACTATAAATACTAGGTAGGCCTAGGCATATAACTAAATATGGCAAATTAGGCCTGACTAAAGTAGAGTTTTCTAGGTGATATTATATAAGAGCAAGAATATAATAATGTACAAGTAAAATAGAAAATTACAAAAACTAAGACCAATCATAGGCAAAAACTTTAAACAAAAAATTGCATAGTGGACTTTGACACTTTGATTGAACAAGGGTCTCACCCCAGATAATAGACTAGAGCCCACACAGTGTAGTCTATTATCTGTGTTCTAACTAATCTGAAAATCAATAATCCCACCACATTTCTGTTTTAGTAAGACTCTGTAGGCTACTCCCGACTCTTTCTAATTTGACATTCAGCATATCCTCATCATGATATGGTATGCCTAGTTAGAAAGTGGAGTAGGGTAGGTAGGCCTACCGTACCTCAGAGACTCAGAGTACACTCAGAAAATTACTACCTACACAACTTTCGGTACCGGTACACTGTTTATAAATCATCATCTGTCAAAGTACTTTTTGACGTCCATATGTGCTTCTTTTGTTCTTAAATTATGGATGGATGAATTTTGATTGACTATTGACTTTAGACTGTCAACTTAACTATTTTTTTATTTATCTTAAAAAGTCAAGATGGCTGTTGTACGAAAAGTGGAGGACATGACATTTATGTAGGCCTACGAAATATTCTAAGTTTAAGTCAAGTTTAAGTGAATGATGAATGAGTATAAAGATAGATATGCACAATTGCCCGATAACGACAATGGTAACGGTAACAGAAAGACAGGAATGTTAAGGGTTTTGATGCACAATAGTCAATGAAGCAGACGGTAAAGTGAAGTGTATAGAGCTCTGCTGATAAATTGAATGTACACTTTTAACAGGCCGTGGAAAACTTAATTCTGATTGGTTCATGGTGATGTACGGAACGAAAACGTTACAGGAAGTTAAAACTTGGTGAAGTTTCCGTTATCGTTGCCGGGGTATGGGAACAGCAAGCTTTATTGTACATCGTATAGTTATTCAACACTTTAAGTTAAAACTTTCTTCCCCTTAGCGTTATCGTTCCCGTTGTCATTATAGGGCAATTGTGCATCGACCTTTAAGCTTTGGCACCTTGTTGAAATCATTATGTTAAGATGGTTTTAAGTTCCGACATGTATTCTACTTACAAGATGGTGGTCACCTTAGTGTGAATCAAGATAAAATAATATTATTCCTGGCAGCAAGAACAACAAAACATAAAAGCAGGAAAACAGTGCACAGCAAAATGATAACATAACAAAATAATAAAGAAACATTGTTGAATAGATAGGCCTACAAAGTTTCATTCCTTCATCTTAACTTTCAAAATAATTTCTGGTGGCAGTGAATCACTGCTTGCTATAGTTTTAAATATCTTTGCCACTGCCTCCTGGATATTTCAGAAGAGCAAACCAGTGAGCAAACTGATCAAGTTCCTGGGACAGCCATGGAAAGATCACATAATGCTTGGGATAAGTACAAAAATCAAGTAGGTACTCTAAGATTAATAATCCAATGGAATATTATTTTTTTATTTTCCTAGCCTGCACAAAAACTACCCTGTAAAAATGCTATTTAATCATTAATCTTTTTCTGAAGCACGGTATCCCAGGCTTTATTTAATTTTAAAATCATTTGAAGAGCAATTAACCTAGAAGCCTAGACCTATCGAAATATTTATTTTTAGTGTGAATTAATTATACTTTAACAGAGCAGATCAAAATTAGAAAATTCAGTTTTGTTACATTTCATGGAGGTACAGTCTGTTCAGAATCAAAGTTTAAAAATAATTCAGAGTCAAATTTACCCCTCCTCTACCGCCGCTTCACCCCCCTCAAAAAAAATATATATCCGGTATCTGGTACAGTACCGTTTTCAGAACACTTTGAACGGGTCCACTCCTCTGATAAATATTAGTAAAAGCCCGGTTTACAAACCCTGTAATTAATTGATTGATTGATTGATTGATTGATTAATTAATGGAGTAGAGTAGAGTAGAGTATGATTATTATTATTATTATTATTATTATTATTATTATTATTATTATTATTATCCTATTATTATTATTATTTATTATTATCATTCACTTAAGATGGTACACCGTAGCCCTACATGTAATGTACCTAGGTACCTACATTCAAGATTTTTTTAAATAATTGTTTTTCCTGCAAATTTTTTTGTTTGGCGATACAAATCGGTACAAAATACCGCCAAACAAAGTCAGCCTCTAGAAAACCAGTTGAAAATTAATGTCACAAAAACACTTCTAACTGCGTTAAATGGTGTGCTTGGACAAATTGAAGTTTGAAATTATTTTGAAGAGGCAATATTTGTTGGGTAATGTGGGTAATTGGAAACACTTTGAGTGTTTTTAAACGTTGACCTTATTTGTAGGCTAGGATATTGATAGGAGAGAAAAAATGAAAGGAGCAAAATTGTGCATTGGGATGTAAACTAAATCATGACACCAACAAGAATTTCATGGAAGAATATTGTACAGTATTTTTATTGCTTTTTTTTTAAACTCGAATTTGTTTCCAATTACCCCGGATATTGGGGTAAATGGAAACAGCCATGGTACAACTCATAGACCCATAAGGAAACTAAAGTAGGGTAATTGGAAACAAAGCATTTTAAGCTGTGATTCTAACACAAAAAGAATTAATACATTATGATACAAACTGTAGATTCTGTGTACATTTAAAGAAAACCTTCAGTCGCAACGCAGAATTGTACGGAAAATCTCAAAAGCATCACAAGCATGAAAATAAGGCTGTTGTATAAAAAAATTGTATTTTGTATTTAAATATCAATACAATCATCACTTAAAATTAAATTTACAAAAACTACATCAACAGATTGGTAAATTACCTACAAAAACAAAACATGCATCGATTGGGCAAATGGAAACGTTAGCTGCGGTTTTTTGGATTTCCTGTGATTTTGGAAAAAAAAATTAAAATGCACATCTTTTCAATGGCATCTTGGTGTGGGTCCAAGACAAGGTCCACAGTGCCACTTATCTTTATTGGACCAGCAAATATATTATTTATTAATACCGAATCGTGGTCATCTCTTCGAGGGTATCTTTCCTTCCAAAACATGATAATCTGAAGCCTAAGTAAGAAGGCTGTGTAGTCAGACACTGTTGCCAACTTACCTTACTTTAAAACCAAACATTTAAATGTGTTTCCATTTACCCCTGAAATTTGTCCATAGCTTAACATGGATCTTTTGGCTTTGTTTCCAATTTCCCTGTATGTTTCCAATTACACCTAATTCATGTTTCCAATTACCCCCAAGTATGAGATAATAGGGGAATTGGAAACATTGCTTATCAGGAGAAACTATGGTAATTATCTTAATTTCACCTGTACCATATTGTTGACTAATGTGTCTTTATTAATTTCCATCCATGAACAAATTTCTTAAAAACAAAATAAGGACCATAACAGGGGAAATTTCAAGAAGTGTTTCAAATTGAAACAAGTTTTTTGTGTAGAGGTTGTTTGCAATGTGTAGTACATGCACATCATCTAACAGAAGAAGCTGTAACTACTTGCACATCTTCCATAAAGGTCTGGACCATGCTATCTAACAATTTTTTTTAAAATTTGAACTTCGCATACGGAAGTTATAAAGGGCGTTTCCAATTACGCCCTGTTTCCAATTACCCACATTACCCCTATGCATGATCAGAAAAATCTAAAAAAAAATAGTTTTGATTTTCTAATAGAGCCAGGTTTCAAAGCCATTCACTATATTTTGACTTGGTAGCATATTTGGGCATTTTCAGCAAGTTAATATTGAAAGTTTGTTAATAGTGGAGATAAGGTTGATTTTGTGAAAGGAAATGGCAAAATACCTATAATTTTATCTTGCAGAATAACAGTTAATTTGGTGTTTTATGGAAGGTTTTATATTACCATTTAGTGGCGTTATTTCAGTTTTAATAATTAAAAGTGTAGGTAAAACCATTTTCACGGACCTCTACTAACCTAGGCCTACTTGTCATCTCTGACCAAGGTGTAGGTAAGCCTCTCCTAGCCTAGCCCTAGACCTAACTGGATCGAAAATCTATCAGTGACGAAATCACCTATTATTTTATTTTGCATCATTGACAGGAAAAATAAACCCATCCAAGCAAACCTCATCACTATCAGCATGTGGAAACTACAGTGCCATTTATTAAAAGTAAAATTGCCGTTTTGCAACAAGGATCAAATAGAATAACCGATGACCTAGAGAAAGCAAATGTGGTCAACAACCACTATGCGAGTGTTTTTGGACAAAAAACGGCATTTGATAGAAGCAAAATAGAAGAAAGTTCAGGCAGCGAAAGTTTTACTTTCAGTAGGAACAGCATTCTCAAAGCTATAAGAAAACTTAAAAACCATAAGTCCCCGGGATTAGATGGAATTACAAATGACTTCCTTAAGATAGCAGACGTAGCCATAGTACCATTTTTGCATACTCTTTTTAATATTTCAATTAATAATGGCCAGATTCCAAGTGACTGGAAATCAGCATGCATTTCACCTATTCATAAAGGAGGTAGGAAAGATAGCCCTGAAAATTACAGGCCTATCAATCTAACGAGCAGCATATGTAAGGTATTTGAAACATTGATAGGCCAGTACATAAGATCCATCCTAAATAAAGTATGATAAATTATAAAAAAACCAACACGGATTCAGAGAGGGTCACTCGTGTGAATCCCAGTTGGCAGGTTTACTGCAAGACCTATCTGAAGAGGTTGACGAGAAGGGGGAGGTAGATGCAATCATGCTTGATTTCTCTAAAGCTTTCGACGCGGTCCCACACGACATACTAATGGAAAAATTGAACAGGATAGGATTGGACAGCAGAATAGTCAAATGGGTCGATGAGTGGCTCACAGGGAGAGTACAAGTAGTAAAGATCGGGACTCAGTATTCAGACCAATTACCAGTATCATCCGGGGTCCCCCAAGGAAGTGTGCTTGGGCCACTATTATTCCTCATATTTATTGATGATATAGGTGCTGGACTAAATGGAAATGTAATTCTAAGACTCTTTGCAGACGACTGTATCATATACAGTAAAATCAAAGACATTAATGACTGCCTGATCCTCCAAATGACCATAGATATGATTATGCAGTGGGTTACTACAAACAAAATGAAACTTAATGCAGAAAAAAGTCAGCTGATAAAGTTTACTACCAAGAAAGACCCCTTTAAATTACAGTATAAAATGGAAGGCAAAGATTTGAAGTACTTGGAGTTCAGTAAACATCTAGGTATAATTCTTAATGGGAAACTGAACTGGGGGGATCATATAAATAAAGTAGTGAGCAAGGGAAATAAAAATCTTAACTTTGTTATGCGAAATCTAAGGGTTGTAGTGCTCACGTACGGAGCAAAGCATTCACAGAAATAGTGAGGCCCACGCTTGAATATGCCAGCTGTATTTGGGATCCGCATACTAAATGCCATAAGGAAGCCATTGAAAAGGTACAAAGAAGGGCTGCCGCAAAGTGCTAGGGAAATATGGGCGAATGTACAGTGTATCAGAAATGATAAAAGACCTAGAATGGAAATCCCTAGAAGATAGGAGAAAATTCTCGAAACTGTGTGGAGTGTATAAGGCACAATCAGGTCAACCAGCTTGGTCGGATATTAATAAAAGACTGCAAGCAGCCACCTTCATTGGTAAAAATGACCATAGAAATAAACTCTTTGTTCCTAGATTTAGAACAGAAGTAGGAAAAAATTCATTAGTTAAGATTTGGAATGGTCTGGATAATAAGGTTCTAACCCCCTACCCGATAACATAGCAGTTTTCAAAAACAGGTTAAAAGAATATTATTAAATTCAAGAAACTGGCCTGTATGGCCAAATTAGTGTTATATTCTAGGTACTTCTAGTAGATAATAGCTGATAATCTTATGTGCATATTACATGTTTCTTTTTCCAAATAATACATTGAAATGTAAATTGTATCTAGAAACTGGATGTTGTAAATGCTATACTATATGCCCTGTAACAGAGCAAAAGAGCTCAAAACATGGTCAATAAATAATGATGATGATAATGAATATATTGCTCGTTCTGAAAATGCAGAAGCTAAGTGTTACGAGATCTAGTCCGAAATACAATTTAACAGATTGCAATAATTAATATTAAATATAGCCTTAGTTTAAACTATGGAATGGACCAAGGAATAGTGCTTGTAAAAGTCATTTATTGTAATTTAATCTATTGCAATGATCATGTGTTTAGAAATAAAGTGACTTTCATTATATTTGTGTTGCATTTTAAAGGTGTGGCCAAAGTCACCCCAAGTGATTGATGGTCTGTCTTAAGACACCCTCTTTTTATTTATTTTTACTAGACTAGGTACTTGAGTCACTGAAAATTTAGTAACACTTAACTGATGTAAGCTCTTGGACAAAAATTCACTGAAATTTTAAACCTCTCAGTTAACCTGACCAAGCAATTGACAGGTGAAGGACCAAAGTGGCCCAAAGTCACCCAATCTTACGGTAGTATCTAGTAAACACTATTAATAGTAGTAGTTTTAGAGAGCTAAAAATAGTAAATAAAAAATAATAATATTACATGAAATTTTTTTTTTTTAAAACAACGCTTGGGTTAAATGTAGTACTAAAAAGTAAAAAATAAATTTTCGACCAACAAATTTCTGCCTTGCTCGAAAATTAAAAGCGTTGGGCGCTTACCTTCCATGAACAAAATTCTGTAATCTATGTCAATACCGTAAGCGCCCAAACGCTTTTAATTTTCGAGTAAGGCAGAAATTTGTTGGGCGAAAATTTATTTTTTACTTTTTAGTAGCCTACATTTAACCCTAAGCGTTGTTTTAAAAAAAAAAAAAATTCATGTAATATTATTTTATACTTTTTAGTATTAACGAATGTTGTAATCGAATATGTGCTCACTGGACGTGTCCGAATTTCTGCATCTGGATGGCCCATCCTTACTAGCTGTGACTAATTTAATTTTCCATATGAACTTTGTTTGGTTAATTAATAACGATGAATTAATTGATTAATTAGTGAATCTGTTAGCTAATTCATCTATTTTCATAAAAAAATACGTATGTGTGAAAAACTTCAGCTCGATCGGACATTGGGAAGTGGGTGAAACATCGATTCCCATATAAAACTTTAATTATTAATTACGATGAATTAATTGATTAATTAGTGAATCTGTTAATTGATTCATATATTGTCATCAAGAATACATATGTGTAAAAAATTTCAGCTCGATCGGACATTGCATCTGGTTGACCCATCCTTACTAGCTGTGACTAATTTCCCATATGAACTTTGTTTGGTTAATTAATTACGATGAATTAATTGATAAATTTGTAAATTTGTTAATTGATTCATCTATTGTCATCAAGAATATGTATGTGTGAAAACTTTCAGCTCGATCGGACATTGGGAAGTGGGTGAAACATCGATTCCCATATAAAACTTTAATTAGTAATTACAATGAATTAATTGATAAATTAGTGAATCTGTTAATTGATTCATCTATTGTCATCAAGAATTCGTATGTGTGAAAAATTTCAGCTCGATCGGACATTGGGAAGTGGGTGAAATATCGATTAGGCCTATAAGATTCCGTCCAGACAGACAGACAGACAGACAGACAGACAAACACATGAAGCTAATATAAGCGTTGTAAAAAACAAATATTAAACATGTTTTTTTCTGGTTACACAGATGCTAGATGCATTGTATTTTATACAACGCATAGATAATTTCACAAAGCTGTTTGAGCATTTTAACTGAAAATTATTTGTACTGATTAGATCTTTCTTAATAAGGAAATGGTTAGGATTTTTTTATTTGGTTTATTTATAGTTAAATAATATTTTTGCAATGAGGTGAAGCATGATAATAAATTAAAACAATATTTACCAGGATCAAAATTTCATACATATTTAGGCCTAAGCTAGGTAGTAGGCCTAATTGTTTTTATGTACATCGTGTTCCAAGTAACACCCAGTGTTCAAAGTAGCCCTGGTTTACCGGTAGGTAGCCTACTAAGTAGACCTAGTCGTTTTAATGTTACAGGAAGCTTGGCAACATACCTCTAAACTTTGTTTTGCTAACTCTTTATAATGGCGAAGACTTTCTGTTGTATGTAACAGATCCGAAACCAGTCGTTCAACCAAAGGTATTGAGTCAAGCACTAATGGTTGTCGGTAGCCCAATTCATCCAAATGATTGCGAAGACCTGCAAACCTTCGCTGTGTCATGCCAATTTCCGATCCCATACTGGTTAATGGTGTGTCAAACTAAAAATACCAATAGTACATCAATTAATTGGATGAGCGAAGCGAAATCCCCCCCACGAAGACCTCACGTCGACGATGAGGACAATGACAACACAAACAATGACAATGGTAATTTAAATATAATAGCCCTACCTTGTTGAAGCCATAAATTTCTATAAATTACATGTCCTCCTTAGGCGTCACTAAATTGCTGTTTCATAGAGAAGGATAACATTTTTACAAAAAAGGCTACCTACTACTAATTTGTTGCAAAGAGATCAGATAACTTAGGTCACTCATTCATTAGGCTATAAGGTGAGCGCTCTGCATCACATGGGTTTACAAGGGGAAAAGCATAGGCCTAGGTGAGGGGGTGGGGGGGAGGGCGCGAAGCGCGTAAGTTTTAATAATAATAATATTGTAAAACATACGCGCTTTGCGCCCCCCCCCCCACTCCCACTAACCTACTTAAATCCCATCCAAAGACATTGTTGAAAAGTTGGCCGGTCCCAACCGAAAAGTAGGCCTACCCACAGCACAGGTAGGCCTACAGACTTTTTGGTAGCGCGAAGCGGCCTTCTTGATTTGACAAAAAGTTTAGTCTAAGTAAGCCAGATATAAAATAATAAGTTTGGCCAGAGTCCCAACCACCCCACCCTTAAGGTGGGATTTCAGTAGCGGATCGCGCGGCGTGGCACTAATTAAGTTTTCAGCCAATCAGCCAATTTCCGATCCGAGGATTCGGTGGATTCAGATCCGTGACTTTGAAAATATTCAATATTTTGACTGACAATATAGGCGTACACGCTCTGCAGATGCACCCAATAGGAATTCAGGAAATCAGATGTGTAGGCCTAAGATGTGAACAACATAACCTAAACCATGACGTTTGTCCCGAATGAAGTGATACTTCATTAGGCCTACACAAAGACTTGATTCAAAAGGAAATGTTAAATGTTATATGTTTAATTATTGCAAAGTAATATAAAAATAGCTTTACCCGCGTAAAAAGGTAGGTAGGCCTATGGTGTGATTAAAATAAAAGGTATGAATGTTTGGGAAATCCGCGGGTGGCACCGCCATGGGTATTCGCAGGTGAAATCATAAAAGTAAAAATCCACGCCTCGCCGAGCCGCGCACATCCACAACTGAAATCCCACCTTTAGGTCTTTAAGCTCCTAGGCCTAGCTAGCAAAATTTGCTGAAACACCACCATGAGCCTCTATCCTAGAATTAGTGGATCTTGTTAATATAAACTGCTGTGTTGGAGCCTTGGCTTAGGCACCTACCCATAGATAAAACACTTGGTGTTTAATATCTATGCCCCTACCCTACATCTAGGCTAGGCGTAGCCAGCGGTTATCCGGCACTTTAGCGACAATTTTGCGTGTCGACTGATTCTGTAAAAATGATAGCGATCGCTATGATAACGAGAATGAAAAAGGAGTCGCTATGCAATGCTATCAAGATACGATAAATGGAGGCCGTAGCGACTATTTTACAGAATTAGGTCGATAACGATAATTTATAACGATTGATATTTCATATCAACCGTGATCGCTATCGCTATCATAGCGACTATTTTACAGAATCGCACTGCAGGCTAGGGCCTAGGCCTAGCCTAGGCCTACCCTTAATTGTGTGCTTAAAGGTTGTAGGCATACCCTAGGCCTAGGCCTACTAAGGCCCCTACGACTGGGCCTAGGGCTAGGCATAATCATAATAATTTACCTTGTTCCAACATTTAATGCCAAAAATAACCGATTATATCCGATATTAGACATAGGTCCAGTAATCCTACTTGTTACCTGTTGCGAACACGAGCACATGATTGTTGTCAAAAACCGTCCATCCCATAACAAATTTTTAAAATGATTTGTTTTGTTTATATGCGTCAGGCTGCCAACACTACCAACTAATTGCCAGGCAGTGGATTCATGTGCCAACGTTGAAAAGTAACATGAACGAACCCCATACTAACTAATGGCTACCGAAAACTATTGTTCTATGGCATGTAAAAATTGTAAATAATTTTGTACCATCGGGGAGTAAAAATAAATCAAAATGAATAGCTAACAAGTCAGTTTGAAAAGTTGGTTTTTGGTCCATTGTTGGTGTTGGTATTGATAATTTAAATTTTCCCGCACTTTTATAATTGCTACAATAATTTTTTTTCCATTTTCAGACTAATTGCTTTTTTTCTCGATTCATGTTTGTGACGTTAATGTTGTGAAATTATTAATCACAGTGATCAAAACTATATATTAATAATTTAATACACATTTGAATCAAAATTTTAATCTGTCAGCTATAACAGTCAAGTGATATAATATGTTAAAATTATCCCAATGTATAAAAGATAAACTGACGTAAAGTTTACTAGAATTACTTGATTATTACTGTGTCAAAATAAGTAGGCCTATTCCCTATTTGATAATTAATTAATTTTGGATTTTAATGGTACGGTACTTTAAAATATGACCATTTAAACCATACTACATTGTCCAATCTCCAATGAAATTCAAACAGGTAGATAGATTTCAAATCAAATTACAGTATTAAGAATTAAAAATTAACTGTAACCAACGCTATTGATATGGACATCAACAGGAGCGTATTGAAACGGCGGGTTAACTCACTTAAATTAGATTAGAAATATATCTATTTTTTATTAACTATTACTTTTTCTATTTAATGTGTACTGTAAAGGTACTTTAAATATTTATTATCCACTTCCTACTTACATAATATGCCTACTGCATAGAGGTCTTGTAGCCGCATCGCCATCTTAATAATATTTTAATTTAATTTGAATACACCCACACACAGAGCTCCAGCTCTTTCTTCTTTCTATGAGCCCTAACCAGCTAAATATGAAATGTATAATTATGTATTTGAACTGTGAATAAAGACATCTTATCTAATCTTTAAAATATTTTTAGTTAATTTATCATGCATGATACACTGTCAGATGTAGCTCCTCAAGCGTAACGCACGAGATCCCTGGCACGACAGCCCCCATCGGCAATCCTGACCGAAAGTGTTTTCAGATTGATTCCTTTCAAACAGCCCTTTCACCATTCTCTTCATAACTAATATTTCTCCAAAACACCTTGAAGGATTGCTTTAACCCAAGAGTAGTTGCGCCCGTTTGTTAGGCAAGTAGTCGCGCGCGGTCATTTAGACCGACGCATCTGCCATTGTCAAATAAGTCGATGTCGATGTATTGATAATCAATGTAACTTCATTTTTTTATTTATAATTTCTATGATATCCTTAAGGGTAATAACGAATTGGGAATAAATATAAACACGTTTATTGGTCGATATAAATGCAAACTTTTTTTCAAAAATAGAACATTTTAAGTTTTTAGTGATTATTGATTTGCTAAATAGGCCTACTACAGTTTTATATTATATTATTTGTAATACAGGCTAATGGAGTTTTAACTTGTTAAAAGTTCTGTCAAACTTATTTTTGGACATGTATTTTGAATTTATGAGTCGTACTATTTTTTTCACACCATTTTGAGGATAATGGTGGAGCACACTCATATTTTTGCTGCCCTTAGTAGTCGTGACTCGTGCAGCGGTCAAAATGACCAGGCGTCTGAACACAGAGATTATTCTTGCTGAAGTTCTTCAAACATTGACTCGTTTAATTTACTATCAGCCACTGGTGATAGGTATTTAAAGAAGGTAGACGGAGCTACAGGGTTCGCGCATGTAAACTGTACAGATGCCAACAGTTGTTAACTGTTGAAAAAAAAGCCGGTCTAAATGATCACGAGCGACTACGCCCGGGTTAATATTATTGCCCACTACTGGCCAACAAGTAGATTTAGTCTCCAAAATAATAACCCTTCCAGAATAATATCTTAATATCAGTTTTAACCAACAGGCAATTTGGGGCCATTTTGACTTCTTTTAAAAAAAGTCACTACAAAATTTATTTCCGAGACATACAAGAAAATAACAAAATGCATAACATTCTATTTTACATTCCTTACATGAATTAAAAGTGAAAAATAGGTTTTGTTCAACAAAATCTCTGTCAGGCACTGCATAAGTTTGGGGAAAAAACTGTAGTAGTATCAAAGGAAGTATGTATTTTCTGTAGAGAGGTGGTTATTGATGATGCTATAACCACCATGCATTAAAGTACAAAAATCAGCTAGTTGGTGGTCAACATCGCTAACAACTGTGCCGGAAAGAGTTTTTAAGAAGCTTATTTATTTATATTAACACATGAATAGTTGAATACATTGTTTTCAAAAAAGGGCATAGCCCCATTCACATATTTTAGTGTCTAGCAACCTACTAAACATAATTACAATACATTACAATTATATTCATTAAAACATACATTTGCACATGAATAAATAACAAGTGTGTGCGCATGTGGAAAGTTGGAGTGATGAAATTATGACAAATATGAATGGTATTGAGCATGTTTGTTTTGTTGAATTTAGTGTTAGACTTAGAATTACTGTCAGGATACATCAGAAAAGTAGTTTAAAAAAGCTTAAAAGAACATGATTCCTTTTTGATAACATAACTGAGCTTTCAAAGTTGCTTATTTTGGGCAGCTTACCCAAGATTGTTCACACTTCACAGCCATCCCTTGTGGACAAAGTCAAGAACTAGTTCTTTCATTCTCCTCTTGTACAGATGTTCATCAACGGTGCCTTCTAAAAGCTTGTCCAAACTGAAATTAGCCAAATCCGGTACATTCTTTTCTTCGACACAGAATACTTTCAAAGCCAAGAGTAAGCGAGAGAACTCGGTTATTGCAAATGTATCAAATTCCTTCATCAGCTTTTGAATGGTAAACATATCGGTATCACATCTTAATTGTTCAAGACACTTGACAAAATTATTGTGATATAATTTGATCAAGCTGTCATAATGTTGCTCCCTAACTGTTTCAGCCGTACTAGTATATAGAAAAACAATTATATCTTTGACAGGAGAATGATACTGCGTAAGTTGAAAATCTAAAAATTTTACTCCTGCCAGTGCATTCAATTCTTTGTTGTAGCAGAACATTATATTGCTGATCCAAAAGTCATTATGAATGTAAGTGGCAAATGGTTCATTTGGTGGCATGCTGTTAACAGCTTCAATCTTCTCGTCACTCATCAAGAAATCTTTAACTTTATCGACATATTCAAGACACTCGGGAATTGACTGAAGAGCATTTATTGCTGTATTCTTCCACTTGCTCAATGATTCTCGATCTTCTGCCGGTCCCCACTTGCAGGATAGTCCAGCTCTTTTGACCGTTTTATCAAACACTTGGGGTTTCTTCATCTTGAGTGCAACAGAAAGTGCATGGAATCGAGCAAGTTGTGACATGACTAACTCGGTATGTTCAAGATCAAGCCCAACTTGTCTGTCTCCTACACAATAGCCAACATTTTTCAAGTTTTCCAGTAGTAACACTGCATCTTTATCTGGAATCTTCGCGTCCCTACTTAAACTCAACCGAGATCCATAGAAGTGAGGGAAGATGTCCAATGCTTCGTCCTCTGACACCCCGTTCTCCATCTGGATACATTTAAACTCAGGAAGGACTAGTTTATACAAATCAACCTCCTTGCTAAAAGTCTCGGTAATGTTAATCAAAGTACAGAGTATGGGTACAGTGGGGAATAACTTTGCAACTATAGACAATGTACTTGACTCATTTTGCTCATTTGGTTCAATGTTTGTATCAACAATAACCAAGGTGCTTCCATAATTTTCTCCTGGCCGAGTAAGGGCTTGCAAGGTAAAACTCTCAACATGTTTGCTGGGCCCTAGATGGTGACGTAGCAACGAGTTCAATAGTTCCTTGTTCAAAGGTGTTGGCAACTCTACTGATGGGGATGTCATCTTGGGATCTGTAACTAACAACACAAACATGGACATAAGCAAGAATACTTGTTTAAAATGATAATTGTAAGAATATGAAGAATAGGCTACCATAAAATTATGGAAGCATATAGTTTTCCCGCCCTTAAAGCAAATAAAAAAAAATTCTTCCATTTTGGCAATCTCAACAATATTAAAAATTTTTACAAAGAATGTCTTACATTTTTTTAGATGAGGGAGACTGAAGTCTACAATTCAACTCAAACGGCACTTTGGTCATTCTGTGTGTGTGTTTGTACTATAAAAATCAGCGGAATCGCTGAATAGATTGCGCTGAAATTTAAACAGATATATATCCGTGACCAGTTAACTGAGAACTGCTAACAAAATGAGCAAAATCCGTTGCAATTTAAACCTAGAAGAAATAAAAATGAGATTTTTTGAACCATCGATAGCAATTGTTTAAATTTGCCATTTGTAAAAAAGAAAAAGGCCACAGCCTGTGATAAAAACAATTCTGAAAGTTGCTATCAGTTTTTTTATATATCTCAAAGTCGGTGTTTTTTACATTTGCTTTTGTTGCCAGTATGTGTTTCTCTAAAGAGTACATTATACTCGTTAAGATTTATCAACAAATTAATAATGCTGACCATCCACAAGAAACAGTGCAATACCGCAGTGTATACTCCGTATAAAGTCTGTATAATTAAAATCGTAGACTAGTAGACCACCTACTTTATTCTAACCTACGGTAGGAACTCTAGATAGGTGTACGCTTATGTAGACTATAAGCCATGCATGTTTGGGCATTTGGTCCAGAGCATGGCTCTACTAATCAAAAAACGGAAGTCCATCTCGCAAACACAAACAACAGCTGGTAATAGAGAAGCATAACTCCCCGAAAAGATGCGACCTCTGCAGTCGTCGGGGACCTCTCCCCCTTCCCTGACGACGAAGACCATGACAATACGAAAGATGACAAAGACAATTACGACCACGACGTGAGAACCCCCATTTCCTTTCACCTACCCGGCTGGTTCTGACCAGCAAAGGATTTTCCTCCCTATATCCTTTAGGTTAGAGTGGCGCATTATGACCTAACGGTTGATGCGCCCTGAAACCAAATAAACTTAAATCTCATTTTCTCTGTTTGCCTATGGGACTAAATTGTCTTTAAGTTTTGATACCCTTACATTGACGGTGATGGCAATATCTATACTAAGCCTAGGGATTGTACACTGGCCGTTCCATTTAGCCTGGGGTGTATGTGTTTAACAACGGTCTGGGACCACGATTATACAAGGAAAACTCCAAAGTCATTGCTAGACAAGTAAGCAAGCCATGTGTTGAGTACCCGGGAACATCCCCTTTCCTCCCCTAAATCTAAGGCTGGATCTAGCCAGCATGAGTCTTCTTCAGTCTATTAGGCTAGAGTAATGCTTTAGGCCTTACAGTTGACGCACCCTTATACCAACTAAACTCGAACTCCTATCTTTTATACTTAATATATCAATGTTACCGGGTACGGTACTCAACAAATGGCTTGCTCACTCGTCTAACAACAACTTTGGCGTTTTCCTAGTAGTGCCAGTATAAAATTAATTGATCAACCATTTTTAATGTTAAATCTTTTAAAGTTTTAAACTGGGCACTCTCAGTTTGAAAAACTGACGTTTAGGTTGCAACACCAAAAAGACACATTCAGTTCACCAGACGGTATTTTAAGTGAACACACAATCCTTAGCCAATAAAAATATTGTTTTCAATTTCTATGAGAAATATTGCTTCAATTGCATTTAAAACATGGCAGATCGAAGTTCAAAGATGTACAACTTTACCCAAGTTTCACCAAATCAGAGTAGTGGTTTGACGGGTAGACAGCAAATAAATACACAATAAAAAAACACCCAAGTTTCGTTCTTTGGGTAGTCATATTGATTTTTTTTTGCATGAAATGATTATCCAGCAATGTTTAAAAGGAAATAACAATGATACATCAAATAATAAATTAAATACCGGTTGTCTATTTGACAAATTTACACACCAACTTGCAAATTATTTTACAAAAAATTGATTCAGCTTGTTTAGAGCTTGTATTGCAGCCCAGCATTGAAAAAAAACATTTCATACTATAATCGTTCCCAGTCCGAGTTAACATCAACGCCAGAACGATTTCCCCCCGTTTTGGACAGCCATGGATATGAGAGATAAGTAACCGATGTATTTGCCGTCTTCCTGGTACGATCGGGCCAATTTAGCAAAAAGAATGTCAAACTTGCATGCACAATGAATGTCAAAACACAATAGCTATACCCGTATTTAATTACTGTGTTATTGCCGAGCAATTTAGCAATTTACGAGTAACAAAAACTGTTAGCACTAGGCCTATAACCAACAATGTAATATAGGCATTTATGTGCATTGCATTGTTAAGTTTTTTTTTAAATGTGTTATACGATGTACCCAGACTGAACCGTCATTCATTATCTATCACCAATAAGCAATGTATGAGTATTTCAAAGAGGAACTGCAAAAAGCATTGAACATTTTATTGAAACACAAATTCATGCACCAAATGCAAATGTTAAATGCAATACACATAACTATGATTTTTAATTAGGTTTTGTGTGGAGATGTTGCTTGCTATGAAAGTATATGCAATTATTATAATTTAAAAAAAAAACTCAACTGGGACTCGAAACCAGCACCCGTATCATCATACTGATGCATCTATAATTGAGTTTAATAATAATACGGCAAAACTGGGCAATTTTTGTCGTAGAAACATGATCAAAACATAATCTGCACGAGAAAGATGAACTAATTTCAAATACAGTAAATACTCTAACGATCGAGTTTATGTCAAAGAGAAAAAACAGCAATACAAAACACAAAACAAATAAAATGATTACAATAAAATGTTGACCGCATGGCAGTTATCGAATTACCTGTTTAATGGAGCGAAACAAGCAGCGCATTATCATATTCACTAATCGATATTAATATCGATTTCGTCAGGACCTACAGGGTTGGCTTGGTCGCTTTGTTTTACTGTCCCCCACTGAAAATTAATTGGAAATACAAATTTATTCATTTTATTTAATCTGAATTACTGCCCAGGTACTCGAATTTGAATCTAGGTGCCCGTTAGGGCGCCGCAGCCAAGCCGCGGTGCGCTACACACTCAAGCACCTTATACACCAAGCAGAGTTGGGGTGATTTCGAGGTGTTACCCAGCCGTCATGTAACGTGATGTGAACTTGAAAACTATCACAATCGAGGGATTTAGGTACCTGACAACACATGCCAAATTTTATTGGGGTACGATTATTCCTTCTTGGTGAAAAATGGCTTGAAACATGCTCAAAATCACTTTAAGGATGTTAGCTACTGCTACTGCCTACTACTGCCTACTACTGCTAACATCTAATACGTCGGCCCGCGATTCTGACCAGACGGGTGGGACTACAATGTTCATATTTTACATGGACATTAAAGTGGCTCCATCGAGTGTACCAGCGGACTCAAGAGTATAATAATATTATTCAGTAACAGCTTATAAAATAGGGCCTAGTTAGTATTTTATATCAGATAATCTTACAACTGTAGTTATTTTACTACTGTAAGTATTAATTTATTTTTAATTGTTACATTTTAGAAAAAACCTATTTATTTGCATCTTTTATTGGTACAGTTGCTAACTGACTAGTTAAGTATTTGCCAACCTCGGAAATCGAAACGTCCCATCAAAATAATACGTTAATCACTAAATTAGGCTAATGGGCTAATGGACGAAATAATGCTTAGTTCGTTAACATTATACATTCAATATGATTGGCTTTCATGTAATTATAAACAATAAATATACGATATGTAATAGTTGGAAACTTCTTCTTGAGAGTTTGGCCAACCTGGTATTTGGCTTGGCAACATGACACGGGCTGCCTTCTCATTCTGATCGAGTGTGGATGCGTCGAGAGAACTGCCACCTCGAAGTGTTTCATACCAAAGTACACAGTAATTGCGTACACATGCTATGAACAGACGTCAATTACAATCAAGAAATATTGGCAATAGGCTTTAAAAGTATTAAAAGTGTCCTAATTGCAATCACAAAACTTTTACGCTCGCTTTGAGTCGGCGTGCATATCTGCTGGGTTGAAGGAAACGCACGGATCGCTATGGACCACCTATGCTGTGCGGTCGCAGTTGGTGCAACGAGTAGCGCGCTCGTTTTGTAAGGGAAAGGTCGCCGGTTCGAGGCCCGGGTGCGAAAACTTTTTTACCTTTTTTTGTTGATCCCATCATTATTGTTTACTTCTTATCGATAACGGGTTACGATTTTTATAACTTTTCATTTAAAATTACTCGAACACAAAGACATTCTTCCCTCAACGTTTGGCTATATGGCTAGTTTTGGGTGTATAGTGTAGTCAAGAGTATTTGCTTTTACCGGCTTCAGCCTGCGCACTGCGCCCAATATTTAGTTTTTTTAAATCTGAAATTTATCCAAATATCTTACATAGGCCCTATACATGGCATACACCAGGAAAACGCTTAAGTCCCGCCGCGTTGTTGGATGAGCGTAATTGGTGAATTGAGTTGCCATTGTGTTATGCGGATTTTCTGTTGTTCTGTGAAAAAATCATTACTAAGTTGAAGATTTTTTTAAAAATAATTTAAATTAAATTGTAAATAAACTTAAATTTTTTTTTTTTAGTTAATTTCGTTTTAAAAAAGAAAAAAATCGTAAAATTGCGATTATCATAAGAAATAATTATTCGATTGCGCTCAAATTTCACACGAATATATTAATTCATAAATTTAAGGTTCTGTGAAAAAATTATTACAATCGGTTAAAGCATGTAGGTGTTATAAGTCAAAGAATTGTTTTAAAAAAGAAAAAAACGTCAAATTTCGATTTTCATGAGAAATAATTTTTTTGATTGCTCTCAAATTTCACACGAATATTTTAATTCATAAAATTATGGTTCTGTGAAAAACTCATTAAAATCGGATTAAGCATGTAGGTGTTGTAAGTTGAAGAATTTTTTAAAAAATCGAAAAAAATTTTAAAATTGCGATTTTCACGAGAAATAATTTTTTGATTGCGCTCAAAACGTGGCAGTTCTAAGTTCAGAAATTTTTAAGGGCTCCACAAAATTTCATTGCAATTGGAGTATTGGTTTGCCGGAATCGTGCTGACGAACACACAATAATACAGAAAAAAAGAAAAAAAACATTCCGGATTTTTTTCTCCAATGTAGTGAAATGGAATCTTCGCTTCGCTCGCTACGCTCGCTACGCTCATCCAATAATAAATTGCCATATGTAGAACAGAAGTCTTTCAATATGGGAATAATTGCCCCAATTAAAATAATAATACTAAAAATTGTAATGAATTTGTGATAGGTCCTCAATAATAATTACTTATAAACTTGCTCGTTATTCTGTGTATACATGTTATCTTAGTTTTATTTGTAAAACAGTTTTTACGACTTTTTTTAACGTTAATACATTCGAACTACGTGTTGTAATACGGAGAGGCAGCCAAACCCAATTTTTAAATTTTCGCTCCCTATACTACTTTACAACGGAGTTCACTATCATTGGTCAATCGAGCGCGGTTTCGAAGAGGCGTCACGCAGCGTTGCCAAGCCTTCACTGTTGCTCCTGGTTGTTACAATTATATGTTGACTTTGGACGTAAAAATATCAAAATCCAGTATGGTAACATGTATTTTGCAAATACTATTTTTTTTCAGTGTTTAATTACCTGCAAATTGATACATAATTTAGTCATATTTCACTTGCGGTTCGTGTACTGTAGTGCCTTTTTGGTCGGAAAGTGTAGGGTTTTGCTCGCTTGCAATGTTAAAGGATAGGGATTTACTTGATTTTTATTTCGAAAAATCTCCGAAAGTAAGCTGGTAACCCCCATTTTGCTTGTTGTATTATTGAAAAGCACACTATTAAGAGTATATATTATGAATTTCAGCCAAATTTCACTACGAGCAAGTTTCAACGGATCGACTTTAAGGTTATAGTAATTATAGTCTCTTTTGAAAAAAAAAGTTGAAAAATTTTGTTGGAAGGCTTCCAAATAAGGGTTTTAAAATAAGCCTTAAACACTAGGCATACAATCAACAAGTAACCATAGTTACTTGACACTTGTTGACGGTATAAGCAGAGTTAGGCGGGAAAGTGCGATACGTTAACAAATGGCGGACATTTTAAATTTTGCTTCTATGTGTGAAACGAGAAAAGTTGTCATTATACTCTCATAAAACAAATCAGAAACCGTCCCTGGCCTAGGCCCAGATGTAGAAAATTATTTATAATGTAAAAGTGTAGGTCTAAAGTTCCATTTGGCTATAGGCCTAGTAAAATTCATACTTACATTACATGTTTGACAAGCCTAGCCAACCCTATGCCAGCACAACATTGTTCTGCCCGGTGGTTCTGCCACACAATACACAAGGTGTCGAATAATATGAGCTTGCTCATCTGTTTGTTTACATAATTGCAACAATCAAATCATTTCATACAACTCGTCTTTCGATTGGCCCGCGTTTATGAAGGCACTGCCATCTAGAATAATAGCTCTTTTTCGAGCTCTTTGCTATACGCAAATCTTTTTAAAGTGTTTGGATTTCGTGATACTCTTTCAACTCACAACCCATGACGTTTTCCACGATACCGTTCAAGAATACCAATTCCTTCGAAAACGAAAACGACTTCGTTTTCAAAATGCGTTTTCAACTCATCTCCCACGAACTCAAGAATTGGGGTCCAGTCCTTATACCGTCGTTATACCATGGTTATACCACCTATACCCAGGATGTACATGAATCCGGGTCTAGATATTTTACATCCTATATTGTTACTGCTAATACCATAGAAATTAAATCAACTTTGATAAAAATATTATATTTTAACAAATAATTTTGTAATGGAACTTGAAAAAGTAATGAGATCACACACATAACAAAAACTTGTAGAAATACAGCCAAACCTTACACACTCAAAAGGAATGAGATCTAAAAAAAGGGCCAAGCTCATCTACCCTTCCACATTTGCGCATTCTTAATTCATAAACGTACAGTGTTCCATAACAGCATCCTCGAAAAGCTTGGCAAAATAGAATTTGCATGTTATTACGTTTAAATTAATTAGAAAAAAAGAACTTGGATAAACTATTACGTTAAATTAATAATCGCAAATTCTATTTTGCCAAGCTTTTCGAGGATGCTGTTATGGGACACTGTACGTTTATGAATTAAGAATGCGCAAATGTGGAAGGGTAGATGAGCTTGGCCCTTTTTTTAGATCTCATTCCTTTTGAGTGTGTAAGGTTTGGCTGTATTTCTACAAGTTTTTGTTATGTGTGTGTAGAGATAATTGCTCTACTGGACTTTGCTCTAGGGGTGTACAGCAAAAACTACCTGGAAAGGTGATGGTAAACTCCTGCGGTGAACGATATAGTACAGTATTACAACTTTTGCTTACTCTTTACTTTAGCAGAAATGCCTATCCATAGATATAAATATAAACCTCTACTCGGGCCTACCCATTATTTTCAATACATCATTAAAATGATTATTAGAATACACTGTAAAGAGAATGGATAGTATTGAATGATTGTGAATTGAAAAAAAATTCTAGATAACTTTTTGAAGCACTTGTGTTTAGCAGTGTGAGAATAAAATTAGGTGATACTATAAATATGTATCATAAGGATTTTAAAACAATGTAAGATAAATGAGGATGCTTGTGACATGTACATCAAACACTAACAGTCACAACATGGACCAGCAGTGCACTGTACTTACAATATTTCCACAGTCAAGCGTATGAGCACTGTAATACACAACTGCCTTCAAATATCAGATTGCCTGGGAGAATGTTATAACTGTATGTGTTTCCTCTGTTCACTTTAGTGCTCTGCTGATAAGTGGATTGGCAAGCATACGGACACTCCCACTTGCCACTGGATCGACCCCCCTCTCTGAGTGCAATGCACTTTCAAGGGCAATGGTTGGAAAGAGGAAGGGGAAAGCTGGTGGAAATAACAAACAATAATTATGTCAACAAAGGCCCAATATTTAATACGAGATTAATATAAAATAACTGTTAACAGGAATCAAGATAACAGTATGTTGCAATGTAGTATCTTCAAGATATTTGTATTTGCCTTGAGTAGGCTAACCCAAAACCATGTTTATAAGCAACATTAAAATGTTATGGCAAAATATAAAATGTGAAATATTTCAGTTATCACCTGATACCACATAGGTATCAACCAACTGGTTATGTACTTTCCAAAGATTCTGAAATGAAAAAATAAGTTGTGTAAGTACCCATCATCATAAAGACAAACATTAATATTAATTCTAGTTAGGTATGATCATGAAAGCCAGTTGCAGCATGAACAGGAACATACATGTAATGGTGGCAAAAGTACAGACCTAGGCATATTACTTTTTTAAAGTAAAAGTTTCAAGTGTAATGAAATTACATTTTACTTTCTGAAAAAAAGGAATGAAAAATTTACTTTTATAGAATAAATTAAACTTGCTAAATGTCAGTCACATTGTGCGTCGGCAGGAATAAAGTTCAATAAACGTGGTACCAAATTCCAAAGATTGCTTGATCAGTTTGAAGATGGTGCTGCTTCTACTAACTAAATGTCAAGGGCACTGAAATTATAAACACAAATTCAGTATCTTGCCTGGGAACTCATTTAAATAGTGTGGATTAAGTATCTAGGTGGCAAAATGTGTGGGCAGTTGATTTGATTTATATGTCCGCCTTTAAAAATCAGTCTTTTAATTAAATAGGATAGACATTAAGGCTATTCGACCGCGTTTTTCTATTTTCCAAATATGCTACCAAATCAAAATACAGCGAATGGCTTAGAAACCTAGCTCTTTTAGAAAATCAAAACTATTTTTTTTTCCAATTTTTCCAATCCGGTACACGGCCAATATCGCCACCTCAAAATAATTTCAATTTTCAATTCGCCAAGGCACACCGTTCAACGTAGGGTGTTCTGTTTTTGTGACATTAATTTTCAACTGGTTTTCTATAACTAATGGCAAGCTTTGGGTCGTCGTCGGTGAACTTTCCCCTTCCCTTTGACTACCTCCCCGACGGCGACGACAATGACAACACGGACGGATGCTGACACAGACGGAGACGACCACGACGTGGGGGAACCCCTGCCCTCCCCATATGCTTGGGGCTGGTTCTGATCAGCACAGGCCTGTCCACCCCTTGTCCCCCCGCGTCATCCCTTACGTCCCTCCCTTCGTCTCGATTAGCCAAGTTGCATAAATATGAGACGTTAAGCAATATCCAATCAATCTATTATATGAGAGAAAAAATATTTTTTTAAGCAATAATTGTCTATCCTGCGAATTTTTTCGTTTGGCGGTATTTTGTACCGATTTGTACCGCCGAACGAAAAAATTCCCAGGGAAGACAATTGTTTAAAAAAAAATCTTATTTATTACCAATAATTTTTTTTAAAATTATTATTTGATACCAATATCAACTGTGTTGTCTCATTTTTTGATTTTTTAAAAAGAATTAATTAATTAATTAATTTAATTAATACGAAAGTTACAGTGAACTCAACTTGGAGCTATCGGGTTTTGGATTCCTTGTGATCATGTTAGTAAATTCACCAATTTTTGGTCTTTCTTCGCAATTTTTACGATTGTTATAATTATGTACTAGAGCTTAATGGTCTCCACTATTATTTCTTAAATACCAAATATAGTATTATGTATATAGTATATTCCCTCACAAGTTTTTATTTTTGGTATCTCAAGGTCATGAAACATAAGCATTATAAACTTTCAAGCAAGCACTTCATACATACTTCAAACATGGACTAGTCCCTAGATATAACTTCATTCACTGGTCAGTACTACTCGCGTTATTCAAATATCTGTAATGTACCATGGAACATGTTTTACATCAAAAAGCATGCTTGATGTTAGAAAAGTACAAAAAGTACTACCATTTAAAAACATACATCATATTTATTTTTCAAATCCATGTATCTCTGAAATTTTGTTCTGTTATTTTATTTATAAATAATCTCTTTACGTTCTTTTCCTGTGCCCGTATCAACATTATTATGTCATCACTCATCATGCGTCTAGCCGTCCAGTAGAGACATGCAGCTCTCTTTCGTTACAATCCATGCCATCTGGTATTTAGTAAGTCATTAGTTAAAAAATCTTCTGCCCGAAGCCGGAATTGAACCCAGGACACTGGACCAATAAGCCAAGGGAGTTATTATACTGAAACCTGACCGAGGAAACGTTAAAGCATTACAAGCCAGCGGGAGTAAAAGATTGAAGAAAAGAGAGCAAGAACTTAAAATCCATACCCTTTTTTTATAATTAGAGATACGTTTAAGTAGCATTTTTAACTGTCCTTTTTATAGCATTTTGTAGCTTATATTTTTGGCCACCTTCAAAAAATTGTGTAGGCCTATGAGATATTCTCATATTTTTATTTTAAAACCAAGTCATCAAGTTTGAATTAATATCATCTGCTGAGCTACAATATTTACACACAAATTATAAATACTGCACTAAATAAAATAATAATAGGACTAGACAAACATTTATTAAGTGAAAATATAGCGTTTTGTAGCATTTATACAAAAAACACTATTTTTACGTATCTCTATTATAATATAAGCATCCCAAGCTAGTGGTAAAAAGAGATGAAAATAAGAAACAAAAGAGAGCAAGAACCTAAATGCAGTGTAGGCTGTAGGTCGGTGGATCAAACTCAACTTATCCTGTGTACCTAACAGTAGTATCATGCTTAAAACTGTAGTGTAGGCAGGGGTCAAAATTAACTCTTTTTGCCACTGGCCCTTCGGACTAATAGCAACAATAGTTCTCTAGCCCGAGAGCATTTTTACTAGCCCGCTATCAAATAGGTCATATTGATATAAAACGATCATACGTGAATGTTTGGCCCAACTCAAATGCGCGCACTCAGGTGTTGATTATTTCTGCTGAACAGTTGGTAATATCTTTACCAAATTTTGCATGAATGTTAATAAAGTACTTTTATATTGATATCCAAACTTGATTGTAAACAATAAGCCTTAATGATCCATTGCAAGTCATAAGTTCAAAACGTGAAAAAATGGGAAATTCAAAACCAAGGATTTCAATTCTGGAAATTCTCACCAAACCGTTTATCTTATGATAAAACCAAATTAACCTGCGCATTCACATTAATTTAAACATTGATATCCAGTATGCAAATTTGCGTTAAAAAAATCTGTATACTTGGAATAAACTCTCGAAGTTGACCAAAATGGAGTAAATTACGGTGCACTAATTTTTAATTCAAAATCAATTGATTAATTTAGGATTACGCTTACTGGATATCATTCATTTATTCTTTATTAATGTGATTGTGAAATTTTATAACATTGTTATAAACCTTATAAACATTATATACCCGAAAAAAAGAAAGAAAAACAGAAAGCTGTGCGCCTAAACTTGTGTCCGCGGAAGCCTCAGCGACTCCTCTAAAAACACAATATTCGCAGGGTTTGACGTGGGTGTAGGGAACTAGGGAGTGACCGGAAACAAAATTTCACAATTAAAATTAAGAGATTTTTATTTTTTTACATATTTAGAACGATTTTCCATACTAGGTAGCACATAACTACCGGGAACTCGATATCTCTGCGAAATATGAAGATTTTTTAAACTGCAATTGGAAACTCTGGAAAAAGTACTCGCCTGTCGGGCTAGTGAAATGAGATTTTTACTAGCCCGACCAAAGTTTCACTAGCCTCGGGCAAGCGGGCGAGCGTTAATTTCGACCCCCGAGTGTAGGCACTCCAAATACATTGGTGCTAGTACTAACTGATTAAAGCTGCTTACACATGATGGGCCCAATTCAATCTGCATACACTCATAAGGCCACAGAATGTATTCATCAGTTGCAATTTTGCTGCGATGTATAATACATGTGTGCTTAAAGTTATTATTATAATAGGCTTACAGTACTTAATAAAATGTCACCACTTTTCAATTTCTCTAGGCATTTTGCCAATTTCGAACATTTCAATAAAATCTAATTAGGGTTCTACCCATGCTTTCACTGTATTTGTGTGACATTTAAAATCAGTCAATAGTTGTTATGCAAAATTGCAAACACAAAACTATTGCTATGATACAATCAATAATAGCTCGAGAAATGTGCTAGTTCTCATTCTATATACAAACATAGATTCGTTTACGGCCAGGCAATATAACATTGCACAGGCAGAGATCCATCAAGTTATCGTACATCCGCCTAAAGGCTGCATTGTCCATACACACTTGTGGTTTTCATCCATTCAGTCTGCCTTGAGGCCAAAACTCATGTGTATGCAGCTTAACAGTGAATCATATGAAGCCAGCGAGCACCCGATTGATATGAAACTTTGCATGGATGTCAGGGAAGGATGTGTACACTCTACTCGGCTTTGAAATTGACAATTTAACAAAATCCTAAATCAATTTTATCTACACTTTATGTGTGTGAAAGGAATGCCAAAAGGCTGGATCATGTCATTCACACTATATCTTCACTTTTATTAAAATCCTTTTATACCTTATTAATCTGTAATCAATGTTACATTTAACACTTTTTTTGTATAAATAGGCCTACTGTAATATGTTTCATGTACCAATACTTAATTTTAATTTCTTGTCTAAGACAATATCCATACAAATACATTTACAATGTATATTATGTTCAAGGAAAGAAAGAAATACAATACAATTAGTAGTTCATTTTATACTATTTTCTGTGATTTTTCAATTGTCTTTACAGAAGACTTCACAAAAATACGACTATGACATCTGAGAAAAGTTTCATATCAATCTGATGATTACTGACTGCAGGAAATGGGTTTTAAAACATTCACCGGCATTGTAGTCTTTCGCTTTCGAGGTAAGAAGAGAATAAGAAATGAGTGTGCAGATAAAAGGATACTCAAACTGGTCAGTAATATGTAAAAGTATTTATTTTATACCAATACCATTTGTATCTTCTGGATGGTTGATGTGCATTACACCTCTTCAATCAGTCTGTGATGTACAGAACTCAGAGCCTGTATGGACAAGAAGCATTGCAAATCCATATCCCATTCACCTTAAACATAATTATTGAAGACCTACCACCAGTTGACAGTTCATAGCACAGTGGACAACAAATAACTAAATGAAAGAAAGCTAGAAAATTGCACTTTTTGTCGGAGCTTTTCTGTCCGTCTATATGTCTTGTTTTACGATAAAAACTAAACATGACCTCTAATTGACATGGTTTTTAGTTGACATTAACCTTTACAAGGATGATACAGAAAGTGGATGTTTTTGTGACCTTGGGAAGTCAGTGGGCAGTGCTAGTTTCACCAAAAGGAGGGATATCTTTGAACCAGGCACCTTCAAAGAGTAATAGACCTTAAAACTGGAACAAATGTTGTATAATAAATAATAATGGTATTGGTAGGATTCACTCCATATTTCCGGTACTCCCGTAGTATGCTTGTTCTTAGATCAAGTTTAATTCAATTCAATTTTGTTTGCATCCTTCTGACCAGTACATTGTGGTATTTACACACAACTACCAATATGGGATTTGTCAAACAAAAAATAAAAAATATAGACTACACAATTTAACGATACCGTATTTACTCAATTATAGACCATCGAGCAATGGCCGCAGCCCTGTTTTGACCACTCAAATTTTAAAGAGTAGGACATAATTACTATTGAAAAATTGCTTTGCATTATGGCTGCACCCTGTCTTTTTAACATGATACTATTTTAAAATGTACGCATTTGCATAAATACAGTATCTAGGGCGACAGTCGTTCGCCCGCAGCCAAGCGCACACGACTGCTTAGGCGACAACTAACTCGACCCTATCTGCACACGCCGCCCCGAAAGATTTACAATCTTGAAACTCGGTACATGACCTGATATGTGGTCCATGACCAGACAAAAAAAAATCAGCCCGATCCGATAACCCGTTCTGTGTTAAAAACGTGCCTCTACATTGTTGAAAACCTTCCGGCTGGCTGGGTGGGGGATTCTGACGGAGAAGAATAAGAGCCTACAGGGAAAACGGTACATCTTAGAACTATGAAACTTGGACCACACTTAGATATACCTCAGATGCAGGTACTTTTGCTTTCAAAACCAAAATCGTAACAGGGACCGGAGTAAATTAAAATTTTGGATAACAAAACACGTAATTACTAAGGCGTGGTAATTTGTACAAACTAGAAATTAAACATGCTCAAACCATTATACATATCTAGCGTCCGAAACACAAGGGGCTAAATTTGGGGAAACCGAGTGCCCTTTGCTTTCAAAACCAAAATTGGGTAACAGGGACTGGAGAAAATAAAAATTTTGGATAATATTCAAAACACGTTATTACTAAGACATGGTAATTTGTACAAACTTGAAAATAAACATGCTCTTAATCATTATAAATATCTAGCGTCCAAAACACAAGGGGCTAAATTTGGGGGGATCGAGTGCCTTTTGCTTTCAAAACCAAAATCGGGTAACAGGGACCGGAGAAAATCAAAATTTTGGATAATAATCAAAACACGTAATTACTAAGGCGTGGTAATTTGTAAAACTTGAATTAAACATGCTCTTAACCATTATAAATTTTTATTCACCAAAATATTCATGTAATTTTCATAACATTAATCATAGCAAATTTAATAAATAGCATATGCCTACGTATTTAGAAAGTGAATCAACTCCGTCTAAACCGTACATCCGAGCAATTTAGATGGAAAATTACTTTTGAAATTTCCTGCTTTCTTTGAATTATCGTTTACAAGTATTTTACGCCTTGATATGAAACAAACAGAAAAAAGATGTGATATCCCCCCCAAATACAAAAATTTGTAAAAAAAAAAAAAAACGGCAGCCAAGCTCTCCTTCAAAAGTCTTCGGCTGTGAATGCTATGAGATACAGAAGTTGAGCCAAGCATTTCATTCTTTCTCCCTAGTTTCGCATTGAAAAGAAGTAAGATCATTTCGCCTGTTGACGAGCGCCAAGCCAACCATTTTCGTGGTAAAAAAAGTAGTTGTGATGGTTCATCCAAAAAAAAAAACGGCAGCCAAGCTCTCCTTCAAAAGTCTTCGGCTGTGAATGCTATGAGATACAGAAGTTGAGCCAAGCATTTCATTCTTTCTCCCTAGTTTCGCATTGAAAAGAAGTAAGATCATTTCGCCTGTTAACGAGCGCCAAGCCAACCATTTTCGTGGTAAAAAAGTAGTTGTGATGCCAAATTCTTTTTTTCTAATTAATTTAAACGTAATGGTCATTCTCTTTCTCCCTATAATAGAGTTATTGGATGAGCGAAGCGAAGACTTCAATTTCACTGACCCCCCAAAAAATTTAGCTCGGTTGTTTTTTTGTTTGTTTGTTTGTTTGTTTTTTTTGTTGTTTTTTTGTCTGTTTGTTCGCACGATTCCGGGCAAACGGCATATGCGATCTTGATGAAAATTGAAGGGGACCTTCGAAATCTCTGAACTTAGACGTGCCACGTTTTTGGGTACAATCGAAGAAATATTTCTTATGAATATCGCACTTTTACGATTTTTTTCGATTTTTAGTGCGATATTTTCGAGACATTTGGGCCGATTCTGACCAAACGGGTAGGGATACAACGTTCATATTTCACATGGACATTAAGGTAATGGTGATGTATTACTTTCTGAAAGAAAAAGTTGAAAAAGTTAGCCATAATCTATAGAAATAAAGCTTTTAATATAAGTTTTTTGACTTTTTGTGCGATATTTTCGTGCCATTTGGGTCAATTCTGACCAAACGGGTGAGGCTACAACGTTCATATTTCACATGGACATTAAGGTAATGGTGATGTATTGCTTTCTGAAAGAAAAAGTTGGAAAAGTTAGTCAGAATCTATAGAAATAAGGCTTTTAATATAAGTTTTTTGACTTTTAGTGCGATATTTTCGTGCCATTTGGGCCAATTCTGACCAAACGGGTGGGCCTTCAACGTTCATATTATACACGGACATTAAGGTTATGGTGATGTAGTACCTTTTAAAAGAAAAAGTTGAAAAAGTTAGCCAGAATCCATAGAAATAAAGCTTTTAATATAAGTTTTTACGGTAAATAATACCAATTGACAGGTAACAAAAGAAATTTGACAACAATCACTTACAATGCGTAGGTAGCAAAACAAAGCACTTGCAAAAGATAAGATATCCCACGCAAACTAAAAACTTTAAAAAGCTCATCCATCAACGCGGCGGGACTTTAGCGTTTTCCTAGTACCTATAACCATGTATATGTCTCCATTTGCAAGAACAACAGCTTACCAAAATGGCTTCTACTACAGGACTTGTAATGAATGGAATGCTCTTCCTTTGGAGTTAAGGGAGATTCGCTCGTTAGACTCTTTTAAATCTGCCCTAAGCACACATGTTTTTGCATTACAAAGTTAATTCTGCAGTTTCTTTTTACCGATTCATTTTTATAGTAATTCATTGAAGTGTAAAGTTATTTACTTATTTTCTATATTTTATAGGTATACTAATGATTGTAATAATGTTGTTATCTTTTATTATATTTATTTTTACAAGGTTGACAGTCACCAAGTGTGTTTCTGCTCTTTTCTGCCATCCTCGTGATACATTTAAACAATGAATGTGTTACGGAACAAATAATAAATAAATAAATAAATAAATAAATAAACAAAGAGAATAAAGCATTAACATTACCATTAATCACAAGTCCTGTTTGACATGCATTGTTGTAATTATCTACACTGTTCTCTTTCTCTCCATTAAAGAGTTATACCTATAATATGTAAATGTCAAAGGAAATAAAGACTTATTTTATCTTATCTCCCCAAATACACAGTGGCCATTAATCGGCACATGAAGGCATTGTTAAGATAGCTAACAATGATGTTGAATAAGTTTTCGGACGATAATGCAATGAGGAATCATATAAATAGGCTAAAAATGGTAATGTTTAATACCGGTAGTAATAAAGATAGTATAACAAATAGCATGCTGGGATGGTCACTTATCTGATGACGAGAAGTCAGTCTGCTAAAAGCACAGTCATTATCAGTGTGTATATTAGCTTATATTGTTGCATATTCATGCTGCCAAAATTCATTGGGGCAATCTAGCATGTATACAATATTCGCTGCTAATTTCCAGTTTGCTGCACAGAGATGTTATTGGGCCCAGCCAAATGGTGTAAATTTAAAATAGTGTAGGCCTACTTGTGGATGACAAGTGCTGTGTAGGCCTACATTCACATGCTCAACAGTCTTGCTACATATTCGTGTCCAATTAGTATGAACTGAATATTCATGTAAAACAACATGATAGCTTTAGCTATGTTTAGGTGTTTGATGAACACTTTGGAAACAACCAACCCCCCCCCCCTCCCCCTTACGTGTCTTGTTTTATCATTTTTTCCTATCAAGGTTTACGGAGACTTAAAGATTTCTCAATATTTCTCACCAAAAAAATTTGGTAGGATTGATATTTGAAAACATCCAATCTTAATCGCGCCCGTCAGAAAGATTTCCATAACTTTTACTGACATCAACGATTAATAATGGTTACCTTTTCGGTTATCGGTTATATCGTATGCAGGGCTTCTATCAAAGTAGTAATATTTTTTATGAAATGAGCCCCTTTAAGCTTTACCATACAAAATATAAACTGCAGGTTATAAAAATAAAACAAGTAGGTAAGCCCTACTTACGGCTACTCTTCAAATGGGATGACTCTTCATTTTAACCATTTGTCTAACTTGTCTTGATATTTCCCCATGCTCCTAGCTGGTAAAGCTGGCATGAAATTTCAACTTGATATTGATTGATTGTTTGGTAATTCTGCATAAAGTTTGATAGCTACGTATACCTGCTAAATTTATTTCAATACCATATAAAGTGACTAAGGTGAGCTTAAATGTGGGCTAAAAGGAGGATTGCCAAAATGTGCCCCAATGGGCCGATAGTAAACGATCTTTGTGTGTTGTCACCCTTTGCCGCTTGCGAAGAATAATGTTCAAACTACTCACACCATCTTGATGCTATTGTGTGGTAGCCGATAATAACTCCAATTGCGATTCCAAAATTATGAGCTGAGCAACTGGAGACCCAAACAAGTGACAATGGACGTACCAGGTAATATGTCTTAGAAACCAAAACCCGCTGCAACGTCAAGTAACTTTTTTTAAGAATTCAACCTAAAATTGCAAGCAGTTTGAAATCACCATAACTAGACTCAGGTGCTAGGGCTGAGAAGTGGTTGACAGAGGTGATGTTTGTAGAAAAAAAAAATAAAAATAAAAATAATTGTATACAGAGTCTACCCACTCAGTCTGTCAGTCATATAACTGATTTTCAATGGGGGACAGTAAACCAAAGCGACCAAGCCTACCCTGTAGGCCCCGACGCAATCGACGAGTGAGCGATACCCAACCAAAGATCGATATTTTGTAATAGGAAATATAGCAATCAGTGGTATGGACAGTGCGAACACCCGCGGATCAATGCCAGAATCAACAAGGCCGATTCAGAACAACTTTAAATTTAGGCCTATTATGTGCCTCGTTGCTAGGACGGCTCCAAAGTCACCGTTTACAAATTCCTAATACAAGAACTGATGGGCTGAAGTCCAAAGCAGAAGATAAAAAACTTCTGACTTAAGTGGGAATCGAACCCTGGACCTTCTGCAATGGAAGAAGAGATGCTAACCACAAGACCAACGAGCCATACAGTTGAGATTAAGAATGAGCAAAAGCGAGTAAAAATTCCCTCAATGAATTTATCACAGTACTTATATATGTTTATTTATTTATTATTGTTATAGTTTGTTGGATGCGTTTGTTTTGGTTCTTATTTTTGTGTGTCAGGCCTGGGCCTGGCTAGCCGGCCAAGAAATGGAGTAGTGTGCTGCTCCCCTAACTCAATTAAATGTTGGACACGGGATCAAGTTATAAATATATATTAAAAACAAAAAGTAATGATATTATTTGCCATACACCAAAAAAAGGTTTATTTTAGACGGGCACTGAAGATATCACGCAATGTGTCTAAAACAATAATATCATACATAATAATAGGTAGGGGTCAAGTAAAAATTTAGTCTGACATTGTACGCCTAGTACTCACCTTAAAGTACTTGACAGTTTTAACTCTGAGTTCGAGAGTGGCATCTTCGTCGCAAATCATTAAAGTGTGCTCATGCTGTTGAAAGGCAGATACTGTCCACATGTGATTCACACCTTCTTCGATCGCTTTGTACAAGGCAAACGATTTGTGCGTACCAGTGATCAGTATCATGACCTGCAATTAATGAAAAACAGTGTTGTTAAGTAGCGCTCTACTTGTAGCATGATATTAGTATAACCGTAGCGCGCCAGATTGGTTGGTTTCCTGTTCCCGCATCTGCATTATAACGTCATCATGCGTAGAGCCGCCCAGTAGACACGCCTTCCTTTAGTTACTGGCAATGCCCTCAGGCATTTCGTCAATTGCTTCCTTTAATCACTAACACACCCCATTTTAAAAAATGTAGTAAAGAAGCAAGATGCAAGCTACACTGTAAGGTTGTCTGTAAGGGCGGAATCGGTCGGAGAGGGTGGGGCATTCCAAGGAAATTGGTAATAGTTTCGGGGCGAAGCACATGGTCGAGTTATGTGCAAGGGAACCTGCTGGCTATCCTAATCAGACCATATTTCAATGAGATTTTGCTTTCATTTGCGATGCCTAATCGCGGAGGTCGACAGACAGGCGGAAGGATGGACAACTAAAACCAACAATGCTGGTTTTACAGCTTCTAATTAATAAATTGCATTTAATATCCTTTTTATTTGTTATCAAAATTGTTGTGTTTTAATGCATTTTTGTTGTAATGTTACTATTTCAAATATTTACTGAACTGTAGTTCATTGTTGTCTGCATATATGTAATTAGATTTATTTAGTTGTCCTCCTTTGTAAATCAGTTTTATAACTGAATAGGATATACGTTAAATAAATAAATAAAAATAAATAACAAGATCAAATATACACCCATGTTTTTTACCAGATGTCCCTCTGAGGGTGAGATGGGGGTTGATATATTCTCCCGACACATGATGATGATTTAGTCCTGGTAGCAAACTCCCTGCTGAATCCAGGGCAGTGTTAGTTTTTATCCCTAGTGGTGAACATCATGCTATTTGTTTTGTGCAATCCCAAACTTTGAATGAGTGATGAGTGATGAATGAGCGATCAGTGTAAATAGTAATGAGTATGAATAAACTAACAATAATATCGATAAACTAAGGGCGCACAAATCCCCAACAAAATACCTCTTGGATTCATCAGAGCCATGCTATGGGACTTATGGGAGGAGAATCGACTTCCACTTAGGTAAGAAGTTATCAATGATACGATTGAAATAGGTCTTTAAATGTGTTTTAGGGCATCAAAATTAATAAGGGTTGAAGAAAAATTTTGCCTGCGACGATATTGCCTCTGGTCTGGGGCTTTCCCAGCTATGCCAACTCAGTCCATGACGGATTTAATTTTAAAATTTATTAAACTTTATTTCGGTGGCACAGTGTACCCGGGAATGTTGTACGACTTACCACACTGTTATTCAGTGACATGAATCATGTACATGATACATCTAGGGTTGCCAAGTCTCCCGTATTTGCCAGGCATTTCCCACTTCCCGTATCAAATCGACCCGGAAACCACTTTTCCCGTATTTCCACATTGTGGAAATTATTAGTTTAAATTAATAAAAATTAGTTAAAAATTCAAAATTTCATAAACTCCCGCCTTGTTCTCTCGGCTATGACAAGTGAAAGCCTGTGGTCAGAGTGCTGGGATGGTCTACACCCACCCTCGCCCCCACCCCCTCGTAAATCTCTAGCGGCTTCCCGGCTTGCCATGCATTCAGGCGGCTGCCGTGTCGCCCGTCAGTCAAGTTTGTTCTATTCACGCTCGGCGGCTCAAAAAAATGAGCGACTGAGGATGCAGGGACGTCGAAGGCAATGACACCACCACGGAAGAAGGCAAAAGGTGCAAAGCAGATGTGAATACCATATACCAACAAAAGTGGGAAGAGGTTTACAAGTGGGTCGGAGCAGGAAACTCCAAAAAATCAAGGGCCTATTGCACAATCTTTGCTCTTGTACGTGCAGCAAGGAGAGAAGATAAGTGTAATTCACAAATGGGTACTCGTTTTTTTTTTTTTTTAACGCCTTAGTGCTAGTATATTTTCAAATTTACCTCTTTAGCATCCATTACAGTACCAACTCCAACAGTCAATGCTTGCTTAGGGACTTTTTCAATATCGTTGCCAAAGAACCGAGCATTAGCTTCCAAAGTGTCCTGAGCTAAGGTTTTCACGCGAGTTCTTGAAACCAGAGACGATCCAGGTTCATTGAAAGCAATATGTCCATCAGGACCAATACCTGAAAAACAATCTCATGATACTGCTGCTACTAGTTGGGCCTATGGTGTAAGCCAGTGGTTCCCAACAAAGGAGCCACAGACATCATCTAGGAATGCCACATTATTAATAAATTAATTGAATCGGCGGACTAATTGGAGTGGAAATAGGCCCACGGGTGGCAATTTAAATACAAAAAATGAATTAGGCTGTTGATCCAAAGGTAAAGTCCCACTAAAGATTCACTCAACTCTTATTATTTATAATTATAAATTAGATTAGCCTAGGACTAACCAAGCCTAAACCGTCATCAGCCACAAACTGCACAGAATTTTACCCAAATATTTATGTTTTTATGTACAAATTTGTACATATTATATTATTATGTCGTAAGAAAAGTTTTTCAATACCGTAAGTTGAATGTCTGATCTTAAAATATCCTTTCCTAAGTAAGGCCGTGATGATTATTGTACTGAATTCTTATTGGCCACCTACAACCTTACTCCATTCATTTGTACCATGTACAAAAGTATGGTAGGTCACTCCCCTCAAATTCTCGTTCTGATAAATAAATAAATAAATAAATAAATAAATAAATAAATTGTATTTAGAGTCTACTAACTCAGTTATATAACTGATTTTCAGTGGGGGACAGTAAATCAAAGCGACTAAGCCTACCCTGTAGGCCCCGACGCAATCGCGAGTGAGTGATAACCAACCAAAGATCGATATTTTTAATAGGAAATATAGCAATCAGAGGTATGGACAGTGCGAACACCCATTCATACTCATTCAACATATTCCAAATGACTATAATTTATAATGTAAGCCAATCATTAAATATGTAACAATACAATAACTCCTTAATCAAATGAATTAGGCCTAGGCCTACATAGAACTATAAAAACAAGTTTTACAAGTTAGGTTTAACCAGACGCAAAATAGGCCTACGGTACCGGTACTAAATACAGTAGATAGGCAACATGTACTCACCTCCAACAAATAGTTCTACTCCTCCAGCTTCCTTAATTTTTCTTTCAAAATCGTCACATTCTTTAACAAGGTCAGGTGCATTTCCATCCAGGATATGAGCATTTTTTGGATCAATGTCAATATGCTTGAAGAAATTGTTCCACATGTAGTAATGGTAGCTCTCTGGGTGGTCTCTTGGCAAGTCTAACATGAATTAAAAATACAGTTTTTTGTTTTAATTGAGTCATCGGGTAGTGTCAATTTGTTTACTTCATTTAACTTCGTCATGATGATAATAAAGATGACTGATGACTCGAGTAATAATAACGATTATGCCCTACGGGCCTACATGGTTTCTAAGCAAGCCTGCTTTGAAAACATATGGTAGTGGATTCATAGCAATTGTCGTAAAAGCTTTCCCCAAATGGGGCAAATTTTTAGGATTTGTACCTAGAAGAACAGTGGACAATAGAACTAGAACAATAGGAAACGTTGCACCTTTCATAAAAACACATCCTAAAAATCTAGGATGGTGACTTTGAACTCCAGCCAGGGCTGCCCAAAGTTTGAAAGGGTGAAAATTTAACAGAGTAGCGGAGGAATAGTGCAAATTGTGAAGGCATGCATTTCCTTTTAGTAGAAATTTACAAAAAAAAAACATTTTTGCTGTAATGTTGAGCCCCAGGGCTCTAAAAAGTGTGGAAAAACAATATTTTGCAGATTAGCAAAAGAATAATGAAAATTGTGCAAGGAATTTTCCCTTTGATGGAATTATTAGAAAATGCCTGATAAATATATATTTCACATAAATACCACCCTAAAAAAATTTGCTCTAACTTTGGGCCCCAGCAGTGGCGGCTTGAAGGTTCCAATATGACCGGTGCCAGATATTTTCCGTACCACCCACCACCCCAGGTGCGTATAGGGGGAACAAGCACGGGGGGTTTGGGGGGGCTCCCCCCAACAACAGCGCCGCAGGCGAAAATTTTGAAAATCATTTTTTGAGAGTGTTTTTGGTGCGTTCTAAGAAAAATAAGGGGGTTGAATGCAATACCAAATTAATGTCTTTTTTGTACAGTAAAAACTATAAAACTATAAAATAAAAAAAAGAATTGGAGTAGTGACGAGATAGATCATGTTGCAACTATTGAATATGCATATCATTACGTTCGCGATCACGTCCAACAATAATGACAAATTGTTGAAATTGTTGGTCATTCATTACTCTTCTGAAGTGGGGGTGGGGAATTCCCTCATTCCTACGTGCCTGCTGTACCACCCAGTGGCATAGGCGCCCGCAAGAATTTTGGCAGGGAGGGGCAAAAATTACAACTTGCACTTTCGTTGGGCAAACCCAGGGGGTTTGGGGGGCAGAGCCCCCCAACAATAGCGCCGCAGGCGAAAATTTTGAAAATCAGGTTTTTATAATGCGTTTGGTGGGTTTTAGAAAAAAGTGTGGGATGAATTCATAACCAAAATTATGTAACTTTTGTGCAGTCGACACTCAAAACTAGAAAACCATTCAAAATATATTACCTCCCATTTTTTGTCGTTCAGTCAAAGGCTTAAGATTCCCCACATTGAGTTGGACGATTTCTAGCTTTTTTGTGCACTGAGATAATATGACTTAACCCCACTCACATTTTCGCTTTCGCAAGCCTTTTATTGTGACAGTCATGCAAAACTCGCGTTATTCCATGGAGTGGTATTTTTTTCAAAACTCATTAAGACGAACTATTGCAGGTAAAATACACAATAAGCTACTTATTTAGCAGAAAATTGGCAACCATTAAATTTAACAAACGTTCATCAGTAAAGAAATCGACTTTCCATGCACATTTTAAATGCTACAAGATTAATCATAAATCCACACATCAAATGAGGGCAAATTAGGACTTCTGCTTGCTCGGGCCAGGGGGGCAACTGCCCCCTCCTGGCCTCCTGCGAGCGCCCATGCCCAGTGGTGAAAAACAACTTAGGAGGAGGGAACAATAAACGGGGGAAAAATTTTGCACTTCAATGTCATGTTTGGCGGCAATCTGCGCGTTTTAGAGCAGCAGAATGAAAGCTAATCAATGTTTTTTTATCATTGAAAACCCTACTTTTTCCAACAAATAATAAAAATGCACTTAAAATATACCCACACCATATTTAGAACTTTTTAATTTCCTTTAATTGTTGTTTCAGTGGTGACTTAAGTTAGGGCACTCCGCTCTATGATTCTCAATGTTTTTCTATTTTTTTATTTTAGGTTTCAAAACCCTCCGTGCCTTTGTCTTGTTCGCTGAAGAAAAACAACCAATCACATAAAGAGTATATACTCTTTATATACTTGTCCATACTTGTACACGCAGCGCAACTGCGCAACCCCCAATACGCCACCAGGCCACCTAACAGTTGACCACTCAGTCAGCTGCATTGGCAAACTAGATACAAAACAACAAAAGCAAACATCACTGTCTCATAGTGCGGTGTCTTTGTGTTATTAGAATTGAGTCGTAGACGATAAGACCTTACAAAACACAATGCTGCTTTTGTACTACACATCATTTGTATACTAACAATATTTTTTCTTAAGACAAAATATGAAGGTGGGTTCACGAGCTACGCTGGCCCACCCATCCACCCACCCTTGGCACCGGTCAGGGTATAGGTCAAGCCGCCACTGGGCCCCAGAGCTTGTACAAAGTAAGGAACAAAACTAAAGAATCAGGTTAACAAAATAATGGTGCAATATGTGGGACTAGGCACCGAGGTAGTAGGAAATTGTCCAATTAGTCATAAAACATAGTCATAATAAATTGGATGGTAATTTTGGGCAGTGCATGGGGCCATAACACCAGCAAACTACAAAAGACAACAGTTCTCAACACTACTAGAATTTGGAGGAAAGCCACCGACAAATTGTAATAAATTTAAAAAAATTTAGAAGTGAGAATCGTTTTTGGTGCTGCATAATAAGTAGCCCTATAAATAGTAGTACTTATTAAGTTTAGAACTTAAGTCTGGAGGCCTATAGAATACAGAAAATATTGATCAACTTATCTTACCAACATACTCATCCATGTTAAATGTCTTCACATATTTAAATGAGATTCTTCCTGCATTATGGTATTCAATTAACTTCTTATACATTCCTAATGGAGTTCCTCCTGTTGGAAGGCCAAGAACGAAGTATCTGTCGGGACCAGGTTTAAAATCGTTGATACGTTTTAGAACGTACTTCGCAGACCATTCCGCAACCTTATCAGACGTTTCCAAAATGACTAGACGCATTTTTCGATAGAAAATAATAGAAAACTGAAAATAAAATAAAAAGCAAATGTAAAATTATAGTAGGCCTACTAGATAGAGCCTTTCACTAGATTTCCAATATTCAGCTCTAATCCAGTCATCAGCAAATGTTGTTCTTGAGATGAAGTTTTATCAATAGAGATTGGAACAATTAGGCCTAAGTAATATATATAAAATAATTAGATGAGCCGGATGGAGCGTAGCTAGTGTAATGTGAAGAGAGATCCTGCAGGATGCATTTGGTAAGTAATCGCTATTATGATCTTGTCGAGATTTTCAGGGACCTTCGAAACCTTGAGTTCAATCAAGGAAATTCTTAACTCACAAAAATTACTCAAGTTTTGTGAATTTTCTCCATTTTACAGAAATGTTATGTTCTCTATCTGCTGCAACTTTATGAAATGATACTCTTTTAATAGCATTTTACTTGCAAGATGCTAGTGATGTAACATAATTGATGGAAATATTTAACCAGAGATAGGAAGGAGTAAGTAGGCCTACTACAAAATAATTGGATTATTTCAGTCTATTTTGGACCTTAGCTCAATTTATGACATTGGGTTGCGATGGTTTTGGACCAATCAGGTGATAAATGCATGTGATACCATGCAGCAATGCATAATTTGGGGAATATTCAACTTTTACATTTTTGTTCATATTTTTTTTTGCAGTGCAAGGCCCCGCCTGGCACAAACACAAGCAGATTATTAACTTTCTCAAACTTAACAATAGTTAGGGGCCATTCACAACCAACTTAGTAGCTAACTTAGCCTCTAACTTAAAGGTTTGTCTTATGGAAAACAACACGTCTGTTCATGACCAAACTTAGCCTTTAACTTACATTTATCAGCAACCGAATGTTTGCAAACTCCAAGGTTTTACTTAGCAGCTAACTTAACATTAAGCTTTTAACCAATCAGAGAGAGACTCGAGCCGACAATTTCCGGTCATATCCGATTGATAACGTAAACAAACAGCAAAAATGGATCCCAAGAAACATCAGCTATTTTTCGATGAAAAGCTATTGAACGAATTCATGAAAAGGCCACTGCTATATGTAAAATCTTCGTCTTTATACAAAGATAAGAATATAAAAGAAAACATTTGGCTATCGATTGGGGCAGTGTCAACTGACCGTCAGTATTATTAACGTTTATTGCGGTACTAGGCCTAGCCCCCAGCTAGGGCTAGGCCATGTGAGGTTATGTAAGGCTTACGTCACGTTGTCTTAAATAAATACGTTTATTATTTTTACCATCAATTATTGTTTAATAAACTGTACAGTCTATAGTCAATCAATTCTATAATGCTACCTAAGTAGAGCTAGGCTAGGCCTACTTACTGAATGCTGAATGTTATTGTATGTCAAGCATTGGCGCGATAAAAGTAAACACTGAAAATCTGTGTTGTGATTGCACAGCCACCTAAAGTTAGAGGCGACGGTATGGCTGTAAAGCACTCTGCCACGAGCAACATCTAGGAGGCAGTGGCTGTTAAGTTAGCGGCCTAAATATCTATCATGAACAGCAACCTAAAGTTAGAGGCTAAGTTAGCTGCTAAGTTAGAGGCCTAAGTTGGTTATGAATGAGCCTTTAGGCCTATGCGCAAATAATAATAATAATAATAATAATAATAATAATAATAATATAATAATAATAATAATAATAATAATAATAATAATTAACACAATTAATTGGTCGGGATATTTCGCCGCGTCGAATCTGCTTTTATTGCTTTTGACGTTTCAGCCCAACTGAGTGGGCTATCCTCAGAAAACAAGAAATAAAATTAAAAACTTACAAAAATATAAGCCAAGACAAGGCTTCACATAGAAAAAGAAAATAACAACAACAAATCAAACAGTTACTATGACCAGGCCCCGCCTTCTATATTAAAATTGCATTTACATTCTTATGAGGTCTCCTCCACAACCAGAACAACATCACATTTGAGAATTTCTGGTGCGTATCGGATCCGACACTGAGCTCTATATAGGGAAGCCTCACGTGACGTCACAGCTCGCCGGAAAGTGGCCCTGAACCGAACTGATGGACAAGCAGCCTCATTTCGCAAGTTGACGCCTGGTGAACGGCTCAACAAAGATCACGCTCTAACTTTTATCCTTTTCATTATTTGGACAAAACTTAAGAGTAATAATATTTAGCAAACATATCATTTCATCCAATGGCGATTATCTCGATTTTTTTAACAGAACCGTTAGCTTGTTATAACAAGTTACGCATTATAAATGACAAATTTCTCAACAACTTTAAGTCTTCTCAACTTCAATTGATAAAAAACTACTGATCGGATTTCAACAAGAATTCTCTCTAAATATGCATCCAACTAATAAGAAAAGAAATAAGTTAACTTTCTCGATAGAAAATGCACTGAACGAAATTTTACAGCATAGCGTGCAGTTTTTCACGGCTCATCCGCACGTCAAAAGCGCGTATTTTAGGTGAAAACACATACCATGCATATTACCCTATGCTATAAATTTTCGTTCTGTGCACTTTCTATCTAGAAAGTTCATTTATTTCTTGTCTAAACAGTCCGATGAATTTTTTTAAAGAGGTCTTGTCAAAATCCGATCACTAGGTTTTTGTCAATTGAAGTTGTTTTATTTAATTTCATAAAAAAACAAGTAACAGTTTTAAATGTTATTTCAATACGCACATCGATATAACACGTTAACGTCTGTCTAAAAATTCAAAATTATCGCTATTTGAAGGAATGATATATTTGCTAAATATTATTCCTCTTAAGTTTTTTCCCAATAATGAATAGGGTAAAAGTTAGAGCGTGATAAGTTATTATTATTAATTCTTTATTGTCAACGGGGCAAGCCCCACGAGTGCAATACAATAAACATACATGATACATAATACATAGTACAATTTAGAACAATAATACAGTAGATATATACAACAAGTAGTAGAATGTGTAGTTGGGGTATGAGTGTGTGTGTGTGTGTATGTGTGTGTGTGCGCGTGTGTTTTTGTGTGAGTGTGTGTGTGTGATTAAGTAATAGCCCTGATTTTCAGTTTAAAGGTGTGTAGACTGGTGTTATGCAAGTCCAGGTCGTGATTTATTGATAACTGATTGTGCGACGTTCAGCAGGCATCCACTTGCGAAACGATGGTTGCTTGTCCATCAGTTGGGCTCTAAGCGGAGAATACCCCTCATTCCCCTCGATTTGTGACGTAGGTGCTAGTAGCCTATAGGGCTACTTATGTGGAGGGCGCATGCAATGCTATAACCTTGAAGCCTAAATGGGCCTAAAGCGATGGGTCTACAAGGCCTAACCCGATGGGCCTATTATCGACGTCCCTCGATTATATTGCAATTGCATTGCGATTGCACCGCCGTCTAGAAGTAAATCTTAACGTCAAGATGGCGGTTTGTGGCTAGCTTATTTTGAGGTTATGTTGACTAGTAGACCTACATTACAGTGGTCTATTATCAGGGACACTCAGGATGCCTAGGAATAGTGTTAACTGCAGTGTTACACTAAATAAACTGATAACACAGGCCAGTGACACAGGTGAACAAATCTATTATGTTTAGTTCTTTTGAATCTGCCCCTGATTAGGGACCTAACAAAATGGCGGACGGCAAACGTCCACCAACTTGACATCTCAACATTTGCCCGGTATATATCAGATCTCCACGTAAGTATATAGAGCTCAGTGGTATCCGAACACTCCGTCAAACTTCACTTTCTTGGGGCTGATCCAGTTCCGGGACAGGGAGGACGAGAAGGCCTGTATTCGAAACCGGGAGTAAGATCTCGGGGATAATGCATTTATTTGCGATATGGCCAGCGTTGGAGTTGTCTTGAATCAGTTTTACTATGGGCGCCCACGACCCGCTCAGTTTAAACCCAACATCACCATTAAAATTGTTTGGTGTCTTAGCTATTTCAATGGACTCTCTTACCAATCTTGGTAGTAACCGAGGCTGTTTGCAAACTATTGTGGCACTACAGGGGCGTAGGAACGGGGGGGGAAACTCCCCCCCCCCCCACTTGTTGGCTTGACCCCCCCAGTGGGGGGGTCAAGCCAGGTATATGGGTGTCATTTTCTAACTCATAGCTTGTTGGGTGATTTTTAGGATTTTTATTACGGTCGGGCTTGCAAACAAAAAGGAAGGTTTATGTTAACATTTTTTTAGAAAGATTCAGTAAGGCCGCGTTCCCATAACTTTGGTTTAGTCTTAAGAAATTGTTATTGGTTGCTATGGTAACAAGGAATCCGATATCCTGATTGGTTAGTAATGTTTCAGTGGCCTGTCATAATGAAGTTACTCCTTTTCATTGGTCGTCGTATAAATAACAAAACGTCTGATTGGTCCGTCATAAGAATTATGGTTTTGTTATAACAATTTCTTAGGACAAAAACGTAAACAATTTAACACGTATTTCCTATCCTCTTGTAACTAAACCAATTTGTGGGAACGCGGCCTAAGAGACGTGATTTGCGAGACTAGACTATAGCCATCTGATTTTAGACTAATATTCATTATATTTTGTGTGCAATGTTTTCACTCCCAAGCAGACTGTCGACCGATTCTAGTCAGGTAATCAATCTTCAATGCAATATTAGCTTCAAAATGTAACCCTTATTCATAATTAAAATTCGCCTGAAAACGTGTTTTAGGCCACCCATCAAGGGCACCTTTTGAAAAAAATCTCGCCTACGGCGAAAAGCCTCCGGCGGCTGGGGCTTCGCCCCGGACCCCGGTTTGTCCACCCAACCTCGTAGTCAAGTTCAGTGTGACCCCCCCACTAAAAAAATAGTTCCTACGCCACTGTGGCACTATCAAATAGAATTTCATGTCTTGGATTATTAGCATTTTCACAAGCATGTTTAGCAACCGCCGACAGCGACAACGACGACAGCGGAATTTAGGGGAACCTTGGTTGTGCCAGATTCGATAAACCTTGGTCACTGCTATGCATGTTAAATCATAGCCTGACAAAAATTATTTGATAAAAATAACTTCTTCAAGAACAAAAACATTCTTGTTAAAAATAAAATGAAACCTTCTAGGCCCTAGATACATTTCACGCCTATTTTTCAATTTATTATGTCTTGTAGGTTTAAATCACAATGGATTGTGCTCATTTTGTTAGCAGTTCTCAGTTAGGCCTACCTGGTCACGGATGTCTGTTTAAAATTTCAGCTCAATCTATTTGGCCATTCGGCCGTATAAATAAATAAATAATAAATTTTATTTAGAGTCTACCCACTCAGTTATATAACTGATTTTCAGTGGGGGACTTTAAATCAAAGCGACCAAGCCAACCCTGTAGGCCCCGACGCAATCGGCGAGTGGGACCGGACAAACAGAAAACAGACAGACATTTAACATAGGGTACCCTAGACCTACAGACAATTAGTCACGACCAAGGCCCGTTCGACTTGCGTTGAGACTAGGGTACGTTCGCTGTGCTCACTCGTCTAAATACATAATATTGGTTATTTCCATGTAGAGACCCCACTTTATTACCCATGCAGTTACAATGTTGAAAACCCCATACTAAATTAGCACCGTGGGATGGGATCTAGGGATACACCTACATCCCACAATCGTGGTCTCTCAGGTTACCATCAGCGGCCACAATCGTGGGACGAGATACTCCGTAAAAACAATGCATGGCGATGGCGGTATAGGCTAGTTAAGCGTAGGTAGTCTAAGGTTCCTGTACCAGGTCTAAGCTAGCCCTAAACCCTAGGCAAGTGTGTAGATATTAGGCCTACCGGTACTCCTTCGGTTTTTGCGGTTTTTGCTTTTTACGATGTTTTGCGTGAAGCGCGTTGGTGTTAAATGAAATATAATATCAAGTAGGCCCTACATATTGTAAAACATATGCGCTTCGCCCCCCCCCCCCTCCCCCTTACCTACGATCCCCTACAAAACATAGTAAAAAGCTTTTGGACCCCCAACCGAAGGAGTTCCGGCCTACCATGTGAAAATATCCTCAAGTTACCTCTGAAATTGTGGAGTTCAGTTAAGGTGTTGATACGACTACGAGTGAGCCTAGACCTTTCTCAAGTCAAACAGAGAGTTTGAACTAATGCCTGTGGTAAACATAGGTAGGTAGGCTAGTTAGGCTAGCCTACGCCTAAGCCTAGTGATAATCATATCAAAGTGATAACCGATGATGGATGATCCAACTTTATCTTCTCATTAAGACCTTATGCAAATAAGGCTAGTAGGCCTAGCTAGGCCTAGAATTGAAAGAACCACGACGTAACTCAGGGGTAGGGCCTAGGGTACATTGACCTTTATCTCTTTCTTATCAATGTTGCTAGCTTTGGGCTTATAACATTAGGCTATAAACCCAAAGCTGCTAGCCTAGCCCTAGTGGCTTAGCATTTGCAATGAACGACCTCCCTCACTTCCCCTTCAATGCTTAGGCCTCCTGTGTACCGGTGAATTTGTTATCAGTTCTTTAAAACAGCTGTTGTTCACGTCTGCATCTTGCGTTGCATGTTAGCATCCTAGCCCTAGGGCCTAGGCCCTAACCTTTAACATTTTGTTTTAGGTTAGGCACAGCAGGGTCGCCCTAGGCCTAGGGCTTAGTCTCGAAATGAAATTATTTGAATGCAATGCTTACCTTCCAAGATGGTTATTACTAGATAACAAATTATGCCAGGACGCCTCTAAGTTTTGCTAGACCTGCCGAACTAGGCCTTGATTCTCTAATCAACTCGTGCACAGATTGATCTGTCAATCGCTTGTTTACGTCATTGAGGGATTGATTTTGTTTTGTGTATTCTCCACTTATGCCAACTTTTACAATTTAGACATATTTTTCTTATTTTGGTTAAGTTAAGTTAAATACTTTGTACGATATTATTAGTATGTCGCACCGTGAATTATATTATGTATTATATTATTGACTTACTACTAGTTTACCAATTATTCTGATAACACACTATAATTAATTCCTGACTAAATAAGTAGGCCTTTGACAGCTCGATTTTTGTTCCGTTGGTAATATTTATGTCAAAGACAGACAGGAAAGTAGCACCGGCACAGGAAACTCGAAACTCCAAACGGAGCGTGCGCGGCAATAACGAAACGAACAAATTCTCATTTGAAAGCGAAACAGGAATAATAACAATACGTGTAATATAGTTTTCAATTTTTAACGTCGGAAACCTATACGGTAGTTTTAGTAGAGATTTGTGGGCGCTGCCATCTTGGCTGTGACGTCACGGAAGTGCTGCTAGAAACTCGTTTCCACCATGCAGCACATGTTAGCACAGCACCATGCACAGCACCTTCATGGCGCCAACAAAAACAACCGTATAGGGTGCAATTAGCCCCTCTTCAAGTGAACTAGGTAATTGCAGATAGGAAATTGTGAAGGGATGTCCGAGGGCTGTTTAAGAGGACTCAATCCCTTGCATTCGCATTAACGACTGAGGAAAACCTCGGAAAAAACCTTCAGTCAGGATTGCCGGTCTCTACGGGATTCGAACCCGGGACCTCCCGAATCGAGCTCTTAGCGCCCGAGCCAACACTGTCGGTTAATAATATAGTGTTGTGTTCAATATTAAGGCTATTCCAGAGCACTCTTACCGATATTTCGAAGGTCAAAGGAAAACGGCTGAAGTAGGTTAAATTAAAGAAGAACTTTTATAAAAAAAAGAAAAAAAGATTTATATTTTGGACGGGACAAAAGCTCCACTTTGACTACTATTGGATGAGCGTAGCGAGCGAAGCGAAGATTCAATTTCACTACACTAGAGAAAAAAATCCGGAATGTTTATTTTTTCTGTATTTTTTCCGGCTAAACCGATACTCCAATTGCGATGAAATTTTGTGGGGGCCTTCGAAACTGCCACGTTTTTACGTTTTTTTTAGAGCAATCGAAAAATTATTTCCCATGAAAAAAAAACATCAATGTCCAGTTAAAGTGGCAAGTAAATTTAACTGACACATAACTTGTTTTCACTATGGCAACCACCAATCAGAAGCCTTGTAAATATTTACTGAGAGGACTAACTGGCAGATAAATTTTAACTAGACATTGAAATTCTGGACCTTATAGGTAACACCTACATGCTTTATCCGATTTTAATGATTTTTTCACAGAACCTTAATTTTATGAATTTAGGTATTTGTATGAGCGTAGCGAGCCAAGCGAAGATTCCATTTCACTACGCTGGAGAAAAAAATCCGGGATTTTTTTTTTTCTTTCTTTTTTTTTGTATTATTGTGTGTTTGTTAACACGATTCCGGCTAAACCGATACTCCGATTGCGATGAAATTTTATGGAGGCCTTCGAAATCTCTGAACTTAGAACTGCCACGTTATTGAGCGCAATCGGGAAATTTTTTCTTATAAAAAATGCAGTTTTACGATTTTTTTTTATTTAAAAAAAATTCTTCGACTTATAACACCTACATACTTCATCCTATTGTAATGATTTTTTCACATTACCTTAATTTTATAAATTAATATACTCGTGTTAAATTTGAGCGCAATCGAATAATTATTCTTGTGAAAATTGCAATTTTACGACTTTTTTCTTTTAAAAATAAAAATTACGATCAATTCAAAAAGTTAAGTTAATTTTTTATTTAATTTAATTTAATTTTAAAAAAAATCTTCGACTAAGTATTGATTTTTTCACAGAACAACAGAAAATCCGCGTAACACATGGCAGCTCAATGCACCAATTACGCTCATCCAACAACGCGGCGGGACTTAAGCGTTTTCCTAGTATTTTTTGGATGAGTTAGCGAGCGAAGCGAAGATTCCATTACAATGGAGAAAAAAAAACAGATTTTTTTTCTGTTTGTATTTTTGTGTTTTGTTTACACGATTCCGGTTAAACCGATAGTCCATTTGCAATGAAATTTTGTAGAGGCTTTCAAAATCTCTGAACTTAGAACTGCCACGTTTTTGGGGGCAATCGAAAAATTGTTTCCCATGAAAATCGCAATTTTTCGTTTTTTTCGATTTTTTTTTAAATTTCATCGACTTATAACACCTACATGCTTCCTTCGATTTTAATGAGTTTTGCACAGAATCGAAAACTTATTTTAATCGTAATTTTTCCGATTTTTTCATAACATCGACATGCTTTATCCGATTATGATGATTTTTTCACAGAACCTTAACTTTATGAACTAGGGAAACGCCAAAGTTGTTGTCAGACGAGTGAGTGAGCCATGTGTTGAGTTCCCGGTATAACATTCCTTTTCTTCCACATACCTTAGGCCTTCTAGCCTATCATAGACTAGAGTGGAGCATTATGGCCTTACAGTTGATGCGCCCTTATACCCCAAATACACTTAAAACCCCTATTATTTATACCAATATAATATCATTTTTAAATGCAAATGTTACCGGGTACTCAACACATGACTAGCTCACTCGTCTAACAACGAATTGTCTAGTTGGCTAAGGCAAGGCCGCCAAGCCAAGGCGCCCTTGTAGCCGAAATGTGGGAGACGTGGGTTCAATCCCCTGGTCGGGAAAGATTTTGTAATTTCTAGATTGTATTTTTTTGAAATGCATATTACGGAATGTAGTCCATCATCTGTGACAATACTATGGAAAACATAGCCAGTATGAAATACGTGTAAAGATTGCAAGGTTTACTCAATCTACGAGCGGAATTTGAGGGTACCTTGACGTGCAACACCAACATTCGATAAACCTTGCATGGGCACGGCATTTTCACAGCCAGGTAAATAATAAACAAAAAGTATTTTTTTCAAAATCAAATGCATTGTCGTTAAAATAATTTCTTAACATTGGCAGCCTATTTTTGAATTTTTTATTTTTTGTAGGTTTAAATCGCAATGAATTGTGCTCATTTTGTTAGCAGTTCTCAGTTACCTGGTCACGGATGTATGTTTAAAATTTCAGGCCAATCTATTTGGCCGTTCGGCCGTATGAGCCCGGACAGACAGACATACATTGGACACAGTCACGACAAGGCTCGATCGAGTAACGTTATAATTCCTCATTCGCTTCGCTCACTCGTCAAAATATATTCGTGTAAAATTTGAGCGTAATCGAAAAATTATTTCTCATGAAAATCGCAATTTCACGCTTTTCTCGTTTTTTTTTAAATACGCTCATCCAACAACGCGCCTGAAAAAGCGTTTGCGAAGCTTCCTAGTTATGTTTCAAAACACCTTTACAAAATGATCTAAAGTGGAATTTGCACACTGAATTAGTAAGAAATCGTGCCTCTAACTGTAGGGCCTAAAATAATTTTCTCAATTAATGTTCGATGAGCGTTTTTTTTTTGTCACATAGTACAAAATAAGAGTTTTGAACCGGTGGACGAAAACAATCTTACACAAACATTATTTCAGAAAATTATTTTCCCTTATACTCAGTACGGAGCCAAAAGTGTGTTGAAACAATAAAAAAATATCATAGCTTAAAATAAATTATTGCACCTAGAACTCACATTTTCTTATTGATCCAAAATTTGCATATAATAGCCAAAATTCCAAGAGAGACGTTGGCAATTACCGCCCAATATCGCTCGCCTTGATAGCATCAAAATTAATGGAGAAGCTCGTGTCACGCCGCATTCTAGAACAGCTGCAAAACAACGATCTTATAAACGATAATCAACATGGCTTTCTACCTCGGCGATCATACGTTTACATTGCTAACTCGAGCTAATGACGACTGGCTTCACGCGCTTGAGGACAAGGATGTAAAACAAGTTGATTGTATTTGTATAGCTCTTGACTGGCAAAAGGAATTTGATCAGGTTCCTCACGAAAGACTTCTCTTAAAATTCCATGGCTACAAAATTAGAGGTAATCTCTACCAGTGGATTAAATCGTTCCTGACTGATCGGACTTAGTGTGTCATATTTAGTGGTTCTTCTTTAAAGTGGCATCTGGAGTTCCCCAAGGCTCAGTAATTGGCCCCTGCTTTTTGATATTTATATGCTTGACCTACCTCATTGTGTTTTTTCAACCTTACTACAATTTGCTGCTGATTCAACCGTTTATGCATCAATAAGATCAATTCTTGATTTCGAAATTTTGCAAAACGATCTGAACTGCATACATACTTGGTCCACAATAAATAAAATGTCCCTGAACTCTCTAAAATCTCAATACTTTACATTAACTAGATCAAAAATTTATTTCAAGAATGTGTGCTTCACTTGTGGAATTTGCACACTGAATTAGTAAGAAATCGTGCCTCAAAATTACTTGGATTTGTAACAAGAAAATTAAAGGGCTCCAAATCTCGTACAATTCGGACTGCCTATCTAGCTCTGATTCGGCCTATCATCACTTATGGTATTCCTGTTTGGCATCCGACTACAAAAGCCAACTTTACGAAGCTTGACGCAATTGAAAACCGTGCCACGAAAGCTATTTTTCACAGATCTAGGTTTTATTCAGATAGTGCAACGCAGAGGCTACATGCTTGCGACCTTCCTTCCATTGAAAATTTTTGCAAAGAAGCAGATGTAAAGTTCCTTCGCCAACAAATCACTGGTTCTGCAGATTTGAATCCATTTCATCGCATCACGCATCATCATGCTGCTGCTGCTGCTGCTGCTGCTACTGCTCGATGACGATAACATTTAATTTGTGTTTTCTTCTTCGACAAGCTGTTGATTCGTATCCTATCTGGGCTATAAGTTACTCCCGCATCCGTGCTTCCCAAGGACCAATGTGATTGACCAAACAAAACTGAATTGGCCAAGTCAATACTGACCAAGTTACAAAGACCTCATTCTGAGATAAATAGATTAAACTAGATAACGCAGCAAATTTTAATTTAAAAGCATACAAAATTGCACATTTCCTTAACCTTAAGATACCTAGCAATATAATTTTAGGATTTTTTTAAACTTAACTTTTCCTTGAAAAAAAATCGGGAACTTTTTTACTTGGTCAGTTACTAACTCGAGGTTGTCACTTGGGCATTTCTTGCATTAATTTTTTTCATTTTAAGGAATAAAACTATTTTTAAGCCTTTTCCATTAACCCCTTTTGCAGCTACATGTCAATCAACTATCACGTCACTTGAAAAAAATGTAAAAAAAATATATGTACATTTATATTTTTATAATTTTACCAAAATATATATATATTTTTAATTTACCCAAAATATATTATATTATCTTAAATTATTTGTATAACAATATAAAATAAGACTTGGAGAGGAGGAGGATTCCTTACTGTAGTTAATATCTACATAAGCAGTCCCATGATCGCCAACCTCATGGCAAGAAATGACCAAGTAACACGTACTTGGTCAGTTATTGCCTTGAGCCAAGTTTTCATCGCCTGGTAAATGGCTTATAACTGCTCGAACTTGGGTGTTTCTTGCATTAATATGATGCCCCTATGCCTAGAGAATAGAATGGCATCCTAACTCATTTGCGCATTTTTTGTAACTTGGGCACTTATTGACTTGGCCCATTCAATTAGCATAGTAGTATGGAAATGTGCAGGAGCTTTAAATAAATGTTGAACTAGTTAAATCAGTCACGAACATTATACCCTAGCTTTATTGACAGCTTCTTTTGGATGAGTTATACAAAATTCCTCAATCCATCAGCTGATCTTTTATTATATTATTTCGTACAAGTTTATTCATGTAGTATTTACAGTGTAACAATACAGTCTTGTCCGAACACCAGCAAAATTAATATGAACGTAGTTTTAGAAGACCTACGTCACAGTCATTTATTGATCCGTACAACGAATGTAATACCATTCGTCATAAAATCTCGTAAAATAGTGTACCGAGCACCTCAATGACAATTTTTCTGATAAATTTGTATTATTGCAACATATTTTTATAATCTTTGTTAACAGTACAGCACAGTCCAGTACATAATATTTTTACATTACCCATAAAAATAATTCGGACTTATACCCAGGTCGCCTTACGTCGTCTACGACGCACCTCTATGCAAAGCGCTACATCACAGATTTACGTGGTATTAAGTGGCACATACTATATCCTACTGCCTCCCTGTCTGTGTATATACCTGTCAATGTGTGTGTGTATGCGTGATTGTGTGTGCGCACGTGTGAGTATAACTTTTTTTACTTTTCGAATACCATTTTGGCATTCCGTCTATATTCATTTTGTCTACATACTTTTGGTGTAAGACACATATTTCTTCAGATACTTATTTGGTCTGATGTGAATTTTGATCGAAAACAATTTGCAGCCGAATAGAATAATAATATGAAGAGATCCGTTGCTCAGCCAGGATGCTTTATAATTGCGTTTTAAATTAATTAGTATTATAACGACGACGAATATTAGAACTTGGTGGTTATAAGTATAGGTAACCATGTATTAACTATAGGCCTATGGGTTCTTAGTGCACACAACATGTTATTGAGTATTGAAAGTTGGCACAAGTACATTCAAGGATAGTATATTTTTTAAGTACGTTTATAGAACATCTCGAGAAAGATCAGAGATGTAGATGAAGTAGAGATTGTTGTTACACAGCTTGCAGATGGACATTCCACAGTAAGGGCTGCACAACTGTAAATGTAAAATATTGTCAACATGTATGAAGATGGAAATAAATAAAAAGATGCCTACACTTGTAAAATGCATTACACAAGACTCCAAAATTATTTTAGGTTTAATTATAGCGAGAAATAAGTGTTATATGAAACTTAAAATAATTTAACGATTTTAATTAATTAGTATAGGCTAATATACCTAAAATTTCAATTAGTGATATAATGATTGTGTAGTGCACATGCAGTAGAAAATTAGGAAAGTAAAAGTCCTTACATCAAAGAAAATATTATAAACAAAATAGGGGTTGACCGATATAAATATTATATTAATCCTGAGACGAAAAAAGACCAATACGCCGTGAAGACCAAGCGACTGATTATAAGTAGGGACCCCGAAATTTCGTGAATGACTTTTTTCACTAAATAATGCTAAATTGACAGTTTTATTATTAAGTAGCGAAATAAGGCAATAATCACGTTTTTATGCTCAATTAGAGCATAATCAGGAACTTTCCTTAATTATTCCTTAAGTTTTAGTCCAAAATATGCAATTATTATCTTCCCTTGACGACCCCTCGACGACGATGACGACAATGACACCACGAACGATGACGAAGACAATGACGACCGCGACGTGAGAACCCCCTTTCCTCCCCTTACCTGTGGCTGGTTCTGACCAGCATGGGCTCCTCATTCCCCCCCCCCCCCTCCTAGGTTAGAGTGGTGCATTATGACCTAACGTTTGACGCGTCCTTAATCCATGAATAAACCAAAAAAAGTATTTTGACAATTGGGCATTGAAATCAACATTTCTGTTTTATAACTTATAGTTGGCACCATGACAGTTGAAAATATTATTAACGAACACTCCTAGCTAATTCCAATTAAGCTAACTTTTTATGGCCTAAATACTCGTTCATGTGTAAAACGTGTTCATTTCGCTTAAGGGTAGTGACTGCAGTGCTATTTATATGACGGACTAATGCCTTTACCATGAGTTTATATACTGAAATTGAAGATTTTTCATAATGAAATTAGAACATTTTAATTGCTATTTCTCATGGTCTCTAATTACAAGGTGTCTGCGCAACTGTGTGTGACTGTGTGTGTATCTGAATTAGTAGCTCGTGTTTCGTGTGGGCTCGAACTTGAAGCTTGTGATCTTTCTGTTCATGTGCCTGTCTGTTCGGGATGGATGGTTACATCTGTATGGTGGGATAATCTGGTAATTGTATGTGCACATGGAGGAGTAGATTTATTAGAGTGCGTATAAGTGTTTATGTGTGGTTGGGTACATTATGTAGTGAACGTATTTACAGGCGGGGGAGTACATTAGGCATAGACACAGTCTGCAATGTATTTGGCATAATACTGAAATCAAGGAAGTAGTAGGTAGACCTTTTATAGCTTTATAAAATGCATAATAAAAAAAGACAAATAGTAAAATAGAATATTACCTACAAGTTATGTTAACAACAACGACAACTACAACATTAACAAACACTCCCGCGTCCCTCGCACAAGCCGACGTAGTTAAAAGAGTGTCTCTTGGGACCACGACCCATTCTCACTTACTGGCGAGGGAGAACTCTTCGGAGGGGTGAGGTGTTCACACGAACCCCGATCAACGCTAGGACTTAGAGGCAGATTCAGAGAAGTAGAGCTGTTCACAGGTAGGTCTAGACCAAGCTGGGAAGGCATGTCGGTCTTGTTAGTCGCTTGCAAACTATCGCTAGAGCTGCTCTCGGGGGGAAGAGGATAGGGGGCTCTTTGAGTGACATCGTGTATCGGAGTCTCGATATCATCAAATCTCTCAAACGAGTGGCTGCAGCTGGGAATCTCGGAATCTTCTGTTTTCGATCGCACTAAAACTAAACTGGAAGTAGATACTCTGTCTTGAAGGTGCGAGCGACAACTGGGCACCGAGAGGCGACGTCTGATGCGCGCACTCTGCGGGACGACCTTCGGGTATCCCATGCACGGAACTTGCAAGAAATGTTTCGAGTAGGGAACAAAACAATTTGGCTCACTTTTATCTAGCTGGGAATGCCGTCTGTACTTGTGCTGGACAAACTTGTCGTCGTCGCTGTCGGTGGCGAACCCATCGACCTCGTCCTCCGTGTCTAGCTGCTCGTCGTCGAGGAAGACCGAGTCGGAGCCGACCGAGCGCGTGTCGCCGTCGGGGATCCACTCGGTACGCGTCGCCCCGAGGCTGCTGATCGACGCCAGGGGTGCCAGCCGCTGTATCGTCACGCTGGAGATGGACTCGGCGACGCTCTTCGGTCTCATCCTGATGGGGTCGTCGTAGAGCGTGCGCTCACTGCCGCACGGCGAGGTGTCGGGGGTCGGCTGGATCACCTGGATGTCGATCGGGTAGTAAAAGTCCCACGGTTCTTTGATCATCGCGGCTTTGGCGATGCAACGCTTCTCGCAGTCTTTGACAGAGAAGGGCGGCGGGGGAGGTAGGCCCAGCTCGCACGCCGACCCCTTGCGCTCCAGGTACGACGAGTCTGCGCTGGAGCATGTGATGGAACTGAGGCGGCGGTGGTCGGTGGGCACCGTCAAGTACTGGTGGTAGAAGCACGGGACGCCGGGGTCTTCGTCCTCCACGTGCTCGGGGCAAGCCAGGGGGGGCGGCGAGTCCACCTCGTCCTCCTCGCAGTAGCTCTCCTGCTGCGTGAACCGCAGGGCGGAGCCGGGCAGACTCTTGCCTCTCTGGTAGTAGAAGCAGGCCGGCGGCTCGAGGCTGGTGTAGCCGCCGATGGAAGAGAACCTGGCGCCGCGGGTGAGCACAAGGGCCGGGGCGCTCATGTTGCCGAGCGAGCGTCGCGCGCCGCGGACCACGCGGGGGTTCATGGAGAGGAAGGCGGCCGCCTCCAGCGTCGCGGCGAGCTCGTTGTCCTCCTCCTCCACGGCCGCCGCCGCCGCCGCGTTCAGGTGCTCGTCGCTCAGCGACTTGGGCTTGCACTTGCTCTTGTAGATCACCAGCAGCACCATCAGACCGAAGAACCCGCCCAGAGTGGCTGCTATCCTCACGCCGGTCATCACGTCGTACGTCCGGAAGAACTCAACCCGCATTTGCTCGCGGTCACTGATCGCGTTGGTCGTGTTGAGGAGGTCGGTGGCGTTGACCAGCGAGCTCGAAGTGCCCGGGGTCGTCGAGAGGAAGTCGGAACTCATCGGCACTTGGTTCATAGGTGTTGAAGACGTATGGTTGATTAAAATTGCCTCCATCCTTGGCAATCTGTAAACATATAAACAATCCTTGGCAATTTGTAAACATATATGCAAACATGCAACTGCTAGAAAGAGCTGTCATAAATATCGGAGAATAGAATGTGACACATTTATTACAAAATTCTATATTTGGGGGAGGTGGGGGGAATAAGTTTAATACTGATAGAAAGGGATATAGAATAGAATGTTGTAATTGCACATTATTCATAATTCTTATTTGGTGGAGGTCCCGGGTCGGAGATTTTTTTTAAATCGAAGAAAGTGAAATAGAAAAAATTTTTGTCATGAGTGACACATTTTTACATAATTCATATTTGGTGGAGGGCCCGGTTCGAAGATAATGTTAATATATAAAAAAGTGTATAGAATAAAATGTTGCATGATGCCCAATTTTTTACAAATTTTAAAATTTTTGGGGGGAGGTCCCGGGGTCGGAGTAATTTTTAAATTGAGAAAAAAGGGAATAGAATAGAATGTTTCATAGTGACACATTTATAACAAAATTCTATTTTTTTTTGGGTGGAGGCCGGGCCCGGAGATAATGTTAAAATACGAAGAAGGGGGATATAGAATGAATGTTGTCATAATGAACATTTATTACATAATTCAAATTGGGGAGGGGGGGGTCGGAGATAATGTTAATACTGATACAAAGTGATAAGAATAAAATGTTTTTATGAGTACATTTATTACATAATTCATATTTGGTGGAGGTCCGGTTCGGAGATAAGTTAATACGATAGAAATGATAAAGAATAAAATTTTTGAGGGGACAATTTAAAACATAATTTATTTTTTGGTGGAGGTGCCGGGCGGAGAAAAATTTAAATACTGATAGAAAGGTATAGAATAAATGTTGTCATGAGGCACATTTTTTACATAATTCTATTTTTGGTGGAGGTGCCTTTCCGGAGATAATGTAATACGATAAAAAAGTGAATAGAATGAAGTTGTAAAAGGACACTTTTATACAAAATTTCTTAGGGTGGAGGTCCCCGGGTCTAAGATAATGTTAATCTGATAGAAGTGTTATAGAATAGAATGTTGTCATGAGGACATTTTTTATAATAATTCTATTTTTGGGTGGGGGGTTTGGGGGGTCGGAGATAATTTTAAATACTATAGAAAGTGATATAGAATAAAATTTTGTCATAAGTGACACATTTTAAAAAAATTTTTAATTTGGTGGAGGTGCCGGGTCGGAGAAATTTTAAATACTGATAGAAAGTGTTAGAATAGAATGTTGTCATGGGGGCACATTTATTACATAATTCTAATTTGGGGGGGGCCGGTTCGGAGATAATGTAATATGATAAAAAGTGATATAGAAAAAGTTGTAGAGTGCACTTTTATACAAAAATTCTATATTTGGGGAGGTGCCGGGTCGGGATAATGTTTAAATATTTATAAAAAGTGATATGAAAAAAAAGTTGCATGAGGGGACACTTTTATAACAAATTCTTTTTTTTTGGTGGAGGAATGGGTCGGAGAAAATGTTAAATACTGATAGAAAGGATTAGAATGAATTTTGCCCAGAGGGGCCATTTTTTACATAATTCTTATTGGGGGAAAGGTGCCGGGCGGAGAAAATGTTAATACTGATAGAAAGTGAATAGATAGAATGTTGTCATAATTTCCCGTTTATAACAAATCTATATTTGGGGAGGTGCTGGGTCGGAGATAATGTTAATACTGATAAAAAAGTGATATGAAAAAAAGTGTCATGAGTGCACATTATTACATAATTCTAATTTTTTGGTGGAGGTGCCGAACCCGGAGAAATTTAATACTGATAAAAAAGTGATATAGAATAGAATGTTTTCAGAGGGGCACATTTTTTTAAAATTTTCTATATTTGGTGGGGGTCCCGGGTCGGAGATAATTTTTAACTGATAAAAAGTGTATAGAATAAAAATTTGTCATGAGGACTCATTATAACATAATTCTATATTTGGTGGAGGTGCCGAATGGGGAGAAATTTTAAATACTATAGAAAGTATATAAAAATAAAATTTGTCAAAAGTGACACTTTATAACTATTCTATTTTGGGTGGGGGTGCCGGTCAAGATAATGTTAATACTATAGAAATTGATATGAATAAAATGTTTCATAGTGGCACATTTAAAACATAATTCTTTTTTTTGGTGGGGGTTTCCGGGGGTCGGGAAAATTTTAATACTGATAAAAAGTGATATAGAATAAAATTTTGTCATAATGACCATTTAAACATAATTCTATATTTGGGGGAGGTCCGGGGGAGATAATGTTAATATGATAGAAAGTGATATGAATAGAATGTTGTCAAAAGTGCACTTTATAACATATTCTATATTTGGGGGGGGAGGTGCCGGGTCGGATAATGTTAATCCTAAAAAAATGATATAGAATAAAATGTTGTCATGACGACACATTTATAACATAATTCTATATTTGGTTGGAGGTGCCGGGTCGGAGATAATGTTAATACTGATAGAAAGTGATATAGAATAGAATGTTGTCATGAGTGACACATTTATAACATAATTCTATATTTGGTGGAGGTGCCGGGTCGGAAAGAAAGGCTATTCGAAACGATGAGTCCAATCCTGGTACATGACGATGAACGTCGATTTAAATAATCATGCCTTTAATGCAGGATTCGAATTCACTACCTTGTAGAGCCATACGCTTCAGACCAGCTCCCTAATCGTGCCTGCACCGCGGGCGGCGCCGGTTCAGAGATAAAAATTAATTATTCATGCAAAAAAGTTTCGTTTTATAACATCAGAGAATATTATCGTGTTGTCATTGTAAGTGACATATAATTGTCTAGAATAATTCTACCGTTGGTGGAGGTGACAGGAAAAAAATATTTTCTAAGTTGGTTTTTGAAACCACATTCGAAGACAAATCATAAATAATGAAGTAGTGGTTATTATCAACATAACTTGACCGTCAGCGTTTTGCTGTTTAACAAAGGGCTATATGTTTTCTGTTTTCTGGCCCGAGACAGAGGTAGTAAGAAATAGAATAGGTCATGGTATAATCTTTCATAATGGTCTGTATTGATCGAATGCCGAAGCTCTTACTATGGTATTTTTAAACTCCTCGCCGTTTAAATCCTTATTTGCGTCGAAATTGAGTTTAAAATTCGTGGAGAAGCACTGAGGCGCAAACAATCTAGTTTAACCTAGATCGGTATCTTTCAACGGATAAAATTTATGCAAGACTATCGCTAGGTCTGGAGACTGTTGGCAGGTTTCAAGATTCATACAGGAAAATATATCATAAAATTGTTTTCTGTGAATTTCTTTTACATAATTATATTATATTATAATATTACATGTTTGTGTGTTTATTGATTATCCTCATATTCCAACATTCATATTATTTTGTTTTATTCCTTTTTTAAATTTATTTTATTTTTTCTTGTTTGTCATTTTTATTCTTTGTGCATTGTCTGGTTCTTGTCTCTTTTTGTTTCCTTTATCATTTAATTTATACAATGTTCTTATTTTCTAGTTTTCTTTTCTGATTAATTTATTTCCTTTCATAGTTCCAATTTGTATTAATTAATGAGTAAATTACATTGACTTAAAATAATCCAATTACATTCAATTTAATTGCATGCAATTTTATCATTTTATTTGTATTTCTATAAAGGTTTTGTATAATTTATAAATGTAAGATAAAAATCAAATACATTTTATTGTTTAACCAGTTTGCATGTTACACTGACACCTCCTGCAGGGGAATATATTTACCACTGGGCTACACTGCAACAAATAAACATGCATGTGCATGGGGTGAACATCTTAAATCGTTACGATTCGGCCACGAAATATTTTGTTATTCCTATTATTTTTTTTTCAATGGCTCTTTGGTCCAGTGGTTAGAGCCCCTGCTTCCTCCGGAGTACCAGGTCCCGGGTTTGAATCCCTCTTCTTGGATTGGGTCCGTCCTAGCAAGGATGCACACAGTAGTATTGTAGTCAAAAGTAGTTCCGAATATTTCTTGATTCGGGCGTTTTCTACGGGTAGATCGTACCCAACTAGTTTGGTCGGTGCTTTACCGATCTGGTTTGCCATTGTTGTTCAAGGCGTCGGCACCGGCTTGGTCTGCTTTAAACTTAAAGTGGACTATCTCACTGAATATCTGTTCCCAAATTACTTTCTTATAAATTCACATTTGTTTTATATACTATTACATCGTTTGACTGAACACAAAACAATGGCATAACTAACATTCTACATTAATCACAATCGTTGTAAGCCAACTGCAGCGTTCTCCATGATGGATCGATACTCGTGCAATATGAAACTCAGGAGCAGACGACGAACGTTGAATCAAGCGATTAATAACGTGCAGGGCTGTCAGTGTCTGTTTAATGTCTATGCTGCTATCAGTGTCAACGGGTTTATATAAGTCTACTTTTACACCATTGTATCAACGTTATACAACTCCTATGGTAGGATTTAGTGTGTGTTTATTCAAGATGGAGACTGCATACATTTCGTGATATATTAAAATTATATAGATGCATTCTAAATTGTTAAAGATTCACGGCATGTCATAACCACCGATTATAATTATACAGTTCTCACGTTTATAATATGTGTTATAATAATATTGTTAAAACAAAAATCTTGAAATGAAAGTGAAGTATATTTTTGGTGTTACATATTATTGTATAATAACAATCTAAAATGAGAAATGTCCCAGTAACAAATTCCGTCTAACTAAGCACACTAAAATACACATATTCGCTGAAATAATTACAGTCCTTTGTAATGAACATATTTTGAACTAACCACGTGCCCATATAACAAAACCAAAATGCATCGTATTTATATGTACAGAAACGATAAGCATGTATATACGACAATAATGGTAATTATTTTTTCTGACCATTTTTTCTGGTATCACGAAAATGACCGTTTGACATTTTTTACCAACACTTTTACTTCTACTCTGTAAAAGTGTAAATAGACTGGGCCACTTTCAGCCTATATAATATGTCATGCAAGAAGCAAATTGTACAACAATTGGTCAACAGATGTGTTTAGACTAATTGGACCTTGCTGAATCCGAATATCTCTGTTGACACGTCGAATTTTGGCCCGGAAACCCAGAATTTTAAGATGGAGGCCAAGATGGCGTCGTTTTTTCGATTTCGAATATATCGCGCCTCTTAAATATCAACAATGTCAATCAACAGATGTTTTTAGACTAATTTGATCTTGCTGAATCCAAATATCTTTATTGAAACATCGAAATTTGGACCGGAAACCCAGAATTCAATATGGCGGCTAAGATGGCGTCGTTAATTAAATTTTGAATATCTCAAACAACTTTAGGGCTAGAGATGTGGTCTACAGTGGTATGATTAATTAAGTATTTGATTTTTTTCTAGTTTATTTGGATTAATGGAGCGTTTTCCGTTAGGTTATAATGCGCCACTCTAGCCTAGGGGATATGGGGAGAAAATCCCATGCTAGTCAGAACCAATCATGGGGTAAGGAGAGGAAAGGGGGGATTCTCACGTCTTGGTCGTCGTCGTCGTCGTCGTCGTCGTCGTCGTCGTCGTCGTCGTCGTCGGGAGGTCGTCAAGGGAAGGGGGTGAGGTCCTTATATCGGTAATGTGGGTAATATTCTTGTTTTCATGGTCGTCGTCGTCGGGGAGGTCGTCAAGGGAAGGGGGTGAGGTCACTGTACAAATTGTCATCAAATTAAACACATTTCTTTTTTCTAATGCTAATTTATATAGTGAATTCTTGCTTTAAACTATTCAATCAAAAGTTTCCGAAACACAATTGCAACAATTTTAAGTAAAATAGTTTACTTTTGAAGTTTTAGAATAAAAGAACTTGTACGAGCTATATACAGAAATGGAAATGGAAATAGCCCACTTCACAGAAGCTGCACAGGCGGGTCTGCTCAAGTTGAGCATGCCAGAGAAGCATACAGGTCAGCTTCGAAACCGCCCGAGCCATAAAATATTCATACCTGGCGATAAACCTTACCTAAGAAACGCATAATTTAGCAGCGAGCTCGAGATTTCATTTGAAATCCATTCAAACGGTAACCCGTGTTTTCCCAATGGAAATTAATTAATTTTAGTAGACACGAGCAAGTATAGCGACGTCAGAGGAACATGCATTCTGTTTCTCTTTCGCGCTGCGTTAGAACCCCAGCTCTTGTTATTCCGAGCCGAGGGCGAACAGAGTGGCAGGTACTGGTAGCTCGATCTCGTCGCCATGGTTACCGGCCCTTGTTATTCCGAGCCGAGGGCGAACAGAGTGGCAGGTAGCTCGATCTCGTCGCCATGGTTACCGGCCCTTGTTATTCCGAGCCGAGGGCGAACAGAGTGGCAGGTAGCTCGATCTCGTCGCCATGGTTACCGGCCGTTGTTATCATCGATGCGCGTCATCCAAGTGGTGAAGGACAGAGCAAACAAAAACTGGCTGCAAACTTGAAATATTTCGTACAGTAGTACTTCACCGCTAGAGGTAACTCATGCGGCAAGTCTACTCGATGTCCGCCATCGTTCATCCAGACTAAAAGTATTTTCTAGGTTATTGCCTACCTCCTACTCTCTCTCTCTCTTATGTGTAAATGGCTATAGTTAAGTCACCTGTCAATGTCGGTTCATTTTAAATTTAAATTTTTAATCCTAGGTTATACTTCAAGCGTTATGCGTATTCTCTATAAGTCGGCCTAATTGACAGCTGCAGTAGTAATTTAGAACAGAGGTTACTATCTGGGCAAAATAGTTAGCCTATTGCTCACGCGCTTGACTTTTATTCAGTATAGGTCGCGTTTTCGACAACTGACCAGCTGTATGGCATAATAGCTCAAGAATATTGCATTTCCGGCTACTAGCGCCAAATTTGGCATAGAGATAGATAAAAATAATAAATAATCCGTCGTTAGGCATGCAATACTTCACCCCTAATTACCCAAACTATGAGGAGAAAAACAATTTCCGGACCTGTCGAGTTTACCGTGCGAGATCACTCGTCGACATTATGCAAGTTGGTCGGGAGCTATTTCTGGTATGCCACTCCAAACAAATAGACGGTGAATGTTCGTTGAATGCGGCTACTATTAGCACAGCCAGTTTCCTCTCTGTTCGTAAACAAACGGTATTACTTTCAGCTTCAGGGGAGGACACTCATTGGAGAGGGCCGTTCGTTAGCCCAATTCAATTGACTAATACGTAAGTCCAGTAGACCTAGACCTGCACTACAACAAACAATCTATTGTTCTTCAGGAAATAATTTGGCATTTTTATTGATGATTACATCTGGTGAGCGTGTGGTATAGATACTAGGAAAACGCTAAAGTCCCGCCGCGTTGATGGATGAGCTTTTTTGTAAGTTTTTTGTTTGCGTAGGACCACTTTTCCTTTGCAAGTGCTTTTTGAATGCATTGTAGGTGATTGTTGTCGAGTTTCTATTGTTACTTGTTAATTGTTATCATAAACCAAAAAAAAAAAATCATATTAAAACCTTTATTCTATGGATTCTGGCTAACTTCTTAACTTTTTCTTTCAAAAGGTACTCCCACATCACCATAACCTAAATGTCCATGTGAAATATGAACGTTGTAGCCCCCACCCGTTTGGTCAGAATCGGCCCAAATGTCACGAAAATATCGCACTAAAAATCGAAAAAAATCATGAAAGTACGTTTATTATATGGATTCTGGTTAACTTTTTCAACCTTTTTTTTCACTAAGTAATACATCCCCAAAACCTTAATATCCATGTAAAATATGAACTTTGTAGCCCTACTTGTTTGATCAGAATCGGTCCAAATGACACGAAAATATCGCACTAAAAATCGAAAAAAAAAATCGTAAAAGTACGATATTCATGAGAAATATTTCTTCGATTGTACCCAAAAACGTGGCAAGTCAAAGTTCAGAGATTTCGAAGGTCCCCTCCAATTTTCATCAAGATCGCTTATGCCGTTTTTCCGGTAGGCCTATCGTGCAAACAATCAGACAAAAAAACAAACAAACACAAAAAAACAACGAAAAAACTAACAAAAAAACATCGGAGCTAATTTTTTTGAGGGGTCAGTAAAATTGAAGTTTTCGCTTCACTCGCTACGCTCATCCAATTATTATTTTCAATATTTTATATTTATTTGTTTAATTCTGAGCAAATTTTGTCATATTATAGGATTTATAGCACGTCTTCGAGGGAATTATTTCGGATGGGCTATTGGTTCGGTTCGAGCGCTGTAAACCGGTTGGGATAAAACAGAAATGCAATAAAAAAGTAACAAAATCGTCAAATTTACTGGGCCACCAATGGTAGCTTTTTGCTATTTAGTTTCTTAAGTTCACTATCAACAACTGATTTGTATAACACACATCTATCTACAACAGTGCATTGGAAGAGTTGCAATCTGAATGGAAAATAATTTTTTTTGTGACATGTTGTTTACAAGGATTTAAATTATTGCTGTGATGAATACGAACTTAATCTTCAAATATCTGTGTCGCACGCCCCAAATTAAAAAATTATAATAACAATAAGCATAGTATTTTTTTTGCGTTTGCATTTAATTTCCTATTTAATTTTTAAACAAATGCTGCAAATATTTTTGTGTTGCAATGCTAATTAACCGTAATATAGAAATATAGGTTTTCGGTTCGGCCAAAATTAAAGTTTTCTTCAGTTCGATGCCGCGGAGGTGCGTAGCGTAGGTCTAACGAGTGATGGGTGAAGACGAGGATGAAGTGAAGAAGTCGGGGCCTACAGGGTTGGCTTAGTCGCTTTGATTTAAAGTCCCCCACTGAAAATCAGTTATATAACTGAGTGGGTAGACTCTAAATACAATTTATTTATTTATTTATTTATTTATTTATTCATATGGACACAATGGAGGAGGAATCTTTTTCTCGGGGGTGGGATGCGAAAACGAAATAGTATAATCAAGAGAACCATTTTAGTTGTCAGTGTAAAGAGACAAGAAAGACATCCAAATTAATTGCCACAACAAACTTGGTAATAGCGAACAGTTCGAACAATAGGTACGCAATTTTCCAAGAACCCATTGAAATCTTTAAACTCAGGAATCTACTCCTTTACGATGTCTAATAACTACATACATATCATTTCATTTTTGTTGTTCTTCGCTGTATACGACTACACGTTTTTACTATCTTGGTGAAATTTTAGCACTATCTATACACACTTATCCCGTTTAGGTGCATCACGAACCAAATAAATAATACTAATGAAAACACAACACTGTCAAAAATCTTTCAACAACGCAAAGTGTTAAATTGAAATTATTTTGACATACACTGTTCTTATTTTTTTTTATTATTAAAAAAAATATCATAAAAAATATTTATTTTAAGAACAGTCCAAATAATTTCAATTCAACAATCAATTTACCTGTTCTACTAGTTTCAATTTATAATAATAAACGCAAAGTGGTTAATTTACTATGACAATTTTTGGAGAATATGTATAATTGAGATGGATGTGGATGTGGAAAGATGAAACGCATCATTTCATACCCAGGATAAGGCCTCATGTGTAGCACTTGCATGACCATAATAAGCTTGTTCGTAAGTCTAGCTTATATAACCGTTGCATACATATATTCACTTTTAAGGACGCCATTGCCAAACAAAAATAAAATAAACATTACGGCCCATATTTATATATGCCCATACAATGCTAAAAGTTAATACTTAAGGGATGACTAAAAGCTGAATTTAACGAACTTACTCCTTGCGGATTTTAAATATGGTTAATGAGGACATTTATCTGAAGAGATAAGTACAATCAAAGTAACTGTTGCAATTATTTGTTTTGGGTCAAACTGAAATATGTATAAAAGGGATGACTAAAAGTGGAATTTGGTTAACATAACCCTTTGCGGATTTTAGCGGATTTTGAATATGTTTTATAAGGACGTTTTTCTGAAGAGATTGGTACAATAAAATTTAGTGTAGCAATTATTTGTTTTGGGTCAAACTGAAATTTGTATGGGATGACTAAAAGCTAAATTAGACGAACGGACCCCTTGCGGATTTTAGATATGTTAATAAGGACATTTTTCTGAAGAGATTGGTACAATCTAGGTGCCCGTTAGGGCGCCGCAGCCAAGCCGCGGTGCGCTACACACTCAAGCACCTTATACACCAAGCAGAGTTTTGGGGTGATTTCGAGGTGTTACCCAGCCGTCATGTAACGTGATGTGAACTTGAAAAAACTATCACAATCGAGGGGATTTAGGTACCTGACAACACATGCCAAATTTTATTGGGGTACGACCATTCCTTCTTGGTGAAAAAATGGCTTGAAACATGCTCAAAATCACTTTAAGGATGTTAGCTACTGCTAACATCTAATTCGTCAGTTTCAATCGGCCCGCGATTCTGACCAGACGGGTGGGGCTACAATGTTCATATTTTACATGGACATTAAGGTTATAGTAATATAGTCTCTTTTGAAAAAAAAAGTTGAAAAAGTTTGCTGGAAGGCTTCCAAATAAAGGTTTTAAATAAGTCTTAAACACTAGGCATACAATCAACAAGTAACCATAGTTACTTGACACTTGTTGACGGTATAAGCAGAGTTAGGCGGGAAAGTGCGATACGTAAACAAATGGAGGACATTTTAAATTTTGCTTCTATGTGTGAAATGAGAAAAGTTGTCATTATACTCTCATAAAACAAATCAGAAACCGTCCCTGACCTAGGCCCAGATGTAGAAAATTATTTATAATACAACAGTGTAGGTCTAAAGTTCCATTAGGCTATAGGACTAGATAAAATTATTACTTACATTACATGTTTGACAAGCCTAGCCAACCCTAGGCCAGCACAACATAGTTCTGACACACTTCCCGCACAAATAACTAGTTTTGATTACTAAAAGCCTAATGCAGATAAACAATAGTATGATTGTCCACCAAGGCTATACAAAAATGTTCCGAAATAATACACATTTCTTTTCTTTTAGCCATGTTGAGCCATGATCAAAGTCAGCTTGCTACTACACACAATGTCGAAGCAAGGTGTCGAATATGAGCGTGATCATCTGTTTGTTTACATAATTGCAACAATCAAATCATTTCATGCAACTCGTCTTTCGATTGCCCCGCGTTTATGAAGGCACTGCCATCTAGAATAAATATAGAACGTTTTCGAGCTCTTGTCTGGATTTCGTGAACCTCACCCCACGTAAATAACAGCCCATGACGTTTTCCACGATACCGTTCAAGAATACCAATTCCTTCGAAAACGAAAACGACTTCGTTTTCTAATTGCGTTTTCAACTCATCTCCCACGAACTCAAGAATTGGGGTCCAGTCCTTATACCATCGTTATACCATGGTTATACCACCTATACCCAGGATGTACATGAATCCGGGTCTAGATATTTTACATCCTTTTGTTATTGCTAATACCATAGAAATTAAATCAACTTTGATAAAATTATAATATTTTAACAAATAATTTTACAATGGAACTTGAAAAAGTAATGAGATCACACAGATAACAAAAACTTGTAGAAATACAGCCAAACCTTACACACTCAAAAGAAATGAGATCTAAAAAAAGGGCCAAGCTCATCTACCCATCCACATTTGCGCATTCTTAATTCATAAACGTACAGTGTCCCATAACAGCATCCTCGAAAAGCTTGGCAAAATAAAATTTGCATGTTATTACGTTTAAATTAATTAGAAAAAAGAACTTGGTTGAACTATTACGTTTAAATTAATAATCGCAAATTCTATTTTGCCAAGCTTTTCGAGGATGCTGTTATGGGACACTGTACGTTTATGAATTAAGAATGCGCAAATGTGGAAGGGTAGATGAGCTTGGCCCTTTTTTTAGATCTCATTTCTTTTGAGTGTGTAAGGTTTGGCTGTATTTCTACAAGTTTTTGTTATCTGTGTAAAACTTACTGTTACAATTTGTTTTGGGTCAAAATGAAATTTGACTAGATCATATACTCTCACTCACTCCAAGCAATCGTTTCATACCGCCCGATGAAAATAACTTTACCCACAATTATAATTGATGTCTGAATACACCCACATATAACAAAAAAACTTGTAAAAAACAGCCAAACCTTACACAACAATGAGATCTAAAAGAAATGCCAAGCTTATGTACCCTCCTACATTTTCGCAATCTTAAATACAGTACATAAATTCTCTTTGCCCTGTGACTGAATTATTTTATTTGCATTTTGCAACTATTGTTTTAAATGTAAAAGTTTGTGCAAATTTATTTTGAAAAAAATAAAAAAAGGTTATTTAACAATTTAAGTTGTTAAACATACTAAATGTAATACATCTAATAAACATTAAATCTTAAATGAAGCATTACATTCAATAGTAGATCAAGTAGCAGATAGATGTTTCCCGGGTAACCAAAGTTCTCGACTTCTCTCATGTTGATGTTGACCTAATTAAAGCGAGGGAAGATTGAGTGACGTAGCGCGGCCGTGCTCGAGATTATACTGGCTTCCGAACGCGCTCAACAATGTCGCTGACGTCACGGAAATATCGACTTCTCTTCCAGACACAATCAACTCGTGGTAGACGAGAGTGGGTGAGGAACAGAAGGCCCCCGCGTGACACATCTAGGAGAGGAAGTGAAGGCCCCCGCGTGACACATCTAGGAGAGGAAGTAAAGTAAAGGCCCCCGCGTGACACATCTAGGAGAGGAAGTGAAGGCCCCCGCATGGCACATCTAGGAGAGGAAGTGAAGGCCCCCGCGTGACACATCTAGGAGAGGAAGTAAAGTAAAGGCCCCCGCGTGACGCATCTAGGAGAGGAAGTAAAGTAAAGGCCCCCGCGTGACACATCTAGGAGAGGAAGTGGATGTAAGTGGAGATATGAGGAGAATATCTGGTAGATCAAGAGAGAGAAGCGGCAGGACATAATAAATGATGGGGAAGAGAGAGATGAGTGTTGGGAAGAAGTAGCAGCAGAACGACTATGGGAGGACAGAAGGTAATGGCGTGAGCTTTGTGATATAAAGAAGAGGACGATATTGAAGGAGAAGATGAAATGGAAGACAATGCAATTGAAGGGTCGAGAAGAGAACAGGGAAGACGCGTTCAAAGAGATGTCAATAAACTATGTGTGCCCAAGAAAACAGGTGGTTCCACTTCCATCCACCCCCCGACCCGACTTACGTTGGAAACAGGTGGAAAGAAATAATATATATTATATGGTCTAGTATGAGTCGTTACCTATAGTGGACTTGCAGCGTTTGAAATTTTATTTCTAATGAAAATCGTACTTCTTCGAACATTTTCGATTTGTGTACAATGTTGTCTGTTTGTTAGCTCTGTAACGCGGACAAACGTCTACCACGATATTAACAAACGACATAGTAATGTAGATATTATGCTACATGAAAGTACAATAAAATGAACTTTTCTATATAAAAAAATAGCACTATAACGATTTTTGTTTGAATGTGGTAGGATGCAGTGAGAAAAATCACACGCTCATTATATCTTTGTCATTATAAAAAGCGTTCTCGAAGCGGCATAGCAAATAATGATGCTAATTGGTAATATTGTTTGTTTGGTCCCCAAAGAATGTACGCGGTGTGTGTATTGTGCTTGTCGATAGTTGACTTGAAGATCGAACTCCGTCAAACATACAGTTGAGAGGGGGTGGGAGACAAACTGCTTGCAGGCCCTATGTTTGCAGACAAATGTTCAATACGCTGATGGGGTTATGCCTAACTCGAACGAAACTTTCATCAAGATAGATTTATATGATCAGAACGACTTACCAATTGAGCACGTTTACGACATCCTTAGAGACATTAATCTAATGGCGAGAGTCTGGTCTTGACAGCCTCGTCGTTGTTACGTCGATATACACATTATCGCGGTACAACTTGAACGTTTCCACACTGGTCGGCATAGTTCTAGAAACTGCATGAAAACATAAATCACGCTATAAAAGTCAAATAGAAAATCTAGTCAACACAAACCAGGACCACGTTAGCTTACAGTTATCACGATATAACAAATTCGTTTGCATTCGGCGAATATTAGGTGCGTTTATCTTGACGAAATCCAAATCGTCAATGAAATAGTTGTTGGATGAACACAAATAACAGATACAGGACATACGTTCATGTCAACTCATAAGTGACAGACAGGTTAGTATATCTAGGGAAACTAGAAGTGCGTGGAATGAAAATACAATTCATAATTACAAATTACGCCAAGCAAATAATTTAAAACCGATGTTTGCGAAAGTAAAACAGGTGTAAATGAAAACATAGCTCGGTGAAAGCACGTTAACCGTTGGCGTCTAGCTCGATACTGAAGGAGAAGGGAACGTGCGGCGTCGATCGTACTCGCGACGCCCGCGCGCATGCGTGGACAGAGCGTCCGTCGGATCACGCTCAAGCTGCGGCTTCAACATATGATACTGTATCTTTCAGTAGGGTCTACAGTGTTCTATTAGTCGCTATGGTTTTGTTTGTAGATTTGAAAGCTGTCCGAAAAAACTAAATAAAATATGTCGTCGGAAACCTATACCCAGGGTGCACTTCACGAGCAGGACCTTGTCTAGCTATAGGTACCGGATATTAAAGTTAGGACAATTTTATTGTGAAGGAATATCCTTGCATTCAAGAAAATGCAAAACTTGTTGTTAAGTATGAAAGGAAAGGTTTTCTTACTTTTTATAAGGTACTTTTTGAAACAATGACGAAGCATAGCGAACAGGCAAAGCATGTTCGTTTTACCGTTGAGTGATTAGTCACTCAACGGTTTTACCAAGGCGACAGTTGAATTGTGGCTGCTCCTGATTTTTGGCAAACCTCATAATCGTTTAAGTAGGATCGTCTAATAAATCAGTTTTTTCTTTTTTGATGATTTTTTTCTTTCTTTTTCTTTTCTTTTCGTTCCCATCTTTCTTTTTCTTTTCTTTTCGTTCCCACCCTTTTTATTTAGTTCATTAATTAATTTAATTTAATATCCTTTTTGAATTTGTTACCAAAATCATTGTGTTTTAATACATTGTTGTTGTACTACTATTAGTATTTCATGTATCTGCATCTATGTAAGTAGATTTATTTAGTTGTCTTCCTTTGTAAATCAGTTTGTTTAACTGAATAGGAGAGACTTTAAATAAATAAATAAATAAAAAATAAAATAAATAAGTGAATCCACTTTTTAGAAACATCTTTACTGTGGACCGAATGACAACTATTTTATAACTGTCATTAAAACTCAACTTAAACACTTTTTATTACGTTTTAATCAATTTAATTGTAGATGGTAATTAATTTGCTCAAATTATTATTGTGCCATATGAGTCGTTAATGACGTCCCAACGTCAATATTCTTTACCACAATAAACAAGCATATAGAAAACTGAGGTTATGATCCTCATGCTAGCATGATAATTATCTGCTAGATGATCCTCCTGTAGCTTAGTAGTAGCATGGGTTTAGCGCTATCGGCAGGTCATAATAAACCAAACAGTGTTATCCGGGAGCCACGTGTTGAGAGGGAGCACTATCGGGACATTATAATACCGGCCCGCTCAACGCTCATTTATGGTGAACAACTTTCAGCCATGCAGATCCATGCAGTTTCTATCTCAACAAAAATACGACGTGTTTTCGTTCAACCCAGGTAATAAATAAATAACCATCAATATTTAAACAATATTCATGTTGCTTCATTTTCTATACACATATATGTTTAACCTTGGTTTTTATAGTAGGCGACTATGATGCTGTTATGTTAGTACTTTAAACAGAAATTAAAAAAGTGACTACACCGGGGATCGAGCCCGGGATCTTGGCTTTCCGGGCCATGCTACCAACTACCAATTTAATTCTGTAGACAGAATTAAATCGGTGGCTGCATAGCTCAGTTGGTAAGAGCATGGCCCGGAAAGCCAAGGTCCCGGGTTCAATCCCCAGTGTAGTCACTTTAATTAATTTATGTTGACTACCTTGCCTTATTTGTAAGGAAAATCATTTCGTGTGTAGCTCAATCTGTTTTAATTCCTTTAAAAAGAAAAATAACAAAAATAGACTGTTGTGAATGTGAATTAATTAATAAAACATAGTTTCTCAGTTTAGAATAAAAAACGTCACCCGGCAGCGCTGTAGGATGTAAATAAAGTGAGAAAGTATTCAGGTATGTCACTCCCCAGGCTCTACCAATATCTCGGTAGCCACTGATGCAGGTGTGACACCTGCCCGCTGTGCAAAGACGCTAGGTGGGATGCCTACCCGCACGGGCGATCTTCGCTAGCTGTAAAATCGTGTTCTTGGAAAAGATAGTAACTCTCGGTCTGCAGCTTTCTATTCGCTCGCGCAGTTAAGGATTTGCTCACTTTACTATTTGCACACTTAAGAATTCGCGCAGTTCTGGATTCGCTCACTGTTTTTTCCCACAGTTAGCGTTTCGCGCAGGTCCTTTCGTGCACTTAAGAGTTCCGCAGTTAAGGATTCACGCAGTGTCTTTTCGCTCAGTGTCCTTTTCGCTCACTTTACTGATCGTGCAGTTACGAATTTGCTCACTTAAGAATTTGCGCACTTTCCATGTTCACGTTTTGACACTCATTTTGTTACATCATTCACTTTGATGTAGAGGATATTAGGAATTATTATCAATTCTCCTTTTAGTGGTAGGTATCGTATACATGACATGGGTTTCAATGGTACTGCCTTAAAATATTATGGGATGCAACACATCATGGGGAGCCAATATTCCTTAAATTCGTGCAAAAAAGATAAGTTTTTTTGAACTGGGATAATTCCAGACACCATGCACAACAATGTCGATACAATATATCCCTGGGTTTTCAGAAATATTTTGTGGCATCACCATACAATTTGACATTAGAAATTCTCTTATATTGTAAGTTGCAACACACGTTTTGCAGCATATGGATAAAAAACGATCTACTTACGTATTACATGTTGACATCTTTTAGCAATTAAACATAAAATTGCCAGAAGTGAAGTAGAGTGTTGGAGAGTGAAGAAATTCATCACTACCACCCGTGAGTACCTACTGCAGCGGAAAATTTTTGCATTGTTGTTCTCGTTTAATGATGCATTAATATATTGATGTCAGTCTCAATAGTCTAACTAAAAATTGAGCAGAATTTACTGTTTTCTTATCATACGCTAGTCTATCTGAGAATTACAAGGAAATGGAAATTGGGATAACAAGGGTCAAATGTTAAGTTTATATTATACTAGAAATTGTATATTTTTTGTTAATTCCAAATTTTATTACATACATTAAATTATAAATACAAAAAGGAATAAGAGTAAACAGTAAATAATGTTAAAATTTGGCCAAACAATTAATTGAAACTACTGGTACAGCTACTATTAAACCACTTGTCAACTTAATAAATAATTTATTGGTAGGCCCTATCCTATATCCTACACTTAGACAAGATGTTACACTTACTTTTTAGTAAAACTACTTGAGACAGTTATGTTTTCATTTGAGTTACTTAATAATATTTAAACCCAAACCTTTCACACTCAAAAGCATACTAATATAGTTAGTTACTTGCAGGACAGACTGAGGCTTTTATTTAAAAAATAAATAAAACATGTATGGCTTTGTTCAGTGATTATTTTTAAATTTCTTACACTTACAATGCATTTTTTAAAATATAAAACAAGATCTTTTGAAAAGTTTTAGCATAAAAAGTTTACTTGTATACTTTGAGTAACATTGGAAATGTAGAGTTGATCTTAGAGTTGATCTTAAAGCAAGTGGAGAATTTTAAGTACGTGGGGAGTATAGTAGCATGCGATGGAAGGTTTCAACCAGAGATAGGAAGAAGGACGCAGCAAGCTGTGGGGTTATTCCAATCTGTCCTAGATCTCATATGGAACAGAGAAGTAGGTACCAAAGAAGTGCAAGGTTACCATCTACCAGACCTACTTTGTTCCAATACTGACATATGCAGCAGAGACTTGGAATATGACAACAGTGGATGAGAGCCTTGTGCAGGCTGTAGACATGGAAGTTTTTGAGAAACATTGTCGGTAAGACTAGATGGCACCGAATACGGAATGAGGATATCTGAGATCAAGTAGGCGTGAGGAATTTAATGGAGCAAATTGGAGAGAGAAGATTAAAGTGGTTTGGACATGTCAAACGGATGGAAAGAGCAAGATTAACAAGAAGGATGATGGAATTGGAAATTCCAGGTAGGAGACCAAGGGGCAGACCACGACAACAATGGCAGAATAGTGTAAGAAAAGATGTAGAACAGCGAGGAGGAGACTGGAGTGTGGAGTAAGGAGAGGAGTGGTGGCAGGACAGAAGAAGATGGAGAGGCCTGTCTTCAATGCCGACCCAACGCAGAGTTGGACGTGGCAACAGATAATGATGATGAATTCCTCACAATTATTATAATAAAAAAGTATCAATTAAAAACAGATTCTTCATAGCAGTTTTTGCATATTTATTTCTTCTGTAAAAATTCTCTGATAGCCCGCAAGATGTATATTGCAGCAGATACAAAGAAATTTACTCTGAAGCAGACCTTTAAACAACTATTCAGTGGAAGTTCAGATAAATTATGAGTACATAGTAAAAGCACTTTCTAATTTCTAGTAAAAATTGAGAAATACACAAAATTATAATTAATTTACTTTGATAAACATACACTTTGACTTCGACTTTATTTAGCATTTTATATAAATTTCGACTTTACCCTATAGCTTAGCTATTTGTGAAAAATCAACACCTATCAATAATAAATCTAGGTGCCCGTTAGGGTGCCGCAGCCAAGCCGTGGTGCGCTACACACTCTTGCACCTTATACAGCAAGCAGAGTTGGGGTGATTTCGAGGTGTCGCCCAGCCGTCATGAAACGTGATATGAACTTGAAAACTATCAAAATCGGGGGATTTAGGTACCTGACAACACATGCCAAATTTGGTTGGTGTACGGACATTCCTTCTTTGTGAAAAATTTACTTGAAACATGCTCAAAATCACTTTAAGGATGTTAGCTACTACTGGCTATTACTACTACTACTACTGGCTGCTTACTAATTCGTCAGTTTCAATTGGCCAGTGATTCTGACCAAAAGGTTGGAAAACAACGTTCATATTTTACATGAACATTAAGGCTATAGTGATGAGCCTTTTGAAAGAAAAAGTTGAAAAAGTTTGCTGGAAGGCTTCCAAATAAAGTTTTTAATATAAGCCTTTCACAGGCATACAATCAACAAGTAGCTAGTTACTTGACAATGATCACCTACATTGTTTACAAAAAGCAAGTCTTTGGACCACTAGATACTTTACATTCTATTGTTAATTAGTAATACCATAGCTGCTAGCAATTAAATCAACTTTGATAAAATTATTATATTTTAACAAATAATTTTGCAATGGAACTTAAAAAAGTAATGAGATCCCACACATAAAAAAAACAGCCAAACCTTACACAATCAAAAGCACCTTTTTATATTTGATTCATTCATTAAATACATTTAATATCATTTTTATTTGTTAGCAAAATTGTTGTGTTTAAATGCATTGTTGTTGTAATGCTACTACGTGTTTTCTGCATCTATGTAATTAGATTTATTTAGTTGTCCTCCTTTGTAAATCAGTTTTTATAACTGAATAGGATAGACGTTAAATAAAAAATAAAAAAAAAATAAAATGATATCTAAATGAAATGCCAACCTTATGTATCCTCCTTCATTTTCACAATCTTAATACATAAATTCACATTGCCCACATGCCACATGACAAAATAAATTTGCACAAACTTTTTAAAATAATAGTTGCAAATAAAATTTTGACACGCTTTGCAAGGATACTGTCACAGGGCCAAGTGAATTTATTTATTAGGATTGCAAAAATGTAGGAGGGTACATAAGTTTGGCATTTCTTTTAGATCTCATTGCTGTTGATTGTGTAAGGTTTGGCTGTATTTTTACAAGTTTTTTTGTTATGTGTAGGATAAAATAATACATAAAAGTGATACAAACTATCTCTGCAGTAGACTTCTAGAACACTGTAAATTTTTACACAAGTTACTTTTTCATTTCATAATAATATCTAACCGTAGTTGAAGTGTAAGAAATAAAAAATAATCACCTATCTATACTGTAAATTATTTGTGGGAAATGCACTACTTTCTACTTTCTTTCGAACTATGAAAATAAAAGACCCATTAATAGGTGTAGACCTATGTAAAATTAATAATGCAAAACATAGTTTTATCTAGTTTATTTAGCATTTGGTTTATTAAATTTCATTATTGCCATCCCCATTACAATAGGTTAATAGCATATAAAATTCAATCTCTGATGTTAGGTGGGCCTACTTATTTATAGCATAAGTTTCCTACTATGGCTACGGTATACTACACTATCACCACCACTATAGCATGTCTCCTACTACACAATTTATCTTAGACATCATTAAAATAATATTTGATCAATTTGAATAAATGTAAAAACAATTTACTTTCTAATAAATGGTTCAAAGACGATGTTGTATAAACTGCAGAACCAAGAAACACTTAAGCTTAGACTAAAACATTATTTTAATCAGTACCTTTATTATCTTCAATTACATCAATCATGCTTAAGGTGGTTCCCCTTCTTCTGTTCTGCAAATGGGCCTTCAAGGAAAGAAAAGTATGATAAGAAACAATAAAAGCCTTTCTTATTGATTCGAATTACGAATCTCAATACCTACTATATATTCGAAACAACAAGAAGCAAAAAGCACATGAGAAAGTTGACAATTCTGCAAAATAAGCAAAGAACCTTTTATTCTTTTTTATGAATTTTTTATTTATTTTATTTTATGAAGAGTCCCAGAAGGACGATACGCGTCGTGGATTAAGGTAACAACTTTAAATTAGCTGCAGTTGTCATCAGCAGGTGAAAAGTTTTGTCGTCCCCAGCCCTTCAGGCTAGGATTTATGTTCTCTTTCTTTGCTTTCCCAACCTGTCAACCCTTCTCCAATCAAAGAACCTTTTAATTGTTAAAAGTTAATTTGAGCAACAATACAGAAACTTGTTATTAATTTGATGAGGGAGCGCAGCAAGTGAGTCGTACAATTCAAGTCAAATGGTTCTTTCTTATTCTGTAGGCCTACCTGTTTGTACGTGAGTGACTGTGTACGCCAAAAATCAGCCGAATCACTGAACCAATTGCGCTGTAATTTTAAACAGACATCCGGTACGATTTACTGAGAACTGTTAACAAAATTTAGCAACAACCATTGAGATTTAAACCCACAAGAAATAATAAATTGAAAAATAGACTGAAAATGTGTAGGGTTCAATTTAATGACAATGGTTTTGTAATTGAAGAATTAATTTTTTTAAATTTTTTTTTCACTACTCCAATTAGCCACTCATTACATTCATTAAATAATCATACTAAGTAAAATGTGTTCCGTATTAAACCTTTGTTATACATTCAAAGAAAGAAGAAAGAATTGTACAAAAATGCAAAGAGGGAAGGACAAAGAATGGTCAAAGAAGAGAAGACAGAAGACTGGAAGAAGTTTGCAAAGAAGCTGGAAAAAGATGCAAAAGGAAACAAGAAGATGCTGTATATGGCATAGTGTGAAGAATAAGATAAAGATAAGAAGAAGAGAAGAGAAAGGTAACTAACAAATGCTAAGAGAGACTCATTAAACTGATGCAGATGACATAAAGGAAAAATGGATAGAGTACTTCAATCAATTGTTAAATGCAGGACAGGGATGAGAGCTGGAAGTTAGGAGGGAAGATGTGGAAGAGAATGGTCCAGCCTGGCAAGAAGTGGAGATGGCACTGAAAAGAATGAAGAATGGAAAGGCAGCAGGAGTTGATGAACTGGTGGCAGAGATGATAAAGGCAGGCGGCCCAGTTACCATGCAGTGGCTGTATGGAGTTATTCGAGTTGTGTGGAAAGAAAAGAAGGTACCGGAAGACTGGAGAAAAGGAGTAATTGTGCCGATTTATAAGAAAATTAATTGAAAAAATATAGTATTTACAGAGGGATTACTTGACTATGTCACACAGCAAAGATTTACAAAAGGATTATTGAGAGAAAAATAAGGGGAGAGGTTGACCACATGTTGAATGAGGAACAATACAGATTTAGATGGGGAAGATCCACAATAGATCCTCTATTCGTACTTAGGCAGGCCATGGAAAAGAGTAGGGAGCTCGGAAGAAGAATAAGTAATGTCTTCTTCAACATAGCAAAAGCGTATGCTAGTGTGCCAAGAAAAGTGGTATGGTAGAGTCAGGGAAGAAAAAGAGTGGATCATGGACTGATAGACAGGGTTAAAACTTTAAAGTATGTATGAAGTATGTGAAAGCTTTATGAAAACACAATTTGGATTGTCAGGGTGATTCCAAATAACAAAAGGGCTATGGCAGGGAAGTGTGTTGTCACCACAGTTATTCATAATCGTGATGGATGACATCCACAACAGTCAACAAGGTAAATATGGAGGCAATGGAAGATGTAGAGTGTTGGAATGATCTTCTTATTCTTATCTAACTACAATTGTTAAGTTGGTATTACTACTAGTTGGTACGACAACAGTATTTATCTGTATTGTGTTGGCAACACTGTATACTTGTCGGCGTCCCTTCCGTTCTGAATAAACATGGTTGATGCAAACTGTAGTTGCTTTATCTTTTAAAACAAACGCAAAACTGAATAAATCCAATAGGTTATGGGACCAGGACGTGTTTTTAAAGTGAAGTAAAAATTACATTGAAGGTAGGCCTAGCCTAGTTTGTAATGGCCTAGGGCCTAGGACCTAGTTCGACCGACGGGTAAGTCAGAATTCTTTCTTCATTCATTCAGTGGTGGTCTGTGAGTGATAGTAGGCCTACATCACGATGGCAGACAAATTCCTGCATTAAGAAAGACTGAATGGAAGTTCGGAAATTTGCAATGGAAATGTACCTACGTCACGAAAAGTTGTGGACTGCTGTCAAGCCTATAAAGAAAGATGATGGCACGTTCGAAGCTGTAGACGAGGATACAGATGAAAGGGCAAGAACCAAGATTAACCTGAGCCTACATCCATCTTGCTATGTACATGTAAGAAGTTGTACAACAGCAAAGACTACGTGGGAGAGCCTTGTGAAAGCTTTCGAGGATACGGGTCTAATGAGAAGGTTAGGACTATTAAGAGGTTTATTCAGCATGAAAGCAGATCAATTTCAGTCAATGGAGGAATATGTAAACAAGGTTATGTCTCTCAGTTTGCAGTTGACAGACATAGGTTATCCTATGGATGACGAATTCCTTGCTGTAATTCTGTTGAGTGGTTTGCCGAGTAGTTATGACCCGCTAGTTATGACTTTGGAGGTTAGTTCTGAAAAACTTACAAGTGATCAAGTAAAAACCAAATTGCTTCATGAGAATTCCAGAAGAGTTAGTGATGAAAAGGGGACAGCGGCTTTGTACACTTCAAAGGGTGGCAACTATAAAAAGAAACCTGGACAGAAGAAATTTCTGTTCAGATGTTTTAGATGTCACGAAGAGGGGCACAAGTCATCGGAATGTTCCAAGAAACTTGACAAAGAATCTAACGAGGCTCATGGAAACAAGGTTGGTGGATCTCAAGATAAGAAGCAGAAGGCAGCTCCAGAGAAGAAAGGTCTAACTGCATGGAATATGTTCTCAGCACTATCGGTAAAAGTAGAATCACGAGCATGGCTTCTTGATTCGGGAGCGACAGCTACGATGACGCCTCACGCAGATTGGATGCAGAATCGTTCGTGGTGTTCTCCAGCAGAAGTTACCGTGGCAAACGGTGGTACTACTCAAAGATGGTGATATCGGTGAAGTTGAGATTAAACTGGCAAATGTGTCGGAACACAAAAATTAACTAAAGTTGTGCATGTTCCAAACCTGTCTGCGAATTTAGTTTCTGTTAGCAGTGTGACATCTAATGGGTTGATTTGGGTATTTGGATCTGATGGTGCTCATATGTACCGTGAAACTGATTTTCTGGTGAAAGGAGATGTATTGGCCACTGCCACACAAAGACAAGGGCTGTATCACCTAGATGTAGAGTCATATGTGGTTCCTAAGGAGTCTGGTCAGTCGGTGATTCCGAGTCCTAAGGTAGAACAGGAACAACATATGCCTACAGTTAGTCATCAGGCTCATTTCACAATGAACACACAGGAACTATGGCATAGGAGACTGGGACATCTCAACAAAGTTAGCATGGATCTACTGAAAGAAGGTATGGCTGAAGGTGTTAATTTTACTGGAAGTAAGGACACTAAACCTTGTGAAGCATGTGTGATGGGGAAACAGCATAGAGTTCCCCAAAAAAGACAAGGGTAAAGAGCGACAAAAATTCTAGAATTAGTCCACTCTGATTTATGTGGCCAAGTGTGCCATCACTGTCTGGTGCAAAGTACTTTATGACTCTGATTGATGACTTTAGTAGAAAGACGTTTGTTTATTTTCTTGCTAGCAAGAGTGATGTTTATACAGTATTTAAACAATGGAAAGTCTTGGTAGAGAATCAAACGGGTGAGAAATTGAAGTCTCTGCGAAGTGACAATGGCACCGAGTACATCAACCAAGATATGCATCAGTTGCTTGCTTGCAGTGGAATCGTGCACCAAACCAGCATTCCAAGGTCACCGGAACAAAATGGAGTGGCGGAACGAGCGAACCGCACTATAGTGGAGAAAGCTCGAGCTCTGCTCAGTGATGCTGGACTGAGTAGGTGTTACTGGGCAGAAGCGGTGAGTGTTATTGTCTATCTAAAGAATCGGTCACCAACCAGAGCAGTAGAGGGGAAACTACCAGAAGAGGTATGGATGGGGTGGGAGAAGTGGACCTTAGACACCTGCGAGTATTTGGCTGTGCTGCCTACATGCACATTCCTAAGGAGCTGAGGACAAAATGGGATCCGAAAAGCAAGGAAATGATCATGGTAGGATACTGCACCGAATCTAAGGGCTATCGTCTTATAGACCCCAAGAATCCCCAGAGAATTGAAAAAGCACGTGACGTAATTTTTTCATGAAGATATTTTTCCTGCTAAAAGACATCATTCGGAGGATGTTTTCTACTACTGATAAACCTGACAATCAAGTGTGGGAACTTAACGATGTTTTGTCGGAAACAGAAGTGAATGACCACGAATCAGATGGCCAGCCAGAGCTACAAGACGGAGATTCAGAAGATGATATTTCTATGGAAGAAGATCCAGAGCAGCCAGCTGCTATGGAGCAAGAAAGAAGATATCCAGTCAGAAATAAGCGTCCCAAGGAATTTCCAGAATTCATACTCTACCAGGCTACACGCGAGGAGGGCGAGCCTGAAACTGTACGAGAGGCCTTGGCTGCAGATGATCGAGAGAAGTGGAGCATGCCATGGAAACGAAATAGATTCTTTAGTGAGAAATAAAACATGGGAACTTGTAGATTTACCTGATAATCAGAAGCCAGTTGATTGTAAATGGATTTTTAAGATTAAGAAGGACTCTAGTGGTATTTCAACATACAAAGCCCGCCTAGTCGCAAGGGGTTTTTCTCAAAGGTATGGCATAAATTACAGTGATACTTTCTCTCCTGTTGTTAGGTACGGCTCAATCAGAATGTTACTTGCTTTGTCAGTTGAACTAAATCTATTAATAGGTCACCTTGATATAACAACAGCCTTTTTAAATAGTGATTTGAAAGAAGTTGTTTACATGAAACAGCCGGAAGGACTGGAATCGGTGAAAGGTAAAGTCTGTCTTTTGAAGAAAGCTTTGTATGGTCTTAAGCAAGCGAGTAGAGCTTGGTATGACAAAATTAATTTAGTACTGCTTGAAATGGGTTTAAAAAGATCTGATTTTGAACCATGTATGTATTTTAAGTTCGAAAATGGGTGTATTTTCATAATCGCCTTGTACGTAGATGATTTTTTTGTCTTTAGCAATGATGAAAAATACAAATCGGAAGTAACAATGAAACTCATGAGTAAGTTCAAAATGAAAGATCTTGGAGAGGCAAGATGTGTGGCTGGGTATGAGGATCAGAAGGCAAATGGGGAATTATGTTTAGACCAAAAATCTTATATTGAAAAACTCTTGAAAGATTTTTAATGACTAATTGTAAACCTTTGAACACTCCAATGGAGGTAGGGTTAAAATTGTCCAGGGCTGAATACCCAGATCCTTCATTGCCTTATCAGGAACTGATAGGTTCATTAATGCGTCTTGCAGTAATCAGCAGACCAGATATTGCACACACAGTAAGTGTGCTCAGCCAATTCAATAATTGCTATGATGAATCTCATTGGGTATGTGCTAAACGGGTCCTAAGATATTTACAAAAAACAAAGGATTTGTGTCTTGTATACAAGAAAACAGGTGTTAAACTTGAAGGATTTGCTGATGCAGATTGGGGAAATTGTTCTTTGGATAGAAAATCTTTTACTGGATTTGTTTTTGTACTTGGAGGATGTGTAATCTCTTGGGAAAGCAGAAAGCAAAAAACCATTGCTCTCTCAAGCACAGAATCAGAATATATGGCTTTAACTCAATGTGCAAAAGAAGCAATTTTTCTTAAAAATTTGTTGAATGAGTTGAATTTTGCAAATAAACAGAATGCTATAACTTTGTATAATGATAATCAGTCTGCACATAAACTGGCAGAAAATCAAATGTATCATAACAGGTCAAAACATATTGATATAAGACATCATTTTATTAGGGAGTGCGTTACCAATAAGATTATTGATCTAAAATATTTGTCAACAGAAAATATGTTTGCAGATGTACTCACTAAGAGTTTGCATGGTCCAAATCATGTAAAGTGTGTAAAGGGTTTAGGTATGATGTACAAATAATCACAAAATGGTTAATTTTTCTTAACTTTATTGACCAACTGATCATGTATCTAGATTAAGGGCGAGTGTTGGAATGATCTTCTTATTCTTATCTAACTACAATTGTTAAGTTGGTATTACTACTAGTTGGTACGACAACAGTATTTATCTGTATTGTGTTGGCAACACTGTATACTTGTCGGCGTCCCTTCCGTTCTGAATAAACATGGTTGATGCAAACTGTAGTTGCTTTATCTTTTAAAACAAACGCAAAACTGAATAAATCCAATATAGAGGTTATGCAAGCCAACGGCCTTGCCATGTTGAATACACCTGTTCTCGTTAGATCACCGAAGTTAAGCAACATCGGGCATGGTCAGTACTTGAGTGGGTGAATGCTTTGGGAGCACCACGTGCTGTTGGCAAAGGGGGTGAAGCAAGATTGCCAAAGTTTGCCCTCGACAGAAAACGCTCTTGCACTTCTCACCCTCAGCCGCTCTGCGGAGAACAATGTACAAGTTTCTGGTATTGGATATAAAAAGATAAAAAAATTGTTTGAAGATTACTTGGTGTCATGGTCCGAGTATGAGGAGGTACGCCAGAGATATACGGACTTGTGGAATAGGAACATCTAAGAAGCAGGTACGTATGAAAATAAGCGTTATAAAGAGTGAGGTTGTAACTATGCCAGGAGAAAGGGACACAGGGAATTATCAAGCACAGATAAACATTCGAGGAGAAACCATGAAAGTGGTGGATAGTTTAAGCTATTTAGGAAGTAAAGTAATGGCAAGTGGAAAGATTTAGAAGGGAGATTAACATCAGAATACAAAGGCCAGTAACTTTTACCAGTGTGTGAAAGGCCTGGTGTGGGAAAGGGAAATACCTATTCAGTGTAGAGAGTCAGATGCAGGCGGCAGAGATGAGATTCCTGAGGAGCACAGTAGGGTTGGGATCCGATTATAAATTTGAAATCAATGTCAAACCAATAATTTCGAAATCACATCGAAAAAAAATTCGACATCAAAATTCCTTTTGACATCGGAAAAAAACGTCAATTTAAAAAAAAAAACATTTTTTTCCGTTTTGAATGTAAAAATAGGTAATGTTATAATGCAAAAAGTAAAATATATGGTTTTTGCATGGTTCCAACATCAATTTGTCTTTTTTAAAGATGTCAAATCGATGTCGAATCGAAAGCCAATTTTGCTCCGACATCGATGTCAAATCGAATAATCGATGTCAAGTCCCAACCCTAGAGCACAGTGGGCAAGATGAGAAGGGATAGAATAAGAAACACGGACATTACAGAAATATTAGGTGTAGAAAAGTTAAGTTACAGAATAGGAAGGACAAGGTTGAGATGGTATGGACATATGAAACAAATGGGAGAAAATAGGATGCCCAAGAAAATGTATGAAAGAAGGAAGAAGAAGACGGAAGAGATGGAAGGATACCATAGCAGGAGACTTGGAGGCAAGAGGAGAGATCTGAGAAGATGTGGAAGAAATAAAATTGTGGGAGGATAGAAAGTAGTGGAATCCAGTAAAAACAAATAAATAAATACGGTACGTGATAAAAACAAACAAAACTTAAATGTCTACCTACATTTAAATATGCATTTGTTTGTTGTTTCACTCATTGTCGCTGTTAGCCTTTTTGAACCGAACTTAAAACGAGTGTATACTTTTGATTGCTCGGTCCATTTGCTGACTTGGACCAATAATGAACCTAGACCTAGAATATTCAGATAGTACTTCATATACTTCATACGTCATTGACAGAGAATAAGTACATTCTACGTTACTAGACGTGGACTTGAATTTGAACCTGGACCTAGACTTTGAATAATATTCAGACACACCCCAAGTCTCTATTTGCAACAAATAATGTAATCCACTAATGCAAATTTAATAGAGAAGGGAGGAGGGGAAACCCGGTACCGGCACGTAGCCTACTCTTTTCGAAAAGTACCAAGAGTACCAACGGCTTCACGTCCCATACGAAAGGACGGTGTAACCTTGACAGTTGACAAGTCATACTCATATAGGTTCCTCCAGTTAACCCAGACTGCCGAGCAGACATCGAGAAGAACTAAGCCGTTACACTAGCTCTGGAACCCTCTATGTGCTCTAACCAGCGGAATACGTGTTTCAGGGCAGAGCGGTTACCGACTCTACCCCTGATCACGCCCAAAGTTTGCTTAACTTCGGTGTTCGAGTGGTAACCGGCTAAGAGATCGCGGCTAAACCGCTGGTGGATATTTACATACAGCAATACTATACTATTTACAGACTTGCCTAATGTCTACATACCTCAATAATTTCTTTAAATTCTGGTCTATGTAACAGTGTGTATGCGGTTGTAAGAAGTTGGAGTGCTGAGCCATGAAGTACTTCACCGCCAATTGAGAACAGATCAATTCCAAGTTCTAAACTAGTTCCAAAGTCACACTCATCATTTGCTATATTGGCTGCAGTGATGATTGGCTGTAGCTTTTCCAAATATATATTTCTTTCATGATCACTTTTACTTTCAATAATGAAGGTAAGAATTTTCTTCAATCTTGCTGAAAAAGAAAAACATAATATATAGGCCTATGAGTAACAAGGACATGGAATTCATATTGCACCAGGTAAGAGAACAATGATATGGCTTAGCAGTGGACTGTCTACTTTTGACCACTAACTGACCAACAGAGTAGGCCTAATGGGGATTTTTTAGAATACGTTAAAATGCAAGATAAACAGCAAAGCGTCGCGAGCACAGTGGCGGATCTAGGACATAATCATGGGGGGACGATTTGTGCCTGCATGTATATCCGTGGGAAAGGGACCAAGCACTGGGGTATGGGGAGCGGAGCCCCCCATAAATATAGCGCCGCAGGTGAATTTTTTTGAAAATCAGATTTTTGGAGTGCAATTGGTGCGTTTTAGAAGAAAGTAGTGGGCTGAATGCAATACCAAAACAATGTAGTTTTGCGCGTCATTTTGTTTTTTCGTCATGTCGAGTTTACAATTCACAGCATACAAGGCAACATACATCTTATACATACATCTTATTTTCAGTTCAGCATAGGCCTAGCAGACACATTTCAGTGGTTTGTACGGTAAAATAATAAAATATTATTATGTTGGTTGTGATAGAATGCCTATCGCCATCGGCTAGGTTAGTGTTTGTGGAAAGAAGAAAGGAGACCAACAGCTTACCTTAAACGAGACGGGCAGCTGCGTGAAACACGATGTCGTACGTTTCGGTCAACGCGGCCTTGGTCACCGACCGTTATATCTTGTTTTGTAAATATTTATGTTAACCAGCCAGTTTCACGCAGCTGCCTGTCTCGTTTAAGGTAAGCTGTTGGTCTTCTTTGTTCTTTTCCCAACCACAAACACAAAATATTATTATGGAATAACATGAAAAATTATATTTTTAAAGAATCAAGGGTGGGGGGGATCGCCTCCGTCCTGATCCACCACTGCGCAAACATTGCAAAACTGATAATGGTAAGAAAAAAAGAAATTACCAACACAGAACCTTTTTAAATTAAAAAAAAGGATATCCGAGATCGAGTAGGCGTGAGAAATTTAATGGAACTAATAGGAGAGAGAAGATTTAAGTGGTTCGGACAAGTAACCGCACATACACGCGCCGCAGGCAGACCACACACACATGCACACCCCCACTCACACCCAAAAGTAGGCTACTCAACACGCACACGTACACACACATGTTACACAAACGTACACACACACGCAAACGCATAAACACAACAGTTATACAAACATGTATATATTTTAATCAATATGCTCTGTAATTTTTCTGTACTGTATTTTCATGTTTATGTTTGTACTATTATATTTGCACTGGTGGAAATGTATGTTTCTGTTGTGAATAAAGGCTAAATAATAATAATAATAATAATAATAATAATAATAATAATAATAATAATAATAATAATAATAATAATAATAATAATAATAATAAAAAAATAAAAAAAATAGCCGGAGGTTCTGGGTTCGAACCCCAGTCGGGGCAAACTTTTTCGACAACTGCTATGAAATAATAATAATAATAATAAAAATAGGCTAATAGTAATAATAATAATGTCAAAAGGATGGAAGGAGCGAGATTACCGAGAAGGATGATGGAATTGGAAATTCCAGGTAGGAGACCAAGGGGCAGACCACGACAACAATGGCAGAATAGTGTAAGAAAAGATGTAGAACAGCGAGGAGGAGACTGAAATGTGGTGGAAGGAGAGGAGTGGTGGCAGGACAGAAGAAGATGGAGAGGCCTGTCTTCAATGCCGACCCAACGCAGAGTTGGACGTGGCAACAGATAATGATGAGGAAACAATTGTAGCTTGTATTGCATTTCAAATACGTACCATTGGCATTAAACAATATATTATGTGAATCATGTAAATGAAAAACAGGAATATTGATATTTCACTTGTCGATGTCTCTAAAAGACAACACCAGTGATAGCAAACTTACAATCAGTCTCAATTAGTTCTCTGTAGCCTAGGTCAGTTTTCTGGTCAACTGGAACAACAATGCCAGCTCGATGGAACGTCTTTGCAACAACTGTCCTGTCACGACTCTTGATAGATGGCGTTACAACTTCCAATGTATAGTTGTTATCATTTGCCCACGTCTGTAAACTTTTCTGCAGTCGAGAAAATTTGATCTTTTGAAATGGGTTGCTAGTCTTTTGAGCAGTCTCCAAAAATGCACTGAAATCAAAATACTGAATATAAAATTGTGCTTGTATAATATTAATATAAATTCTTATAAATTCTAAAATTCTTTCGAGTTTCCGAGTTAAATAAGTTTTATTCCTGGAAAGTTTCGGACAGTTCTCCCTGCCTATTCTCAAGGTAACGACATACAAATTAAAAAACATTAAGTAAACAAACGAGACAATAACAAATAATATAAAAGACAAAACAAGTCACTGCAACTGGTCAGCATTACATTTCAGATCATTCATTTTTTCATTTTTCATTTTTATTAGCATCCAAAGACTTCACATAAGTACTAAGTATAGGATTTGTCATAAATTTAAATCTAAAATGTAGTAAAATTAAAATATATCAACACAATATGTAAATGTACATAACACTAGGGAAACGCCAAAGTCGTTGTTAGACGAGTGAGTGAGCCATGTGTTGAGTACCCGGTAACATTCCTTTTCTTCCCCCTACCTTATAGGCATCCCTAGCCTATCATAGTAGACCATTAGGTGCTCAGGAAGCGACCCCCCCCCCCCCCCCCCCCCCCCCCCCCCTCGAACTAATTTTCACTTAAGCAGTTTTGTTCAGAAACAAATCACGATTAATAATCCACCTGTTTGCCACTTGGCAGCTGGGGCGTTTGACCTCCAGGGGTGTCCAAAGTCGAAAGTTGCGAAACTTTGACCTGCTATAACGGTCAAAGTTTTTGATAAAATTCCAAGATTATTTTTAATTATCATTTAACACATTATTTTTGATTTTTTAAAACAAAAGCGATTTCACTTTTTGTAAAGGGGTGCCCAAAATTAATAATAATCGATTTTACTGTTTTATACACTTTAACATTAAAGATTGGACATATTATAATCCGCATTAAAGCTTTATTTTATACATAAAATGAAAAAACCACTGAATTTAAAAAATAAATTATGCAAAAACAATTCAAGGGCTGTCAAAAATGCTGGGTTTTATATTATTGCTAATATACAACTTTTTTTAAGTGCTAAAAATGTGTTAATGTTACTAAAATCAGTAAACCTGTCTAAGAATACGTATTGTATGTGGGCCTAGCAAAGAATTATAATTTCTATCAGGGTTGTCCAAAATTTTGAATTTTGAAACTTTACCTAGGAAAAATATATGAACATATGTTTGCTTATGAGACATTGGACACCCCTACCGTCTAAACGCCTCAGATTAAACTGACAAACATGCATGCATGAGAAAAACATAGTTTCAACTGTGAGAAAACACACACTGTTATAAGTTCGAGGGGGTTATATACATACAGATGAAAGAATGGCCGCCACAAGTTTCATACTATTTTATGACTTTTTTGGACAACCCTGTGTGTACATATAGCAAATCAGTAGGTGTATTATGTTTTGACATCATGTATGATGTTAGGTCTTGCAATCAAATTATAAAATGAAGATTAATTTGCATTAGAAAAAATATTTTAACATATATTTGCATATGTGACTTTGGACACCCCTACCGTCTAAACGCCCCAGCTGCCAATTGGCAAACAGGCAGAAATGGAAAGAACGATTAATTTCCTTTAAGAAAACATATGGTAGCATTAGTTCGAGGGGGGGGGGGAGGGGGGATTAAGAGTCACCTAACGGTCTATAGGCTACAGTGGAGCAAAGGTTCTATACTCAAAGGCATTATGGCCTAAACTATGACCAAAACTTAAATACCCTATTATTTATACGAATATTATAATCAAACTTAAATGCAAATGTTCCCGCGTACTCAACACATGACTCTCTCACTCGTCTAACAACGACCTTGGCGTTTCCCTAGTCGAGTTGGCTAAAGCGCCCTTATAGCCGAAATGTGGGAGACGTGGGTTCAATAGTCGGGAAAGATTTTGTTATTACTGGATTGTATTTTTTAAATTATTTAACATGTTTTGAAATGTATATAACGCAGTGAAGTCCATCATCTGTGACAATACTATGGAAAACATAGCCAGTACGAAATACGTGAAAATATTGCAAGGTTTACTCAATCTACGAGCGGAATTTGGGGGTACCTTGACGTCCAACATTCGATTAACCTTGGACACGGCATTTCACAGCCAGGTAAATAACAACAAAAAAATATTATTTCAAAATGAAAACCATTGTCGTTAAAATAATTCCGATACATTTCGACGTATTTTTCAGTTTTTTATTTCTTGCAGGTTTAAATCGCAACAGATTGTGCTCATTTTGTTAGCAGTTCTCAGTTACCTGGTCATGGATGTCTGATTAAAATTTCAGCTCAGTCTATTTGGCCGTTCGGCCGTATGGGACCGGACAGACAGACATTTAACATACATTTAACAAACATTTAACACACAGAATTAATCACGACCAAGGCCCGATCGAGTAGCGTTGTAGACTACGTTCGCAGCGCTCACTCGTCTAATAACATAACATACATACACATAGGCCTACACATAACATACCGGTAATAGCAATGATAGTATAAGTTCAAACATTTACAGAATGAATAGGCCGAAATACGGTACAAATAAAAGTCCTGTAAGATAATAAAAATCGTAGCCTACCTTACTTGTCTGTTTCCACTCCTTATAAAATCATCCACATTATAAAATACACCATTTATTAGGTATAGTTTTATGGAATTTAATAATTTATTTATTTCTGAAATGTTCCTGATTTCTTTTGGCAAACAGTTAAAAAGTTTTATTCCCATCATATAAGAACCATTTTTACATTTAGAAGTACGTACAGCTGGTATATGGAAACTGTCCTTTTGTCTAGTATTATGTATGTGTATGGAGTTATTTAGTGGCATTTGATTCCTATTTTTAATTATCAGAGCTAAAACTTCATAAATGTAAAGACCTGGAAGAGTAAGAATATTTAAGTTCTTAAATGCAGGTTTGCAAGAATCCCTGTATCCAATTCCAGCTAATATCCTTACCGCCCTTTTTTGAATCATAAATAATTGCATCTTTGCGATGTTAACAGGCGTTTGGTAGGTGGAGCTTCAGGTGGCTTAACTTTCTTCTCCTATCCACTCTAGCTGGAGGAACTAGGCCTACATTTTCCGTGGCAATCGTATTTCCGTATTATCGGCACCACATGGCTATCACGTAGCGCCAGTTTCCAGGTGGGTGCCAGTCTTTTTGCATCATCTCGTATGTTTAAGTTATGCGGTCGTTTCTCCATTTCGACGGCTTCTCTAACAATACGAGATACTTAATGGTCCACTCTTGCAACAGTCTTTGCGTTTGCGAAATCTATCCAGTGCTCATTCTCAAAATAGTGCTGGAAAAGAGCAGATGTAGTTTGCCTGTTTTTTATTGCAGTTCTATGCTCGTCCAGACGTGCTGAGATTTTACGGTTCGTCCTTCCGATATATGTTTTCTCACAACACCCGCAAGGAATTTCATATATTCCATGAGCTTCATGAGGAATCACAACTTTCACATTTCTTAGCATTGATGAGATCTTAAGTTCAGCTTTAAAGATGGTTCCAATGTTGTTTTTCTTTAGGAGTCTGCTTATTTTATCTGTGGTGCCTTGTACATCCTAAAATCAGGCATCCTCAATGTCAGGTAGGTCGTTAACAAAGATAATGAAGAATAGGGGCCCAAGGATCGATCCTTGTGGAACTCCACAAATAACTTTTTCAAAGCCTGATTTATTATTTGTAAATTTGTTGTTCTCAAGCTCAGTCAGTACTACGCATTGTAGTTGGTCGGTCAGGTAGTTGAGAGTTTCAAAGCATTCCCACGTATGCCATAGTACAGTGGTTCCCAACCGGTGGTCCGCGGACTAATTGCTACCGGTCCGCGAAGTGCTGCTGCATATTTGTTGTAATTTTGATAATATTTTAGAAATGTGTTAAAGTTCAAAAATTGGGTTTTACACTTCATTATTTTACCTGTACTCGGGATGGAGACTAAATTATGTTTTCTTAGGGGGGGACACTTATTTATAAATCAATCAATACCGATTACAAACACCCACCCACTTCTACCGACACAGAAAGTTGAGAGCATTGACGGCAATGACAAGCGTAACGACAAGGGTTTTCTCCGAAGGTCAGCTAAGCCGGAAACAGCCACATTTATGGCACTTTGCTTGGACCTACCTCTGTAACACAAACAGCAATTTCATAAATGATTTTATGACGGTAAAGGTTCACAGATGCGACTTGGTTTGTAGGAAATAGGAATATCTTCAGTCTGTAGACACATCCTTGTGAAGTCAGTTGTGTAGTTCCTCGTTCTTGAAGCCCGTGTACAAAATTAAAAATTATTTGTGAAAGTGTTGTGTCATTTGTTGTGTTAACTGTTAATAGTTAGAAAATAAAATATGTTGGTTTTCGTGTAATGTTAGTGATATCGTCGAGAAAAACATACGAAAAAGTTAAGAGAAGACCCTGTGAGACGTTTTTATTAAAAAGTACGATGGTATGACAGGCTTGTTGCGCGGAAACCCGAGCGTAGAAACAACCACGATTGTAAACGCGCAATCCTAAGTTAAATTATTATTAGTGATACATACATAATTATAATCAACATCACTAAAAAAGTTTAAACAATCGATAATTAGTAATTTATTAATATATTTTTAACGATGATTTGAATGATGTTTCATGTGTACACTGTCTTCCGGTTGCCTCTTCCCTTCGTCTACCTTTTGTTCAGATCGCTGTACAGGCCGTCTAGGGGTATAAAAACACCCAAAAAAATTTCGCCTCCGGCGGCTGGGGCTGCGCCCCAGACCCCTTGTAGCCGCGCCGGTCCGTGTTATTGACTTTATTATTTTGCCGGTCCGTGAGATGAAAAAGGTTGGGAACCACTGCATAGTAGGTACTCTTAACTTGTCCAGCAATATTTTGCGATCAACACAATCGAACACTTTTGTTAGGTCACAGAATATGCCCAATGTTGGTATGTTTGAGTCGACTGCTTCAACAATGGTTTTTAGAAATCTACTAATTGTGTCACTTGTTGATTTGCCTCGTCTAACGCCATTTTGTCCATCTGTTATGATATTATATTCATCAAAGAAAGCAATCAATCGGTTGAATATCAAGGTTTCTAATATTTTCGAGGCAGCTGGAAGGATGGATATAGGTCTATAGTTACTTGCAATGAGTTTACTTTCCTTTTTAAATATTGGTATAATTTTTTATATTTTTAATGCCTTGGAAAAACACCATCTTCTAAGCAAGTATTGAAAATGTCAGATAAAGGTTCAGCTATTTCATTTATACATTTTTTTTATAACTATAATCGACAAATTATCAATACCGGCAGAGACTTGAGTGCAGGTGATGTGTACGCCTAAGGTTACAGTGCCTACACACCTTAAGTAGAGCATAAACTTGGTCCCTAGGCAAATGCATGTGGTGTTAATACATCTATAGTACACAGTTGTCAATTGCATACTTTATGATAACATACTTGACTGCCCCAAAAATGTTCTCTGCCATTCGGGTGATGATGCCATCTTTTGCAGCACAATTGCTTGCCACGAAGGCTGGAAGAGAGGATGGGTCATCCCGGTAGTATCCAATGTGAAACTGATTTCTGTCATCTCCCTTAACAATGGTCTGAAAAGGTTGAAACAATTAGGTACCGGTACAATAAAATGCCACTACTTTGGGCTAATTGTATTTTGGTATTGCCTCCTAGACTTATTGCTGTGTAGTGAAGCTGAAGATAAGGTAAAAATGTTGCCTATTGTTACCAGTCGTATTTAGGGTAAGGTGTAAATGGATAGAACGCAAGACAACAATTAAGTCTTAAAAAATAAACAAAATTGCATAGGCCTAGACTAGAAGATGAAAAAAAATCGATTCTGATGAACATACCCATTTTACCAGTCTACCTTGTTCATTAAATTGAGAAATCAACATTGTTTTCCGTGCCATTCCACTCAGGGGCCCTTAGCAGCGGCCCACTTTAACAGTTTTACATATTATATGCCACTGCCAGATTACCTACTAAATTGTAAACAGTAGGTAACACGAATACCAGCATACATCAACAATCATTACCAAAGGTGACCATATTTCAAAATGGAAAATCTGGGACAAACTACCCACAGGGAAAAGGGACTGGACAAACAGTGGGGGGCGTGGGGGGGATGTCCCCCACCAACAGCGCCGCATTTTTTTTTTAAATAGTATGTGTTTTGACGTGGTTTTAAGTGTTTTAGAATAGTATGATATAAAAATATTTCTTGACTCAGCATTTCGAAAAATTAGTTATTTTTTACGTTAACTTAGATGATTTGCAGAATTGTTATAATTAAAGCTGGGAATTGGTTTGGGGAGTGCCAAGCTTTCCGAACCACCCCCTGGGTACGCCACTATAGGAGAGGGTGCTACCAAGATAAACATGTTTATATAATATATTTTATTGGATTCAATCGAAAATGAATCACTCTACAATCCTTGTCTTACAACAACCCTGCTACATGGCTGGACTGTTAGTTTCTCCTGGACCTTGGATCCAGTGGCGTATCCAGTGGAGGGAGGACAACCCCCCCTTTTGAAAAAAAAAGTGAAAGTGCACTTTAACGTTTCAATGAAGAACAAAGAATTACTGTTTTATCGCAATACTAAAGGCAAATTACCATCTGACCAAAATACGATTTTAGTAGATAAAGTTGGTTATTGTGATGCTTTAAAAAGCAAAGATTTTCACTAAAATGACATTGAAAGAGAAAACTTTTGGATTAAAAACAGCATTTTAGTTTAGTAGATCAAAGTTGGTTATTGTGATGCTTTAAAACGCATAGATTTTCACCAAAATGATCTTGAAGGGAAAAAAAATCCAGGGAGCAAGCCCCCAAGCCCCCACTTAGCTTTCGGTACATCTATGAATTACCGGTAATTGATTGATTGATTGAATCCCCCCTTTATGAATTCCTGGATACGCCACTGCTTGGATCTCAGGGTTTTTACTTTACCTAGTACCTACTGCATCTTAGATGATCAAAATAGCATTACTAACTACAGTAGGCCTACTAGAATAACTTACTTGAAATTCTGGAGGATCATAGTAGTATCGCCAGTGAGTTAAGTAAAGGTTATGTTTCTTTGGGTCATAAGTCTTAAGATTCCCTGCTAAAACATCATAGGGACCAACCATATTTAACCCAACATCCTTTAATGCACCTTAAACAAAAACAACACAACTAAAAGGACAGTAAATACCATTTGTCATCAACTTATCCTTACAAAACACAGTAAACCTACATTAAAAAAGTGCAAGACTGTATATAGACTGTATAGGTCAAAAAATTCTGAGGTGACGGGAAAAAAACTAGAATATAGGTACAATAATAGCTTAAAATTATATAGTATCCAGTATCCACACATTTTACAAAATATAAGTCAAACATTGATGCAATCTCTCTTGAAGATTCACAAAAAACAAGTGGTTTTATTAAGCAAAATGTTTTATTGATCATTAGGCTTACTGATTAGTTAATTATAGTATTACAAAATAAAAATGAACCAAGCCTACTTATGTAAAATATAATACAAATTTTAAATATTTCATTAAAAATCAAAAAACAATACAAAATACTGTTGTAGATTCAATTTTGAGAAGCTTAGCTAGGATGCAGTGTTGGGTCAGTTCTTTTATTAAATTAACTTTTTAAAAGTTCAGTTCACAGCTCAAATAATGAACTTTTAAAAAGTTTAAGTTCTTTTAAAACCTAAAATTTTGAAAAATTCAAGTTCGTCTAAAATATGAACTAAGTTCTTTTAAAAGTTCTTTTGTAAAAAAATCACTATTTAGGCTGGCGTAAAATGAAGAAAAAAAACACGAGGAAAAACATAAGGGGTGTTCGAGCACCAAACTACTCGCGAGTTTGAGTCTTACGAAAGTGTTGAGCTGTCTTTGATCGTGTTGATGACATTGTATTGTACTATGTTCTCGTCGACCAGCTTGTAAAATTATGGCAGATACACTTAGCATTTTAGGCTTCCAAGATTTTTTTCCGAATTAGTTGGCGTGCATCGTTTTAACTTCATGAATCGTACGTGACCTTGTCATAAACAGCTGAACATGCGTCAACGTAGGCCTACGATGGAACAACAATTTGTTAATGTTTTGAAGCGTCGACGGCGGCGATTCGACGGCTGCTCGACGCACGGAAAGAACTTTCAAATGAACTTTCTAAAACTGAAAAGTTCGTTCTCAAAAAGAACTTTTAAAAGTTCAAGTTCATTCATTAAAAAAAGAGTAAGTTCACTGAAAAGTTCACAAAAAAAGAACGCGTTCACGAGAACGCGTTCTTTTTAAAAGTTCCTTCCCCAACACTGCTAGGATGCAATCACGGGGTGAAGTGATTATAAGTATTTAGTGTACAAATGTAGAAAGAAGGGTCCATATCAAAACCTTTTAGTGTATAAAGCCCATATTTTGTCTTAAAACAGCTGAAAATTGTACCAATGATTAGGGCTATATGTAGTGAAAAAAAAGTGTCACACCATTATAGCTCGGTGCTCTAGACCCAGGCTGCTGCCCAGCAGAATACATCGGGTTGACCTGGTTGACCACACACTATACCCAGGCTGCTGCCCAGCAGAACACATCGGGTTGACCTGGTTGACCACAAACACTTAGGCACGTGCACGGGCAGGATGTGAGAGAACCTGGAGAAACCCGTGTGTGACATACATGCCAATGGACATGGACTACCTTTCATGACCTGCTTCACAGCCAGTGTCATAAGGTAGCATCCCCACCCACAATTCACGATGGTGAATTAAGAAAATGGGAACTTGTTTACCAGTGGATCTGTAAATCCCAGCACAAACTAAATTGAAACCTCAGGCAACTCTCCTCCCCCCTCTGTCTCGTTCATCACTCTTCATTCATTCTTTCGTCACCTCCAGTCTTCGGGAGGAACGCGTCCCCTTTTGCAAGAACGCGTTTACTTTTCTTAGATAAGGAATTTGTAGCGTCAAAGCATCTTTGGTCAAAGTTACTATTTCGTGGGAACTTGGAACGAATTTAACGTTCCTTTACAAGTTCCTTTCGCCGTCGTAATCCCGTCAAATTCCAGTATAATATTGTAAACTGCAGTATGAAAAATATCTTGCAACATCTTGTGTTTTCGAAAATGGCGCCACCCTTGTCAGATGGCCTGGGACTCACTTTAATAAATTAGAGTAGGTAATGATAAATTAACTCATATCACATTTATGAACACACAACAATGAACTACAGTTAAGTAAATATTTGAAATAGTAATAAATTACAACAAACAATGCATAGGGAACCTAAGTTTTGAAGGCGGGAAGGAAATTGGTTCTCTCTGGTCTCAGCGCCCATAAGAATTAGCATGGTAGGAAAATGTAAGTCGCCGTATCTTTTGACTCGCGCAAAAGAAATCTTAACCAATAACATCACAAGATGCATAATTTTGTGAAGAAGATGATGGCATTCTACTTTGCTCGATGACGTTTCCTAAATTCAAACTATTATGAGTTAAATGGACCCATGTTTGCGCGTTGTCGCAAATGTACTCTGACTGAGCGGCAACCTAAGCGAGACGCAGCCACGTTGTGTGCAGCTGTGGCATCCTCGCATACCACGCGCCTGTCCATGGTTGCTAAATGTACTTCACATTCAAGATTTTGTCGGCACATTAAAGGATATTTTATTAGTAATGTCTAATGTATAATCTAGTACAACCCAGTGACCTCACAGCAGCCACAAAGCACGTCGGATACCAAATGTTATGCTGATGCCACGGACAAAATGTTTTTACATACTTTTTCAAGAGCAGTTTGGAAGGTTTGGCAACAGTGTAAATGTAGAGTTCACTTCAACTCAAAACAAATGTCATTATAATGTGTGATAGAGCAGAGTTCTGTGTATCCATGCAAAGAGGAAAGATTATAGTTTCTTACAGTATGAATATAATTCCGGTCCGTCGTCGGGTTCTCGCGCTATCGCTTGCGAAACATTTAGCACGGGTTAATCGCCTATACCACGCTGACCGGAGAGAACCGGACAACGCCCACGTAGGTTCCCGTATTGTAGTAATACTCATAGATTAGATACTGGATGTTGAAATACTGTAAATGCCTTGTCATGAAGCAGGAGAGCTCAAATCAATGGTCAATTAGTCAATTACATATTACATACAACTAGGGATGCACATCGATACTTTTTTCATTATCGATTATCAAAATGGTAAAGTCATTATCGAATCGATATTATCGATAATATCGATATCACCAACAAAGCCACTTCCGACCTATAAGTGGAACCTCAAGTGTGGCAAATGTAAGTCAAAACAATACAATTGCGTTCCTTTCGCTGCCTCGCTGTCAAGTGTTTAGGGTTTCGTCATCGACTGATAGCTCATTTCCAAACATAAATCTCCAGTGTGACACTATCAGCCCAGCCAGTGCATGGCACAACGTGAGATAATAGTTTGGTTCGTGCACTATTGACCAAATATTTGATATTTCGATAATCGATAATGAATTTTGGTTATCGATTATCGAAATAATATCTATTAGTATTGATTATCGATCGATAATATCGATTATCGTGTGCATCCCTACATACAACAATGATAGTATTTAATACAATCCAGAAATTAACAGTTTTACCTCGACAGGCCCCCAGGCAGAATTTGGCATAGAGCTAATAGTAATGCTATGTGCAAGGCAAATCTTGCAAACATCAGCTAGTATGTAGGGGAGTATCCCCCAACAACTAGAGGTGAGCTCTGGCTGGCAAAGTGAGAATATTCCCCCTTACCGGCTTCTGCCATGCATGAGTCATTCCTCCAAACATCCCCTAGAGGCTAGAGTGGCGCGTTATGACCTAAGAATTGACGCACCCTTAGCCCAAATAAATCAAACGCAACCGGGTTTTATACCAACATTCCAGGTGGGCATCCACCTATAATGTGGGTTCAAATCCTCGTTGAGGTGGAGTTTTTAATCTGTCAGGAGGACTTAAGTTATAGGCCTAGTAGAGTAGACTAAATAAGGAGTTGCCATTTTGTAAATTCATTTATTTTTTAGATCCATCAGGGCCTCTATTCTATAACTAGATCCGGATTTGATTCGTACGTTTTCGTCGGCCGGTAATGAACAATGGTTGGTCAAGGTAGAAAGGAATGCGATTTTTTTCGTAAGTTGAAATTTGTTTATGAAATGTTTTTTTAATGAGTGTTATAGAATAAGGGTCCTGATCTGTCAATTGGAAAATTCATCTTACCTGCTGGGTTTTTGCTTGAAAGAGATTCACAAAATGACCAAAACTTATAAAAGTCATCTGGCATTTCAACAAGGAACATCTGCTTGATAAGTTTCTTAGCATTATGGGGTAAGAATTCAGTTGGAGAACTCTGTTGTTCAGATTGCAGTTGCACCTTGTTAGCATGTGTCTTGTCAGCTTGGGGTTTAGTATTATATTCGGTGCTCGACGAATTACTTTCAGAATCAGATATTTGTTCTCGAGTAGAAATGTTTTTCTTTGACGTTCGGTCTTCATCACTATTATTTGATGATGAAGAGTCAGGGTCCGAGTCGGGTACAAAATTATGTTGCTTTTCTAAACATTTATGCTCGTCATTACGAGAATTATTCGCAGTTGATTGTGTCGTTTCTGAATCTGAATCGGAGATTTCTTCTCGCTTTGACTCATTTTTGCTGCTTTCCAATGTCTTATCTTTATCATTGTAGTCCTTTTTTGGTTCATAACCGGTAGCTGTTTTTGCTGTAGGAGAATCAACTCTTACCTTCTTGAAGATGGAATCATTCTAAAACAGAAACATATTTTTCAGAATTCCGGACATTCCACTATGTCTACTTTTGCAAAATTCCTGCACCACTAGGCCTATAAAATATTTTCAAGTTTTTAACTGAGGATACGTCCAGTTTTTTCCAGATGTATGGTAACCCTCTATATATATGTAGGTATATTCTTATTTGTATTACTATTTTAATTGTTGTAAAGAGGGAATGTTGTATGCTCCCGCTTCCCGGAAGCGCTCTCTTACTTGACTAGATACTAGTGTTGCTAACTGACTAGTGTAGTAGTTTGATGTCGACCGTATGTCCGGTTCTGAATAAAACTGACCTAATGACAGACGAGTTGGCTAAACAGTGTACAGTGATTAATAAGTATGTAATCCAGGTAGAACACCTCGTCCCTGGGATACTACACCAACCGCATGGGCTGCTGCAGGAGTGCTGCTCGAAGCACGTAGGGACATGGGGAAAAGAAGGGTCAATACACACAGGGTGACACTCTAGCCAACCATCAGGGCTTAACCGCCTAGCCAACCATACGGGCTGCTGCAAGAGTGCTGCTCAAAGCATAAGGGCAAATGGGCACATTCTCTAAACACACACGCATACGGACACATTATACACCATGCCAAGCCAAACAGGGAACAAGATTCTTGGGCACTCTTTTGGTTGGTATGGTCAAACTTCTTTTACACTTTTTTAGGGGAAAGGCCTAGGTACTCGGGAGGGAGGGGGGGGGGGGGGGCGCGAAGCGCGTATGTTTTACAATATTATCATTATTATTACTGCCAATGATTGAAAAACAAACAACAGATCACAGGAGGTGGTGAGATGGCGTGGGCGTGGCGTATGGAACCGCTTTGAAGTGTAGGCTAGGTATATCAGGTTCAAGCCAAGCGGATCGAATACTCCCAACTCGCTTCCTAAAGTGAATTGGATCGGAATCGCTTTGGGTCAAATTCCGGGTACCCTACTCTTTCGGTTGGGAATGGCCAACTTGTAAACACTGTTGTAAACTGTGTTGTGTGTGTTACAGGTTTTTGAAGGTCTTCTTGGTTTAAAATAGCGACGTTAAAGGTTTCGTAGGTAGGGGAGAGGGGGGGACATTGGTACAGTTCAGAACGTTTCAATTTCTTTACATATACATGTGCAAATTTGGGAATGAGACTTTTGTCATAGTAAAATACAACCCTTAATCTATGATATGTGTACTACATCTTTCACATTTGTGACCACTACTAATAAATAATCCACATATAGAAAATTATACAAATGTACCAATGTACCCCATAGGCGGGGCACATTGGTACTAGTATGGGGCACATTGGTACACACATGTTACTGGTCAGTATTTACAAGTTTAGGCCTACATAGGGTGTTTATTTTATGTATGTCAATAGTGGTTTACATACATGAGCTAATAAACTTGTCCACATAGACCCTAGTATTAGGTGTGTGCTTAAAATTAGCTTAACGTTAAACTACGTTATTGTGGGAAAAAAATATCTAGATCAAGGTTTGCCTACAATAGACAGACAGCTTATATACTACACTAGAATGCTATTTTACTATGTATATATACTAAATACTAATTCTAGGCCTAAGATAGACTGCAAACATTAGGTCTACAGATAGATTTTTTTATTAACACATAGCTGGTGCATAGGCCTGTAATGTACCAATGTGCCCCCAAGGCTGTGTACCAATGTGCCCATCTGGCATGTTTTAGCAATAAATTCAAATTGATTATTACAGCACAATGTGAAAAAACAAAAACGATCCATAGAAAAAATAGTTGAGATGACCTACAGACTTGTATAAACCACTTACAAGTTTAGCACAGTATATACGTTCCCCAATCGACGAAATACTTCAATGTCATAAAGGAATTGATCAGGAAATCGCTTGGTCAAATTTCCGGGTCCTCACTCATTCTGGAATCATTTCTAATACACTGTTGTAAACTGGGTGGTACAGGTTTGAACTGTCTATTGGTTAAAATGTCCGTAAAGGTTCTTCAGTATTTTCTGTTTTTAGGATTTTTTATTATGTTTTGTAAGGTTACTTGCAGTGAGTGTACGGCTCGGTGGCAGTGCTCAGTTCTCAGCATGAGTGGCCTAAAGGCACGTCACTCCTCGCTACTTAGGCCTATAACTTACTTTTGTTTATAAAACAGCATGAAATGAAACTTGCGAGTACATTTTTTCATTACATTCAACTACAAATATAAAATATAAATCATTTGCAGTGGTTTTGCGACGTTTTTGAGAGAAAAAAACAGTGGTGAAAAGTTGGCCATTCCCAACCGAAAGAGTACCAAATTCCGTATGTATATCAGACTCGGCAATCGTTTTGAACCAAAGTGCTTTCATTGAATGCGAATTAAACGTCCTAATATACCTAGTATAAATAAATCAATCAATCAATCTAGGCCTAGGCTAGGCCTAGCTAGGCCCTTGTCAACATAACCTACAACATACCATTACACCATCCAGTTGTCTTTTAGGAGTTTTAGGAGGGTGCTTGTACTTATTGTTGTGTGAAGGATTCTTTTGATAACATTCGGAGCCATATTTACATGCCGTTCTAGAATCTCTTTCATAAACCAATAGTAATTGATTTGTGTTTTTATCCTCAACAGGCGATTTACCCGCCATTGCACAGTGCTTGCAGTTCTTGCGTTTTCGAGTGGGAACCGGCGGGAACTTGGCTTAGCATGTAAGCCAACTACGGCAATTTACAATCAATTAATTTGGTTCCTTAGATCAGAGTTTATTTAGACTTTTCATGGTAGAAACTGTTCAATGTTAAATTTAAAGTGTTTAATGCCTGAAACTAATGAGAAAACTCATTCAAAAAGAAATTTATAATTCATCAATATCAATGCAGTTCAAAATTGTGTTTTTGTCCTATTGTTGGTAATACGCCCGACAAAACTGACATCAGCTGGCTGACATCATCAGTGAGACAAGTGACAGATAGGAAAATTCAGTTTGACGAAAGCTAAGGGCCAGTCTAACCTACGCATTATTATTTTTAACACGCAAAGAAGATGGGGGATAGTTTGCCAACTGAATATGACTGTATCGTCATTGGCACAGGTAAATGAAAAATAAATATGGAGTAGGCCTAGCCCCTATCCTGTATCCTAGCCTCGGCCTAGCCCCCTAGGGTCTAGCTAGGGCCTTTGCCTTCAGTTGGGAGAGTCCAAAAGCTTTTTACGATGTCAGGGAATTTTATATAGCCTAAGCCTACACAAAGACGATATTTTGTAGGGAATCGTCGTGAAACCCCCTTTATAGTTGTTCAACTTTAGGAACGTAGGCCTAGCTACCCCCTAATTGTGTTCAATCAGATTCAGATTCAGAAAAATGTTTATTCTCAAGAAAAAATAGATAGGCCCTAGCCTACATGGTAGGGCTTACAACAAACACAAAGAGAATAATCGAGAGAAGCCCACATAAGCACAGTGCTCGTGTGTGGGCAATTACAAGACATGTTAGGCCTAAATGCATCAACAATCACAAGATGTCAGCAAAGTTATAGGCCTAGTTTAAATTTAGAGTGCGCTATAGCTTGGAGTGGCGGGAAATCTCACATGGGAGTGAGGTGACAATTTTATTTTGGACCTCCCCAACTGAAGAAGTTCCAACCTTAAACCTAAGAAATCATGTGAACGAGACTGCGAAAACGCTTTACATATCTTTAAATGAACGAGCGATAGCCCAATACGATGACTCAGCTTGCCGCGACACTTTGATAGGCCTAGTCCAAGGCCAAGTTGTGCTATTGCCTCAACGGTGATTGTTTTCTATAGAAAACTATTGATCATGACTTATTATAGGCCTATAGGCCTAGTAGGCTAGCTGGAGCTACACTAGCTTGTAAAATCTTGATCACTGGTTATTTTCCTCACAGGTATGGTAGAATCTGTTATTGCTGCTGCAGCTAGCCGAGTTGGTAAACGAGTACTTCATCTAGATAGCAACGAGTACTATGGTGGATTGTGGGCCTCGTTCAACTTCGACGGTCTTCAAAATTGGCTTTCAGATTGCCGTAATCAGGCCCCAAAGTCGGAGCAGACTTCAAGCAATTTTTCAGAACTTGCCCTACTAGTGAAAGAAGGAGAAACTTTAATCAAGGCTGGAAATCAATTCTCAGTTTTTTCCAACATTGAAGAGGATTGGTATATTTCTGAGTAAGTGCCATAAAACCTAGTTTCTAGATTTGGTTATTTCTGTTTATTGAATACAAAGCTAGGTTTAGCCCTAGATATAGGCTATTAAAGGTGCACACAGTTTTAATGAGCAATGCAAGGAGTATGCTCAGTGAATAAGCAGCCTGGCTCGGTCAGTGGTCATGATTAAAATTGTATTTATTTGGTTTAGGAGGCCAAAATAATTTTTTCTTCGTCTTGTACGCCTAGTAGGCTAGTCCGGGGTCTATCCAAGTTGACCAAGGACAAATTGCAACAGAATCAAATTTGGTGTCATTGAATTCTGGAAAAAACTAAATAACCCATAAAGAATCCCCTAAAATCCCCATGTGGAGGCTAGGTGGGTCTAATCATCTCCTAAATGAAAATTTAATACCCTAGAATGGAATTTAAAAAATAATATTTTTTAAATTTAATAGGCCTCCGCCTAACCATTGTACCCTAGGCCTATGTAATCAAAGCTTATTTAAGTGTCTTTCAAATAAAAAAATATTTTAATTGTTTAAAATTAATTTTGTGGCCAGCAGAGGTCAATGAAGGTCAAATTTTGTATTTTTTCAATATAATTTGGTAAACGTTTTTCTATTGCCCCAAGAATGTTTTAACGTCTATCACATTGTTGTTAATAATAACTTAATAGTAGGTCACACTTATTAAGGCGTAAGTCAATCTAGGCAGAAAAGAAAAATTACAATCCGTAGACCATGAACCTACGAGTACGGTATGTAGGTACCTAGTCAAAAATAGGGGTGGAAAATTACCGGTTGCCCGGGCGAGTAAAAATTTCATGCTGGCCGTGGCCGCTAAATCATCAAGAAGTAAAAAATACACTATTCAAGAAAAAAAACATACAAAAATTAAAAATTAAACAAGCACCTTGCAGCATGCATAGGGTATATTGGTGAGTGTTTTTCATTTATCAATGCTACATTGGCTAGCTACTTCCACAAGTTCTTATTGATACAAATTCGCTTTAAATCGCATTTTAGGCAATCAAATGTTATGCAATAATAAAAAAGTTTACGCCTTCGGCGAATTCGTGGCTTTACTGCAGTCTGGTCCCTACTTATTTTAACCTTGCCCCTAACTGTTAAGTGGATTTGTCCACCCCTGGTCAAAAATATGTTTACAGTACGGTACTTACGTTTAGGCGCACAAAAACAATGTTACGATACGTAGCCTAATAATAATTCACCGATAGAGGTTTCTCATGTAGGCCTAGACCTACTACTTATCGAGACTATAACTTAACTTTTTTCTTACCCAGTCGTAATTGATGGACTGACTGGTCCGTCTTCCGTCACACATGCCTAGCGAATGAGGCTCGTTGGTCTTGTGTGTGGCTCGTTGGTCTTGTGGTTAGCGTATCTGCTTCCAATGCAGAAGTTCCAGGGTTCGATTCCCGCCAAAGTCAGAAGTTTTTTAACTTCTGACCTGGATTTAAGTCCATCAGTTCTTGTCTTAGGAGTTTGTAAACGGTGACTTTGGAGCCGTCCTAGCAACGAAGCACATAATAAATTCAGAGTTGTGCTGAATCGGCCTTGTTGATTCTGGCGTTGATTCGTGGGTGTTCGCACTGTCCATACCACTGATTGCTATATTTCCTATTAAAAATAACGATCTTTGGTTGGTTATCGCTCACTCGCCGATTGCGTCGGGGCCTACAGGGTTGGCTTAGTCGCTTTGATTTAAAGTCCCCCACTGAAAATCAGTTATATAACTGAGTGGGTAGACTCTAAATATAATTTAAATTTATTTATTTATTTTAGGCTAATCAGCAACCACCCTTTGATTATTTTTTATGACGTTGCAGTGCACCGACGCAGACGGTGTTGACAATGGCCATAACATAACATATAACGCACACCATGCACGGTTCATTGCATTTTGTCATAACTGTTTGATCGTCAGTAGACATATAGATTAATATCTATGGTCAGTTAAGCTGTTGGTATGCTGACGCATATTACTAGTGATGATACCGCTTCCCTGATTTACAATCACTTATAAGTAGAGATGTGCAAAAATGGTGACAACGAAATTCGCGAATTTTTTTAAAGTTGCAATAATCCCTTCAAATTCAGTTTGCACATGAATCTCATGAATTGTGATTGAATGGTACCAATTTCCAATTCGCGAATTTTCGCGAAATTTTAGTTGATGCCGCGAACTAGTGGCGAAATTAGCAATTTTGTCCTAAAATGCGAATTAGGTCACAAAATTTTAAGAAATAAACAAATTTCAAAGTTTTGGTGGAGGTGCCGGGTCGAAGTCGAAATTAAATTAACACTGGCTGGTACATATGGTGGAGGTGCCGGGTCATACAACGCGATCGTGAGATCGTAATAATCATTTGAACGAGAGTAAGCTCAAAATACTTCATATCCATATCAAGACACATAAAAAATGCATAATTTCGTAAATTTGGTGGAGGTGCCGGGTAGACGAAATTAATTCTGGTAAAAACTGGAGGCTGAAATTGAGCTTAAAATTTAACTGATTCTGAACTTCACTCTCATGAGCTTGTTTTTTCTTTTAAATCATTAAAATCAATCAAATTATCCTGAAACTTTTTTTTTTTTTTTTTAGTTGTGCATGAGAAAATTGTGTTTTTTGGTAAATCGCGACAAATCGCGAATTTTTATTTTTAAGGCGCGAATTTTCAAACTTTAAAAAACCATTTTTGCACATCTCTTCTTATAAGTTACGGCATTGCGTTTTGGGGAACATCAACACGATCCCGACATCATCTTTACATTACAAAAGCGTGCAAAGGCTTATTTTTATCCAACTAGAAACACTCGCTCTCTACAGCCTATAGGCCTACATATGTGAGTCAGCCCTACAAATAAGAAAGAAAATTGACGAAATACCTACATGTGACAAAATACACAAACACAAAACCAGAGGAAAAATTTAATTAGACTTAACACACTGCAACACAAAGGCAGGACAACTAAACTCAAATTAACTAAAAATAAAAATATATAACAAACTATCAAATCACATACAAAGCTCAAAGAACATAATCATTTTAAAAAAAGACTCAGAGGAGACTTCCGGAAAATAAACCCTTTTTACAGCATTAGCAAATATTTGTCTCAACAGACAACACAAAACAATGCCCTAAACTAGCACAGGAACATAAAATATCTTACTATACCCCTACTAGTTAAACTCTGTCCTGTATAAATAAGTAGGTATTCATTCACACATCTATGTAAAGACATAGATACCTACCATAGTATTCATATCCTATGTATTTATATTTATTTATCTTTGCCTGTAAATCCACCAAAATATTTATCATAGCTATAGTAATAGTACTAATTTTAAAGTTAATCCTTAAGTTTTATAATACTATAAGAGAGCAATACAGATCCCCGTCCGTATCTGTCACCCGATACTGTATTGTACTTGTATTTTGTATGTACTGTATTTAAAATGTCCAAATAAACTAAAAACTAAAAAAAAACTTTAGCCCTACTTTAATAATGTTTTGTTTTTAAAGAGATCTAGCAGAGTCCCTGGCTAGATTATCAGTGAATAAGAAAACTCAGACTGATGGAGATCATGACAAAACGGGGAGTGGAGACATTGAACCAGAAAAGCTTGATAATGAGTCTGAGAAACATGAACGTGACATGGCTGAGACAGAGAAGATTGATGAAGATTATACACCTTTGCAGCCAAAATACTGGAGTCGTTCAAAGTTGAAAGAAGAGTATCGTAGATTCAACCTAGATCTTGCTCCAAAGCTCTTGTTTGCACGTGGCTCTTTAGTTGAGCTTTTAATTTCCTCTAACATTGCTCGTTATGCCGAGTTTCGAAGCGTCACTCGAGTCCTCACGTGGCTGGAGGGCCAACTGGAACCGGTACCGTGCTCTCGAGCCGACGTTTTTGCTACAAAGAACGTCAGTGTTGTTGAGAAAAGGATGCTGATGAAGCTTCTAACTGCTTGTATGCAGTACGAAACTCAACCACAAGAATTTCAAGGTAGGTCTACCTTTGATTATTAAAATAATCTGAAAAGCCTCCTATAGGCATACACTGTAAGCTTTGAGTTGTAGTAAAGATGATGTTACCAGTCCTAGACCTAAATCTTAATTGGCATTGTTGACTTGGTCTCTATCCCTCTACTTCTTCTTCCTCTCTTGGGTCTCCACAGCCTTTTGTCCATAATAAGAAGATGTACTTCAATGGACCCTTGATTGAAGATTACCCTTGATAATTACCCTACTTCTGAAGCCGATCGTACACAGTACACACATGCATAGTGTATAATTCAATATAATCCCAAGTCTATTGAATGATATTACCTTTGCAGGTTTTGAAAATAACACATTTCTTGAGTACCTGAAATCTCGAAAACTGACACCAAACCTGATTCACTATGTGCTGTATTCGATCGCCATGGCTACGGATACAACTCCGTGCTTGGAAGGAGTGACTCGTACTAAGCGCTTTCTGAACAGCCTTGGACGCTATGGCAACACACCTTTCCTTTGGCCTATGTACGGCAGTGGAGAGATTCCGCAGTGCTTTTGCCGCCTCTGTGCTGTCTTTGGGGGTGTTTATCATCTCAAGCGTGCAGCTGAAGCATTGATTGTCGGCCCTGGAATTGGCGATAACTGTGAGGAAAAGTGTCTAGGTAAACAATATTTTTTATTACTTAAATTAGACGAGCTGTGACCGAGTCTTACAACTACCTAATCGAGACTTCCTTGTGATTACCGGTATGTTTGTTTGTAAAGCGGCCAAACGAATGAACAGATGGTGCTGAAATTTTAAACGGGCATCCGGTACCAGTTTTGTGGGTGCTGTTTACATTTTTCATCATATTCCGTTACGATTTATATGCAAACACGGACCATTTAACAATGTGCATGTTATAAAACATAACAAAACAAAACATAGTGGGCTTACCAGATAAAAATTAAATCATTCATCAAAAATACATTAGGCCTAGTAAATATTAAAACAATATAAGTTTAAAGCAATTATGTATGCCTAATTTTAGTCATTTTAATTAATATTAATTTAAGAAAAGCCTATGTTTAATTTACCAATTTACAGAAAATAATAAACCATGTCTAATATTACGTAGGTATTATGTCTACCGGACAGAGGCTGAACACTAATCAACTAGTCTTGGGAGTGGGCCACGCTCCCCCACAGTTTGTTGAGACAACTCCTACTGGAGGACTTTCTCGAGGAATTTTCATCACTGACCGATCCATCTTGCCAGTGGATAAAGAATCTCTGACACTTCTCCACTTTCCCTCGATGAATGGGAAGGGCGAGCCCATAACAGTTATTGAACTTGGACCATCAACCAATGCCTGTCCCAAAGGAATGTGTAAGTAAAATAATAAAATATCTTTGTTCACGCCGCTGTTCTTGTTTAGAATAGTATAGTTTCTAGGTTTGTTTATATTTTCGCGTATCATCTCTTGTATTTCTCGTTGTGATCTGATTCACCTGGTTACCCCTCTTTTCCCCTCTTCTTGACTAGTTTTTCTGTCATCTCTTCTCTCGCGATTAGACCTCGCGAGTCAGTTGCCCGTCTACCTTCACAGGGTGAAGTCTGTGCTCTTGGCTGCTCCGAGAGCAAATCAATCTTCGATTCTCAGTCATATTCAGTGCGAAGTGTACAGTGCACCAGTTCATCTCCGTTCTAAAGTTCGCCCGACTTCCAGTCCACACTCAAGCTCACAGTTCGTTCGCCATCCAGTTCATACTGCAGTCTGGGTTCGATGCCTTCCAGGCACATTTTCTTACTTCATTCTATTTCCTTCCAAGCTCGAGCTCTTTAATTCTTTCCTATCTGTTACGTGGTGTGCTCACCAACTACGTCACCACGCTTACCCTGCTCTGAACTTCATTTCACACCCGCACTACATCTTAGGGTAAGTTCAGTTGCTAAATTCAATTATACAGTCCACAAAATACCATTTTCTCAAGGCCACGGCCCCATCATGTTTTGGTCCTCCGGGCCGGATATTATCAGTTTCAATCATCTTTTGGTAATCCTTCTCGTTTGCACTGTGCTATCCTGTTCATTCCGGCTTAGACGCCCCATGTTCATTTCTCGTTATGATGTACGCATTATGGTTCACATTCGCTCTCTCTGGCGTGTGAACCATTGTTCTCTCGTTTGTCCGTGTAATCACGGGAATTCTAATTAAATTGTATCGATCTGTCTTTTCTGTTTGTTGTATGCTTTGCATAATTCGGTTTTATTATGCAAGCTATATTCTCGTCACTAATCCTGTCTTAGTGAAATTTTCTCTATCTCTTCTCGTCGCGCGCAATCACACGCGCACTCTCATTGTAGTGACACCGTCCATTCCGTCTCCTCGGCGCATTACTATTTTCTCGTCCGTGTTTACGATTTATTACGTAATATTTTCGCTCAGTTATGACATCAGGTCATTGATCCCTCTTTTTGATGTACGTCTAGTTACAAGGGTAACATTGTTTACGTATTTCTCGCTCGTTTTTTCTCTACTTTCTTGTAAAATTGTTGTTATTGTATTTCTTGTTCACAATGGCTGAACAACTTCTGTTGGAACAGAAGAAGCTCGTAAATAGACGTGAACTCGTTTTTGCCTCCGTCCAGCGAACTTACAATGCTTTCGCAAATCTCAAACCTGAAGAGGTTGACTCGGTCAGACCTCGGTTCGAAGATTTGTCTACATTGAAATCGAATTTTCAAGAATTCAATTGGCAATCGCTGACTTAAATGCCCAAGTTACTGCGCCTGCTAAGCCCATTGAGGTGGATAAGGTATACGACTCTTTCGAAACAGTGTTGTATGCAGCTCAATCTAGGTTTCTTGCCGCCAAAAAACTCGATCAAAGCCAGTCCATAACTGCAGCTGCAGCTGTGGCTCAAACGACGATAGCCAATCTTCAATCACGTTGCCTACCATTGATCTTCCTACGTTCTCAGGAGATATTTCTCGTTGGCCAGAATTCTATTCACTTTTTAAATCTCTAATTGACGAAAATGAATCTCTCAACAATGTTCAGAAATTTCATTATTTGAAAACCTCTTTATCTGATGCTGCACTAGCTACAATATCTGGTTGTCAAATCTCCAACGAAGGCTATCCGCTCGCTTTTCAAGCTTTTGGTATCTCGATATCAGAAACAGTCGGTTGTTTAGCCAGTCTGTACGTTCAAAGGATTTTAGATTTCACACCTTTGAAATCCGCATCTCACGCAGGTTTGCAAAGTTCCTCGCAGTACACAGGAATTCTGTCGATGCTCTGAAATCCTTAGAATTACCCGACTTGGGTGATTTCTTGTTACTCTCGCTCACGTTGGCCAACCTTGACCCGTCGACTCGTAAAGCTTTCGAGAGTAAACACTCCTCGCACACGACACCGACGTACAGCTCCGTTATTGGCTTCATTGAAGAGCAGTCTCGTACTCTTGAGTTGTGCGCGGTAGGCAAACAACCGACTAGTTGTGTCAAATCTCCTCAAAGGATTAATTCTCTTCTCGCGGCTCAAGAACCCTCCCCCCTCTGCCTCCTGGCGCGTGCCCTCTGACACCACGCGACCTAGTATTAAGCAACATTCTTGCCCTGTTGCAAGCACCTCACACCCCTCTATCGATGCGAGGTCTTTCGCAAACAATCTCTTGACGATAAGTACCGAACGTTGCGACACCTGCAGCGATGCTTCAATTGCTTAGGCTCGCACTTGAAAAATCAATGCACTTCGAAGAGTGTCTGCAATACTTGTGGCAGCAATCGTCACCACTCCATGTTGCATTCGACAACCGTTGCTGTACCCCACGGCAACTCTCCGGGCAATGCCCCTCTCTCTCGGGACGTCCAATCATCATCTCTTGGCGTCAGCTCTTCACCTCCCAGTGCCGGTTCTTCAAACCGAGTGCTCTCGTGCCACTATCGCGATACCCGAGATAGTCAACCCACAGTGTTGCTGGGTACCGTGCGCGCGCTCATTCGGGATTCTCTTGGTCACCTTCAACCCTTTCGCGCGGTGGTGGACCCTGGCTCTCAGGTCTCCACCATCTCTCAGTCGTTGGTGAGGAAGCTAGGCCTGAAGATGCAGCCCTGCCGCTCCGATCTGTCAGGCATAGGTCTTGCTGCCGCCTCTGCTCGCGGCAACGTGCGCTGCACTATCGCTTCCCGCCTCTCTCCCAACCGTACTCTCCATGTTGAGTGCTCTGGTTTTACCGACCATCACCAGTCACCTCCCGACTTCTCAAGTCGCACGCGAAAGTGTTCGAACGCTTCCGTGGCATGTATCTTGCTGATGATCGTTTTCACATGCCTGATCAAGTAGACTTTCTACTTGGCGCCGACCTCTATCCAGAGATTCTGAATAGAGCCGGTGAGCAGGTCCGTGGGCACAACCCTACGGCCATCAACACCATGTTCGGTTGGATAGTCCTGGGCCCAACTCGCTCTTTAGTAACGTCTTCCGACCCTCCTGTGTCTCTCTTCGCCTGCTCCTCGACCCTCGAGCGCAACTTGCGCCTCTTTTGGGAGACGGAAGAAACTCCTCGCCCTCCGGAAGTAGATCCTGGATCAGTTATGTGAACGTCACTTTCTCGAGTCTCACTCCCGCGACTCATGTGGGCGTTACTCTGTGGCTCTCCCGTTTAAGCCATCTCGTCCTTCTCTCGGGCGTAATACCCCTCCTCATCGACTCAAGACTTTCGTTGCTACTCGCGTCGTTGAAGTACTCGAGAGCACGTCACCCACTGACTGGGCCCACGTGCGTTCTGAGGAAAATCCCGCAGACTGCGCCTCTCGAGGCTTATCCCCGGTTCAGCTTCTTGAACAATCCCTGTGGCTTTCTGGACCTGGTTTCCTCGGCTCTGCTCCTGAGCAATGGCCTCGACCCCAACTTTCATTGGCTTCCGATTCTGAGCTCCTCGATCTGAAGCCCGCGGTCACTCTTCGTCGCTCGCGTTAAAGACCCGGACCCTCTCTTGGAGAACTTTCAGAAGTTTTCCAGTCTCCTCAAGGCTCAACGTGTGTTTGCCTGGGTTTTCCGCTTCGCTCGACTCCTTCTTGCGAAGCATTCAAATGCACCTCCCCCCCGTGGTCCCGTGGGACCCCCAGAGCTGAAGGATGCTCTAGATCTCTTCATACGACTCACCCAGCATCATTACTACGCCATGGAGTTCCGCCAACTTTCGCGAGATCAACCTCTGTCATCCCGGCTCGCCTCTCTCAAGCCGTTTGTCGACCCCTCCGGTTTTTCTCAGGTGTGGGCGGACGATTGCGTCATTCTTCTCTTAACGAAGACGCTCGTCATCCTCTCCTTCTCCCCAAGAAGCACACTTATCGCTCCTGATCTGCGATCATTACCATAAGGTTTCATTACATTCTGGTCCCCGAACCGTTCAGGCATTGATCCAGCAATCCTACTGGATCATGTCCTTGCGCGGTCTGCTTCGGCAACGAATCCATCGTTGTCTCACACCTGTCATAAATTTCGTGCCAAGCCTCTCCAACCTCCGATGGCCGATCTTCCCGCGCCCCGGGTGAAAAGCTCTAGAGTTTTCTCCATGTCGGGACCGATTTTTGCGGGCCCTTTCATGGTGAAAACCAGCACTCGCCGGAACGCACCTCTCACCAAAGGTTATCTCTGCATCTTCGTGTGTATGGCCACCAAGGCAGTTCATCTGGAGATGGTTTCTGAGCTGTCCACTGAAGCCTTCCTGGCCTGCTTCGATCGCTTTCTCTCGAGGAGAGGTCTTCCCTCCCACATCTATTCCGACTGTGGGAGGAACTATGTGGGAGCTGCTAGACAGCTGCGTGAAGTCCACGACTCTCTTTCACTCTCTAAAGAGCCGATCTTTACTTCTCTCGGCTTCCCGTCGTGTCCAATGGCACTTCAACCCTCCGTATGCTCCCAATTTCGGCGGCCTTTGGGAGGCAGTAGTTAAGTCTGCGAAATATCATTCTTGTACCGTCTCATCGGAGACACCTCCCTCACTCATGAGGAGTACGCTACGTTGTTCGCCCGCATTGAAGCCGTGCTCAACAGTCGTCCTTTATGCGCCTCCTCAGAAGATCCAGCTGAAGGTGTCGATTACCTCAGTCCTGGCCATTTTTTGATCGGCACTCCCCTGCTTTCTCCCCCCGAACACCTGTTTGGTTTGAAAACATCAAGCCCTTAGCTCGGTGGCACCGTATTCAGCAAATTCACCAATCCTTCTGGCACCGTTGGGCAACCGAATACCTCCACACACTGATGCAACGCAACAAGTGGGTTCGTGGAGCCCCGATCTCAAAGTTGGAGACATCGTTTTTTCTTTCTCGCCACTTCCAGCCCCCTCTCTTGGCCGATCGGGCGAGTGGAGCTCTCTTCCTGTCGAGATGGTGTTCCCCGCGTCGCCTCCGTTCGTTCGGCGTCTGGCGTTCTTACCCGACCAGTTATAAACTGGTAACCCTCCCTTGTGCTTAACTGCCAAGAGAGATGCTCGTATCGTTTTCCTCCGTTTTATATTGTTAGTTTTTCTTGTTGTTCTTGGTTCTAGTTTAAAACAAAAATGATTTCCTTTCATTTTTGGTGGGCGGTATATGTTCACGCCGTGTTCTTGTTTAGAATAGTATAGTTTCTAGGTTTGTTTATATTTTCGCGTATCATCTCTTGTATTTCTCGTTGTTGATCTGATTCACCTGGTTACCCCTCTTTTCCCCCTCTTCTTGATAGTTTTTCTGGTCATCTCTTCTCTCGCGTTAGACCTCGCGAGTCAGTTGCCCGTCTACCTTCACAGGGTGAAGTCCTGTGCTCTTGGCTGCTCCGAGAGCAAATCAATCTTCGATTCTCAGTCATATTCAGTGCGAAGTGTACAGTGCACCAGTTCATCTCCGTTCTAAAGTTCGCCCGACTTCCAGTCCACACTCAAGCTCACAGTTCGTTCGCCATCCAGTTCATACTGCAGTCTTGGGTTCGATGCCTTCCAGGCACATTTTCTTACTTCTTCTATTTCCTTCCAGCTCGAGCTCTTTAATTCTTTCCTATCTGTTACGTGGTGTGCTCACCAACTACGTCACCACGCTTACCCTGCTCTGAACTTCATTTCACACCCGCACTACATCTTAGGGTAAGTTCAGTTGCTAAATTCAATTATACAGTCCACAAAATACCATTTCTCAAGGCCACGGCCCCATCAATCTTTAATAAGTAAAAATTGTGCCTACACAAGGGGTCAGCAAGAAATTTCTAGTGGGGGCAGGATGCTCTACAATATAAATCATTTTTTCCATGGTATGGAAGAAAAATATCACTATAATAATATATATATATATTTCTGACTCCTGTTTCCAACTTGAGTTAGGTCAGGGGGTGGCTATAGCCACTAATTTTCTAGGGCAATATATGAGTTGTTAACACCGGCTTGCCAGGCCTGTCATGTCCTCTTCAGGTTCACTCGCACTTCTTCCCACCAGTTCACGCCATCCACTTCTGTTTTCCCACAGTTTCCTTGCTTCGACTTCTTCCCACCTCTTTCCTGTATATCATTTCTTATTTGATCTTTCCATTTCTCTCTTGGTCTACCAACTCGTCTTTTAACTTTGTCCCCACTTTCAAATTCTGTCCTTGGAATTCTTTCTTCTCCCATTCTTCTGACACGTCCATACCATCTCAACCTTTCTCGTCCAATTTTGAATAATAGCTTCTCAACTCCAACTTTTGTACTGATTTCTTGGCTTCTAATTTTGTCTAACTTCGATATTCCGGCTATGCTTCTTACAAACTTCATTTCATCAATCAATGCTGCTTGAATCCTACTTGCATCTGCGGCTCCTAGTGTCCAGGTCACTGAAGCATATGTAAGTATGGGTAGATAGTATACCTTGTACAATAACACCTTGCATTCATTAGGGAAATCCTCGTTCCAAAGTAACTAATAATAATAATAATAATAATAATAATAATAATAATAATAATAATAATAATAATAATAATAATAATAATAATAAAAGACTCAAAAGGCAGTAATACTCAACACGTGTAGAATAGTTCGTAAATTTCTAAACTAAGAATGATACTTCGAGATTTCGAGACAGCTTCCATCCTGACATGGTTTTCGTGGTTTCCCATAGTCCGAAGAGCAAATGCTAGGATGGCGACGAGAAATCGGCCACGACCGTACACAGCAGAAAGAAAACATCATCTACAAACAATATTACAATTTATAAATGACTTATTTTAGTTAGAGTTAAGACAAAAGTAATAATGTATGTAATAGGTACACATGGAAGTACTTGACGTAAGTCCGTACAACATGTTAGCTCCGGTTTTAACCGAGTTTGTATGAAATACATCCAATAAAATAATAATAATAATAATAATAATAACAATAACAATAACAATAATAATAATAATAATAATAATAATAAAAATAATAATAATAATAGATTACAACCATGCAACCAGAGTCTAAATGATGAGAGGCAATTGTGCTTCAACGTTTGTATATCACTCTTGACTAACAACAGTGACGTACCGAATTTCCCACAGAAGGTATGGGGCACTCGGTCATATTGATCTCAAGCACGCTGAGATGCGATTTTGGCTAAATTTGAAATATTAGTCACACCTAAAAGAGCGGTATAGATTGAATGTAACGCATAAAAATAAATTTAGGTCTGGAGAAGAATTAATCTTCAAAATGTAAGTTAAAGTTTTAAAGATTTAAAGTTTAAAGACTTTGAAGCGGGTAGGGCTAGGCCTAGGCAGGCTTCTTCTTCGTAATCTGTAAGCACGAGAGCCCTATGCGGGTTTTTACACGAGCGTTTACCCGAGAAAAGACTCATATTTAGAATTTTTTCGCAAGAAAGATTAGGTTTGCATCACGTTTTCGGAGTAACTTTCTTACGTTCAACGACGTCGTGACAACGGTGACATGATGAGAATATGCTGTTGTTTGTCGAAGTTTGTACACTTGGTTTGGTTGGTACGACAGCAAAGCTGAAACACGTTGCACGGAGTTGACGATAGGGTGCGTAGATCGGTAATGTAGTTTCCTGCATACTAGCGGGAATTTTCAAATCGAAAACTTCGATATTCGAATACATAGTTAGTATTCGAGTTTCGAATCAAATACGAATAGCAAATTATTCGCGAAGACTTCAAAAATTTTGAAGCTTCGCACACCCCTAACTTCCATCCTTATCTTTATTATCCTATCCCTTCTTCCCGTACTTTTTCCTTCCATTTTGGGCTTACTATGATCCCCACTCCATTCCTCCTTGCTTCTTTATTTCCACTCCACTATAGTCTGTACCTACCATTGAGTTCTAGCTTTCCTTCCACTTCACTTTGCTCAGTCCCAGAATGTCGATACCTCTTTCCGTCATAACATCCACCACCTCATTCACCTTACCGGAGAGGGTGATGACATTGATCGTCCCTACTCTTCATATATTTTTTCTTCTTTTCTTCCAGTAGCCCATTTCTCACTGCTCCCCTGCTCGCCTGGGAACAGCGCGTCCGCTTGCTGCAGGGGACGCCCTGGTAGCCTAATTCCATAAATATTTCGTTGTAAATCCATGATTTACTTTTGGCAGATTATTTAGGAGACACTTGTCAGCCAACACCCCTAACACATCCCCCAGCAGAAACTTTCAACCTTGCTGGGGCTATGAGCAAAGCCGTTGGCCATTATTAGCTCTTCCGCCTCCGCCCTTTATCCTCCCCCTGCTGTGAGAACGACACAGTTGGTCATTCCTATGTGTAGCACTGTGTGCTAAAAATAATTAAATTTGATCTGTTCTGAACAGGCCATCATGCATTTTCTGGTTTTACTAATTTTTCAGATGTAGTGCACATGACCTGCCAACAACACCTCACCGCAAAAGAAGACCTAAAGCAGGTTGTTGAAAAGTTGCTTGATAACAAACTAAGTGATACCAGCATTGAGCGTGTTGTAACAGACACCCAGTCAACTCAAACGCTTGGTGCAGATGAACTTGGAGATGAGTGTGAAATAGAGAAAAGCGATAAACCTGACAAGTCAACCAAGGCTCCCAAGCCACAGGTTTTATGGTCATTGCATTTCAATTGTCCAGAAACCTCAAACTGTGATTTGTCTGTCAATACACCTCCCAACGTATTTGTCTGTTCTGGTCCGGACCTTGATCTTGACTTCGAATATGCTGTGAACCAGGTACGCTATAACATTCAAAGCTAAAATACTAAACCTACCGGTAGTTTAAAGCAATTGACGTGTGGAGCCCAAATGTTGAGTTGAGATTATGTTGGGGTGGCCAGTCCAAATTGAGCCATCTGCTTCCCATAAATCAGGCTTACCTCATTACTCGTCTCCATCTCCCAATATATGTAAGAAGTTGGGTGAAAATTGGGGTTGTGCAAACATTCAAAATTAGAACTTCAATCTATTGATCTAAAATGCATCACTAATCCAGATGTTTGAAGTTAACCGTCTCGGTAGCTTGGGGGTAAAGCACCCGACCGGCAATTGGGAGACCAGGGTTCGATTCCCCGCTGGGATAGATTTTTTAATTTCTGGATTGATTTACATAAAACTGAAAAGAAGTTTGATTTTGTAAAGAAAATCACATTTTTGTTTTTTAATGGTGTACGTGTACCCAAAAGTTTGGGTCTGATCATTTGGGGGCCGTCCCAATTGTCAAAACAGGGCGCTTTTGAAAAATTCAGTGCGTTATGTAACGTTACAATAACAACATGCGCTGCACTTCATACATGACCGTAACCTCCCTCCCTCCCTGTGACCAGTGTGACCTGTGTGTGCTCATGACCATGCACCTGCAGTACACCGACCTGGTGTTTTTTTAAAAGAGGCCTCAGCGGCGCCACTGACTTTGACAGGCAACAATAGTAGGCACCCTCGCCTCCAACCACCTCCAGCCAACGGAATACTTGGGCGACGTGCATTTTCTTTCCGGGTTATCAGTCACCCATGCAACGACCTGCCTTCCGCCCTCAAAGACTGTCCAGTGAGTCATTTCCCTTCCCTGTGCAAGGAGCACTTGTGGCAGAACCTATGACATGTGCCGTGTTAGTTTTGTGATTCAGCAAGCCTCTTTGTGGCACGAGATTTCTTCATAGATTTTTAAGTGTTTTAGCAAAATTTTTGCTAGTGTTGACACCGTTTCTTGTGGTTGACGGTTATTACAAGGATGAACAATAAAACAAATAAATAAAGAGAACTTGGTTATAAATCTCCAATCGATATAGTAGCAGTAGTTGTTTGTCTATAAATTTAACGATGCAGTTGAGCAGATCCATAATCTTGGGTGTGTATGCCACTTGATAATGTAAGTGTTTGTTGCTCGTAGTCTATTGTGATTGATGCTAAATTGCCAAGCCTCACAAAATGCGCAATTTATCATGTTCTCTTTGTCCCAGGCTCGTGATTTGTTTTCAAAGATGTACCCCGACTGTGAATTTCTACCCCGAGCTCCAGACCCAGAGGAAATAATTCTCGAGGGTGATGAAAACGCCCCTGGCCCTTCATTTGAAGGAACCGTGGAGACCAACGATGTGCTTGATACAGACACTGACCAGGTCGGAGCAGAAGAGGCTGCGGCCGTTGCAAGCGGAAATGATGCAAGGAAAGAATGAGTCTGATTTTACAATATCTTTTATTATTGTTGGTCAAACATCAGTTGAATTATTTTCAGGTAAAGAACTTTATGCCATCAACTTCTGGTGAAGCTTGCTAGTCATATTTAAGTTTTAACCAAAGTTGTGATCAGTTGATTTTTATTTTTGCAATGAATTTATATAAATATTTCATGTTTCTTGTGGTGTCTTTAAGGGTAATTTAATTTGTTTGTAATAAATATGCATACAATAAATTAAAATGCATTATGTGTACCTATACTTAATAGGCTACAACATCATTCACCATCATTATCCATTACCGCTTCCCGCTTCTAGGAAGGTCAGCTTTGCTTTCACTACAAAATTTTTCAACTTTTTTCTCTTGCACATCTTTCCAGCTCTTCCCTCCATGTCTCTTGCTACTGCTACCAAATATAATTTTTTTCAAAAACAATGTTTTGCTTTTACATTGGTTAGGCTCTATGGTTGCACACGGTGGCATAACTAGGAATAATTTTTTTGGGGGGGGGGGGTGCTGAAGTGCTTCACAGCTGGGTTCTGTGGCTAAGCCCCAGCCGCCCGAGGCCCTTTCACTGAAGGCAATATTTTTTTCACCATACCAGTTATTTTGTCATATTTTGACTGCAAAATGGCAACTCAAGGGATTACCGTTTTGTTTATGAAGGATATTCCCTTAGTTGATCTTGGGCGTAAATTTTCAATTTTATTGGCCAACTAAACCATCACGTTTATATAGGTTGCTTTCCGTAGAAGCGACCGGTCGACCGGACTGGTCGTCGATAGGTCGTGACATCGACCGTGGTTGGTTGCGACCTACAACGGAACACTTACGAACTGCAATGTGTAGTCTTTTTATATGCTCTAGGCCAAATAAATAATTCATGCACATGCCATCTCAGCCATAGGCCTAGGTCAGGGCTTGAGAACAACCCTCGACTAGCCTAGGCCTACTTGTAAAACAAGTACAGAAGATATTATGAAAGCCTAGGCATACCTCCACATACGATCTACATGCTTATCATACTTCAACGAAACGTTAACTACGCCCAGCCCAAAACTTCGGGCGTTGTGGTCGCGACCACTGGTCGACCGGAATGTTAATGATACGCTCGGCTATGGGTGAAGTGGTCGCCCAATCCGATTTACGGAACGCGATAAAAAAAGACCGGTCGCTTCTACCGAACGCAACCATTAAAGTATGTTATGCACTAAATATTGGTCCAGAATGTTGACGTGAAATTTCATCAAAATCGGACCAGTACTTTGGCCCCTGCACAAGGAACACACACATAAATGGTGATGATTTTGATGCTTAATGTCTCAATGCATTTCGAGGCGATAAGTGGTGATAGACGAGAGTGAAGGACGATTACAAAAAACATGCCTAATGCGGATTCAAACCCACATCCTCGTAGTCATACGCTTCGGACCAGCGCCCCAATCGTAGTGCCATCGTGGACGGCAAACTCACACATACAGACATTAAAACAAAGGAAGTGCCATATAAGAGTATCTGTAAAGATGCCAATACGCTTGCTTAATGCTTTCGGCTTCTAGGAAGTTTTTAATGAAATTTCCTATTTTATTTTTTACTTTCTTTTCATTTAAATTCGAAATATTTTTATAGACTAGACCCCTGTGATAAAATAGGCAAAACTTCTTTTCTTGCCCACCACTACTTTAGAAATGGCGTCGGTAGCAGCTACTAAGTTTTTGTCTGATGAGTTCAGTGAAATTGCAACACAACAAGCTAAATTGTAACTAATGCTGGGGCTAAAAACCTACCAAGCATATTTAATTTAAACTAGGGAAACGCCAAAGTCGTTGTTAAACGAGTGAGTGAGCCACGTGTTGAGTACCCGGTAACATTCCTTTTATTCCCCCTACCTTAGGCCTCCCTAGCAGCTGTATATCATAGGCTAGAGTAGCGCATTATGGCCTTACAGTTGATGCGCCCGTATACCAACTATACTTAAAAACAATATTATTTATACCAATATAATTATCAATTTTAAATGCAAATGTTACCGGGTACTCAACACATGTCTTGCTCACTAACAACAACGACTTTGGTGTCTTCCTAGTCTAGTTTTGGCTAAGACACCCTTATACCCAAAATGTGGGAGACCTGGGTTCAATCCCCTGGTCGGGAAAGATTTTGTAATTTCTGGATTTCATTTTAAAATTTATTAAACATGTTTTGTGATGCATATAATGCAGTGCAGTATACTATCTGTGACAATACTATGGAAAACATAGCCAGTACGAAATACATGTAAATATTGCAAGGTTTACTCAATCTCGGAGCGGAATTTGGGGGTACCTTGAGCGTGCAAAATTTGATACACCTTGGGCACTGCATTTCACGGCCAGGCAAATAACAAACAAAAAATATTTTGTCAAAAACAAAACCATTGTCGTTAAAATAATTCCTACACATTAGCAACCTACTTTACAATGTATTATTTCTTGTTGGTTTAAATCACAATGGATCCAACTGATTTTGTTAGCAGTTCTCAGTAAACTCGTACCGGATGTCTGTTTAAAATTTCAGCGCATTCTGTTCAGCGATTTGGCCGATTTTCGACGTACACTTACACACACACACACACACACACACACACACACACACACACACACAGAATGAGCGCCATTTGAGTTGAATGGAGACACTCAGTCGCTACGCTCCACACACACACACAACACAGAAGCTAGTAGGCCTTCCTAGTCCTGCACAGGATTGACCATTTGTATACAATTTTAAAATGTTCATTTTGGGTTTTAGCTTTTTATTACAGTTGTATTTGAATTTGAATACCGGTATAGTAAATTGTTTATATTGGAGAAAAATGGACTGGTTGGTGTCATGTACTTTAGTAACCTATAAGTAAGTAACAAATTTATTTAATTAGTTTACAATCACCTACCATAGTATGTATGTACCATAGTGTGTACCAGCATATGCTCAACCCATCATGACAATGGATCAGAAACACAAGTCAATAAGATACCTACGTACGTACTCACTCAGTGGCAGAAATCAGAACTAATGCCTTGTCCACACTAGCACTTTAAAGTGAGCTTTAAAGTGAGGGGCACTTTAAGTTTAGGTGCAGAAGCTCGAAAAGCAGCTTGAAGTCCCCCTCAATTTAAATCATCCCAGGACCCCATTTAAAGTGAGGAGCTACTTATAACAATCGATTTACCGTATCTCGATTCTGAAATGGCGGGACGACTAGTATTTTAAGGTTATGTTCAGAGTTTGTGACATTACTTTAGCCCAAAATAGCCCACTCTGTAACTTTAATCACGTCTCAAAATTCTAAAGAAGATAAGAAGAAAAGACGAAATTTCTCTAGTGACGAAATTCATCGTTTAATTGACATTGAAAAACAGCTGAAAAATAATAACAAAGACAGCTGATTGGTCATTGCCATCTAAACTCATAAATGACGTTAAATCACGGGCGGTGATTATTGTTCCAGTGTAGACACACGGTAACTTTAAATGACTCATTTAAAGTGGGAAGGACTTAAAGTGAACGTAAGTGTGGACAAGGTATAGGAGAAAACTAGGAAAATACATGATAAATTGTAGAGCTGAAGTCAGATAGTGAAAGTGTAATGCTTCATGTAATAAGCAGTTTGATGGAGTCCCTACTGAAGATTTGGCTTTTAATTTAAACTGGCACGTTGAAGGTCTATTGCAATTTGAATAGAAGGGGTATCAGGATAATTATCCATAAAATGTTCTCAATTTAGTAAATCGGGAAATACTTCCAGGTGGAATTATTGACAATGCAATTTATAACAATTCAGAAAATTAAATAATTAACTCAGCTGGGAATCGCCCGACAAGCAGGAGTGAAAGAGTTAAATTCCCAGTTGAGTTATAATTGAGAATTTCTAGATTGGATTAAACACAATCCAACACTAGTAATAAACTAATTATACTTCTGATTTCCCACTGCCTCCTAGATGCTGCTCGTTCCCTGCCTGTCCACACAACAGGATTTGATTGTTGAACAGTCATTCACCCCACATGGGCATTCTAGCGCTAGAGAGCTTCGTTTTGTATTTAGATACAATTAAAATGTCATCTCCGGTGTTTTATATTCAGACATTCTAGATAATTAGAGTCCTGTGAAATTAGTTTATACTATATACGTACTGGTAATGCTAAATATGGCCAAAATGGGTTTAGGGTTTATTTGTGGAACTTTTGATAAGTTTTGAATGTTATTGACTAATTTTATTTTTACATAGTAGGTAATGCTAAATATGGTATGAAAATAAAACATTCTAGTATATTTGCTAATTTGAGCTAAAAATGTGGTACTTTAGATAATTTGAGCTAAAAATTCCCATTTGGGGGCAAATTTGAGGAGTTTTGGCAAACACGAAAGGATACATAATGGTGTTTATTGTACCAGCAATTTTATATTGTTTATTTAAGTTTAAAATTTTATGTTTTTATGACCATTTTTGAATTAATGCTAATATTTGGGGAAATTCACGCTACAAGAATGAAGTTAATGCTAATTTCACGGGGCCCTAATGATAATCTTACTATAAATAAATAATTAATAAATAAATTGTATTTAGAGTCTACTCACTCAGTTATATAACTGATTTTCAGTGGGGGACAGTAAATCAAAGCGACTAAGCCAACCCTGTAGGCCCCGACGCAATCGACGAGTGAGCGATAACCAACCAAAGATCGATATTATTAATAGGAAATATAGCAATCAGTGGTATGGACAGTGCGAACACTCGCGGATCAACGCCAGAATTAACAAGGCCGATTCAGATCAACTCTGAATTTATTTTGTGCTTCGTTGCTAGGACGGCTCCAAAGTCACCGTTTACAAACTCCTGAAACAAGAACTGCTGACTTTGGCGGGATTCGAACCCTGGACCTTCTGCATTGGAAGCAGATACGCTAACCACAAGACCTACGAGCCACACAAAAATAAACTCATTCAGATCAATATACAAGATATGTAGAATGATAATAAATATTTAACGGTTATAAATAACATTAATAAATTATTTCTGAACAGCCAATTTGTAGATACGGCATTACAGAAATTAAGTCCGTAGATTAGACGTACGTAAGTGCAACCTATGAGGCAATTAGGGCTGTGCAAATTAGTAAAAATGCCTCCCCGGGTCTCCGAAATTAAGAAATTTTATGATTTATTTTACGATTACAAAGTGAAACAAAAAAGTTTTTGTGAAGTTAAGTCAATTATTTACTTTATATTGACAGGTCGTCACACAAGTTCTCATGAACGTGAACATGTCGACAGTCTCGGGGGGGCGCAGAGATGCTAGTTTCTAATGTCCAGCTGTTAAAAATGCACTTTCAGACGGAACTGGTATTACCGGAATGCATAAATATCTCTGCCAGTCACTTATCGACCGATTACGATGAATAGTGGTGCGCGAGAAGCGAGGGCCTTCCCCGTTCTCCGCGTAATGTTCGGCTCTCGCCAGTCGTTAAGTGTTTGTGACATCACTCACTCGAGCTCAACACAGACGAAATTCAAGCGCTTATTAATGACGGATCACTTACTGCCGCCGCTGCGCGCTGATGAGTTACTGACCGGCGGCGGCGGTAATTGAGAGAAATTTGAGACGAAAAACAGTCAAACGAGTACCCGACGACTCATTTCATTACCCGGGTTATTATCAACAGGCGAGTACCCGTTCACAGCCCTAGGGGCAATTAAGATTGTCAGACAAAGAGTTGCCAAGGTCTACCTATTTTTAAATATTTAAATAAGCATCTAGAAGACATAGGCCCTAGAGAAAAATAACAGGCTTTTTAGCCCTTGTAGTAGGGGTTCAGATGTACAAAAAAGGCTCTGGCTCGATTTATGTACCGAAATTGATTTTTTGTTTTTAAATGGTTGGTATCACCGTACTTAATGTAATCTAGGTGTTCTTCTATTTTTTCTGCAGCCATATTGAAAAAATGGCCGCCAATGTGCATTTTATAAAAAAACATCGTAGCGCACAAATGTACAAAGGGAAGATAGCCTAATGGACTTTAAGTAAAAATTATTCAAAAGCATTTTAAAAAATGACAAGAAGGAAGGACAAGGTTGAGATGGTATGGACATATGAAACAAATGGGGGAAAATAGCATGCTTAAGAAAATGTATGAAAGAAGGATTGAAGAAGGAATAAGAAGACAGGGTAGACCAAGGAAGAGATGGAAGGACATCATAGCAGGAGACTTGGAGGCAAGAGGAGAGAGCTGGGAAGATGTGGAAGAGATATGATTGTTGTGGGAGAATAGAAAGAAGTAGAAAAATGTTGTTGCTAAACCCAAGCTGCCAGAAGCAGGAAACGGCGATGGATTAATTAATGGATTAATTAATTAATTTATATTTAATATTTTTTCTCAATAAGACAGCTCATGGAAAGAGAAAGGGAAAAAGGGGAGGAGGTATGGATGGTAGGGCTGTGCGAGTCTCGACTTTTCGAGATTCGAGCGAGATTAAAGTGTGCTCGGAAAAACGAGTCTCGCTCGATCTCGATCTCAAATTGCTCGAAAAATCTAGTCTTGAGATATCTCCGTCACGGACCACGGTGGTCGTAATTATGCGGGACCTTGCGTTATGCGACGTGGTAAAGTAATATTCATTCCCCGATTTTTGCGTAATAATTTCATATTGCCATGCCACATTGCCGAGAAATCTCTAGGCCTAGATGAGCTAGGCCAATGGCTATAGGCCTAGGCCTGAGTCCCGGTTCCATTCTGTGATCGGAGCTTTGATAAACCCGAAGATCGGAGGCCTAGGGCCTACTAACAAATGACGCATAAAATAGGCTTCACTTTAAAACACTTTCCTCTACAGAACGAAAGCTAGGCTAGGTACTTCTAGCACTAGCATACACCCAATAAATGACAACAAGACATCCTTCTACATTTTATTTTAGGCCTAGACGAAATTTCACAAATTCGTTGCCAACGCCCATGGGTCTGTCGACGCGCACACAGATCGCGCATTTTGACTGGTCACTGGTAGCGCACTCTATCGTGCGAGCTACTGAACTGAAGCGTGATTTGTGAAGTTGGCGGTAGAGAGCAGAGAGCACTTTATCGACTCGTTATTGACTCCAACGGAGAAACTACTTTATTGGTTTCTTACGACATTCATTAAAGGATCCTTGATTAAAGGGGTATTACACTGAGGCCGCTGTAGGTGTTGTTACTTATTATTTTCACTACCAAATTAATGTGATTAAACTAATAAAGTTAGAAACAAAAATTATATTTCGTTCAACATGTAGCCTAGGCCTAAGCCTAGGACCTCTGAGATAGGCTAGGGCTAGGCCTACTCCACGCCTGCCCTAGGCCTAGGCCCCTAAGCACTGAACTGAGAAATGTTTACTTTTTAAATATTATTTTTAAGTAGGCCCTATTTTTACTTTTAAAGCCGCCTAGGCCTAATTATTTTGTGTATAGGTGATTCTTTCTTTGGGGTCCTACAACAGGCCTAAGCCGGCTAATTTCAGTGCGCTCGATCTCGCTTGATCTCGGATCTCGCTCGATCTCGAATCTCGCTCGAGATTCAAGATTTTTTTCAAATTCTCGCTCGATCTCGCTCGACTTAAAAAAAACCTGCTCGCACAGCCCTAATGGGTGGTTTTTCTTAATTAATGATTATTTGATTAATTTATATTTAATATTTTTTCTCAATAAGACAGCTCATGGAAAGAGAAAGGGAAAAAGGGGAGGAGGTATGGATGGTTTTTCTGGATCTTACAAAGGCCTATGACAGGTTGCCCAGAGAGAGTATGTGAGTTGCGTGGAAACTAGGGATGGCAGAACGGATTGGTTTGAAGTCGAGACAGGTCTCAGACAAGGGAGTGTACTGTCACCGATGCTCTTCAATATAATACTCGACGAGGTATTGAAGAAAGTGGAGAGAGAGGGGCCGGAGTCGTCAAGAACCTTAATATATGGAGGAAGTCATGGGAAGAGGTACAACACAAAGTGGAGGAATGGAATGAATATACGGAAGAATTTGGACTAGAGATAAGCATTGACAAGAGTGAAGTGATGGTTATGGGGAAGAAGAAGAGGTCTGGGAATAGGAAAAAGATTGCAGAACTTCGAGGAGAAGAACTAGTAGACACATATGTTTAAATACCTGGGCAGAATAATCTCGGCAGATGGAAAAATAGACGCGGAGATCGCAAGGCGTACTGGTATTGCAGAGAGTTTCTTCCAGTTAGTGAGGAAACTGCTTTGGAAAAAAGAAGTGCCAAGACAATGCAAACTTTTAATATACAAAACATATTTTGTACCAGTACTCACATATGGTGCAGTGGCATGGCCAGTTGGGGGTAAAGAAGAAAAACAAATTCGAGCTGCGGAAATGAAATTTTTAAGGAGTGTAATGGGAGTTACGAAGACTGATAAGATGAGGAGCACGAAGATAAGGAAAGAACTAGGAGTAGAGAGTTTAAACTTTAAGCTAGGGAAAGAAAGGCTGTAGTGGTTTGGACACATGAAGAGGATGGAGAAGGACAGAATTCGGAAGATGCAGTATGAACAAGACGCAGGAAACAAAAAGAGAAAAAGAGGGAGGCCCAGACTGAGATAGGAAGAAGTTATAGCAATGGATTTGAAAAGAAGAAATGCAGCTTGGGAAAGGATTAACCAGGAAAGATGTTGGGAAGAACAAAAAAAATGGCCAAAAACTGGTGGAGGTCCCTGAGGAAGAAGACAGCGGAGAGGAGGAAAGGGAAGTAGATGACGCAGATAAATTTAATTAATTAATTAAAGATGATGATGAAAAAAATAGGGTTAATTTAATATGTTAAATTGTGTTACTGGAAATATTTGTGTAGGCCCCATTACTACGGTATTCTGCAAACCTTGGCAAGTGATGTAGGTACGTATACAAAATACTATCTAAAACATTAGCTTATAATATATCGGAGATGACAATTTTAATGTGATGCACATCAAAACAACAACAGAAACAAAACAGAGCTCTTGGGGGCGGTAACCAGTGCTAGAATGCCCGTGGGAAAAAAGAGATATTATCAGGCCAACAATTAACACTGTGCGCGTGGACAGGCAGGGAACGTGGAGCCACCAGTAGCATCTAGGAGGCAGTTGATTTCCAATCAAAAGCAAGGAACAAGGTAGTTCATGGCACTACAAATATAGACAGTAGAAAGTTAATTAGATTAACGACTGAACAAACCATATATTTAATATCATGCTGTTGATAATCGCTACCCCTAGTAACTTGAGGTAACCCACAATTATCATAATCACATAAAATATATGTACATAACGAAATGTATTAAAATCTAAATAAATACAATTGGAAATAATATTTAGGTAGCAATCATTTTGTACAAAATACTTCAAAACAGTTTGAGGAGGGAACAATAAGTAATAAATACATATGGAACTGCAATAAGGTCACCAATACTTTAGTGTTTGCAATACTATGTAAATAAAAAATAGATCATTCACATTCATTCAGTCACAAGACTCATGCAGTTGATGCATATTACAGTTATGCAATGATACTTTTTGTATTCACCTATTTTACAATAGTCAATACCAAGTTCAAGTAACAATTTATAAATTTAAATAGAAATGTTGGTACAAGGTTTGTTATTCTTGCGGTAAAGTACTTGACCATAACGTGGATGCAGCCCCTATTCGACTGCAAACTATTGTTTAAGCTCATGTCAGTATTTGCTCTCGACGTCAAAGTCCAATACCAACAACTTAGTTTCTTCGGTGCCATTACGGCTCCCCACGGCACAAACAAGTTTTGTCTCGTTGGCTCTAATGCGCCAGACAACACCCCCACTTCCGCCACTTTCTAGTGCCACCAAGTTCCGAACAAACTCACCTGCAAACAAACACCAAATCATCTGTGACAACTTCAACGGTTCATTCATGAGGGTTAGAACGCATATTTTAATTTCAGAGGTTTGTGCAACTGAAGCTGAACTTCTGGCAATAAAGAAAGTAGAATTATAAAATACATGTATTAAATTAATTTCATGTTTTTAGGTAACCTACTAGGAATATCAATGGGAATGAAAGTGAAACTAGTCAACTCTGTCCTTCAATATGACAAATGAGAGTAGGCCTACGACACAATCGAAGAAAAAGAAGTCATGGAAACGGAAATCACACTTTTTCACCCTCGACTGGATAAACGAGTAGGTCTACTGCAATGTTGATGTTAAAAAAATTCATTAGAGAATCTTCAAAATCAAGAAAGTCAAAGGTGGGATCCAGGGATTTTGCAAAATACAAAAAAATGATAATCGTGAAAATTGTCGAGCATCTCGCAAACTTGCAAACGTCAGCTGCTAGATTGAAATCACAATAGGGCCTACCACGATCTTGGATAATTACTAGTTTTGTAAATCATAATAAACGGAAGTAGTGTTTATTTTAATTATAAAATCAGTGACCTTGCCCATCCAGCCCATCCTCATGAAAACATAAGACGCAAATCCAGCAGGTGGTAGGCCTATTTGAACTCGCATTGTGCCACGGTCCTAGCCTAGGCCTACTTCACATTAGAATCCAACTCCTATGACGTGATGTAAGAAGTTGGTAATGCAATATTAGCTTCCTTTTAATCATTTTTTTTTAAAGATTAGATGTCGCCTCAAATCATGTTTTAGGCCACCAAATATAACACAGAACCCAAAAAAAATTCTGACGCTCTCCTTTCCCCAATCACAAACACTAACCTAGCCGATAGGCATTCTATCACAACCAACATTAAAATTAACTACTACTATATTAGTTGTGCCTAGGTCTAGCTAGTATTTTAATTTGGCCTCTCTTCTCCTGGTCCTAGGCCTAGCCTTCATGAGCTAATGTAAAGCACAGTCCTTTCTTTCTAACCTAAAAATTGGTTTTTGGTAGGCCGAAGCCCTAGGCATGGACGATTATAAATACAAGTAAGGACCTCTAAGAGTAGGCTAGGCCTAGACCTAGGCCCTAGACTAAAGCCAACTTGTGAGTCAAGCAATGTGATTAATTTGGTAACCCTTTACATTTTTTTACTTGATGAAGTAATATAAAGATGCCTCATTTAATTTATTTCTCAGAAAATTTCCCGATCACGCCCCTGTTCCCCAATTTTTTAATGTAAATTTCCCACTCCCGTCCCAAGTCTAAAAATATTTTCCCGCACACCTCCAATTGTAACTTGTGAGGTTAGAAGGTTTGCTTCTTTGGGTTGTTGGTTCTACCTATGATCTATATTATGTAGGCCTAACAACAAACACAGTAGACCACGCTTATCTTTCAGCCCATACAAAACACAACAGAAAATATAATAGGAAAACGCTCAGTTGGACGCGTTGTTGAGCGAGCACCGGTACGTGCAACATGACCCGAGTACGACATTCCCATAAGGCCCACCACACATTGTAGACCTTACTGGATATTGACATTGTACATACATTGTACACTATGTACTATTCCAACATCTTTGCATTCTACTAATTCATGTCATGCCTTCTAAAGTGTATCTTTGTATCTTCACTGCCTCCTTCATTTTTTAACATCATTTTTTGAATTATGATTACCAATAAGTCTTTAAGATCTTGACCGATTTAGCTGAAAATTTGGAAAATAGGAGAGAATGTTGTACTTATTGAACCTGCAAAATTTCATCACGATCAGTACATTTTTATTATTTTATTTTATTTTTTATTTTTTATAACCAACGATCGGATTTTGTTCAAAAACTATACAGCAACCCGCCTAGGTGGTATGTACATGTGTGCAAAATTTCAGGTCGATCAGAGAAACGGTGCGACCTGTACCGAAGCAGTAACAGAAAAAAAACAAAAAAAAAAAACAGACATTCGAGCCATAAGAGTCAAGTGGAGACGCTCGCTCAATCATTGCTGAATAAAAAACAACCGTTGATTGATGCACAAAAACTAACATCACATCAAGTTATTATTGCATGTCTGAAAGTGGCTACATTCCATACAATAGGCCTGCGTCATCGAGGGACGAGCGAGCGTGATCTTTAGTCAGCTGTCGTTCAGGTTCACCTCCCTTTACCGCTCCGCCAGCAGCTGCCTAGACCGTTTTGTTACTCCCCTCCCACCCCTCGCCAGGCGACTCGAAGCATGGTGTGGTAGCTGTGTTACCATTATTGGATGAGCGTAGCGAGCGAAGCGAAGATTCCATTTCACTACACTGGAGAAAAAAATCCGTAATGTTTTTTTTCTTTTTTTGTCTGTTTGTTAGCACGATTCCGGCTAAACCGATACTCCGATTGCGATGAAATTTTATGGAGGTCTTCGAAATCTCTGAACTTAGAACTGCCACGTTTTTGAGCTTAATCGAAAAAAAAATTCTCATGAAAATCGCAATTTTACGATTTTTTTCGATTTTTTAAAAATTTCTTCGACTTACAACACCTGCATGCTTTGTCCGATTGTAATGATTCTTTCACAGAACCTTAATTTTATGAATTGATATATTCGTGTAAAATTTGAGCGTTATCAAAAAAATATTTTTTACGAAAATCGCAATTTTACGACTTTTTTCAATTTTTAAAATTTCTCCAGCTTATAACACCTACATGCTTTATCCGATTGTAATTATTTTTTTACAGAACCTTAATTTTATGAATTAATATATTCGTGTAAAATTTGTGCGCAATCGAATAATTATTTCTTATGAAAATTTCAATATTACGATTTTTTCCTTTTTTAAAATTACGATTAATTAAAAAAATTAAAATTAAGTTAATTTTTTATTAAATTTAATTTAATTTTTTATTAAAATTTATTTAATTTTAAAAATATCTTCAACTTAGTAATTATTTTTTTACAGAACAACAGTAAATTCGCATAACACATGGCAGCTCAATGCACCAATTACGCTCATCCAACAACGCGGCGGGACTTAAGCGTTTTCCTAGTTTAGTCAATTACACACACACTAAAATTCGTAAGTACTATCATACTACATACCTGTTCTTACATCCCATAGTTTAACAGTCCCATCATCCGACGATGTGATGACAAACCGATTGTTGAACTGGAGACAGGTGACAGCAGACTGGTGTTTGTTGGGACCTGAGAGTGTCTGTAAGCACTGTCCAGTGACTATATCCCAGACCTTGACAGTGGAGTCTGCGTTGCCAGACACAAGAATGTTGTTGCGCAGCTCCATGCCGGAGGTCAGCGATTGGTGGCCCATGAGCGTGTGTCTGCAAGCTCCCGTCTCCACCTCCCATACCCTAATACTTGTGTCTAGCGAGCCACTCACCACATGAACACCGTCAAACTGAAACACACAATTGTAAGGATATTGTTATCAGCAGTGGTGGCTCTAGTGTTTGTGCAGCAGTGCACGTGCCCCTAGATATATTGGGGACGCGTCGCTTCATCGACACTCGCATTCATTGACACATGTGTTTCCTTAACATCTTCTGCATCTGGACCCACGGGATGGGAACACTTCTCCCATTCCTGTATGCCCTGAATTTGAGCTTCCCGGTGAAGTTCAAGTGGACCAATTCGGAAAATTAGGTAACATTTCTCGATGTGGACCAATTCCTGGAGGAAGGCCAACCCAGAACAAAGATACACTTCAAGCCCACCAACAGCCTCAATATCTCCACTTCGACAGCTGTCGCCCCTCATCGATGAAGCAGACCCTACCTTTTTCCATGGCCACCCGGGGCCGGAGAATATGCTCCGATAAGGAGGACCTGGCCGCATACTGCAACAAAATCTTGAAAGCATTCACCAACCAAGGCTACTTGCCAAAACTGGTCGAACAGAAGATGACTCGAGCCCCCAGCGACCCAACCACTCGCACACAGGGGAACATAATCCCCCTCATCACCCAGTGGCACCCGGGCCTAAATGCCCTCAATGGCATCATGAAGAGGAACAGTCATCTGCTGAACACCTCGGCCCTGACCAAAAACCTTGACATCCCGCGGGTAACATTCAAGCGTCCCCCCAACATCCAGGACTTATTGGTAAACGCAACCCCCGGAGCAGGACCGACACACCCCAAGTAGCCCTACCCCTGTGACAACGCTCGCTGTAAAACATGCCAACTCAACCTACCCACACAGTCGTTTACAGCGAGAGCCACAGACAGAACCTACCCCATCCAGGGACACAACACTTGCCAAACCAACATCATCATCTACCAGTTGAGGTGCAGTAGATGCCCAGATGAATACATACGCCTCAATGCTAACGCCCTCAACACAGGAATGAATGGCCAGACACGAAACCAAGGCAGGCAACATTGAAAAACCAGTGGCCCTACATGCTGTCTCTCACAACCTACCAGGCCAGCGTCGTGAGCCCTACCTGCGAACTGCAACGAGCATGAACTAAGAAGGTGGGAGGGAGCTGGCTCACCAGTGGATCACCAACTCCAGGCTTCCCCTAACCTCAACATTCGTTAGGGTGCTACTCCACTGCTCCACCAACCCCCTCCACTCCACTCCACTCCCACCCAACAGCGTGACTGGCGTGTTTTGTAAATAACTGTATAGACATAGGTTAGTTATGATGATATTTATTGGTATTGTCATAGTTCATAGATATGTATGTACATAATTCATGTACAAATACAATTAGACCCAATTAAAAACAAGATGCATATTACTATATCAACCCTACCTTTGCTTTTTTTTTTTTTTACTCTCCGCTCTCGTTGAGTGAGCTAGGCCCTGTTTGGCCAAATCAGTTTCAATGTTTTTGTGTATTGAGTTTATTTTTATTTGTCTCTTTCTTCTACGAGATCCCTGCAGTCACCGACCAGGTAAGCTGTTGGGCTCCCTATCTACATCCCCACTTAACGTAATCTTCTTCTGTTTTGGGGAATGGTCGTGGGGCTCGAAGCCTCTCCCCTGGTAGTTTTAGTGCCTGGTGCGAAGCACCTATAACTAAAAATCTGATGTGTGCCAGAGTTGGGCGATGGACAGCGTCCTTGCGCTGCATGGTAATTGGTGACAGGCACCGTTGATTTCGGTAAAATACCGCCGGAACTTGAAAATGGCAACAAACTTCTAGGATTTGCATCCGTGGCAGAAAAGTCCCACAAGAGACATCCAAGGAGAGTTATTTTTATCGTCACGGAGGTCTTAGTCGTGGGTCCACTACACCCACTCGACGACGACCGGCGATGAGACGTTGACGAGCCCGCAGTAGCCGACGACGACGAGGAGGCAAGAAACGAGGTCCAAGAGCTGCAATGGGGCGCGGGAATACGTCGCTTCTTCTCGGAATAATGTGGGCAAGTTCAGAAACCTGGGGATTTGGTACCGCTTCTAGAGATGCGTAAAATCTGGCAGCTTGTGCAGGAATGCATTGGTTGACGGTTTGCAGACCGAGGTCAGCGTGAACCTCAGACATATTAACTAGCCGGTTGGCATCTCCTATCAATCTCATACCTGTAATGAGTAGACTCTGTTGGTGTGACCCTGCAGCGTATGAAGGCACTCTTCCCGCTCCGGATTCCACACTTTGACCATGTAGTCGTAAGCCCCACTGACAACCAGACGTCCATCGTACTGAACACATCGCACAGCGGCTAAATGTCCCACCAGGACATGAAGACACTCCCCGCTGTCGATGTTCCAAACACGCAGTGTGGCGTCGCGGGATCCACTCACCACCCTAGACAAGCAGAAACAAATCTCTTTTCTGTTGTGTATATATATGTATTAGTGATGACGACGATTAATCGTTAACCCAGGGTTGCCGTTTTTACGGATTTTATCCGTTTTAACAAATTTTGAGGGTGCAACACGGATCGACAGATTTTTGTTCCAATTTACGGATAAAAAAAAAATTAGTTATTTGTTTTACGTTGTTTTTAATTATAGTCCAGTTTAGAATCGAATTTCCGTTTGCATTTTGCTGAGACAAAAATTTTATGATTTATTATTGTAGAGGGTCACTAGTAGATGAGTAATTGCAAGTATATATTTTTTCTAAGTTGGGTTCTTGGACCCAAATTTGGGTTTTGTGATTTTTATACTTTTGGCAATAACTTCTTGGAAATTGGTTTCATCGAAAAATTTCAAATTGCATTTTTCTTCGTAAATTCAATTGCAAGTAAGTAGCTGCCTAGACCAATGCCAAAAGGAGATGTGGTCTCAGGTAGGGATGTGCGAACGTTCGAAATTCGAACTCGAACTCGAACTTAAAAAAAGTTCGAGTTCAAGTTCGAATTGTGAAAACGGGTTCGAGTTCGTAATATTCAGGTTCGTTCTTTGCTTCGAACTTCCCGCGCAAAATTTCAATTTCCCTTTTCGCCGCTATGCGCATGCGCGCGCGTGATGATGCTAAGAGCAATGCTGCCAACTACAAAACTACTAAAGTCATAATAAAAGACGAGTTTCTGCAACAGAGTATACTCGATTTTCGTTTTCGCTTGTTGGCAGTCATGTTCTACTCTACATTAACAACCAATCAGCGCTCACTCTCATTTAGGCCACTTTTCTGACATATTTACGTTCTCGCATTCGCAAATCGCAACATGTTCACCTCTCATCATTGTGGAATAAAGTCGTGCGCTTCTGTAATTTTACTAATTTGTTTTGTTTTCTCTCGCGTCATGTTGAGTTCTGAAGAAGATGCCGATGATTCAGGGATAGATAGTTGATGCTAATCCTAAAAGTGCGATTTGGAATTATAAAATGTCTGAGCCTAGCCTACACATGTTGGACAACAAGTAGGCCTAGGTAAGCCTAGGTACGACAATCCATCCCGAGCATTTTGCAACCTTTAATAAAGATCAATAAACGGAAAAAAAAAAATACTAGGCCTAGACCTGGGTCCAGTTCTAGGCCTACTCAGCCATCTATAACTTCCTTTGGGTTTGCCCTAGGGCCTAGGCCTAGGCCTAGTTTTAAGTTTCCATTGGCAGTAGGCCTAGGGCTAGGTAGCCTAGGCCTAGCTACAACAATCCATCCCAAGCATTTTGCATCCTTTAATAAAGATCAATAAATGAAGAAAAAGCAAATAGCCCTAGACCTGGGTCCAGTTCTAGGCCTCTACTCAGTCATCTATAACTTCCTTTGGGTTTAACTATTAAGTATTATGTGATTATCATCTTATTACCTATTATTAATATTTGATTTGCCTTTAAGTCCTACATGCTAGGCCCTAGGGCCTCCGGCCTAGGCCTAGTTTGAAGTTTCCATTGACTGATCTAAGGGCTACATAATATACATAGGGCCTAGGCCTAGCAAATTCAATGTCAACAATTTGTAGGCTAATACAAATCTTGGATTATGGATTCTCAATAATTGTTTTCAGTTATTTATTTAGCCTAAGTTCGAGTTCGAGTTCAAGTTCGGTCGGGTTCGAAATTTTTGTGAAGTTCGAAGTTCGAATCTTAAAATTATGAAAGTTCGAGTTCGAGTTCGAAGTAAAAATAGTGGGTTCGCACAACCCTAGTCTCAGGACTAGGACTGGAGACTGCATGGACATGGAGGGCTTGTTCTAGGCCCCGATACACCGGTAGGGGTATTTGTTCCAGGTAGGCTCTAGGCCTACATAGTCGTTTCTACTTTCTAGGCCTAGACTCAGGCCCGAGCAACTGGGTCCTCTGCTTGATATTGGCTTAAATTGGCTTAAAGGGCCTTGGCTCTTCTTAGCAACCTCAATTTTGCCTGAGCCTAGGCTACATTTTCAATTTTGTTATAATATTTCCAAAACGAGCTAGGCCAGGGTTGCCGTTTTTACGGATTTTATCCGTTTTAACGGATTTTGAGGGTGCAAAACGGATACACGGATTTTTAATCCAATTTACGGATTTAAAAAAAAAAAAAAAAAAATTTTTTACGTTTTACGCCGTTTTTAACTAGGGCTGGTCAAAAATCTATATTTCAATGCGATATTAATAAGTGGGAATATTTTCGATTATCAAAATTTACACCAAAAATGCAAAATTTCGGAATTTTGGTGGAGGTGCCGGGTAGGTAGTCTAAATTAAATTAACCTGGCTGGTGCATATGGTGGAGGTGCCGGGTCATAAAACGCGGTTGTGAGATCGTAAAAATATGCATTTATGGTGATACCTTATCATTCTATCAACCCTATTTGGCCTCGAATCATTTTTTTTCTCTATTGATTCGGGGCCTACAGGTTGGCTTGGTCGCTTTGATTTACTGTCCCCCACTGACAATCAGTTATATAACTGAGTGGGTAGACTCTTTATACATTTTTTAAAATTTTATTTATTAAAAATAGGCCTACCTACTCTATAAAAAATTATATATTCAATTTTTTTACAACAATTACATTATGATATATCGATATTGTATTGAAATTGGTACATTTAGTCATTTTAAGGATTTTTAAGGATTTGGGTGTTTCATTTAAGGATTTCTAAGGATTTTTGATCTGCTCAAACAGGATTTTTATTTTTTCTTGGTGGCAACCCTGAGCTAGGCCTAATTGCTTTTGTCCGATATGACGGATTTATGATGGAATACGATACGACACACATCACTCTTGGGCTGACATGATCAAAAACACTAATTCACGCATTCGTAAATAGTAGGCTACACAAAATAGATAGGTAGGTAGTCTATTTCGCATTCTTCGCCTTAGGTTGGGTTATAAGGAAGTAGGAAGTACTGTCAGAGTTAATTTCTGGTTGTGTCGATTTTCGATAAAATGGTGATAAGCCGATACAGAAAAAGAATGTTACACAAACTTTAAAAAACATTGACCGAAATTGAAAGTTACGCGAAATTGGCGGGAATCGGTACAAAGGGAAAGTAATCAGGAAAACAATTCTTACCGATATGGAGAGAATCAATTGTATCAGTTTCAGCTCATCTCTAGAATCTAGATAATATATCATTTCGGGGGGGGGGGGGTGGGGAATTTCCTCCGATGACAAAAGATAAGATAGGCCTACTATGATACGGTAGATAAATACTTTGCGTTCAGAAAAGGTTGGATGGATGAAGTGTTGTTGATTGGCTATGAACAATTTCTGTATGTTGCTTGTTCTGTGTGGTAAACCAATTTTGGATTCGGATTCAAGAATTTTGAGGGTTGGGATTTGAGATTCGGAATCAAAACTTGGATTTGCACACCCCTACCGCTTCGTGGCTGTTTTATTTACCATACAAAATTGTCCCTACCTATGACTCTCAAGGGACATGGTCTCGAACCTGCATGAGTTAATGATTTTCATTTGTTGTTTTATTTGGTACAACACTAATCTTTGTCGAATAGCACATAATTGATGTAAAATTAATTGGAGAATTAACTTATAGACCTACTTAGGAGAAGCTGGGCCTAAGAATACCAACATATTATTATGGGATCAAACAAGAGAATGATACTAACTTTTTACCATGGAGATGCATACACCTTACAGTCGAGGTATGGCCGTAGAGTGTGTGAATGCAATGCCCCGACTCTGCGTTCCAAACTTTGAGTGTGCGGTCTGTGCTGCCACTGATAATGATAGTACCAGACATCTGAGATGACCACACGCCTCCCGTGTGACCAATCAATGTACGCAGACATTTGCCAGTGGTAGCAGACCAAACCTTCAGTGTGTTGTCGTCTGAACCACTCACAATGCGGTTCCCTGGTTAAAGAAAATACACATTAGTACAGGCACAGTAGTTAGTACAGTAGTTTAAAATGAAGAGAACAGTGTAAGAAAGAACAGAATAAGTACCACACAAAATGTATTCCAAAAATGGTTTTATAAATCATAATTGATGATATTGATAGGGTATGATGACTAGACAAAGAACGTGAACCATGTTATTATCTAAGTGAGTCTATGCTTAGAAACCATACACTGTACATGTACTGTCCCGGATATAGCGATTAGGTTTTTCCACACAAACTATATGCCATAAACAACACTTACATTATTTTTGCGATCCAGCATTATTATTTATTAAAAATTATCAAAATTTATCAAAAAATCTCTGGGTTAAATTATTTTTTGTACATGTTTCCCTCGGTCTAGCTTCAGTCGGAAAACACTGATGATAGAGAAAGTACACCGAAAAAACTGCAGCAAATAAAAATTAAACAAAGGAGAAGTTACATTAAAAGCAAAAACAACAAAAAGCTAAAATTATCTAGAGTAACTAGGGTTCAACAAGGTACAAACAGCTACACTACGATTGAACGTTTAGGGATTTTCATATCACTCTATTATGTTAACTCAAGGCAACATTGGCCTTGTAAGGAGGGCTCGAATTTTAAAATATTTAGGGCGAGTGCTCTTGTAAATTTACTAGTCCGAAATTAAAAACAATAGTTCGTATTCCTACTCCAAACCACTACTAGTACTACTATAACTTTTTTTTTAAATTTAGTTGTTGGTCAAAACGTGTCAAAACGTAGCCACGTGTGTTCTGTTACAGCGTTCTTGAAAAAGGCGCACAAAATTCTTCTCATATTTTGCATTGTCTGCAGTAGGATTAGGTTTCTGTTTCTTGTTTGGGTTATCAACTCCTTGTAAATACCGACACATATTTACAAGCAACAAATGATGCACAGATCTACACAGACAACAATAAATATTCAACATTCACAATCACACAAAACACACAGCAAAGCAGCCCACTAGAAAGAAGCCTTGAACACGCTGTGACAAGCTCCGACTGGATGTCAAGGTTGGTGTAGGTCAGGTCGTCAGAAGTCAAGGCTCAACCACCAACTCATGGCGCACTCTATTGAGGACTTCGCGCACCATGCTCTGTTGACCGCGTAGTTTGAAACGTAATGTACGTAATTTATGTTACGGCTCACCAAAAAAATCACTCGCCCGCCGGACAAGTGATTTCCAAAAGTTACTCGCCCGCGCAACAATACACTCGCCTCGGGCGACCGGGCGAGCGTTAAATTCGAGCTCTGCTTATAAGGGATCAGTCATGGAGATAACTGGCCCTAGTAAGAAAGATAAAAATACAAAATACTATTTCTAATTCATTATTATGAATTAGATGTCACTCTCCTCACACACACACACTTCCCTTGACCACTAGTTGAATCAATATGTCACCTAATCACTCCCCTCTTAAAGCATAAAGCTTATTATGTAAAACACCTTAGTTCTTAGTTATTTTGGGATCACTTTACTTTTTAGACTGACAGGTTACCTGCTTGAAGAGCTGGCCCATTTACACAATAGAAAAATTTACCATTGGACTCAAAACAAAATAAGGAACAAAAATTTAGTTTAAATTAGAATGAAAATATGCATGAAACTTCATTAGTAGTTATTTTGTATAATTAATCCGGAAAAGTACATTTGAAATGGTATTATTGGTTTGATGTTTGGGACAGACTGTCCATATTACTACCATGTACATTAACAGTACAACATCAATTGGTACTTGTAATACACAAAACAAGTAAGTATAGTGGTACTCATATTATCACTCAACCAGCCAACTAGAATAGGGATCAGAACCCTCGCATGTTTCCCAGATGGTCCTCGGTTCGAAAAATGACAGTTCGATAATGCAAGCTTCACGTGTAGCTCTCGAAGCGTAGCACGCTCTCCGCGTCACCACCACACTAGTGCAGCCTTCGATGCGACCCGTCGGCAACTTGCATGTTCTCCGATAAACGGTGCCTCTTCAAACGAGACGAGCAACCTGTCCAAGGTCAATCGCGTAGTCATGGGCTGACGCAACGGCGTAATGGTAATTTCAGATAAATCAACGTTTGCTTGATACAGTTCCAGAAACTAAAACATGCCCCGTTTGATTTGTTGAAAGTTCAAAGAAAAGCAGCCTACACTTTAGCGCGGGTAGGTATTGGCAATGGCAGCGTGTCCTGTCCCTAGGTACCACCCTCGTGGAATCCAATGTTCTCCATGTTCAATTTACGTAATTATTAGTGACATTAACAATGCTCCTGACTTACGTTCTTTGATTGTTCTCCTACAGTATTCAGAATGCCACAAAATCCATCACTGGTCACCAAAAACCCATATTCTTACTATCTTCTCGGCACATAGCCTATCCTCGACAAAGCTTATCTTCTTCTTTATCAAATTTTAGACAGTTATTGTATTTATTCAAAATTGTTTCATTATCGCTGGATTAGATTCGCCACTCGACAAATATTAGGTACCACTTTTAGTTGCCACTTTTCGTAGAAATCTCCTCTTCTCCAACCGCGTGGTTGCCTACCGGCTTGTTTCTCACGACAAATTCAACATCGCAATATCGCAATTATGAATCGGATTACCATCATAAATACCATCATAACAGCGTCATAGTCGCCTACTATAAAACCAAGGTTAATCATGAAAAATCTTATATACATGCAATGACTAAACATGTTTTAAAACCATTAACATTAGCCTAAATACTTACCGGAAAACTGTAAACACGTGATGACATGGTCATCGTGGCCCTTGAGTACTTTGGGTGGTCGAATAGGCTTTATTCTCCAATTCATTTCAATGGTGTGTTGTCTCATAAATGCTGCTTTCCAAGGAGATGAGACTGAAGGAACACGCTGCCGTCGCCTAGTTACTGCTTCTCGAACAACTTCGATACCTGCATGGCGACACTTCTCCCTCCAAAGCAGATTGTCTTCCGCTAAGAAACGCCAGCTACGGCAGGTCTGAGCTGCTCTAAGCAGGTCTCGAGGTTCCAGGAATGAGAGCACGTACAACGCCAGCTGTAGACACAGGTGACAAGTTAGTAAATTTAGTGATGTGTCTTGCTGTATTTTAACACTTATAAGCCATAATGCACACTCCATACTTCTTAAAAGGATTATCTCATCTTGAAAAATGTATTAATCATTAGTTTTGACTTTTGAGACACTAATTTGAATACGCCAAAACAAAAATGAAAGAAATCGGCCAACAATTTCGCTGTAAAAAAATATTTGCTTAAGTGCTGTGTCTTGGTCACCTCGCGTGACGTCAACTGTGGCTTAGTCCCAGGCGGCATGAGAGCAAGGCAAGCACGCCTTTGTAAGTGTCTTCAGTCACGCACGGCAATCACTATACTTGCAGCATCTTTCGCATTCTATTTCGACGTTATTTTGTAGTTTTGGTTATATCCGGGGCAAAATAATATTTATTTGAACCTGAGTTGAGTTTGCAGCAGATTGAAAAAAACAATCTGATGCGGCAGGCAGCTGAGAATAGGGCATTACTGGGGTGATCAATAACCAATCAAGCCTAGAAGCATCTAGAAGTAATGTTGTCCGATGAGTAATGATGTGCCAGGGAATGGGTATTTCACAATCTTGTCGCCGTTTGTAACAGTGAGAAACAAACTGTGCTGTTTATAGAATGACGCCATCACTGGGACATAAAGATAACACTCGCCGCAGCGTCTCCGTCTTGTCAAAGTCACAATGAGTGAGTACTGTGTGTGTGTGTGTGTGTGGGGGGGGGGGGGGGGGGGGGGGTACATAAAAATTGTTTGTTAGCAAGATAAAGAAAGGCCAGACTCCGCACTATCTCTCTCTATTCTCTAGGGATTAGATCTGTATTCTTTTAAAGCTTTATACTACCATATTTTGTTTTGAGCTTATGACTTCTTCTAGCAGATTGAAAACATTCCTAAACGGTAACAATAGGCCTATAATGCTGGAAGATCGTACAAAGAGTAAGGCAGGGGACCACAAGTTGGCGGCATGAACAAAGGGAGAATGTTCGCTTCAAACCAAACCAAAAATACCGCCAATCTCAAAAGAAGGCATGTTTACGCGGGCCTTGTTCCTTTTTTTAAACAATTGTCTTTCCTCCAAACAACAAAATTTGTAGGAAAGACAATTGTTTAAAAAAAATCTCTCAGTCAGCCTATAGGCTAGAAAACCAGTTGAAAATTAATGTCACAAAAACACAACACCTTACGTTGAATGGTGTGCCATGGCAAATTGAAGTTCAAAATTATTTAGAGGTGGCGATATTGGCCGTGTACCGGATCAGAAAAATTTGGAAAAAATAGTTTTGATTTTCTAAAAGAGCCAGGTTTCAAAGCCATTCACTATATTTTGACTTGGTAGCATATTTTGGAAAATAGAAAAACGCAGTCAAATAGCAAGTAGTAATAAAACAGTAGGGCTGCCCAACAATATCGATAATTCTATACGATATCGATATGAAGAAAAAAATTTGACATCAATATGGAAATGTATATCGTTTGATAAATTATATATTTTTTTTAATTTAATTTTTTTTTTTTTTAAATCAAGAAATGGTTGGTGTGGCAGTGAGTTATGGTTCTGCAGCGCTGTTCCTCCCCCCCCTCCCCTCCATCCTCCCACGCCACCAACTACATATTGATAGTCAGTTTGGCTTTGGGCCAAGACTCTTGCTGCTTTGTTTTGTTTATGTTATGAGATAAGACTAGGAAACGCTCAGTTGGACGCGTTGATAAGCGAGCACGTGCTATCCGGAGAAAAAAGGTCCGATGGAGCGCTAGTGAGCAATCAGCTGTTTAGCAATATGGCCGGGTAAAAGGGGATAGCCGCCGTCCACACGCTTGGCTAACATTGCATGGACCCAAGCTTGAAACCTACTTTTTCTGTTGAAAACGTCCAGTTACATAATAGAAAATGATTCAGAACTATAGGTTGATATCTTGTGGTATAATTAAAGTTTAAACATAATGAAAATCTGTAAAGAATAAGTGATTTCATATAGGGTACGTTCTTCCCACGTACTGCATTTCAAATTACTAGCGCCTATGATTTGTTTGCCCTAAAACAAAGAGCATCAATTACTAATCCCAGAGTATAAAATAACCTTGTAGTATAATATGCTAAAGCAAGGGTGGACTAGTAATTTGACAAAATGTTAATGGCCTAGAGCTGTGATAAACTGAGAGAACAGCGCGGAAAATTGACGGCCGCCTATAGCAATTGGCCTAGGGCCTATACTAGGCCTACTGCTTGCCAGTTTCAACCATCCCTAGGTGTCAAATGACTCGGCTAGAAGAAAACTAATAATTTTTGTTACTAAAATATAAATTTAAAAAATAAATAACCAGTCTGTATCCCAAAACTATCAATTTATTTCAATAAATTGGATAGGCTCCGTCAGCTGTGTTGTCTATAGGCGTGTTGATCTCGCATTTACAGCCAAGTCGCCTAGGCCTAAGCCTAGGGCCTAGCAGACGTGCAAAACTCTGGCTTAAATAATAATATTCTGTCCAGACTTAATTTCGTATGTAGGCCATCACACCCTTTCGAGCTTCTTATATTATTTAATGAAGAGCCTACACGAAATAATAAACATGTAGGCCCTCTAGGCCTACTTTGACACCACACCATAGCAAGTCTAGGCCTAAAAATCTCGCGTGAACGGCTGACAAATGCATTTAAATGTGCAAAACGAAGAGCGATATGAGGTTAAATCCATTTTTCAAACATCTGGTGTAATCTGCTTAGATATAAACACATACATTAAATCGGTAGTGTAATCGGCTAGGGCCTAGATAAAATAATGTCCCAAATATATGCTTCATTCAAGAACCTGTCAACATTCACTGCCGAGACCCAAAAGTCAAGTTTAGATAATACCTTTCAGGTAGTTTTGTATGAGTAAATGGTTGAAATGGATGGAAATCTATTTGGTTATTGTATTTTATTGTTTTCTAAATTGCAATTTTGGTGAATTAAATATACAATCATAATATTTCTTAGTATTTTCGTAGACTGACGCGATTCACCATGCGTTTTCCTATCAGGTGGGCGTACCTATCCCCGGTTCTCTAGTTCCTCACTCGCGCGCCAGAGAGCCATACTGTTCCTTGTTTCCTCGGATAGCTAGACCCACATTGCACATTTTTTTAAATTTTAAAATTTGCTACGTTTGCTGTCCACAGGGCCATGTTTCCAATATTATTTATTATTGCCAAGGTATTTGGGTAAACCCCTGTGTAAAACTTTACTTTGCGGATAAAATCCACCGCCATCTAGAGGACCTTGACTCCTTGGGAAAACTATTTAAACTCTTTGGTGACAAATAATAGACTGCTTCCTCGAAAGTATTTTGATTACTTCTAGGTGGCAGTGCATTAGAAACTTCGCGCGTCTTTTCGTTGCCATGGCAACGTTACTTTTGTTATAATGTAATTTCCATCTACACTACTTATCGGATCAAAATAAAATTAACATATTCGTGACCGGACGGACATTCTTAATGATTTGGCTATCTCAGATTTTGTCGCCGTTTAGTTTGAAAAAAAAACTTTTGATTAACTTTAATGTAACTTTTTAACTTTTTGAACGATTTTGCCACAAAACTAATGGCATTCAATCGAGAACGAAGCTTGCGGATGGTCAAAATTTCAACTCGATCCGAGTCTCCGTTCGAACGTTATCGCGAGACATACAAACAAAAAAAAAAAAACAAACAAACAAACAAAACAAGTGACTAATTTTTCCGGCAGAGTCAAATGGAAACGCTCGCTTCGCTCGCTTAATAACAAAGACCACATGTGTAATCTCATTCATATCAGCAAAGCATAAGAGGCAGCTCAAGTTGTTACACTACAGTAGTGTCCAGACAGAGTCAGGGGGAGAGAGGTAGAGACAGAGAAGACAGTTAGCTTCTATCTCTTCGCACGGCTGCCGCAAGTATTGTTGTGATTGTTCTTCATGGGACGGAAAGTGGCATGTCTGCATTGCCGGCGGGGCATTGGCTATGCCTAAAGAACGTAATAACACTTTTTTTTTTTTTTTTAAATTCAGACAAAAATTGAAAAAAAAACACAAAACATCGATACTCAATTTGAAAAGTTTGATATCGAATCATGATATCGATATGTTTTTTGTCGTTGGGCAGCCCTATAAAACAGTCATATTTATTATTTAGCATCATTTAGTGAATAGTATTCACGAAATTTCAGGGTCCCTACACATAGATGCTTCAGCTAGTTGGCTTTATGTACCGCACCGCCATCTGTATGTAAATATGCACAGATTTGCCTACATTTAGACGGCTGTTTTTCCCCTATCATGATGGCTTCTAATTGACACGCTCCCCACGGCCACACTGAGAGTCTAGCATATTAATTTAATGTCATTGATCTGAACTGAACCAATCATCAGGAGTTTGTTAGGCTGCAAATTATTTAGTTATTTAGGCCTAGTTAGTATTTTGGAAAATAATTTTAAAAAAATATTTTGACACTTCCAACAAAAGAATGCAGATAGCTCGAAATTGTTTTCCCAACATAACAACTTTGTTAAATCTATTCACACTAGCTCAGCGTGGATCTTGCACATGGAAAACCTCTGTGATCTAGCACAGATAATTTTTGCTTGTGTAGGTAAAATATATTTATCTTTCATACACTAAGGTGACATTTCTTTTACATTTGCATTCATACTGCACCCGCTACTACAAAGCATCTGCATTCTTTCATTGGAGTTAGTATAGTCTAACCTCTTTTGGAAGAAGTGAGATGAAATCTCGTTGGAACCGAGGCTCAATAACCTGCATCATATGTCTCACTTGTGTGGGTTCACAAGTCTCGATTAATCTATCAATTGCTAGCAGTCTTTCAGCATTTGACCATCTCTGTAAACAAAAAATTATCATTAAAACATTGGATCCTTACGGTGAATCAATCACGTTTTTCTATTTTGTCAAACATACAACTAAGAAAAAATATGATAGAGAACATCAGAACTTTTTTTTTCTGATCGGCACACTGCAAATATCGCCTCTCCAAAATAATTTCAAACTTCAGTTCGCCCTAGCACACCATTCAACGTAGGTAGTTGTGTTTTTGTAGCGTTAATTTTGAACTGTTTTTCTAGAAGGTGTCTGGGAGAAAAAGTTTTTTTTACAATTGTCTTTCCAACGAATTTTTTTGTTTGGCGGTACAAATCGGTACAAAATACCGGTTGGACTAACATAATAACTTAACTAGGTCGCTTCGCGAACGCTTTTTTTAGTCGCGTTGATGGATGAGCTTTTTTTAAGTTTTTAGTACCAATGCATGGGATCTCTTTACTTTTTCAAATTCCATTGCAAAATCACTTTTGTTAAATTAGGATATTTGTTATAAAGTAGTATTAATTGCAACGGTAATACCAATCAATAGAATGTAAAATATCTGGAGGCCCAAAGATTTGCTTTTTGAATGCACTGTAGGTGATTGTTGTCAAGTTTCTATTGTTACTTGTTAATTGTTATTATACACCTCAAAAAACTCATATTAAAACCTTTATTTCTATGGATTCTGGCTAACTTTTTCAACTTTTTGTACCTTGAAATATTAACGTTGTAGCCCCACCCGTTTGGTCAGAATCGGCTCAAATATCACGAAAGTATCGCATTAAAAATCGAAAAAATACGATATTCATGAGAAATATATCTTCGATTATACCAAAAAACGTGGCAGGTCTAAGTTCAGATATTTCAAAGGTCCCCTCCAATTTTCATCAAGATCGCATTTGCCGTTTGCCCGGTAGAGGGCAAACAAACAGACAGAAAAAAAACATTTGAGCAAAATTTTTAGGGGTCAGTGAAATTGAAGTCTTCGCTTCGCTCATCCAAAAATTCGCAGGAAATACAATTAGACACCTTCACAAAACAAAACCAGTTGAAAATTAATGTCACAAAAACACAACTAACTATGTTGAATGGTGTGCTAGGGCAAACTGAAGTTTGAAATTATTTTGAAGAGGCAATATTTGCCGTGTGCCCGATCAGACAAATTTGAAAAAAAAGTTTTTATGATCTAATATGATCTAATAATATATGCCATGTTTCATAGCCCTTCACTATATTTTGACTTGGTTGCATATTTGAGAAAATAGAAAAACACTATTGATTCCCCTTAAGAGGTGTCACTATGGGAAAGACAAGTTTAATCGCTCAGATTCCGGCTTTTTCCGGGTAAAGGGTTTATAACATTCATTGTTATTAATTATTATATTTCACGTGATCGTAAATAAAGAATCAATCTATGAGATCCAGTATACACATTCCTGAATTATTACATTGATTTCAGACATAACTGTGAAATCTCTGTAATTTATTAAATTTATGTGAAGTTATGGAAGTCCATTGATTTTTTAATGCAAATTTTCACACTGGATCTTAACGTTTAAATGAATGTGAACAACGGTTTAACTGGAATGTTACGGATTGAAATCCATGCTTTGGATAATTTGCAATTTTCTTACTTTCTAGACTTTTTGCAATGGATGTATCTTTAGTCTCAGGATAACTCTGCAATCAAGTGTGGATATAACATAATAAATTCAAGGTTGTTCTGAATCGGCCTCGTTGATTCTGGCGTTGATTCGCGGGTGTTCACACTGTCCATACCACTGATTGATATATTTCCTATCAAAAATATCGATCTTTGGTTGGTTATCGCTCACTCGTCGATTGCGCCGGGGCCTACAGGGTTGGCTTGGTTGCTTTGATTTAGGCCGCGTTCACACTAATTGGTTTAGTTATAAGGGGATAGGAAATACGTGTTAAATTGTTTACGTTTTAGTCTTAAGAAATTGTTATAACAAAAACAAAATTCTTACGACGGACCAATCAGATGTTTTATTATTTATAGACGACCAATGAAAAGGAGTGACTTCATTATGACAGGCCACTGAAACATTACTAACCAATCAGGATATCGGATTTCTTGTTACCATAACAACCAATAACAATTTCTTAAGACTTAACCAAAGTTATGTGAACGCGGCCTTACTGTCCCCCACTGAAAATCAGTTATATAACTGAGTTGGTAGACTCTAAAGTCTAAATAATATGTATTTATTTTATTTATTTTAGGCCTAGGCATAGAATTAAGACTAGGTCTTAGTTCTTACCAATGTTCCGATTCAAATTTATTACAATTAATTCTATCTAAACTGTCAACCAGCAGTTGCTAACCACAGTTAGTCTTTATAAAAAGTATTTTTTCTTCTATCTGCCTTCTAGAAGCTGACTATTTTGTTGACCAAGAGTCATTCAAAGCCCCCTAAATAATACTAGGCCGCTTCGCGAACGCTTTTTCCAGTCGCGTTGATGGATGAGCTTTTTTTGGAATATTTCTGTCCAATGATTACGTTTTTATGTGGAATCTCCTTACTTTTTCTATAGTTACTTGATATTACTTGTTCATTATACACCTGTAAAAGGCTTATATTAAAACGTTTATTTCTATGAATTTTGACCAACTTTTCCTTTCAAGAGGCACTACATCACCATAATCTTTATGTCAATGTAAAATATGAACGTTGTAGCCCCACTCGTTTGGTCAAAATCGGCCCAAATATCACGAAAATATCGTATTAAAAACCGGAGAAAAAATCGTAAAAGTACGATTTCTATAAGAAATATATTTTCAAATGTCTCTAAGATCATAACATATGATTTAGTGATTTTAAACGTTCCTCTAAAGTTTCATCAATATCGGAGTAGCCGTTTGCCAAATATCACGAAAATATCGCACTAAAAATCGAAAAAAATCGTAAAAGTACGATATTTATGAGAAATATTTCTTCGATTGTACCCAAAAACAATACAGCTCTAAGTTCAAAGATTTCGAAGGTCCCCTCCAATTTTCATCAAGATCGCATATGCCGTTTGCCCGGTAGAGAGCGAACACGAACAAACAGACAAAAAAACTAACAAAAACAAAACACCGGGGCTATTTTTCTTGGGGTAACCTAAGTAAAAAACAAACAAAAAAACACAAAGTCAAATTGAAGTCTTCGCTTCGCTCATCCAATTAATAACTTTTTATTTATTTATTTTTGTGTTATGAAGTGTCACATGATTACATTCAGTTTGGTGCACAGTGGCACCTGAATATTGGAACTTGTCATAAGGATTTAAATAGTTTAGAGTCTAGGGGGCTTTCATCGATCAATAATGCAGTTCACAAGGCGATTCAAATTATAAGCACAGAGAGTTGACCACAGGATGTCGGCAAAAGTGGTATCTTCCAGACCTCTTGTTTTAATTATGTACTTAAATATTTAAGTCCCTATTATCATTATTTGGTTAGTTCTTATAGACTACACTAGGCTACATAGGTTTCACTATGAATCAAAGAGTAATAATTTTTTCTAACATAGGAAAATTTTGAGTATGAATAACACAAAAAATATTGTACGGCCTAGGCCCCTACTACTATATCTCATTCAGCCTCGCAAGAGTTTCTAGTATGTTACTCAATTCTAAAGCACCCCATCGACAGTGATAAACTGGCACAGAAATTCTGAAATTGGTAGCATCTGCAGTCTGCACTATGGTTGACTCCACACTCTGCAAGCAGAGTTAATAAAGATTTGCTATTGCTATGTGGTAATTTAACTAGTTTGCATACAATATCTAGAGTTGGAGTTGGAGTTGGACGCCATTATTAAGACACTATAAAAAAAAAACTATTTCATACTGTTCATTACGTATGCAGCAGAAACCTGGACAATGAGAGATAAGAGTCAGATGCAGGCGGCAGAGATGAGATTCCTGAGGAGCACAGTGGGCAAGACAAGAAGGGACAGAATACGAAACACGGACAATAGAAAAATGCTAGGTGTAGAGAAGTTAAGTGACACAAAGGGAAGGACAAGGTTGAGATGGTATGGACATATGAAACGAATGGGGGAAGATAGGATGCCCGAGAGAATGTATGAAGAACAGATTGAAGAAGGAAGAAGAAGACGATGGCGGCCAAGGAAGAGATGGAAGGACATCATAGCAGGAGACTTGGAGGCGAGAGGAGAGAGCTGGGAAGATGTGGAAGAGATACGATTGTGGGAGGATAGCAAGAAGTGGAAAAATTTAGTTGCTAAACCCAAGCTTACCCTGCCAGAAGCAGGAAATGGCCAAGGATAATGATGATGAGATGATTATTGGTAGGCCTACAACTTTCAGCCTAAATTTATTTATTTATTTGGACAACAAATAACAATACAAAGTACAGTTAAAGTTTATAACAGTTTTCACCGTGTAGTCCATTTTTGCTAAACATAGACTAGTTGTTACATAAGTATTAATATAATATAATATATAGGTATTTTACAAAATAGTATAGGCCTATAGCCTATTATATGGTACCTCCTACTAATAATAAAATATAGCAATTATTAGGTAGTTCTGTCTGTCATAAAGTCTTTTATGCTGTAGTATGCCTTTTGTATTAGGAATTTAGTTAGTTCATTTTTGAATTTGATGTGTTCTGTTATGTTTTTTATTGATTGGGGGAGTTTATTGAATAGAGTTTTATTCAAATAATCAGAGTTTTTTTGACCTAGGTTTGTACGATATTGGTTAAGATGGAGGTTATTTTTGTTCCTTGTGTTGTGGGTGTGTATGCCACTGTTGAGTGTGAGAGTGTGGATGTTTTTTCTTATGGCTAAAATTGACTTGAGAATGTAAAGGCATGTAACGGTAAGAATGTTTAGTGTAATAAAGTAGGGTTTGCAATGCTCCGTCGGCTTAAGGGTACATAATGCCCTGATTGCTCGTTTTTGCGTGATGAATACCTTGTCGATATGAGTCGATATTCCCCAAAATTCGATTCCATATCTCAAGTGCGATTCAAATAGAGAAAAGTAACATATTTTAGCAGTTGATATGTTGCTTATTTGTTTGATGCTCTTAATTGCAAAACAAGCTGAGCTGAGTTTTGGTATTAGGGTGTTGATGTGGGCATGCCAGGTTAAGTTGTTATCTATTGTTATTCCCAATAATTTTGCTTGTGTAGATGATTCTACTGTGGATTTATCATGTGAATTTGTAATGCAAGGTATTTGGTTGAGTGATTTGTTTTTTTGGAATGAATGGAATTGAATAAATTTGGTTTTTGATGAGTTTAGCAGTTGTTTGTTCACTGTAAACCATTCGGTGGATTCGGTAATTCTTTTATCTGCCTTCTTATCTTATCTTATCTAAAATCTTATCTTAAAAATCTTATCTAAAAAGAATAGATGATTAATGAAATCAGAATGAAATCCTTTATGTAGTGGAGTGATACAAAAAGTTAAGGTACATTCCCTATTACTTTGGCAATTAATTACATAAATTGTTATTTTTGTAAACAAAAATCAATTAGGGCCTATTGGACTACTGTAGTAACAATTATATATTTGGTCAAGAATATTGCTTAAGAATAAAAAATAAATAAATTGTTTAAAAAGTCAATTACACTTCCCATTCATGAGGTGCCCAGTAGCACCAACTTATCTAGGCCGAATCAAGTTCTAAAGCATGTTTGAACTACTAAATCTAGCTTCTGGCATAGGAAACAACAAAGAAGTGCTATCCATAAGGGTAATACAAACAATCAGAATTAAAGTTAGAACCGAGTTCGAGTTCCATAAACCTAAAAGTGAAATCTTAGGAAAGTATGTACGAACCCCACCTTAAAGTGTAGGTGTAGGAATGCAAGATTAACACATACCTCGAATTGATAAAGCCATTCATTCATTTCCTGAGGAGGGTTATCTTTGTCGGGGATTACACTTCTTTGAACTTTCTTTTCTAAAGAAATGCAACCTTCTGTCGTCTTCTTCTTGAAACTAGAAAAATATGAACATTTTCTATTAAAATAGTACCTTAAATTATAGGTTTAGTAGGGCTAGTAGGCCCAACTAGCAACATACCTAACTAAGGAAGACATCACAAGTAGCCTTAGAATAAACAATCTGGTAAGAGTCAACTTCAAGTTATCTATCTAATGAACCAGCCTTATAATAGTCTGTGGAACAAGCGTAAAAACATTTCAAAGCCGGAAACAAGCACCAAAATTTAGGAGCTGGTAAAAGACATATTTTAGAATGTTATTTTCACGGGTGACACGCTTGGTACTTGGTAGCAATTAAGTCACCTGTCATGGCGTCTATGGCCGCCAAAATTATTCTTAAAATTGCTGTAACTCAAGAATTAATCATCGGATTTGAACAAACCAGGTAGGCCTATGGGGTAATTGGTTTTTAATGCTCTGCAAAAAATGTCATTAGTACCTTAAATGCAATTGTTTTAATATTTATAAATTATTACAATGTAGGGCCTATTGCAATTATAGTCACTTGTTAATATATAATTATTTATACATATAACTTGCTTTTACTGCCACAAAGTTCTCATATTAAATACTAAAATAATGCCAATAAATCCAAAATTGTTAGGCCTAGTCCTGAAACAAAATTCCGGTAACTTATTGAATTAACTAATGAAATTAAGCATTAATGGACAACTAGTCAAAGGCGGGGCTTAGCTAGTTCCGAAAAATCCAACAGATAGCGCCGCGAACTGTGGGACAAGCTGCAACCTAAGTGTGGTTGGCGCAATGGACTTCAACGTGTTTTTACGCCCGTACGGGTGGAAAAAATCCTTGAAAAATATGTTATTTTTTAGAATGGGCTTAGCCAAAGACTATGTAGATCAATAAGGAAGCCAGCTGCTTTTTAGGGAAGGCTTGTTGTATTGTCCTATGTTATGTCCTAGAGGATGTGTGGACTTCGGAAAACGGTGGTCATCATAGTCCCTATACCTTTGGGTTTAGAATGATTATAAACCCAAAGCCTTTACTCTAGACAGCATTTTTTAAAGTTTAATCTCAGGTTTAGGCCAACATAATTTATTATTCCTCAGTTACAAGATCATATCGTAAAAAGTAGGCCTGGGTTCAACTCTAGGGGTAGGCGGAGGCCTAGGTTCTAATCCTATGCCTACACGGCTAGTACTAGACACACCTCTTTGCTAAGATTTAGGCCTAGAAATGTACCCCTCTTTATAGTTTATACACAGTTTAGGCCTTTACCCTTGAAAGCTTTAGACCTAGGCCTACCTTAAAAGCAAAATCAAGGCTATACTGTTAGTTTTAGCCTACCAATAAGCAGAGCTAGGTCTACGTGTTCATTTCCTTTCCATATTGGCCTACCCTAACTGCTAGATGTAGGCCTACTTTTATTATCTTAGGGGTCAACTGTGTTATGTAAATATAAAACTAACTATGTATGCAATACTTAATGGAAATAAAGCAACATTCTATTCTATTCTAGCTAGGTCTAGGCCCTACACCTAAACAAAAGTAGCCTGTCTAGTGCTTAGGCCTCTCTCTTGTACAGAATTATAGGGCCGCGTCAAACAGGTCTACTCATTAGCCTGCCTACTACAAGCATTAAGTTTAGAATGAAGATAGTTGGCCAGTCCGGGAAATAAAAAAATGGGTAAACACATGGGCAGGGCTCCATCTCGCAAACACTTAAGTTTGCCATGAGGAATTTGCTTGTAATCGGAATCCACGAAATGCAAAGAACATTATAGGCCTACAAGCATGGTATCACATGTTTTCGTAAAACATTTCTTATCTATCTGATTTTAACGTCCCACGTCTTCTTTCTTAACTTGATATCCTTCGGAAACGAGTGTAAAGACACCCCTCCTATTTTAGCTCTTGACGAACATCGTGAAACAACACAATGTTGAACCATTTTAATCCAGAAATCCAGTCTTTAGTGTGGTACAGTAAGGCTGTCAGTTAAAATCGTCCCACAGTACGGCCATCTTTGAGCACATGTTTGAGTCGTGACGTCAGGGGGCGGAGTTAACTCGTCCATTAAATCCCAATTAAAAGTTTCTTATTCACGTACTCACAATCATAAAGTGTATCACACAAGAACAATATGACCACAATTGCCTTAAAAATTATTGGTTTCAGAACTTAGTGCTAATCACTTAGGGCCTACCAATTAATTTAATTAATTCAATTAGGTAATTCAAAATGACAATAATCTCAATAAATTGCGTAAAATTAACACAATTTGTGGTTGACCTTGGTATCATTTTAAAGCTAGTTTTATGACGAATGGAATAATTGTATGGAAAAAATAATTAATAAAATTTAATCACCAAATTAATTAAATTTTAGTTAAATTAATACCACTTTTGACACATAGGTATATTATTATGTATACCTACCTAAAACTTGATCGATCGTCATAAAAAAATATACCACTTTACTGATACTATGCCAATAGGCCCTAAATCCAAAATGTCATGTCCCGAAACCAAATTCCTATAACTTACCAATTAGGCCTAATTCAGTAATTAAGTGAAGAATTGCTTATATCTAGAGATGTGCAAGAATGGTTTTTTAAAGTTTGAAAATTCGCGCCTTAAAAATAAAAATTCGCGATTTATCGCGATTTACCAAAAAACACAATTTTCTCATGCACAACTAAAAAAAACAAAAATCAAAGTTTCAGGATAATTTGATTGATTTTAATGATTTAAAAGAAAAACAAGCTCATGAGAGTGAAGTTCAGAATTATAATTTTAATCTCAATTTCAGCCTTCAGTTTTCAAAGTTTCAGACAGTTTTTACCAGAATTAATTTCGTCTACCCGGCACCTCCACCAAATTTACGAAATTAGGCCTATGCATTTTTTATGTGTCTTTTGACATGGATATGAATTATTTTGAGCTTACTCTCGTTCAAACTATTATAACGATCTCACGATCGTGTTGTATGACCCGGCACCTCCACCATATGTACCAGCCAGTGTTAATTTAATTTCGACTTCAACCCGGCACCTCCACCAAACTTTAAAAATTTTTAAATTTTTTTAAATTTAGTGATCTAATTCGCATTCAAGGACATAATTGCTAATTTCGCCACTAGTTCGCGGCATCAACTAAAATTTCGCGAATTGGAAATTGGTACTATTCAATCACAATTCATGAGATTCATGTGCAAACTGAATTTGAAGGGATTATTGCAACTTTAAAAAAATTCGCGAATTTCGTTGTCACCATTTTTGCACATCTCTACTTATATCTCAATAATTGTTATTGGCACACTTATGTAGCACTGAGCACATACAAAATGCCTACAGAAGTATCAAATCAAGTCAAAGGCCTAAACAATGTGAGTATAATTTTAAAAATTTATAGTCCCAAAATTAAGTTCATGCTACTTTCCCGTGAATTGAATTAATGAATTAATTGATTTAATCACCATTTGCTGTGTAAAAACAGACAAACTGGAAAACATTTGCATGCTTACCCTATTTTACGGAAAAAAAAATTGTGTGAAAAATAGTAAGTAAGCCTACCAAGCCTAAACTTGACATATGAGTACCTAAATACTAATAATAGGCCTACTACCATGTGTAATCTTTGCTAATCAATAGGGATGTGCAAACGTAACACACTGGCTACACTATTGTCAAAAAAAACAACATATAGTAGGCCTACCGGGTAATGGCCGTTAGTGAGGTTATGTCCCGCCCAAAAAATAAATACAAAATTTTGTTGTTTTATTAACCCCTTAGCATACCATTAATACACACTTGTTATGCCATGAAATACTACTAGGCCTAGGCCTATTTAAAATCAAAATTATGGGCAAAAAATAAATTCAAAATTTTCTTCCCCTTTTCGTTTTTTTTTTAAATCTTATCCCCCATTGACATTTTAGAACCCCCCCAAAAAAAATTCTTTCCCCTTTCCCCCCCCCCCCCCCCCCCCACATAGTGTTTCGTTAAATTTAGTGAATCAGTGAAATCTTAAAAATATGCCCAAGTTTAGTATTTCATTTCCCTAAATGGAAATTTTTGGCAGATTTCATCTGATCTTGACATAAGTCTCTATAACCCCCCACTCCCCAATTAATGCACATTGGGACTCCCCCCCCCCATATTTTTATCATTCCAAAAAAAGTAAACAATTGAAAATGAAAAATTAATTCCCTATCTGGTAATCCTTTCCAGCCTTGACATCACCAACCGCTTTCAGACGACTCCCCCTCTGCCCATTCCCCCCTCCTTTTTCCCAACTCCCCCCCCCCAAAAAAAAACAAAAAAACAAAAAGTATTACCTTTAGGTTATATTTTGTTTGGATTTTATTTGATAGTGATATTTAGCCACCTAAAAACACCTTCTAAAGTAATTCATCCCCCCCCCCCATTTTTTGGATAAAATTCTAAAAAAATAAAAATAACTATTTTAGGGTATTTAGTCGAGCCTTTTAGATAATTTGATTGGTTCTCATTCGATCTTGACATTTTGCTCCCCCCTTTCCCCCCCCCCCAACCCTTGGCCACTATTCCCCAGGATAATTTTCCCCCCAATTTTTTTTTATATCCCCACAATTTGTAATATTCTAAAAAACACACAATATATTAAAAATTTGATTCTCCTCAAAAGTCATTGTTTCACATGCCATCCACTATCGACAAAGAAACACCCCCTGACGCCTGTCTTGACAGACGTGGTAGTATGGCTAGGCACGGGTGGCGCACACGTCTGGCAGACGTGGTAGTATGGCAAGTGGTTAAAGGTAAGCCCTACTCTTTTATTCAGCCAACGAAAATGGACTTTTAAGGTTTTGACCCTAGGGTGATTATAGCCTTAAGAGTAAAAGGCTGTTAGGGATGGAAAAAACGTGTCTCTAGGTAGGCTTAGTTTCCTAAACGTTTAACCCCTTGAACTAATCACGTTTAATTGCATTTTTTTCGGTATAAATCGACTAAGACGAATTTAATAACCTCTACCCGACCACTAAACGTTTAAACGTTTAACATTCCCATCCCTAAAGGCCATGTTATTAACCCATCCGCACCAGCGCCCCAAAACGCTAGCGCGCCCATGGAAACCGCGCACTTTTGCCCTCCGCACATCGAAGTTGCAGCGTAGTACAGTAAGAACAACGTAATCAACATCATCACTGTCACTATCACTTATTATTACCGTAGCATTATTTCTAGGTCTAGGCCTATTCACAACTAACAATACACGAATTTGTAGGGAATTTGTAGGGCTATAAGTACGCACTCGCGATCGTGATCACGCTCATTCCTAACCTCAATGTTACTCCCACGCACACAACGCACATTTCTTCTTCGCTGTCACTTTCACTTACTATATCTGCACCGGTTCTACGCATACGATTAAAATCACAACCTTCACCATCACTATCACTGAAATCTGATCCAAGAACTTTCAAAAATTGACTATTTAGGATTGTTTTTGCCGAGAACGATGCTTTGGTTGATCCGAATCTGCCATTCTTGACAGTAGTCCGGCGCGTAAGTTTCACGTCGATAACAAAGTCGATTGTAGCTTCAAGTTTTTGCCGTTAGAGTACCAAAGAACACAACTAGATGTCACTAAATGTTTGACGTGGGAAATGCAACAAAAAGTACAACAATTGGCCGATAGGAGCTGATACTACTGCAGTTTGAATGGAAGCGCGCGTAAATGCGGACCAGTCCGCTTATGGCTTCCGTGGCCAGGCCATGATTCGCGGACTAGTCCGCTTATGGGTGCAGATGGGTTAAGTTAGTCCTACATAACCTGAAAATTATGAAAAATATTAGAGTGAAAATTGACATACCCTATTGTAACAGTCTTATCCTCTGGAAAGGGCTTCTTACACGGAAATCCATTTTGTACTTCTAGTTTTCGTTTCCCGCTGCGCTGGCAGCTCGCACTGGCCACCTCAGCGGTACTGGTAGCAGATATCAGCACAGGATTCCCTTCGATTGGGTCAATATCCTCTTCCTCATTATCACTAGTGCCAACATCCACTTCCTCATCCCAACCCTCATCTTCATAATCCCCTTCGCCATGAAGGCTACGGGTACAATCCACATGTTCATCTAAAACACACTTGTTAGCGTTGTCCTCAATCACAACACTGGTGTCTTCGATAAAAGATGACAGCCCTGAGTCGGCGCACACTTCCCTGGAAGGTCCTGCTACCTCATTTCCTTCAAAGGCCAATAGTGAACCAGTAGTTTCAAGGCAGACTGTTTCAGTGGGACTCGGACTTGTGCAATCAGTCTTGGGAGATGAGTGTGATGTGGAACATGATGATGCCATTCTACCAATACACGAAGCTTCCACGTGACTAGGCTACTCTGAAACACAAGACAAAATTATTATAGACCCGGTAAGGTTTATTTTGGTACTTGACTGTGTTGACTTCACGTGGAATGGCCCTTACTAGCTTGCCTTGGGCTTTCGCAAAATGTAGATACTATGACAATAAACCATTTATTATTATTATTATTATTATTATTATTAGGCCTAGGAATAGGTATGGTGTAGTAAATAAAAATCATTGGACTTTCCACTGTTATTAATATTTTTATTTAAAATGTGATATTTCAAATCCTTTACAGGAGTCTTTATCAAACTAACAATTAAGTACTAACAATTAGTGTTTATGGTTGGGGAAAGGTGAGAGGAGACCAACAGTTACCTTAAAGGATGTAGGTAGCTGCTCAAGACAAGGTAACTACACAAATATTTATTTACAATTAACAATACAAATATACAATACAAACGTTCAACATTTGTATTGTTAATTGTAAATAAATATTTGTGTACCTTGTCTGGGGCAGATACCTACATCCTTTAAGGCTATTGTACCACCTCTGGCCGATAATTTGAAAGTCGAAGAAACATGTCTGAAAAGTTTGCTGAATGAAAGAAGGCCTTTTAAATAACAGAAAAAAAAATTGTGAATTTTTTGGGGCGGGACATAACCTCACTTTTGGAAATTATAATAAGAATTTTGGACAAAAGTGTAATATACAAGTCTAGTTCAAAATTAAATTTTGAGAATTGGTTTTCTGGACATAGTTTCTAAACACCTTTACCTATAACTTGACTATAGCTAAAATAGTTTTCTGAAAATAACAGTTGGTGTACGAATTTTTTTGTCAAACGGTACAAAACTGAAAAAACTCGTATTTGTACCGTTATGACAAAAAAACTCAAAACTATTTTAGCTATAGTCAAGTTATAGCTAAAGGTGTTTAGAAACTATGTCCAGAAAACCGATTCTCAAAATATAATGTTGAACTAGACTTGTATATTACACTTTTGTCCAAAAATCTAAATATAATTTCCAAAAGTGAGGTTATGTCCCGCCCCAAAAAAATTCACAATTTTTTTTCTGTTATTTTAAAGGCCTTCTTTCATTCAGCAAACTTTTCAGATATGTTTCTTCGACTTTCAAATTATCTGCCTGCCAGAGGTGGTACAATAGCCTTAAGGTAACTGTTGGTCTCCTCTCGCCTTTCCCCAACCATAAACACTAACCTAGCCGATAGGCTCTATCTAAACCAACAATTACTAACTAGTTTGATAATAATTGTTACCTAATAAAAGTTTGATAATATGCAAAGGATTTGAAATATCACATTTTAAACAAAAATATTAATAACAGTGGAAAGTCCAATGATTTTTATTTACTAGGAAGCTTTGCAAACGCTTTTTTTAGTCGCGTTGATGGATGAGCTTTTTTGTAAGTTTTTAGTGTGAGTGGGATCTCTTTACTTATCAAGGGCTTTTTGAACGCATTGAAGACGATTGTTGTTAAGTTTCTAGTGTTACTTCTTAATTGTTATTAAATACCTCAAAAAACTTAATTTAAAACCTTTATTTATATGGTTTCTGGATAATTTTTTCAACTTTTTCTTTCAAAAAGCAATACATCACCATTACCTTAATGTCCATGTGAAATATGAACGTTGTAGCCCCACCCGTTTGGTCAGAATCGGCCCAAATGTCACGAAAATATTGCACTAAAAATCGTAAAAAAATCGTAAAAGTACGATATTCATGAGAAATATTTCTTCGATTGTACCCAAAAACGTGGCAAGTCTAAGTTCAGAGAAAACGAATGTACCCTCCAATTTTCATCAAGATCGTATATGCCGTTTGCCCGGAATCGTGCGAACAAACAGACAGAAAAACTAACAAAAAACAAAACACCCGAGCTATTTTTCTTGGGGTAACGTAAGTGAAAAAAACCCCCCAAAAAAACAGAAAGTCAAATTGAAGTCTTCGCTTCGCTCATCCAACAACGTTACTACCTGTTATATAGTTTAAGGGTATGGTGTAGGCCTGTATTGTATGATACAGTAGTCCCCATTCAACAAAAATTTCTTGGGACCATAAAAATCTTAAGCAGGCCCTAGTATGATTTAAAAAAAAAAATGGCCCTATATAGGTAGAGACTTGCATATCCGCACAATCATGGCAGGTTGTGGGGAAAATGAGTGATATCGGCTGCGGTTGCGGGCTGGGTAAAGTCCAAATTAAAAATTAAAAGTGAATTTGTTGTACCGGCATTTTACTTTTCTCGTACTAATGTTGAAAACTGTAATTTTCGAGGTAATTGACCTGATAAGTGTAAATGCAGGGTCTCACTCTGTCCTTGAGAGAGAACCTCATACGATCCTTGCAACTTTCTTTTCAAAAGCTAACGTTCTTGGGCGGGGGTGGTCATAAACAAAAAAGGATAAAAAACATATTATAAAGCGGGTTGCGGGTGCGGTTTTCATCGTGTGGCATTACAACAAAATGCGGATTGAGGATGCGGGTTAAGTTTTAACTCAGGGGTTGCGGGCCAGTTGTGGATGTCATTTTTCAGACCCGCGCAGGTCTCTACCTATAGGTACCCAAAACTGATCTAGAGGCTGCATCACTAATAGTGGAGCAAAGATGTCAGTCCAACTAGGCCTCAGTGCAAAATATGATAAGTAGGCCTAATAGGGTGAACATATTCCTGAAAATAAAATCCGGTACAAAATAAATACAAGACACCATAGCGGCAAAGCGCGGGGGGTTTGGTAGGCAAGGCCCCTAAAAAAATAGCCCGTAGAGAATATTTTTTCTGACTTTTTTTAAAGGTATATTAGTCTCTTTTGATAGGCTCTTTGAAACGAGATATGTAGGATAATAAAATATGCAATATCATACCTAATCGTTTTCGAATTTCGGCCGAATATATTCTAGGAACAAACATTTACGTTTTGACACAACCAAACAGTAGGCCTAACTCAATCAGAATCAGACTGACAACGACTATTAAAGTCATTGCTGACAATACAATTTCCGGTGCACCACACAGTAGAGTAGCCTCTGCCTAGGCTGTCTCAAGGTTGCGACTTGAGTTCAAAGAACGGCACTTCGCGCTCAAAGAATGCTGAAAATTAACTAGGAAACGCTCAGTTGGACGCGTTGATAAGCAAGACCCAAATTGCACATTTTTAAAATTTTAAAATTTGTGACGTTTGCTGTCCACGCAGGGTTGAGAAATTTTGCCCAGCCCGAAAAGAAAGTCGGGTTTTTCAACCAAAAACCCACTTGAAAAAAACCAGTACAAAGTGGGTTTTTGGGGTTTTTGAGTAAAACACACTAATAGATTCATATTAATTATTTATTACAAGAAACTGAAACAAAGTCAAAGTGTAAGTGTAAGTACACTACACAAATTCCAAATAATAATCAATGCATAGCCTAAGAATTGTCTATTATTACTCATTTCTTGTATTTGTATTTAAATTTAAAACTTTTTTATGTGTTGCTAATCAATGATTTAGTTTTTATTCTGTGTCATTGTGGCAGTTGGTATTTGTTAGAACAGAGTTTTGTTTTCCTTGAAAAATAAAAGTTCTCTCTAGTAGGCCTACATAGGACTATGAAATATTCAAGATAATGATAATGAAATTGAAACTGAACAATGAACATCTTAGGCTATTCATTATGCGAATTCAAATTTAAGCGCTAACCAAGATGCCTTAACCTCTAAAAAAAATTCATCACTAGGTCACTGCTAATTAAAACAAAACTTATTTTATTTCCTACTACCTAATATTTTTGTGTGTAGGCATAGGCCTACTTTGAAAAATTAACCAATAATAGGGCAAAAGTGCAAAATAGACATTTTACACATATTTAGCTTGAAATTTCCAAAAACCCCAAAACCCCGCCAAAAACCCCAAAAACCCTGAAAAAACCCGCCCGGGTTGGTTTTTTTCAGAAAAACCCGGGTTTTTCTCAACCCTGTGTCCACGGGGCCATGTTTCCAATATTACTTATTATTGCCAAGTTATTTGGGTAAACCTTTACTTTGTGGATAAAATCCACCGCCATCTAGAGGACCTTGACATCATTTCCTTGGGAAAACTATTTTAACTCTTTGGTAACAAATAATACACTGCTTCCTTGATAGTATTTTGATTACTTCTAGGTGGCAGTGCATAGTGGCCAGAAACCTCGTGCAACTTTTCGTTGCCATGGTAACGTTAATTTTCATACACTCGGATCAAAATAAAATTAACATATTGGTGACCGGACGGACATTCTAAATGATTTGTCCACCTCAGATTTTGTCGCCGTTTAGTTTGAAAAAAAAAACTTTCGATTAGGCCTAACTTTAATGTAGGGTAACTTTGTAACTTTTTGAACGATTTTGCCACAAAACTAATGGCATTCAATCCAGATCGCAGCTTGCGGAAGGTTCAAATTTCAACTCGATCTGAATCTCCGTTCGAACGTTATGGCGAGACATAGGGCCTACAAACTAGGGATGACTTCGGGTCGACAAATCCGGAACCGGATCCACCCTCACCGGATCCGGTTCGGAACCGGTCCCTACACATTTTTCTTTCTCAATTTTCGTACATTTGAATCTGCGCGGGCTAATTTCGATTGAAAACAGGGCGGGGCGATAATCGATTTGACTTTAGATAGGGGACGGAGCCGTGTCCCAGACATTGTAGGAACTGCTTAGTGTGGAGTAACGGCCAAAACAGTTGCTTTTTGGGAGGCTGCAAGTTAAATTGAACAGCCAAGAACAAACAATGGCCTACAAGATTGTTTGCTTTCGTTTTGGTTCATAAAGTGTGGATTGTGTGATCTTAAACGTGAAAAATAGAATTATAATCCTGTCAAATAAGATCTTATATTGACGTTTGGAGGAAAAAATTGCGATGTCGCTGAATTTTGCAGAGACCTTCCTTATATAATACTAATCAACATATTAAAACTCCCCTACAATCGGACTGGAGCTTCGGCCGCCATATTGGAAAATGGCGGCCAAAAAGTGTTGGTTAACGAATATCTCCAAATTGGTTGGAGATAGACAAAATGTTGAAATGGCAAAAATATTTCCCATTCAATTCTCTACAAAAAAGGTGTCTTCTATAGTTTTGGTAAGGGCAAAGGTTACGTCACAAAATCGTGGTTTATGTGTTGCTTATTGGAGTACCAGCTAATTTTCTAATTTTCACGACCAGCATCAAACAATGCCCGGTTAATCCGTAAGAAATCGATTTAAATACAAAATGACTTTTGTACGGGGTTCATGAAAGCTTCTATTAGTATTTTAAAAAATCAGGTCAGCGAAATCGGATTTTGCATTTACCCGGAATTTGGGTTTTTCCATTGTTGGCATTTCCTCAAAAATGCCATATTTCACTGTCCATTATTAAGCACTAAATAACATAAGAGGAAAAATTCTTTCTATGCACATTGAAATGACTTAAATAATGATCCGATTACAAACCCAAAATTTAAATCCAATATGGCTGCTAATTCCTAATATCCACAAAATCAAAGTGAATTATGTAACAAAAAGAGTGTAAAAACAGGACAAAAACAGTATTCATATTGTGAATATTAGGAACTTCAGCCATATTGGATTTAAACTTTGATTGTAATCGGATCATTATGTCATTTCAATGTGCATAGAAAGAATTTTTCCTCTTATGTTATTTAGTGCTTAATAATGGACAGTGAAATATGGCATTTTTTAGGAAATGCCAACAATGGAAAAACCCAAATTCCGGGTAAATGCAAAATCCGATTTCGCTGACCTGATTTTTAAAATACTAATAGAAGCTTTCATGAACCCCGTACAAAAGTCATTTTGTATTTAAATCGATTTCTTACGGATTTACCGGGCATTGTTTGATGTGGTCGTGAAAATTGGGAAAATTAGCTGGTATTCCAAAAAGCAACAAAAAAAACCCACGTTTTTGTGATAACCTTTCCTTCCCAAAAAATATAGAACTCACCTTTTTGTAGGGAATTAAAGGGGGAAATTTTATGCCATTTCAACTTTTTGTCAAACTCAAACCAAATTTTGGGAAATATTCGATAACCAACATTTTGGCCGCCTTTTTCCATATGGCGGCCAAAGTCTAGCCCGATTGTAGGGGGGGGTTTTGTATCATATAAAGAAGGTCTCTGCAAAAATTTCAGCGACATCGAAAATTTTTTCCTCCAAAATTTTTTTTGACAGGTTTATTAGTATATGTTTAAAAATGTTATTAAAAAGTTCTGCAAATTTTATTATAACACAACCATGGGCCTAGGCAAAGCCTGGTCAAAAAAGTGATGCAACATTATAGGCCTAGGCCTAAGAATTTTTAACCACGGGGGTTTTGGCTCATTTTATTTCCCTGTCCTAGGCCTTGGCAACTTTAGGTTAAAAATAGAAAAGGTTTTGAAAAAGGGGAAACCCTCGTAATGGAAAAAGGTTTTGGGGACCCCAAGATCCCTACTACAAACAAAACAAAAAAACAAAAAACAAAACAAAACCAGTGACTATTTTTTCCGGCAGAGTCAAATGGAAACGCTAGCTTAGGCCTAATTATTTTAACGGAAAGAGATTTTAATTCTTGTGACAAATCCGGGACAAAAAGATGTCCCGAAAGCAATTTACGGGACACCAGGACGAGAGGTAGAATTCCGGGACAATCCCAATTTTCCGGGACGGATGGTCTATGTAAAAATTCGTAAATATTGGAGGCCCTGGATTTTTTAATGAGAAAAAATCATTAAATATCAGATAAATTTCTAACAAATTAGCTGAAAGGCAGAATTTTTTTGGGGGGCATAGGATGGGGTAGTTAGGCAAAAGGAGGGGGGGGAGAATCGAAAAGGGGTTTGGGGATGTCAAGGTTGGGAAAGGGATCCGACAAAATACCCCGCGGGGAAAAAAAAAACATTTTCATTTGCTTTTTTTTGTTAAAAGGGGCGTTTTTCCCTGACTCTGCCGGAAAAAATAGTCTCTGGTTTTGTTTTGTTTTTTTTTTGTTTGTATGTCTCGCCATAACGTTCGAACGGAGGCTCGGATCGAGTTGAAATTTTCACCATCCGCAAACTTTGTTCCCGATTGAATGCCATTAGTTTTGTGGCTAAATCGTTAAAAAGTCACATTAAAGTTAATCGAAAGTTTTTTTTTCAAACTGAACGGCGACAAAATCTGAGGTGGCCAAATCATTTAGAATGTCCGTCCGGTTACGAATATGTTAATTTTATTTTGATCCGATAAGTAGTGTAGATGGAAATTACATTATAACAAAAGTTACGTTACCACGGCAACGAAAACTCGCACGAGGTTCGCACTATGCACTGCCACCTAGAAGTAATCAAAATACTATCGAGGAAGCAGTGTATTGTTTGTTACGTTTTCCCAAAGAAATGATGTCAAGGTCCTCTAGATGGCGGTGGATTTTATCCACAAATTAAAGGTTTACCCAAATAGGCCTACCTTGGCAATAATAAATAATATTGGAAACATGGCCCCGTGGTCAGCGAACGTCGCAAATTTTACAATTTTAATAAATTGCAATGTGGGTCTAGCTATATAGCACGTCGCTTATCAACGCGTCCAACAGAGCGTTTCCCAGTAAAAATGAGGGGGGCGGAGTTCCAAAGAGCATGAGTTTGGGATGGTGGTGGTGGTGGTGGGGGGGGGGGGGGGGGAGCGGTAAGGGAGGCTTATTTCAATGTAGGATGAAATCTGACAAAATTACAATTTTGCAAAATAAAATATTGAACCCTGGCCTAGTATTTTTAGAATTCTAAAAATTTCACAAATCAGGCCTAGGCCTACCTACTATGAGGGGAGGTAGTTGGGGGGAGGCGAAAAATATGCAGTGTTAAATGTCAATATGGGATAGGCCTATGACCAGATAAAATTTCCGAAAAAGGGGGAAATTCGCTTCCCCTCCCCCCCCATAATTTTTATTTTAAATAGAATTTCATGGCAAAACAAGGGTTTATTAATGTTAGGCTTAGGGGTTAAACATAGTTTTCAATTTAAATTAGGTGACATCTCAAACCGACCCTTTTGCAGATTGGCGTTCATCTCTGAAGGTGAGAACACATGTTTTTATCTGTTCTAAATCCAGAACTTCCTGTAGGTTCTAGGCCTTGTTTCCGCCATGTTCCGAACTGTTCATAACCAGTCTCGGACGGAACAATCAACAAACCTTTTATAAGTAGGCCTATTTATAATTTAACCAATTTCAATTTAAAGGTTCCATTTGAAAAATTAGGCCTATTTAATAAAGACTCTACAAATTATTGGATGAGCGTAGCGAGCGTAGCAAGCGAAGCGAAGATTCCATTTCACTACACTGGAGAAAAAAATCCGGAATGTTTTTTTTTTTTCTTTTTTTTTATGTATTTTTGTCTGTTTGTTAACACGATTCCGGCTAAACCGATACTCCGATTGCGATGAAATTTTATGGAGGTCTTCGAAATCTCTGAACTTAGAACTGCCACGTTTTTGAGCACAATCGGAAAATTATTTATCATGAAAATTGCAATTTTACGATTTTTTTCAATTTTTTAAAAATTTCTTCGACTTACAACACCTACATGCTTTATACGAATTTAATGATCTTTTCACAGAACCATAATTTTATGAATTAATATATTCGTGTGAAATTTGAGCAATCGAATTATTATTTTTTATGAAAATCGGAAATTTTACGATTTTTTTCTTTTTTAAAATTACGATTAATTAAAAAAATTAAAGATTAAAGTTTATTTTTTAATTTAATTTAATTTTTTTTTTTTAATCTTCAACTTAAATGATTTTTTCACAGAACAACAGAAAATCCACATAACACATGGTAGCTCAATGAATTACGCTCATCCAACAACGCGGCGGGACTTAAGCGTTTTCCTAGTACAATTTATCATTCTCACAAAAATCCAATGTTATTGGATGAGCGTAGCGAGCGAAGCGAAGGTTCCATTTCACTACACTGGAGAAAAAAATCCGGAATGTTTTTTTTTTTCTGTATTTTTGTCTGTTTGTTAACACGATTCCGGCTAAACCAATACTCCAATTGCGATGAAATTTTATGGGGGCCTTCGAAATCTCTGAACTTAGAACTGCCACGTTTTTGAGCGCAATCGAAAAATTATTTCTAATGAAAATCGCAAATTTACGATTTTTTTTCGATTTTTTAAAAATTTCTTCGACTTATAACATTACATGCTTAATCCGATTTTAATGATTTTTTTGCAGAACCTTAATTTTATGAATTAAGATATTCGTGTGAAATTTGAGAACAATCGAAAAATTATTTCTCATGAAAATCTAAATTTTACGGTTTTTTTTCTTTTTTTTAACAATTCTTTCACTTATAACACCTACATGCTTTATCCTATTGTAATGATTTTTTTACAGAACCTTAATTTTATGAATTATTATATTCGTGTAAAATTTGAGCGCAATCGAATAATTATTTGTTATGAAAATAGCAATTTTACAATTTTTTCTTTTTTTAAAATAAAAGAATAAAGTTAATTTTTTATTTAATTTAATTTAATTTTAAAAAAATCGACTTAGTTATAATTTTTTCACAAAACAACAGAAAATCTGCATAACACATGGCAGGTCAATGCACCAATTACGCTCATCCAACAACGCGGCGGGACTTAAGCGTTTTCCTAGTTTAATATTTAATGTTATTCAATGTTAATGAGTATTTAACATTAATGAGCCATGCATTTTATGTTTGGACAAAATATAACCAGAGATTATGTACCGGTACATGAAGCGATGGCATGTTGAGAGGAATATGCAACTAGGCCTAACTAGGGTAAAACTATCATATAGGGTACTCCGCTTAGCGCGCAAATTTTTCAACGAATGCTGCCAACCGCGTAACAACAAGTATCCCCAACTTCGTTTGTAACTGAAAGGATTTCGGGTGCGCTCTTATCAAAAATATCCTAGAACTAGCGCGGCGTACTACAACTAGGCGGAAAGGTCGACTAACCTAACGAAAGTAGACCTTTAACATAAGTAGTAACAAGGCAAATTTGACGTGTTCGAACCTGTTTCTAATGTAGTTACTATCGCATTGTGTAAGTTGGCTGCAGTGGAGGTGCGCGCGCACGTCGGTTTGAACCAGGGTACCCTATACGATAGTATTACCCTAACTAGTATTTTATGTGATTCTTGATGTAGGGCCTATCAAGAACATTTTTCAAGGTATTTTTTAATAAAACCACTTTGCGGTATCAATCAATTCAATATGAACCCTAGAATCGTAGATCAACAATTTTGATGACCTGCTGATCTTGGATTTTTGGCTGAGACCTGTTGTAGTAAAAACTAGATGGCCACCACCAATTAGGCCCCTATTATTTTTTAACTCGCAGGCCTACCTTTGAAAGTAGGCTATTTGACCGATTCACTGTATTCAACTGTACTTTGTATTGTTATTTGTTGTCCAAATAAATAAATAAAAGATCAAAGGTAGGCCTACCTTTAGCCTAACTATTATGACGAAAATCCAATATTTTTTAGTGAGTTTTTGATGTAGGCCTAGGCATTAACAATTTTACCAAGGCACAATAAGTGAAATAATTATGTATTGGTGGGCCTATCCATCGCTTTGTTGATCCATTCTCTAACAATTTTGGGTAGGCTACTTCTGTACTTGGCGAGTCCCAACTTTTATAGGCCTACACTAACGGAAAGGATTTCGGGTGCGCTCTTATCGAAAATATCCTAGAACTAGCGCGGCGCACTGTAGCCAGCGGAAAGTTCGGCTAACCTAACGAAAGTACTTTTGTAACGGAAAGGATTTCGGGTGCGTATGTTTTCATTGAAAAAAAATTGTTGGGAAATTGATGTTGTTGTACAGAAGTGCCCAATTTTGATGGTGCCAAATTTGATTTTTTGTCAGAGACCTGCCATAGCAAAAACAAGATGGCTGCCATCAATTTAGGCTACTTTGTAACCAATATCATTGTTCTTGGGTGGGGCCGAGTCTGGGGCCTTTGATAATGAAATCTGTTTGCTGGCCAAACTTCTTTGAACACTATTTGGTACTGTTTCGGTTAAGAATGGCCAACTTTTCACCAGCACTTCCACCGAGCCGTACACTCACTGTAAGTAACCTTACAAAACCTTTAACGTCGCTATTTTAAACAAAAAAACCTTCAAAACCTTTAACGTCGCTATTTTAAACAAAAAACCTTAAAAACCTTTAACACACACAACACAGTTTACAAGTGTTTAAAAGTTGGCCATTCTTAACCGAAACAGTGCCCACTATTTTAGGGAAAAAGCCTAGATACGCGGGAGGGGGGGGGGGGGGCGAAGCGCGTATGTTTGGCAATATTATCATTATTTCGCGCTCCCCCCACCACCTTCCGCGTACCTAGGCTTTTCCCCTAAAACAGTGTTAAAAGAAGTTTGGCCATAGGCCCTACCAACCGAAAGAGAAGCCTACCTGAAGCTGTAGGCTAGCCTACATAACCTAACCTCTCTACATCCCAAGAGTCTACAGATTGAGGTAGTGCCTAGGTTAGGCCCACATTTAGGTTAACACAATAGGCCTATGCAGAAAGAGGCCAACCCAACCATTTTGAACATGTAGGCCTAGGGCCAAGGCCCTACTAACTCTAGCTAGGCCTAGGCACTAGCTTTGTGAATGTAATACAGGCCTAGCCTAGGGCTAGAGTAGGGAGGGCATTTACTAGGCCTACTAGCCCTAGCTACGCCTTAAGCCTAGGGTAGGCCTAGGCCTACACAAAACAATAGGCGGCTTGCCCCTAGGCCTAGCCCTACACTCGGTAGGGCCTAAGCCTAGCCTAGGCAGGCCTACCGGTAGGCCCTAGGCCTACTCTAAAATAGGTAGGCCTAGGCCCCTAGGCCTACTCTAGCCCTAGGCTTAGCTAGGCCTAGCCTATTAGGCTTAAACTATGTAGGCCCTAGGCCCCTAGCCCTAGGGGCTAAACTAGGTAGGTAGGCCTAGCCTAGCCTAGGCCCTAGATCCTTGGCAAATTTTCAAAACATAACAATGTTTTAGCTTCTGCTGATTAAAGACTTAGATCTATTACGATCAATGATAGCTAGGGGCCTATCTAGGCTTAAGCCAAAAATTGTCAACATAAAAATTGATAAACAAAATTTACAAACGTTTTTCAGAGGGCCATGTTCTCACGTCTCAGTCGCCTCCTCATCGCCTCATAAGTAGTCAACAGAGAGTCGGTCGGAATTTGGTTGGTCTGACGGAATAGTCAAAATAACTTTGAAGTTCATAAATTTTAAAATATTAATGAGTTCCGTAAAATTAGGCAAACATTTGCCGCTAGTCCGCAGCATCGTCGGCGGTCGCACTGTGACCAACTTCAAAATATATTTTCTCTACTTGTTTCAAGGCTGGCAGAAGAAATGCGGTACATTTTAAAATATGCAGAAACTTGCAAAAAAAGCGGCAAAACCAAAACGGGGAACATAATAGTATGTATGTACCAATTATATTTTTTGGTATGTACACAAACACAAAAATTTGTAGATTAACAGCCAAACCTTTCTGAACTAAAATAAATTTAATTACAAAAAAAATGCCAAGCAAATATTTCAATTACTCAATATAATTATAATTCAAATATGTAGGTGCCCGTTTTTGGGGTAATGCATACAATGTAATTAAAGTATTTACTCTAAAAAAAAGCCCTAAGATACATGTACCATATTATGTCAATCAGAGATTCTTGTAGACCAGTTTTCAAAAACAAGAAAATAATGACTATAACAGGAATATACATCTACGAAATTTGCCTATTTGTGATAGATTTTCCCAATCTCTTTCAAACAAATGGAATGGTACATACTCTTGACACAAGAGGTAGACACAATTTACAGCATAGGTGCTGCCACAGATTGAAACTTTTAGATGACGACCCAGTTAACATTGGTGTGAAAATTTTTAATAGACTATGTCTGAATAGATAGATAGATATCTTAGATGATATATATGATATATGATAGATAGATGTCTTGAAGGCTATTGATTGAGAAGAAAGATGTTTTTAAAATGCATTTAAAGCAATATTTATTGGAAAATTGTTTTTACTCTGTGCTTGATTTTTTAGAAGTGCCCTAGAATGGTTCTTGTTTTTATTGTGCTGCTGGTTTCAAACTTTAAGTACAGTTGTAAACTGTAAATGTACATTGTTTTTCATGTAACCTGCTTTTATTTATAAACCCGTAACCAGCAACTTGTATCAATGGTATTTTATACAAATGGTATTCTATACTGTACCCATAGTATCTTCCATCTAATTTACTGTAAACATTAATTTAATTTGCTTTTGTAATAATAATCCACCATTGTTTGTTTCTCCAAATCTCTTTATCTACATTTACTATTCTCATATCAATCAAAGTCATAACTTATTACCTGTTATTAAGGTTAACCACATGAATAATACTCCAAGTTCTTGTTCTTCTAATCTATCTCTTCCATGAAATGCGTCGCATATTTATTATATTGTATATTTATTAGCCTATTAACTTTTATACAAATTATTGAGAGAGCGTCTCCACTCGACTCTTATGGCTCGAATGTCTGTTTTACTTTTTCTTTTTTTCTGTTACTGCTTCGAGGTTGCACCATTTCTCTGATCGACCTGAAATTTTGCACACATGTACATACCACCTATGCGGGTTGCTGTATAGATCGTTGGTTATAAAAAATAAAATAAAAAAATAAAAATGTTTCGATCGTTATGAAATTTTGCAGGGTTAATAAGTGCAACATTCTCTCCTATTTTACAAAATTTCAGCTAAATCGGTCAAGACCGTAAAGACTTATTGGTATGTAACATTATGGGAATGTCGTACTCGGGTCGTGTTGCATGTACCGGTGCTCGCTCAACAACGCGATGGGACTTAAGCTTTTTCCTAGTTAATTGAGCGAGCGTAGCGAGCGTCTCCACTTCGACTCTTATGGCTCGAATGTCTGTATTTTTTCTGTTACTGCTTCGGTACAGGTCGCACCATTTCTCTGATCGACCTGAAATTTTGCACACATGACCACCTATGCGGGTAGCTGTATAGTTTTTGAACAAAATCCGATCGTTGGTTATAAAAAATAAATAAAATAAAAAAATAAAAATGTTTCGATTGTTATGAAATTTTGCAGGGTCAATAAGTTCAACATTCTCTCCTATTTTACAAATTTTCAGCTAAATCGGTCAAGACCTTAAAGACTTATTGGTATGTAACATTATGGGAATGTCGTACTGGGGTGGTGTTGCACATACCGGTGCTCGCTCAACAACGCGATGGGAGAGCGCATGGGGGATGAGATGTGATTGGATTTATCCATGTGATCTTTCAGATTTGACAGCTACATTGCAGTCTTCTGTTGGATTTATGTCATGGAAGTGAACAGTCACAACAACTAGCAGTAGAGTAAAAGTTTGTTCTGTTGTCCCCCTAATAATAATAATACTTTCTACTACTAATACTTACCACAATCATTATTACGCATCAGATTTTAAAATAAATAATGAATAAATGAAAAAAAGTCTATTTTGCACGATTATAGATGAAAACCACAATTTGACCAATTTTGACCTTCACTGACCTAAATAAAATTTTGTTTAACATTTGATTTTTTTCCCTTAAAAATATAGTTGGTCATGAAATATGGCTAAAATAATGATAATTTACAATATATATATATCGTTCAATTACATCTTTTTTATTAATGATTTTTACATTTTGACCACCAGTGAGAAAATGGGGTCGATTCATCGGTGGATACATATCAGTTTTCAATAAGTAATAAAGTACATTAAAAAAAAAATCATGCTTGTACCCCCAAATGCGCTATTGGAAATATGCAATAGCCGCCATCGTGAGGTAATGCCCGTCAGTACAGAGCACCGCCTTAGTTATTTTCTTCCTCTCAACTTATTATTGTTACTTATTATTTATTTTACTTATATTGTTATTTCTCTTTGGCATTGTAAACGTTAATCAATACATATTTTATTCTTCACTGCATTATATCACGCGATAATAAAATAATGTCAACATAATTAAACGAGGGAGCGGAGCGACTGAGTGTCTCCATTCAACTCAAACGGCGCTTATTCTGTAATTCTGTCTGTCTGTTCGTCCAAAATCAGCCGAACCGCTGAACAGATTGCGCTGAAATTTTAAACAGACATTCGGTACGAGTTTACTGAGAACAATTAAGAAAATCAGCTAGATCCATTGCGATTTAACCCTACAATAAATAAAAACGTGATTTTGTACAATATCGATCTAGCATTTGTTTAGTAGCAGCTAGCGGGACGAGACCAACCAGGCTGGCGTGGCCTAGTGGTAAGCATTTAGCCTACCTCATGGAGGGTTGGAGTTCGATGCCTGTTGGTTTGAACTTTTTTATATTTTTATGCCCACATATTTTTGAGGGGTGTTAAATGGGAAATAAAAAATAGGTGATTTTGTTTTATCTTGAAAATTTGTTAATGTTTCACGCTAATACGTTTTGAACACTATTCGCATTTTGAATGTTCAATTTAAATAACTAGGGAAACGCCAAAGTCGTTGTTAAACGAGTGAGTGAGCCATATGTTGAGTACCTGGTATCATCCCCCATACTGGGCTAGATCCAGCCTTAGGTATAGGGGAGGAAAGGGGATGTTCCGGGGTACTCAACACTTGGCTCACTCACTCATTTAACAACGACTTTGGTGTTTCCCTAGCTACTTAGTTAATTTCTCATGGTACATAAAGCAAGCAGTGGATGGATTCCACTCAAAACTGATTCTCTAGAAACAAAACCTACTATCTTTTATATTTTGTTTACAATCTGTAGTTGCCAAGATACAATGCTTTTTATTAAATTTGCTATGGTTACTGTTGTCATGTTACGAAAATTGCATGAATAGTTATGCGAGTAAAAACGGTAGATTATATTAAGAATCACAATATGGCAAAAGGGTCTAGGATCGCTTGGGAAACAAAGTAAGTGTCATTGTTAGGGCTTGACATTTGCGTTTGAAGTAGTACCTCACGATGGCGATATCAGACTGTGATGATGTCAATTGCATACAACCTATAATGGGTCTAAATGGCGTTATTTTCTTGGACTACATGGATTAGAGAAGGAGAGTGCATTGTCATGATTTTTATCATTCCCTTTCCCAGTCCGTGAACTTTTCTCCGATCCAAGTAATGCAGCCATTAGGCCACCTCTATTTAACCAAGTAGATAATGTATCTTGGTAAACTGAGGTAATTTATAGGTTGTTTAAAAGTTACCTTTTTACGCTGGTATCATCAACAAGTGAATTATGGGCATCAGCAGTTATTTATTTCAAATTGGCTATGATTAACTTTGGTCTCCAATGACACCAGTAAGAAATCAGTATAACAATTACTAGGTACCTACAATTTCACAAGGCTTGTACATCCACTTCTGCGATAGTTTCCGATTTAGGCTGTTTTACCACTGACACTTTTATATCTTCATCCTTTCTTTTAGCAGCTTTTGTCTTTGTCTGTTTGCATTTACATTCATAAAGTATCTTCATTTGTTGTAGAACTTTGTTTGGTATGGTCCACTCGGTGTGTTTCGTATTCTCTTCGCACAAGAGTACTTGCACGGATGGATCGGCTTCAGGGTTATAGTTGGAGATAGGAAGTTCTAGCGCTTTCATTAGTTTCACCATTACCTCATCTACATAGGCATTGATAATAAGATCCGCTTTTCGGTCATGTTTTGTAGGTTGCAAATTGCATATGACTAATCTCCCACTATGCTTCTTGGTAGCCAAAGGCAAGTTTCCACTTGGAATAATCTGAAGCGTTGTGCCAAGACATATGCTGAGATCAGCGACACTGGAAAGAAATATTTGTGAATACATATAGCTGTATCTAGGGATTAAGTGGATGGCATTGTTATGAGCAACCTTTGATATACCTACCATATTTACCTGAATCTTAAGAGCATTTGGAACTTACAGTTTAGCTACTCGCAACTGACTTTCGGGAATAAGTCATTTATGCATAAATTAATAATAGGATGTTTACCAAATTTTACCCACTCTCAGATAAACGTTCAACCTAGGGTATATACGATATTAAATATATTTGGATGAGCGAAGCGAAGACTTCAATTTCACCGGCCCCCCAAAAAATTTAGCTCGGGTGTTTTTTTTTTTTTTTTTTTTTTTTTTTTTTTTTTCCGTCTGTTTGTTCGCTCTCTACCGGGCAAACGGCATATGCGATCTTGATGAAAATTTGACACGACCTTCGTTTTCTCTGAACTTAGACTTGCTACATTTTTTGGTACAATCGAAGAAATATTTCTCATGAATATCGTACTTTTACGATTTTTTTCGATTTTTAGTGCGATATTTTCGTGCCATTTGGGCCAATTCTGACCAAACGGGTGGGGCTACAACGTTCATATTTCACATGGACATTAAGGTAATGGTAATGTATTGCTTTCTAAAAGAAAAAGTTGAAAAAGTTAGCCAGAATCGAGAGAAATAAAGCTTTTAATATACGTTTTTTGACTTTTTGTGCGATATTTTCGTGCCATTTGGGCCAATTCTGACCAAACGGGTGGGGCTACAACGTTCATATTATACATGGACATTAAGGTTATGGTTATGTAGTACCTTTTGAAAGAAAAAGTGGAAAAATTTAGCCAGAATCCATAGAAATAAAGCTTTTAATACAAGTTTTTTACGGTAAATAATACCAATTGACAAGAAACAAAAGAAACTTGACAACATTCACCTTCGATGCGTAGGCAGCAAAACAAAGCACTTGCAAAAGTAAAGATATCCCACGCAAACTTAAACCTTTAAAAAGCTCATCCATCAACGCGGCGGGACTTTAGCGTTTTCCTAGTTATGTACAACTTGACTAAAAATTAAATGAAAAATGTTGAATTGTAGGCTTACTGTTAAATAACATTTATACAAAATGGTAGGCCTAGAGCATTGTATGTGAATTTCACTTAAGCTAGAACTAAACTTCCTACACAAATTAAGAGCATCAAACAAGCCACAATATTCAAACAAGAACTAAAATCACATTTGTGTAGCAAAGGTTACTATTCTCTTCAAGAATTTTTTCAATCTTAAGGCCAAAGGAGGATGTGTCGTTGACCTGGTGACTCATTATTATGATACCAAGCGGAGGAAGTACAGGGAAATGGTTGGATGTGGGATAAGTGTGAATGGAGGCTGAACCTAGCCTCACAACCTGGTATTAGAAGTATTTTATTGTTTTAAATATTACTGTTTTAAATACTAAGCTTTATATTGTACCTACATTGTTTAAATATATTGTTGTGTAATTTTGTATTAATGTAACATACACAAAATTGACGATGCCCATACAGTGTGCCATGTACCTGTCTAGTTGGTGAATAAAATCTGAATCTGAATCTGAATCTGAATCATTCAAAGTAGTGTAGGCCTACATAGTGAATTTTGTAGACAATATTTATAGATATCGTTGCAGAGATAGTAATTATTATGTATTTTCAAATTGGCTCAGAGCATCATATCTGCACTTATTCAAATATCTCTTCAATAACGGTTGTTTCACCACCGAGTTCGTGGGTTTGCCACAGATCGCTCCACTGGAGTTCCGTGCCTCAAACAAAAGAAGAGGCTCTTAGACCAAACTGGACGTAAAACCGCCCAAAGCATTTTAGCGGGCTACCTGTTTCGAGGAAGGTTGAGACGGGGGTTTCAAGGCAACGAAAGGAACGAACTTTGCAAATTACTCTTTTTCTAACAATACTATTATATTGAAGAATCTACCAGTTTGTTTCTTTATAAAAGAGTACAGTGGCGTCAAAGGTGAATGACTAATGAGCTTTAAAAAACGTGACCATTGTGGTTTGTTTGAAGCTTTCTCGGTTATACACATTCATGACTACTTTTTCGGGTAGTCCGAGTAAGTGTAGGTAAGTTATTAATAAATTACCTTGAAACACCAACGTTCGTGGCCGCTGTGGACCACATTGTCAAGGTGACTGAAGATGTTATTGTTTGTCGTCTTCATCCTCGTCGCATCTCGCCCCCCCCCCCTAACGTGACCCTGGACCGCCCCCTCTGCCTGCGATCTGACCTTGTTGCGTCTGGATGGCGCCAGGGGTTGTTCGATGTATCACAGATGTCCATGTCTTGCTGAGGGGGTAACTCTCGTCGCGATTGAAATTGTTGTAGTTTTTTTCTTATTTTGATTGCTTCACGTATGGTTCGTGGCCAGTGTGAGGATTCTATTTTCAAAATTTTGGTTTTGTCAAAAAGTATTTCGTGGCCATTATCAGTGATGTAGGTTACCGCATGTTCTGCAATTGCTGACTTTGTTATTTGTGCATATTTGGTGTGGCGTTTGTGCTCTGTAATGCGAATAGCTATTGTACGCCCTGTTTGGCCTTTGTACACTTCTCCGCATTTACAGGGCACTTCATAAACTCCCTGTAGTGTAGTGCCCTGTAAATGCGGAGAAGTGTACAAAGGCCAAACAGGGCATACAATAGCTATTCGCATTACAGAGCACAAACGCCACACCAAATATGCACAAATAACAAAGTCAGCAATTGCAGAACATGCGGTAACCTACATCACTGATAATAGCCACGAAATACTTTTCGACAAAACCAAAATTTTGAAAATAGAATCCTCACACTGGCCACGAACCATACGTGAAGCAATCAAAATAAGAAAAAAACTACAATAATTTCAATCGCGACGAGAGTTACCCCCTCAGCAAGACATGGACATCTGTGATACATCGAACAACCCCTGGCGCCATCCAGACGCAACAAGGTCAGATCGCAGGCAGAGGGGGCGGTCCAGGGTCACGTGAGGAGGGGGCGAGATGCGACGAGGAAGAAGACGACAAACAATAACATCATCAGTCACCTTGACAATGTGGTCCACAGCGGCCACGAAACGGTGTTTCAAGGTAATTTATTAATAACTTGCCCACACTTACTCGGTCTACCCGAAAAAGTAGTCATGAATGACCATTGTGGTTAGAATTGCTCGTCTATTGTACGGCTGACAAGAAAATTCCTGTCTTAATAAACATTATATTTTTTATAATTACTAATATGAAATTATATTTGAGATCAGCAACTCACATACAGGGCAAAATGTTTTTAATCGAAGCTTTACGACAAAAATTAGCATTTCACAGCAAAAATGCCAAGCGCCTTTACAATGACGCCACTGTAGGCAAATCTCAAAATAAATCCAAAGCTGCTTGGAGCATTATACAAAATAAAACTAAGGCTAAGCCTCTTCAGGACAACCTTGCCCTCAATATTAACGGATCCTTAACATCTAATGCATTATAAGTTGCAAACTATCAAAATAATTATTTTATTGAAGCCGGGTTAATAGCCGTCCTCAACATAAACCTCACAACTCCCCAATATTAAAGCGAGCGAAGCGAGCATTTCCATTTGACTCTGCCGGAAAAAATAGTCACTGGTTTTGTTTTGTTATTTTGTTTGTATGTCTCGCCATAGCGTTCGAACGGAGGCTCGGATCGAGTTGAAATTTTGACCAGGGGCAAGCTTCATTCCCGATTGAATGCCATTAGTTTTGTGGCAAAATCGTACAAAAAGTTAAAAAGTTACATTAAAGTTAATCAAAAGTTTCTTTTTCAAACTAAACGGCAACAAAATCTGAGGTGGCCAAATCATTTAGAATGTCCGTCCGGTCACGAATATGTTAATTTTATTTTGATCCGATAAGTAGTGTAGATGGAAATTACATTATAACAAAAGTAACGTTACCATGGCAACGAAAAGTCGCACAAGGTTCACACTATGCACTGCCACCTAGAAGTAATCAAAATACTATCGAGGAAGCAGTGTATTACCAAATAGTTCAAATAGTTTTCCTAAAGAAATGATGTCAAGGTCCTCTAGATGGCGGTGGATTTTATCCGCAAAGTAAAGGTTTACCCAAATAGGCCTACCTTGTCAATAAATAATAAATAATATTGGAAACATAGCCCCGTGGACAGTGAACGTCGCAAATTTTAAAATTTAAAAAAATTGCAATGTGGGTCTAGCTATAGTTGTGCTCGCTTATCAACGCGTCCAACTAAGCGTTTCCTAGTAACTTCTTTTTGGCCTCCTCAAGTGCAACAATCAATATTTCTATTTTCTTCAACCAACTTCTCTTAATGAGATTGCAGGCATTATAAAAAATCTTGGAAACAAAAGGTCAGCACATTATAACCAAATGTTATCACTTAATTGCACACCCAACTAAAACTGTTTTTTCCAACGGGGGGGGGGGGGGAGAAGTAAAATATTTTGGTGAAATAAGCTAAAAACTAAAGCTTCTGCACTCATGCCCATATAACCCAATAGGCCAACGGCAACAAGACACGTGCTTGGGCGACCCCTGTTGCGCGTCATATGTACAAAAAATGAATTATAACGGTCAGCTTACACGAACGACGAAAGTAACTTCACTGTGGATGTTATGAAAATATTTTTGTTAGACGTATTATTCGCACTCCAGTCGTTGCGAATAATTAAGCGAGCGAAGCGAGCGTTTCTATTTGACTCTGCCGGAAAAAAAGTCACTTTTTTTTTTGTATGTCTTGCCATAACGTTCGAACGGAGGCTCGGATCGAGTTGAAATTTGGACCATCCGCAAGCTTCGTTCTCGATTGAATGCCATTAGTTTTGTGGCAAAATCATTCAAAAAGTTAAAAAGTTACATTAAAGTTAATCGAAAGTTTTTTTTTCAAACTTAACGGCGACAAAATCTGAGGTGGCCAAATCATTTAGAATGTCCGTCCGGTCACGAATATGTTAATTTTATTTTGATCTGATAAGTAGTGTAGATGGAAATTACATTATAACAAAGTACCGATACCATGGCAACGGAATGTAGTACGAAGCTAGAGACTTTTTGGCTCATGATTGCGGTCGAACGGAGACTCGGATCGAGTTGAAATTTGGACCATCCGCAAGCTTCGATCTGGATTGAATGCCATTAGTTTTGTGGCAAAATCGTTCAAAAAGTTATAAAGTTACATTAAATTGGAGAAGGGTTGACAGGTTGGGAAAGCAAAGAGAATAAAAATCCCAGCCTGAAGGGCTGGGGGCGACAAAACTTTTCACCTGCTGATGACACTGCAGCTAATTTAAAGTTGTTACCTTAATCCACGACGCGTTTCATCCTTCTGGGACTCATCAGGCAGATGGTGGCCACTAAAAATCAGCTAACTACATGCAAACAAAACTCACAACACATAACCAAACCTGTGGTAGGGCCACGCAAGAAGTAAATTTTGCATGCATGTTGTCATCATCCAGCAAGGGTTACTTCACACACCATTCATACTGGGGCACACAGTCAGCACAACCAGTAAGGGGGCTTCCCTCCCAACTCTGGTGCTCGGGAGACAAGAAATCCATGACTTACCCTGGATTCGAACCAGGACCCTTGGCAACAAGAGAAAAGCTGCCCCTTCTGTTGCTTGACCAGGGTGCCTCTTCATTCATACTTAAAAAAAGGGGTTAGAGATAGGAAAGGTGGAAAGTCACACAACAGCACAACCAGTGAGGGGGCTTCCCTCCTAGACTCTGGTGCTTGGGCGACAAAACAACCATGTCTTAACCTGGATTGGAACCAAGACCCGTGTTACCCCAAGTTACATTAAAGTTAATCGAAAGTTTTTTTTTCAAATTAAATGGCGACAAAATCTGAGGTGGCCAAATCATTTAGAATGTCCGTCCGGTCACGAATATGTTAATTTTATTTTGATCCGATAAGTAGTGTAGAAGGAAATTACATTTTAACAAAAGTAACGTTACCATGGTAACGAAAAGTCGCACGAAGCTGAAGCTTTTTTGGCTCATCATAGCGGTCGCACGAAGATTCAGATCAGGTTGAAATTTGGACCATCAACAAATTTTGATGTGGATTGAACGACATTAGTTTTGTGGCTAAATCGTTCAAAAAGTTACAAAGCTACACTAGGAAAACGCTTAAGTCCCGCCGCGTTGATGGATGAGCGTAATTAGTGCATTGAGCTGCCATGTGTTTAACAGATGGTATTTAAATTGATTTCATTTTCCCATTGCTAATGGCCTGCGAACACGCTTGGTAATATTGTTGTGAAAAAATCATCACAATCGGATAAAGCATGTAGGTGTTATAAGCTGAAGAAATTTTTTTAAACTGAAAAAAGCGTAAAATTGCGATTTTCATGAGAAATAATTTTTAGATTACGCTCAAATTTCACACGAATATATTAATTCATAAAATTAAGGTTCTGTATAAAAATCATTACAATCGAATAAAGCATGTAGGTGTTATAAGATGAAGACAATTTTAAAAAATCGTAAAAACATCGTAAAATTGCGATTTTAATGAGAAATAAATTTTCGATTGCGCTCAAATTTCACATGAATATATTAATTTATAAAATTAAGGTTCTGTGAAATAATAATTACAATCGAATAAAGGATATAGGTGTTATAAGTCGAAGAAATGTTTTAAGATTTTTTTTAAATCGAAAAAAATCATAAAATTGCAATTTTAATGAGAAATAATTTTTAGATTGTGCTCAAAAACGTGGCAGATCTAAGTTTAGAAATTTTGAAGGCCTCCTGAAAATTTTATCGCAATATAAGTATTGGTTTAGCCGGAATCGTGTTGACAAACACACAAAAATACATACAAAAACAAAAAAGAAAAACGAAAAAAATCGTAAAATTGCGATTTTCATGAGAAATAGTTTTTCGATCGATTTTTCGTAGGTGGCAGTTCTAAGTTCAGAGATTTTTAAGGTCTCCAGAAAATTGCATCGCAATTTGAGCATTGGTTTAGCCGGAATCGTGTTAACAAACACACAAAAATACAAACAAAAACAAAAAAGAAAAACGAAAAAAATCTTAAAATTGCGATTTCAAGAGAAATAATTTTTCGATCGATTTTTCGTACGTGGCAGTTCTAAGTTCAGAGATTTCAAAGGTCTCCAGAAAATTCCATCGCAATTGGAGTATCGGTTTAGCCGGAATCGAGTTAACAATCACACAAAAATACAGAAAAAAAAAAAGAAAAAAAAACAATCCGGATTTTTTTCTTCAGTGTAGTAGAATGGAATCTTCGCTTCGCTCGCTACGCTCATCCAATTAAAGTTAATCGAAAGTTTTTTTTCAAACTAAACAGCGACAAAATCTGAGGTGGCCAAATCATTTAGAATGTCCGTCCGGTCACGAATATGTTAATTTTGTTTAGATCCGATAAGTAGTGTAGATGGAAATTACATTTTAACAAAAGTAACGTTACCATGGCAACGAAAAGTCGCACGAAGCTAGAGCTTTTTTGGCTCATGATAGCGGTTGCACGAAGATTCAGATCAGGTTGAAATTTGGATCATCAATTAATTATATAGCACGTGCTCGCTTATCAACGCGTCCAACTGAGCGTTTTCCTAGTGGCGATTAATATTAGGGTATTCATGTTTTACGAAAGTAACTTCACTGTGAATGTTATGAAAATATTTTCGTTTGACGTATTATTCGCTCACATCGATGTGATGAATAATGGAGATTATTCATGGTTTACAAAAGTAACTTCACTGTAGATGTTATATATTTGTGTATTTGTATATTTGTTTGTTGTTTGTATTTGTATATAGCTGGTTGGGGGTTGGGGGGTAGGTATTTCAAATTAACACATGATAATAATATAAATTCCACACAGATGATCAGTTATGACTGAGTAGGTTGACTAGATATTGACTTGACAGGATATTATTTATTATTAATTTAATAATATTATAATTACATAATTACCAGTATTATATAACATACCATATAATTATAAAAAAAAAATATTATCACTATGTTGAGCTAAATTTTTATTCACGTCATCTTGCAAATAACATTGGAACTGAACGAACAAAACAAAAATTTATATTATTCTCAATATTTTCCCATGTCAACTTCCTAACCACAGCCCTAATCACAAATAGTTGTTCAAGCTCTCTCTCTCTCTCTCTCTCTCCCTCTCTCTTTCTCTCTCTCTCTCCTCACACACACACACACACACATCTGTCAATGTAAATTCTCTTCTGGGTGAGGCACAGAGTAACACAGCAAATGTTTTTAGACGGATTCAAGATTCGAGAAATATTTCCCCACTGGTCACGTTGGTTTGGACTCTTTTGTTACCTAGCTTTCAAACTCAACCCTTCTTTCAAAACAGAAGTGCGGATGGTGGCTGCAGGTGGCTGTGGGCCGGGGGGAAGGGGTAGGAAGGTAATACAGACTTGCCATCTACCGGCCTCATCTTCCTGTGTTCAGATAGTGACGTAGAGTAATACAGACTGCCATCTACGGCCTCATCTTCTGAGTTCAGATAGTGACCGTGAGGAATACAGACTTGCCATCTACCGGCCTCATCTTCCTGTATTCAGATAGTGACCGCAAATTGGCATGCTCCTGGAGCTGACCATCTCCTAGACTATTTTTCAATATTTCAATACATAATGATGCGGTTGTCTTAAGTTTGCATTTACAAATTACAATACAATGTAATTTTATCTCAGTTAAAGACCACTAGTTGGTGAAAAGCTCAAAACACATCTACCACTTTGTCTTTGATTGACATAATGGTTTGTGTCCACTGTCCATGGTCAGACTCCATGTGTCATCTTACTGATCTACTTATTGTGTCCACTGTCCATGGTCAGACTCCATGTGTCATCTTACTGATCTACTTATTGTGTCCACTGTCCATGGTCAGACTCCATGTGTCATCTTACTGATCTTTTTTTTTACTTAGTATAAGCTGTCGTCCTTCTGGACCGTTCCCCTCACTAGAACATTTTAGTTAATTCATGTTCTTATTTGAATTATTCTAGACACCTCCATGAAAGTAAGTAATAATAAATTATGTAGAGAATTGGGCTTACCTTGAATGATAATCAGACATTTGAAGGTCACTTTCAGGTAAACTATGCTCCCAATCTAATATAGTATCATGCATACGGCCCCGGCATGAGCGCCCATTTACTTTTATAGAAGGGCAAGGTTTCTCAAGACACTTTTGCCCGACAGAAGTTGTGGCTTTTCCCCTCACAAATTGTTTCCCGCAATGGTTGCACTGCTCAATGTACATGTCGCCGTGGAGCTCGGCGAGATTCTTACGGGCCAAGCCGGAGCGTAGATGGAGGCCATCAATATTCTGACTAACGACATATTCCACTAGTCCCACTTCAACTAGTTTCACCAATGCCATGTGAGTTTTTGTTGGTATGGCTTCATCAAAGGAAATGTTTGTCTTGGGTTTTAATCCCTTTGCTTCCAAAGTCCATACTCCATTTGGACCTCTATGGAACAAAATAAAATATATCCTTAGATATCAGTAATTTCAATTCAATTTAGAATATTAATATTACAGGTAGGTACCGGTATTAGCATAATTGAGCAATGCATACAAGTTAGTGCTGGCTGCCTATATAATTGGTGACTGCTGCAATGTCTTAAATGTACCTGAAACTTTGCCATCATTGGCATCATTACACTAGAAAAATACTGTAGTGACATAAAAAATAGACAAGCCTATAACTGTGCACATACTCTTATAGTCAAAGACAGCACAACCAATGCAGAAAAACTAAAAATTCTATCTTGCAATGGTCGCCTGATTTTGTAGCACTGGAAGTACTTTGACAGCTGAATTATTAGGTCTTATTATTGTCATTGTTGTTTAAATTAAAGGGGGATTTTAGGATGAGCTTTAATTAAATTTTTAGTTTGCGTGGGATATCTTTACTTTTGCAAGTGCTTTGTTTTGCTGCCTACGCATTGTAGATGATTGTTGTCAAGTTTCTATTGTTACTTGTCAATTAATATTATTTACCATAAAAAACTTAAATTAAAAGCTTTATTTCTATGGATTCTGGCTAATTTTTTCAATTTTTTCTTTCAAAAGGTAGATCACCATAACCTTAATGTCCATGTATAATATGAGCGTTGTAGACCCACCCGTTTGGTCACAATTGGCCCAAATGGCACAAAAATATTGCACAAAAAATAAAAAAACTTATATTAAAAGCTTCATTTCTATAGGGTGAGTAAGGGTAAAATGAGACACTTTTTCAAACTTTGCCACCTAAAACAAAAAGTTGAAGAGATATTCAAAAACAATAAATATGTGCTGAAAGTGTGTTTTAAGGTAATCAAAGTGCAATATGCTATAATATATCAAGCTTATAGATTAGTATATTTAAAAAATAAAAACTGTGTCTCATTTTTACCCACACCTTGGGGGCAAATATGAGACACCCCTGGGGCAAAACTGAGACAGGTGGCTAGCTCTTAGAGGATGAGGAAGAGGATTGTGGTGGGGTAAAATTAAGACAGTGAGGGGCATTTTCTACACAATGCAAAAAAAATTGTATGAATCGCTTGATTAGTTTAGAATATACAAACATGACAAGTTCGATATATTTTAACGACGAGAAAAAGGTACTTTTCATAGAGTAGGTAAAGTCATGAAACATCTTCATAAAAATATCAGAATACTTGCAAAAATTTGTTGAAAATGTATTTTAATAGGAACAGAAGGGGGAAAAAATGTATGATCAATTGGACTATTTTTTACGATTTTCCGAATGTAATCGCGCACATAAGTCCAAGAAGGGTACTTTACTCCAATGTCAACAGGACCTGGAAACTTGTACTTGAAACGATCGCCAGAAGTTACACTCTCTGCTTGAACCACTTGACTAAAGTTAATTGGGCTAATGTCATTCTCAATAGTTGTAAATAGGTTTTTAGTTTTTACACAGATAATTAAATGAATACATTATTGTATAGTTTGTACTTTGTAGGCTATAGAACAGTAAATAAATCGTCATCATCTTCAATTGACTGTACAATGCAGGCAAACTGAAAAAATACTTTGGGTTTTTTGCCTGGAAAAGCCACAAGCACATAGTCTCCTTCATTGATCATTGTTTCCTTGTGTGCAGGCAAATTTTGCTTGGGCTCATCATGATTTGTATCTCCAATATCTTCCATTTCATCATCAAATTCATCATCCGTGTCGCCACTGGCCTGCACCCATTCCTCATCGGAATCTGAATCATTTGATTCAGATTCCTCCTTTGATGGTAGGCCTTGCTTTTTTGGTTGACCCACTTTTTGTTAATTACTTTAGCCCCTGAGTCAATCTACTTTGGTTTGTTTTGCCTCAGTTTTGTAACTTTTGTTTAATTTCTGAAAGAAGCAATTCTTCAGATGATTTTTGCCGTCCTGAAATAGGCGCAGCCCTTGACGTAGGCCTACTTGGCCCCAACTCATCCACAGAGGATTCAACAAAGCTTTTTTTCTGGTGGATCACTAACGGGTAGTGTTTTGTCAGTATTAAAAATGCAAAGAATAAGAAAAGCCGTGCCTACCAACTGTCATTGCCAACTGTCTCACATTTGCCCCAAATGGTGTCTCATTATTGCCCCCTGACTTTGAGCAGAAATTATGCATTATCTATCAGCTTGGGATGCATTTATTTTGTTGCATTACAAAATATAGAATTTCACCTTTCTAGAAATGTAAAGATCAGTGTAATCGGACTTCAAATGTGGATACATATTTTAGCGTAAGTTCTGAACCTCAAAACAAAAGATTTTCAGGGGAAAATTGCATCTCTTTGGTTTTCATTTTTTATAGCCAAAAGTATGCAACTGAATATTTCCTTGATTTATTTACCTTTAGATTAAACATTAAGCTATGTTTTAAGTGCAATGTGAGATGCTTAGTGTAACAATTGAAATATATATTAATCTGTCTTATATTTGCCCCACTTATTTTGGTGTCTCATCTTTACCCTTACTCACCCTAGATTCTGGCTAATTTTTTCAACTTTTTCTTTCAAAATGTACTACGTCACCATAACCTTAATGTCCATGTATAATATGAACGTTGTAGCCCTACCCGTTTGGTCAGAATTGGCCCAAATGGCACGAAAATACCGCACAAAAAATCGAAAAAAATCGTAAAAGTACGATATTCATGAGAAATATTTCTTCGATTGTACCCAAACACAATACACCTCTAAGTTCAGAGATTTCGAAGGTCCCCTCCAATTTTCATCAAGATCGGATATGACGTTTGCCCGGTAGAGAGCGAACAAACAGACAGGAAAAAAAAAACACCCGAGCAAAATTTTTTGGAGGTCAGTGAAATTGAAGTCTTTGCTTTGCTCATCCAATAATTTTTGCCATGCAGGATATTAAGCAAAGACTTCAATTTCACTGACCGCCCCAAAAAATTAACTTTGGTGTTTTTTTTCTTTCCTTTTTTCTGTCTGTTTGCGCTTTACTGGACAAACAGCATAGGCCTATGTAACATTGATAAAAATTGGAGGGGACGTTCGAAATCTCTGAACTTAGACCTGCCACATTTTTGGGGATAATCAAAGAAATATTTCTCGTGAATAACGTACTTTAACGACTTAAAAAAAATAATGCATTATTTTGTACCTCATAAGGTACATTTGGTTTGACCATTGGAATAGGAGCGCAAATACGAGTAATTTTCAAAAATGCCCGTCTTAATCGTCAACGTTACGGTGTTTGGCCCACAGAGGGGCTAAAAAAAGGCCAAAAAAGGCCAAGCCTCCTTTCATCATAAGGTACATGGCAGGTCTCAACGCCAAATCAATCGCAAAAGTGAGTATATGAACAAACCGCATAGGAAGACAGCCCGTCTTACTTATTGGGGCTTTGACCCGCCGGACGGCCCTCAATGGTTAACTTCTAAAATAATAAGTGAGGGGACGCTCGATGCTGGGTATAGCTATTACAGTAAGACCTTGTTCATCCGAGCTCCGATTAACCGAGACTCCGTGTTATCTGAGCTGGTTTCAGCAATGACGTAAGGATTGCACAGCGCGTGAGTTGTAAGGGGGGTTTGGGGCGGGGGTCAGGGGTAGCCTGTGCTCATTGGTCTTTAGTTTGTGAGTGTTTGTTTACATTATCAAAGAAGAAGATACCTATGTTCCTTACCAAACAATTTTTCATAAAAATTTACATCTTCAAGTTTCTTAAGAGTCAACCGGAGTTTGGCCAGTAGGCCTAAGTTGGTGATAATGGGAGCTTGAAGAGCACTGGAGGTGGATTTCGCAAATGTTTCACTCGAATATTTCGAAAAAAATAACGCCGTCCAATAGACGGCCGCATTGCAATGTAAGTCTGTGGCTGCACGTTTACTGGCAGAAGCTCCGATACTGTGCGGCTCCGTGAGTCCGTTCTACGGTCCGCGAGGCGCAGAAGCACTATTATCCGTTGAGTGACTAACTATATAGTTCACTCACGCTATTATTTCACATCGTTCGCGAGTCTCGCTCGTGGACGAGTTATTTATTACAACAAGGGTGCTAGATCTAGAGTGATTTGGTACTTTTATGATCGGAAATTCCCAAATTGGTTATACAATGTATGTGATGATGAAAAAAGTTGTATAAATCTTACCGACTGAAAACTGTGGAATCGAACACACGCCCGTAAGAAAGTATATGTATATTCGAAACGCTGATTTAAAGACCACAAGAACATACTTGAGGCTTGATTGTTACATATTTTTAATCTACTTATTATTACAATTTATCCGCAATTTATTATGCGTGGGTACGTGTAACGTGCCGTTTATTGGCGCTATAGCTTTTACGGACATAAGTTACCATAATATTTATCTGTTGTGAATACATATTTAATCAGGATGATATTTTAACTACTGTGCAAAGCCTCCTGATGCACCATGGCACTGATCCATGATGACTGGTATATAAGAATGGGAATTGAAATGGCTTCTGAGAAAGTGCTGTTTTTTATATCATCTTTGACATTTGAATTTCAATACGATGGAAACTCGTTCCACAATTGTTCTTCTTCAAGTCGTATCCATAAAGTCCAGTATGTTAGTGTACAACAATAGTACCTGATCTTGATTTATGCTTCCGATTTTTTTTGACTGCATTGACACGGAAAGATGGAAAAAGCTCAACTATTCTCCGCCTTTTCGATTATGACATTTGTTCCTGTAGGTGGCGGCCTAATAGAAACATAAATATTTAATATTCGTACAAACTATTTCCATGATATACCTATACATTAAATTCATTCAAATATATTTCTTCAAAACCTATACCCAGACCTGGGTAGTAACGTAACGGAAGTAACGCGTTTCTGTAACGAAATTACTTTTTTTAGTAACGAGCCAGTAATTTAATTACAATTTTCTCAAAGTAACGGAAGAGTATTTCACTACTTTTTTCATTGTAATTTGGCATTAGTAACGCGTTACTTTTTTGCCGCGCGGCCGCGCCTTTGTGTATCAAAAATCAGTCACTGGGCCAGTGCGCCTGCTGCTTTCTATCGGATCGCCCGGGTTGAACAATGTGCTGTGCATGCAGCATTTCCGACATTCGTAGTTCTGATCGGAGATTCTAGTCCCGAGTTTGTTATTTCAGACCTCGCGCATAGTTTACTTTTGGTACTTCCGCCCATCCACGCAGCGCCGTTGGACGACGTAATTTCACTTGACATCAACATTCAGTCAGTGTCAAATAAATCGATAGTCGAATTGTTACACTTGTAGTGTAGTTTACACATTTCTCCGATAGATGTCACCCGCGTAATCAATAATTTACTATACACCACTGATCGATATCTGCAATATCTCTGTGATGAGGCCTGCCTCTGGTTTTAAAGTGTGGGCGTGGGATAACACCCTGTCTGAGACCCGCCATCGCAGACAAAGCACGTTGCGTCCATAACTCTCATCGCTCAGGTCGTCAGATACATTTTAAATTAAAAAGTAATTTTTGAAAGTATTTCACTACTTTTTTCCTAAAAAGTACGTAATTTCATTACTTTTCTGGAAAATGGGGTGGAACTAAATAGTAATTTTAGGTTAAATTTGGCTGAAGTTGAGTATGTACTTTTCATTACTTTTCAAAAGTAAGTTACCCAGGTCTGCCTATACCTAATGCTTTACCCAATGACATCCAATTTTTGCACGTATGCTGACCAACGACGCAAGGCACGTTTGTTAATTAATGAGTGAAAAAATAATTGTGAATAGGAGAAGGAACACCATGTGTAATGTGTGTTGACACATTTGTCAAACGGTAATGATTTCTTCGAAGTATAGTTTTTATGTTTGCTTACTTGCGTTATTATATTATTATTTTCTCAGGAACATTTGAAATAACCTTCACATTATTTTCTCTATTCAGAATGCAATAAATAAATTTAAAGCCACAACCATTTCTCGCTAAGTCAAATACGTAACGAAGTACATCATTGATACAGAATGAACATGGCTGCCTTCATGTGTTGTGTCAATATTATATTACTTGCCTTTTATAATCACATGTTACAAAAATTATGATATTTTGATCAGGATATACCATTGTGTAATGTTTTGAAGTACAACTTCAATTCAGCTTTCCGATTTCGATTCCCGGGTGTGCCCGTTTTTGCTGTAATGAGCCATGAGTGCATTTCAGAGCCGAACCAGTCCATTTGGATTATAGAACACAATGTGTATTATTACTACATCGAATCAACGCTCTCATTATTCCTCGGCCCTTGCATTGACGTACTATAAAACATCCTCGGAAGGTCGGTAGAAGTGTCGTAAAAGTTGTATATAAAATTATACTTTTAAGGAGTTGAATGACTCTCGTGTGCCGGGCATTGGCATGTTTATTGGATCCTCGAGGCGGCAGCCGGCAGGCGGCAGCCGGCGTCTCAAATGCATATTACACGAAAAACACGCCTCTCTGTTGGTCCGTTTGGAACAAATTTTCGCAGACCACAAATATTTCGACGATGTCTTCAGCATCTCTGACATCGGCATTTGTTCGAACCCTGCATGGCTTGCTTTGAACCGAATAACGTTATGCAGGTAGCTCAGGCATACGCGTGAGACTCTGATTTGGAAGGAAACGGTGAATCCCGTCACCAGCTAATCCTAGCTGAAAGTTTCAATCCGGGAATTCTTGATGGCCTATAGGCGAATGCCGGGATGCAAGCTATTTTAGTATTTTATTTCCTAGTGCAGTGCGTACAATGTTTTCATCATATTCAATGCCAAATTCTGTATTAGCAAATACATACTAAATAGGCACGTCGTCTCTATAATGCTAAGTTGGTTGGATCCCGCCCGGAGAGTGAAAAATCCTGAGATCTTATAATAAAGCTTGTGGAGACCATTTTTTTAATTTCTGTTTTCATGATATAGCCACCAATGTTCTGTCGCATGGTTTTAAACAAATTAAACAAACATGTCATCGTGTGGAATGTGTGCGTGTGTCAATACATGGATCTACTGAACACGCGCCATCGAATAATGGATGGTCATGTAGAATCGAACACAAAATAATTCCAAAACTGAGCCCTACTCATATTTTAATATGCTATTACAACAAACTACAATCACTGCGTGAAATGGTCCCCCTATCTCTAGCGGAACATTTATAAGCTTGTTTTATTTATTAAATCCCACAAATCTTAAGTTTCCATTAAAAAAGTAATCCGGCGTAATACAAAAATACAAATAGTAGACCGTATAATACATTACGTTAGACCTATACGTTTTAGCATTGTTGTTTTTTCCAACGAAAATAAAATATCGACTCTAAACATTATATTTACGAGTATATATTATATATATATATTTCAAAAGTGACTACGACACCGGGTTTGAACCCGGACTTAGCTGTCCGGCGCTATGCTCTTACCACTGAGCGATCAGCCACCATTTAAACTGTCTAATTCTTGGTCTATTTTGTACATTAAATGTAAGGCGCAGCTAAGAGTCCGGGTTCAAACCCTGGTGTAGTCACTTTTTTAATTTTGTCTAGTACTAACATAACAGAGTCAAGTTCGTGCCTACGTATAAAGCCAAGGTAAACATCTTATAGCCAACTCTAGGGTTATAGAGAGGGGTTTTTATTCTCTAGTTTTTTTCAGTTGCTGGCTCTACAATGTACAACACAGACCAAGAAATTGACAGATTTAATTGGTTGGCTGCATTGTCAGTTGGTAGACCAATCCCTGGGGGTGCCCGGACAGACTAAGGTCCCGGGCCCGGGTTCAACCCCGTGTAGGTCACTTTTTAATTTCTTCTAAAGTACTAACATATAACAGCGTCATGGTCGCCTACTATAGAAGGGCCAAGGTTAAAGATATAAATAAAAGCCCAAAACCAAGCAACCATCGATCTCCAAGTCAAATATTTTACACACACAACACGAAATGTCCTTATTACCGTATTCCTGCTCGTAATACAAACGCATGTGAGCATTGTTTTTCAACATTAACCCGGCACACTACAACCACACACTTCCTTATACTTATTTTTCATGGGAGATCACACACTTTTCTTAAGTATGATAACTAGCCACAGAGTCACGAAAATAACTGAATGAAATAACCAAACAGATTTTGGCTATCTCTCGATGGGACCAGAATTGCGTCGTTACAAGGTCCTGCATGTTACGAACGAAATGACGTCTGGTGTCACCCGCATTAACACTGGTAATTTACGACTCGGAATGGCTGTCCATCGGCCTACAGTTGTGCATGTTGCATCAAAATAATAGCAGTATGTGCGATTGATGCGTCATATTTAATAATCTTCAATATAAGTTAGTGTGATAGGCACGATAACTTATCCAGATAAAATGAGATAATACGGTTTAATTTCGTTTATAATTTTTGGAACAAAGATTGATTTTTTTAATTCTTTCCGCATAACTAGTTAATTCCTGTTTCCTTCCTAGAAGAGTTAGAGTTAGAGATGGTAAGAGAACTTTTCATAACATCGTGGGTGAAGTAAACCAAAGAAGGCGAATTCACATCAGAGCGCTTTGCTATTTGCTTGATGTCCAAGATATTATTTTATAGTTGGCGACTATGCCACACGCTGTTTGAATGGTAGTCTTATCATAGACTAAATTAAAAAAGGTGCCTCCCCGGGGATTGAACCCCGAACCTCTGATGTCTGGGCACTGCTCCACCCCTTTTTATATTAATTTTCTTAACTTCAAATAAAAATGGTACAGTGCCGTGTGAATAAAAATATAATTTCAAATCTACAAATTTAATATTCAAGCAATAGCCACATAAAGCCCTTGGTACGACTTATCTCTCTTAATTTGCCAGCCGTGGTTCAATCCCCGGTGAGTAACACTGTTTTAAAACATAATAATATAGACAAGTTAATTGAAATATTGCCAAATAAAGTCGAATCAAAATACTTGTATTTAGATTTTTTTATTTCATCATGGAAGTGGTTTTTCCGCAGTGCTTCTAACACCTTTTTTTCTCCTATTGAGCAGTGGCGAAGCGTCTATGAGACAATGAGACATTCTACCCCTGTAGAAAAATACTATGCCCTAGTATAGATGCCATAATTTATTTTTCTAACACAGTCTTTTCTTGTCCCTATAAGTTTGAATTGACGCGATGACCGAGTGAAACAGCTCGCAACACCAACTGTCGCGCCATCTCCGTTGCAATTTGGAAACTGGGGTAGGGGCTGGCACTTATGATTTGTCTGACCTTACGGGAGACACCATCGAACATCTCTCAGCTGCGCATTCTGTCTCAGAGCCCTATTTTCCGGCGTTTTTTCCAAGAATCTGAAGGGGAAGTTGTGAGTCATGTCGCGTGGTTCAATGACGCTTGAGGGTTGGCTGTTGGTTTGGTCGGGAAGGGTGTTGGGGTTTGGGTTGGGTTGGGTTGGTTTTCCCTCCCTCACTCCCTCGTCGCCCGCGTAAAGGTTGAAACACGTGCTATTCGATTCATGCCATGAGGGGGGGCTCGCATTTTTTAAGTGAAGTGATCACAATCATCAGTTGCGGTCGCGAATCCGTGTTGATAAAAATTATGATATGTTATTTCCATGACATAAATATTGCAAATGTAATGTTTTACCAAATGTAGGCCCTACACTATTGATATTTTACTAAAAATCGCCTCCTGCGGAAATAGCGACTTTAAAACCACATTACAAAAGTTTACTTCACGCCCGTCTTTCCACTGGACTGAATGAGTTGGGGCATATAAACATATCATGCTTGTCCGCCTCTACTGGGCCCCCCGACCCCCCCGAACGTTTTTGATTATATTACGAATATTAAAGTACACATTATCAAAGATTAAACTTTATATATCATTATTGCTCTAGTATTATTTTTTTAGGATCTACCTACTTCAAGACCACCTTCGCCACTAGCCTATTTAGAGATGTTTATGTTCGTATACCAAACAAATGACTTGTTTGCCATAAACCCTCCTCCCCCCCCCCGTCCCCACTTCCGCCTCACTTCATATTATACATCACACGCTTCCAAAGGCGATACACTAAAATATTGTCTTACTTCAATTCACGTGCCGTAAATTTGAACGACTCGAGATGCATAAATGTAAATAAACGCGCCGTGGCTGGATGTATATAATTGTTTCATTCTGTTGTGAAATAATAAACAAATTGTCCCGACTGGGGATCGACCCCAACATACTGGTCCCTGTACATATATAGGAATTGATATTTGGGAATGCTCCGGTATCAGAACAAATTTGTCTGATAGAGTGCAATAAACTTGACGCCAAGCATAGCATTCTATAGCGCAGATCTATGCATAATGATTCAAATGTGTCCTTCAGTATTCGGCAAGTCATGCGCCAATCAGAACAAATTTTCAACAAATTAAATGACCCTGTCACTCAAAGTGGTGAAAAAGCTTCCGTATCGTGCTGAGGTGACGGCCATTGCTGGAGGTCAAAAAAGCCTAAAATAGCGCGCCGAAACATGGCTTTCGTACTTCCTGGTACAGCGGACAAACCCCTGTTCAAAATTCTCAGAGTTTTTAGGAAAGCTAGTTGAAGGTGTATATTTACACTTGTGTTGCGTGTACTTTTTCCAAAAGTGCTGTTACGCCCTAAAAAAATATCAGCGAAAAAGGTTAAATGTTAAAATATTCCCAAAAGTTAACAAATTTATTTAAAAACGGACAATTTTGGAAAAGTACTCAACACCGTTCATTGACTCTTTACTGATGAATAAAAAAAAATTATAAAGATATCTCAATTGTGTCGTTAGATACGATGGAAGTACGAAACCACTGCAACACACCGAAATAATACAGGGTCCAGTAGAGCCTTAATTATAGGGCTTGTTCCCAATTACCCCAATTCCTTATTACCCCAATCTCCCCTAAGCTTAGCAAGAGTTGCCCATGTGAGCACTGCTCAGAAACCTAAATTGAGGGCAAGGTGTCTTTTATTGCCGAACATGTTTCAGTGCTGTTCTGATCTCATTATATTTCTTTAAATAATTTTATGTCTTACTGTACGGACGGGTGGCTCTGATAGTAGCCCTAATGACAATATAATATTGTATCAATGTACTGTAGGCCTAACTATACTGATGATTGTTCTGTATTTTCTTTTACTTAGGCCTAGATCTAATTAATATATGACAATTGTTCAATACTTGCAGATCTTCACTGCATATGAGTGGTATTATTATGATGTAATAAGGATGAACTGCTAATACGTAAATTGAAATTGAAATTGAACATGACTAGTAGGCTAGAGTCCCACCTGAAGTCGGGTATCCCTGCAGATGTGCTGATTCCAGCACCGGTGTGTACTACGACATGTCGAGCCCCTTTCATCCATTCTGCCAGTTGATGGACTTTTCTAGTAACTTCCTCTTCGTTTTCAAATTTCTATAAATAAAAAATATAAATAATGTTAGGCTTTCAGCCAGTTAAAATAGGCCTAATTATTTGTTTCATAGGCCTACATGCTAATTTTGGTAGCGAGGCCTAATTCTGCAGAATTGCCTAAATGCTAATTTTGGTAGCGAGGCCTAATTCTGCAGATCATCAACTAATAAAGTAGGTTGCAAGCAGTGAGAAAGGATATGTATTGTATTGTATCTCTCTCTCCTACTATTGACTGTAGCCGGTGGTAGGTTTCTTCATCCTTCCTTCCTTCTTAGCATCCATCCTTCCAATCATATTTCCCTATTTCTTGTTTACTTCCCATCTCTCTTCTTGCCTTATTTCCATTTGAATGAGAAGAAGAATGAACAAGCATATTATGGAAGGACAATAAGAAAGAAGGAAGGAAGGAAGGAAGTGAGGAAACAAACCTACCACCGACTATTAGTCAATTGTAGGGGAAGAAGCAAACTACCAAAAACAATACATTAGGCCCTAGTAGGAGAAGGCTTAAGGCATACCACACAAAAATTCTGCTCGAGGACAAATGCACACTGATTTCCTTGGCCCTAGTCTATTCAACCAATTAGCCTACCCCTCTCAATAAGAACCCTAACCTCCCCATTTAGGCCTATATTAAAAAATAAAATAAAAAATGGATCATGGAAAAGGGTCGGCAATATTTTGCTGACCAAATTTCTAATGTGTAACATTCATAATCGTGTCTCAAATGACACGAACACGACTCAAATGGTAGTTGCTTAAATTCACTAAAATGGATCTCTTTATATTCCTTTATTCTTTTATTCTTAGTTTGGTAATCATGCAGAATCACTCAGCGGACCAAAATTACTTAGGAAGGCAATTTAAATGATTGAGCGATGTTACTTAGGCCTACATGGTTTGTGGAGTGATTTAAGTCGGCGCACGTTGATTTGAGTATGTTTTTTGGTCATTCAAAGGTTTGTGTTGATTGACATTATGTTCATAGTACCAAAGATTAGTCATTGATAGTACCGGGTACTCATAATAGTTGATAGCACTGGTTTAGGCTGGATTGGAGTCGAAGATGGCGACGTGTGGAGGTGATGGTGGTTGTTTGTTTTATGTTGTTAGTGTACCGGTATGTTGTTTTGTGTTTTATTTTGTAAACACTTGTGTGCGCCTACTTAAAAATCATTTAAAATTAGGCCTACTCTGTTATGGTTGTTCTAGTGTTTATTCAACAAAAAAACTGATTAAAAACATCACTGAGTAACCCTTCACTTTTACCCTTAGTTTAGTAGGCCTAGGCCTATTTAATCTATTAATATAACATGTTTGTTATCATATTCAGATATAGGCTTTTGGCCATATCTTTTATTTTTACGCTCTACAATACGTCTTTATAAAATGTGACCTGCAAACGGAAGTCATTAAATATTATTATATTAGATTATTGTAAAGGCCTAGCCAAGTTACCTTTAGTTAACATTTAATATTTACCGGTACTATTGTAACATGTTTATTATATTATTTCGGACATAGGTTTTGGCCCTCAGCCTGAAATGTTAGCATATATATAACTAGGTAGCCATCTTTTCTCAATTATTTACCAATTTAGAAAAATGTCAGCCCGCGCACAAGAATTCGTTCTTAAGCGGGTTTTCTCACACTAACTAAGTAGGCCTAGGTATATTTTTAATGTAGGCTACCGGTAATCCAAAACACCAGTATTTTATTCAATGTTCTGTAATTTTGTGTAACTGTAATAACTGAGAATAAAATGGATTTAAAATTTAAAATTGAATTGATAATTGAATTCAAACTATCAAACTAGCCTACTGAATGTGAAACTACTAGGCCCCTAGGCCTAGCCCTACCTAGGCCCTATGACTAGGCCCCCCACCAACCGAAAGAGTTCCGGCCGGCCAGACTACGGTGGCACAGATACTACGGTAGCACAGATAATAGACTCTATTATCTGTGACGGTAGCCTACTCTTTCGGTTGGTATGGACAGTTTTTTTAATGTGTACCTACAAAACCTTTAAAGTCGCTATTTTAAATCTAAAGTAGGCCTACCTACAAAACCTTTAACGTCGCTATTTTAAATCTAAAGTACGTACTGATAAAAAACTGTCCATACCAACCGAAAGAGTTCCCAGACTACTAGGCCTCCCTAGCCCTACAATCCACTACAAAAAAAAAATACAAAGCAGTATGGAAAATGGAAATGTAGCTACAGCCTAGGCTAGGGCTAGGCCAAGCTAGGCCCCTACCCTAGGTCTAGGGCCTAGGCCTAGCCGCCGGCACTTCTAGCCTAGGGCTAGGACATTGAAGAAGGGATAGTATGTAGAAGGGAATGAACAAGTATGAATGAACAAGTAAATGGAAAGACAATAAGAAGGAAGGAAGGAAGGAAGGAAAGAGAAAACAAACCTACCACCGACTTTAGTCAATTGTACGGGAAGAAACCAAATACCCCTACCAAAACAAGGGATTGTATAGGCCCTACACAATACCTACACAATACCTACACAATACCGCCTAGGCCTAGGCCTAGGGCAAGGCTTAGGCCTTTGGGTTTATAAAGCATAGGGGACCTACCTCTGTTAGCCCAAGCTTCCCTTTGTGATCATACGGCGACAGACCATCTGCATAATTGCATGACATTTTATCTAATGCTAATGGTAATGCTTTTAATGTTTGTTGACACTTGACAGCAGCTAACTAGATGCCAAGGTCCCCTGTATCTACTCCTAGCGGAGGTCTTACGAAGCCGCGGCAACCGGAGGGAAACTAGCACCGGCACCGGGACGAAGCACCACGGAGAGCGTGCGCAGCAAAAACGAAGCAAACAAAAAATTTCATTGAAAATTGGCCGGAAATACATTCTATCATGTTTAATATTAATTATAAATATTTTTAATATATTTGTGCATATTTTTTTAAATGCTAATACGCAAGCGTGATCAGATCAATGCCTAGAATTGGAAAACCAATACTAGAACGTGGGCCAGAGGCGGCTCTACCATAAGGGCATTGGGGCATGTGCCCCTCCTACTCTTCCCGCCAACAATCACTCACATATACGAGTTGAAGACGTCGTGGTACACATTTACATAAAATCAAATAGTTTGTATTTTCAATGTGAGCGCGCGCGCGGTAAGGAAACAGCGAACAACGCTTGACTCGAGTGAGCCGTCTACGGGCTAGACGAAGTTGCGCCCAGGGTGCGCCTGCGCAGTCAGTTTTATTCGGAAACAGCCGAATCGTTGCCTCGCAATAAAGCGTTGGAACTCCGGCAGGATGGGCATGATTTTAGTCGGCCCAGAGCTGTTGTAAGGAGAACATGTTACGCGCTGCTGCGTTGTGCGGGTAATCGAGAATTCGCCGTGTCCAAAGAAAGAAGAGTACAACTTGTTACAGGCTCATTTGCATGTGCTGCTATTATCTTCTTTTACTTTAAGCAAGGTCAAAAATATAGATAAATTACCAGTTTTAAATGATAACTGATTTGTGCCCAGGCCCGTATTAACCATTGGCTAACGAGGCTCTAGCCCAGGGGCGCAACTTTGTTTCGCCCTAAAAAAATATTGAAAATATTTTTGTGTTATGAGTATAGTTCTCCCTTGCTCAAATCGCTGTAAAGGCTGTCTTGGAGCTAGATATATGCCAAAATTTTTCGCCTCCGGCGGCTGGGGCTTCGCCCCAGACCCCTTGTAGCCCACGCAAGTCCATTCAAATATATTGTGCCCTGCCTATTTTAAACCCCACGAGCCGCCACTGACGTGCGCCAAAATCGATTTCCATCTAGCACCGGGAAAATGTTTATCATAAACATGGCTGTATCTCGTAAACTAAGGCTGGCTTACACTAGTGTGGCATATGGCGTGATCAGAACACTGCCTAGAATAGGAAAACCAATATAGAACGTGCGCCAAAATCGATTTCCATCTAGCACCGGGAAAATGTTTATCATAAACATGGCTGTAACTCGTAAACTAAGGCTGGGATACACATGTGTGGCATATGAGCGTTACCACAATGCCTATCCTTACCCACGCACAGCTCTAACTGATGGGACATAAAGGTCTAGGCTCTAGGTGGCCTCCCTGACAGCAAATAAGTATCTAGGTGCCCGTTAGGGCGCCGCAGCCAAGCCGCGGTGCGCTACACACTCAAGCACCTTATACACCAAGCAGAGTTGGGGTGATTTCGAGGTGTTACCCAGCCGTCATGTAACGTGATGTGAACTTGAAAACTATCACAATCGAGGGGACTAAGGTACCTGACAACACATGCCAAATTTTATTGGGGTACGACCATTCCTTCTTGGTGAAAAAATGGCTTGAAACATGCTCAAAATCACTTTAAGGATGTAAGCTACTGCTACTGCTACTGCTACTGCTAACATCTAATTCGTCAGTTTCAATCGGCCCGCGATTCTGACCAGACGGGTGGGGCTACAATGTTCACATTTTACATGGACATTAAGGTTATAGTAATATAGTCTCTTTTGAAAAAAAAAGTTGAAAAAGTTTGCTGGAAGGCTTCCAAATAAAGGTTTTAAATAAGCCTTAAACACTAGGCATACAATCAACAAGTAACCATAGTTACTTGACACTTGTTGACGGTATAAGCAGAGTTAGGCGGGAAAGTGCGATACGTAAACAAATGGAGGACATTTTAAATTTTGCTTCTATGTGTGAAATGAGAAAAGTTGTCATTATACTCTCATAAAAACAAATCAGAAACCGTCCCTGACCTAGGCCCAGATGTAGAAAATTATTTATAATACAACAGTGTAGGTCTAAAGTTCCATTAGGCTACAGGACTAGATAAAATTATTACTTACATTACATGTTTGACAAGCCTAGCCAACCCTAGGCCAGCACAACATGGTTCTGACACACTTCCCGCACAAATAACTAGTTTTGATTACTAAAAGCCTAATGCAGATAAACAATAGTATGATTGTCCACCAAGGCTATACAAAAATGTTCGGAAATAATACACATATTCTTTTCTTTTTAGCCATGTTGAGCCATGATCAAAGTCAGCTTGCTACTACACACAATGTCGAAGCAAGGTGTCGAATATGAGCGTGATCATCTGTTTGTTTACATAATTGCAACAATCAAATCATTTCATGCAACTCGTCTTTCGATTGGCCCGTGTTTATGAAGGCACTTGCCATCTAGAATAAATATAGAACGTTTTCGAGCTCTTGTCTGGATTTCGTGAACCACACTAGTAGAGTCATTTTCGACACTTTGTGACCGTTGAGAGACAATGACGATTTTCAACGGATTTGTCCTCTAAGAAGGTTTATAAAAAATTTCGCCCCCATCCCCCTCGCGACAGTGTGGGCATACCCCGCCCGGGCCCCAAACTCCAATATGGCGGCCGCTATACCACCTCTGACACTATCTTTGCAAAGGGTTTAGCCTAGAGTATCGCGTAGTAGTGGTTTTATGGTTTTGAGGGTCGAGGTATTCGTTTCTAAAGTCGGTTTGGCGATTAGACCCATTTTTTAAGGCTTTGAATCAAGATGGCCGTCGATTTGCAGCTTGGAATACCAGTTTCTCGAAATCGTAGTAGAACTTTCATATAAGACTCGAATGAAAGCCCTGTTAAAGTAATTTTGAAAAATTTGGACAGTAGAGCTCTCAGATAGTGCTCATAAATCAAATAATTGGTCAAAAACTTCAATAATAATACGAAAATATGGCTCCTTTTATAGACAATTAGCGATTTTCTAAAGTGCTTGATAAGAGTGGCTATGGCACATGAATCGAGAGACAATGACGTTTTCTAACGGATTTGTCTCTAAGAAGGTTTTAAAAAAAAAATTAAGCCCCTATGCCCCTCGCGAAAGTGTGGGCATACCCCGCCAGGGCCCAAAATCCAATATGGCGGCCGTTTACCACATCTGACACTATCTTTGCAATGGTTTAGCCTAGAGTATCGCGTAGTATGGGGTTTTTATGGTTTTGAGGGTCGAGGAATTCGTTTCTGAAGTGGGTTTTGGCGATTAGCCCCTTTTTTTAAAGCTTTGAATCCAAGATGGCCGTCGATTTCCCGTTTGGGAAATAGCCAGTATCTCGAAATCGTAGTAGAACTTTCATATAAGACTCGAATGAAAGCCCTGTTCACATAATTTTGAATAATTGACAGAAGAGCTCTCAGATAGTGCTCATAAATTAAAAATTGGTCAAAACTTCAATAATAATACGAAATATGTGCTCCTTTTATAGACAATTTAGCGATTTTTAAAGTGCTGGGGTGCTGAATGAGAAGCAACTGTTTTCAACAACAAGGAACGCAAACAACGTCGCAAGGGTAAAGACAAATGTCATCGAAACCTCAAATGCCAGCGTCGCTATAGAAAGCATGTTGAGTGCCAACCATCGAGAAAAGAAGGATGAGAAGGCAATTCAGGATCTGCAGGCATGCATGAAAGATTTTGTGCTGAGCCCTTGGACATCTCGTACCTACATTGAGGTCAATGCAGTCTGGGCCTGTAGCCTCCCCAGAGTTTTTGGTTGACCTAAAGACGGCGCTTGGGGCATGGAAAGGGTTCAGATTGAAACCCTTCGGGAAGAGCGAGTTTTCCCCAAAAACAAAGTCTTTAACTGCAACCATCCACAGAAATAAGAGGCGGAATTTCGCTACTGAGCAGATCTGTACATCATCTAGTACACCCATGAAAGTGGCCCAGATGGAGAGGTCAGGGCTAGGGGCCCTGTTTGAGCTTGCAGAGAAGATCAGGTAAAATTGAACTTGGAGACAGCCCTTTAGGGAGAGTGACGGGAGGAGTGCCTCTCAATCTACAATGTCGATGGTTCAATGCGTAAGATGCGAAGAGCAAGTTATAGATATATTTGATTTAGAACCAATTGCAGAGAAACCACGGGATCACGTCAGTCTGGTAGATATGGGGTTTGATCTGGCGATTAGCCACCCCAGACCAGAGGACCGTGGAGGCTGGGAAAACGGGACGGCTCGAGGTACCACTGGAGTGACTACCTTGATAAGATATGCTCGATAATTCTCTCACGCCACGTTGATGCACGTCTCATCATACTCTTAAACGAAAAAGTATGACCTTCCCTTTAGCATCAAGGATGATGAGCACGATCGAGGGGCAGCAAAACATCTACACATCCCAAATGTTTTTCCCTAAGCCTGAAGACGCGTTTCCAGAAGCTGCTGAATTCAAAAGCTCATGGTCAATTCTGGAAATAAGGTCAGACTGCCGAGACTTGTGAAGGAAAACAGATGAAAACAAAAATGGTCAGCTTCGGAGTGGTGTCATATATTGTGAAGACAATACGTCAACTAACCTGAGCACTGGTGTGACGAGCGATGAGACGTTTTCAAGCATCCAGAAGCAGACACAATGCTGCTTTCAACGTATGCCAAGTTGAGAGCTGGGAATTATACTGGGGCAGTTGTTCTAGACAGGGGAGGACACAGATGTATAGTAAAAGCAGCTTATGTCTCACAACAATTCAGAGGAGCCCTGCTGATAAAACGCAAGCATTCAATGATAAAACTGCAATGCCTACTGTCAGCAGAGGTCGCCGATGTCATCATCCCTCTACATGTCATTACAGGCAGTGACCACACATCAGGGTTCTATGGGCATGGCAAAAAACAAATATTGCAGAAATTAATCAATGACTCAAGGCCAGAGAGCTTTTTGTAAGAGTAGGTGAAAGTGTGGAGTAGAGGACAAAGTCAGAGCAAATATGAAAGCATTTGTCCTCTCAAAAGTCTATGCTGAAAGCGCAGATGCTACCTGCGCGCAAGCAGAGCTTCGAAGTGGCACAAAATGAAGAACAAGAGTACGATTCGACTCCCACCTGATGACGACTCTTTGGATCTCCATGGCAAAGGACGAATTACATTGTGTATTGCCAGCTCCATTACGAGCTGCTAGATCATCCTTCCCCCATTGGTCATGGCTGGGAAATTTTAAATGGGAAGTGCCGACCCGTGCGCCACACCCTACCCCCCCCTTTCCCCAGCAGCTCAAAACTCGTGGTTGTCCAGATGACAGAGGTGAGATAGTGGCAGCGATGATGGGGAGAAGTGAGTGTGGGAGAGTCAACAGATTCAGACGAACAGTAAGGTGAATGTAGTGAGTGCACTAATGATTGTAGTTAATTAAGAGAAAGTTATTGTGAAAGTTGTGCTTCAAACAGAAGTCATAGCTCTACTGTCAATTATTCAAAATTACTTGAACAGGGCTTTCATTCGAGTCTTATATGAAAGTTCTACTACGATTTCGAGAAACTGGCTATTCCAAGCTGCAAATCGACGGCCCCTCCCTTTGGGTTCAAAGCTTTAAAAAATGGTTTTAATCGCCAAAACCGACTTCAGAAACGAATTCCTCGACCCTCAAAACCTAAAAACCAATACTACGCGATACTCTAGGCTAAACCATTGCAAAGATAGTGTCAGATGTGGTAAAACGGCCGCCATATTGGATTTGGGCCCTGGCGGGGTATGCCCCAACTTTCGCGAGGGGCATGGGGGCTTAATTTTTTATAAAACCTTCTTAGAGGACAAATCCGTTGAGAAATCGTCATTGTCTCTCGATTCATGTGCCATAGCCACTCTTATCACAGCACTTTAGAAAATCGCTAAATTGTCTATAAAAGGAGCACATATTTTTTCGTATATTATTGAAGTTTTTACCAATTATTAGATTTATGAGCACTATCTGAGAGCTCTACTGTCAATTATTCCAAAATTACTTGAACAGGGGTTTCATTCGAGTCTTATATGAAAGTTCTACTACGATTTCGAGAAACTGGCTATTCCAAGCTGCAAATCGACGGCCATCTTGGATTCAAAGCTTTTAAAAATGGGTTAATCGCCAAAACCGACTTCAGAAACGAATTCCTCGACCTCAAAACCATAAAAACCACATACTACGCGATACTCTAGGCTAAACCATTGCAAAGATAGTGTCAGATGTGGTATACGGGCCCCCATATTGGATTTGGGCCCTGGCGGGGTATGCCCACACTTTCGCGAGGGGGATGGGGGCTAAATTTTTTATAAAACCTTCTTAGACGACAAATCCGTTGAGAAATCGTCATTGTCTCTCAATTCATGTGCCCTAGCCACTCTTATCACAGCACTTTAGAAAATCGCTAAATTGTTATAAAAGGAGCACATATTTGTATTATTATTGAAGTTTTGACCAATTATTAGATTTTTGAGCACTATCGAGAGCTCTTTTTGTCAATTATTCGAAAATATGTGAACAGGGCTTTCATTCGAGTCTTATATGAAAGTTCTACTACGATTTCGAGTAACTGGCTATTCGAAGCTGCAAATCGACGGCCATCTTGGATTCAAAGCTTTAAAAAATGGGTTTTAACGCCAAAACCGACTTCAGAAACGAATTTCCCCGACCCTCAAAACCATTAAAAACCACAAAACTACGCGATACTCTAGGCTAAACCAATTTCAAAGATGTGTCAGATGTGGTAAACGGCCGCCATATTGGATTTTTGGGGCCCCGGCGGGGTATGCCCACACTTTCGCGAGGGGCATGGGGGCTAAATAATTTTTTATAAAACCTTCTTAGAGGACAAATCCGTTTAGAAATCGTCATTGTCTCTCAACGGTCACAAAAGTGTCGAAAATGACCCTACTACACCCCACGTTTAAAAAACAGCAATACTCTTTCAACTCACAACCCATGACGTTTTCACGATACCCTTCAAGAATACCAATTCCTTCGAAAACGAAAACGACTTCGATTTCTAATGCGTTTTCAACTCATCTCCCACGAACTCAAGAATTTGGGGGCCCGTCATATACCGCGTTATACCATGGTTATACCAAACCCATACCCCGGGACATGAATCCGGGTCTAGATATTTTACATCCTTTTGTTATTGCTAATACCATAGAAAAATTTAAAAAAACTTTGATAAAAATTATAATATTTTAACAAATAATTTTCAATGGAACTTGAAAAAGTAATGAGATCACACAGATAACAAAAACTTGTAGAAATAAAGCCAAACCTTACACACTCAAAAGAAATGAGATCTAAAAAAAGGGCCAAGCTCATCTACCCTTCCACATTTGCGCATTCTTAATTTATAAAACGTACAGTGTCCCATAAAAAGCATCCTCGAAAAGGTTGGCAAAAAAAAATTTGCATGTTATTACGTTTTAAAATTTAAATTTGAATAAAAGAACTTGGTTGAACTATTACGTTTAAATAATAATCGAAAATTCTATTTTGCCAAGCTTTTCGAGGATGCTGTTTTGGGACACTGTACGTTTATGAATTAAGAATGCGCAAATGTGGAAGGGTAGATGAGCTTGGCCCTTTTTTTAGATCTCATTTCTTTTGAGTGTGTAAGGTTTGGCTGTATTTCTACAAGTTTTTGTTATCTGTGTGTATTATATAGCACAGGTCTAACTGATGGGGCATAAAGGTCTAGTGGCCTCCCTGACAGTGAATAAGTATATTATATAGCACAGCTCAAGGAACCCACTGCTTGACTAAGTGTCCTCACAGTGGGACAAGGACGTCGGTCTCCTGTGTGCGTGGGTAAGGATAAAGGAACCCACTGTTTGACTTAGGGTGCTCACAGGGGGACAAAGGACGTCGCGTCTCCGGGTTGTTTGCCCGTGTGCGTGCGCGGTAAGCTAAAGGAACACACTGCTGACCTGTGGTCCTAACCAGTGGGACAAGGACGTCGGTCTTCCTGGCTTGTTTGCCCGTGTGCGTGAGTAAGGATAAGGAACCCACTGCGTGACCTAGTGGTCCTCACAGTCTTGGACAAGAACGTCGAGTCTCCTGGTTGTCTCGCCCGTGTTGAGGGGTAAGGAAAATGGATACCCACTGCTGACTTAGGTTGTCGGCTCTACAGTGGGACAAGGACGTCGGTTACTCCTGAGCTTTTTTGCCCGTGTGAGATAGGTTAAGGATAAAGGACCCACTGCTTGACTAAGTGTCCCCACAATGGGACAAGGAAGTCGGTCTGCATGGCTTGTTTGCCCGTGTGAGTGGGTAAGGATCAAGGAACCAATGCTTGACTAGTGGTCTCACAGTGGGACAAGGACGTCGAGTCTCCGGGCTTGTTTGCCCGTGTGCGTGGGTAAGGATAAAGGAACCCACTGCTTGACGGAAGCGTCCTCACAGTGGGACAAGGCACGTCACGGTTTTCTCCTGACTTGCTTCGACCCTATGTGCGTGGGTAATGGATTAGGAAAAACTCAGTTGACGCGTTGATAAAGCGAGCAGTCGTGCTATAGCTAGGACCACATTGCATTTTTTTTTTTTTTAATTTGCGACGTTTCACTGTCCACGGGCCATGTTTCCATATATTAGGTTATCCAGGAATCATTAAAGGGGGGGTTGGGTTAAACAATTTTTTCATATGATGTGCCGAAGGGTAAGGGGGTCGATGCCCGCGGAAAAAAAGTTCTTCTCAAGGTCGTTTGGTGTGAAAATCTGTGCGTTTTAAGCATCACAATGACCAACTTTTATCTAATAAAATCCAGATTTAATCCAAAGTTTTCTATTTCAAGGTAATTTTGTGAAAATCTGTTGCATTGTTTTTAAAATCATCACCAGTTTTATTACTAAATCATGTTTTTAATCTAAAATGTTTTCCTCTATCAAGGTTATCTTTTGGTGAAAATCTGTTGCGTTTTAAAAGCATCACCAACTTTTTATCTTACTAAAATAATTCATTTTTAAATCTAACAAGTTTTCTCTTATAAGTCCATTTTGGTGAAAATCTGTGCGTTTTTAAAGAATCAAATAAACAACTTGTATCTACTAAAAATCCTCCTTTAGTAAGATGTTAAATTGTAGTTATTTTTATTTTCTCCTGTTCACTTTTTTTTCAAAAGGGGGGATTTTCCCCCTCCTCCCACCCTGGAACGTCACTGTTTGCGGATAAAATCCACAGCCATCTAGAGGACTTGACCAAAATGTCTTGGGAAAAACTATTTGAACTATTTGGTAACAAATAATACCAATGGTCCTCGATAGTATTTGATAACTTCTGGGTGGCAGTGCAAGTGGCCAAAAACCTCGTGCACTTTTCGTTGCCATGTAACGTTACTTTGGGTTAAATGTTATTTCCATCTACTACTCATCGGATCAAAAAAAAATTAAACTATTCTTGACCGGGACGGTACATCTAAATGATTGGCCACCTCGGGATTTTGTGTCCCGTTTAGTTTAAAAAAGAACTTCGATTAACTATAATGTAACCTTTGTAATCTTTTTAAATTTATTTTGCCACAAACTAATGCTTCAATCGAAGAAGAAGCTGCGGATGGTACAATTTCACTCGTCGGAGCTTCCGTTCGAACGTTTAGCGGGGACATAAAAAAAACAAAAAAACAACAAAAAACAGTGACTAATTTTTTGCAGAGTCAATCGAAACGCTCGTTCCCTCGCTTAATAATGGAACCCACTGCTTGACCTAGTGGTCCTCACAGTGGGACAAGGACGTCGGTCTCCTGGCTTGTTTGCCCGTGTGCGTGGGTAAGGATAAAGGAACCCACTGCTTGACTAAGTGTCCTCACAGTGGGACAAGGACGTCGGTCTCCTGGCTTGTTTGCCCGTGTGCGTGGGTAAGGATAAAGGAACCCACTGCTTGACCTAGTGGTCCTCACAGTGGGACAAAGACGTCGGTCTCCTGGCTTGTTTGCCCGTGTGCGTGGGTAAGAACTAGGAAAACGCTCAGTTGGACGCGTTGTTGAGCGAGCACCGGTACGTGCAACGTGACCCGAGTACGACATTCCCATAAGGCCCACCACACAGTGTAGGCCTAACTGGATATTGACATTGTACATACTTTTCCCAAACATCTTTGCATTGTACTAATTCACGTCAGGGCCTTCTAAAGTGTATCTTTGTATTTTTCACTGCCTCCTTCATTTTTAACTTCATTTTTCGAACTATGATTACCAAAAAAGTCTTTAACGGTGTTGACCGATTTAGCTGAAAATTTGAAAAATAGGAGGGGAAATTTTGTACTTATTAACCCTGCCAAAATTTCATAAAAGATCGAAACATTTTATTTTATTTTTTATTATTTTTTTTTTTAACCAACGATCGGATTTTGTTCAAAACTATACAGCAACCCGCCTAGGTGGTATGTACATGTGTAAAAAATTTCAGTTTGATCAGAGAAACGGTGCGACCTGTATCGAAGCAGTAACAGAAAAAAACAAAAAACAAAAAAAAACAGACATTCGAGCCATAAGAGTCAAGTGGAGACGCTCGCTACGCTCGCTCAATAAAGGAACCCACTGCTTGACCTAGTGGTCCTCACAGTGGGACAAGGACGTCGGTCTCCTGGCTTGTTTGCCCGTGTGCGTGGGTAAGAAAAAGAAACAACACTGCTTGGCAAAAAACATAACTGATAGTTTCATTTAACATTGATAATTTGAGCGAGCGTAGCGAGCGTCTCCACTTGAATCTTATGGCTCGAATGTCTGTTTTTTTTTTTTTTTTTTTTCTGTTACTGCTTCGATACAGGTCGCACCGTTTCTCTGATCCGAAAGCCCCCCTTTTTGAAATT